>OX578148.1:92660879-93313379 GCA_951213105.1 Amaurobius ferox
AATTTTCAGTATATACTAAGCAAATCAGATCATCAACACATCTGTATAATGTATAATCTAGTGAAGTAAAAGACTGCTCATAATGACAAAGGTATAAATTAGCTAACATACTGCTACTGCGGCCATCCTGTGGAACTCCTAAGACTTGTAAGTATAATTTATTTTCCTGAAAAATATAATTATTGAAAATAACAAAGTGAAGAAGTTTAGGAAAATTCATAAAATTAGTTTGAGTTGATAGATTAGTAATATAAGCATTATATAGAGCTAGAATTACATCATATAGATCAGAGATCTTAATATTATTATAAAGATCTTTAAAATCAAAAGTTTGAAATCCTATTATTTTTCTAAGAAATATTAATTTATTCTTTAATTCTTTACTATCATTTAGAATAAGGTAATTATTTCTAGACTGGCGTAAACTATTATTTATTAGATTTAAAGAATTTAGCAATAATTTACTGGCAGTAGTAGAGTAAGTATTATGACCAATAGTTACAGTTCTAAATTTAATAGGATTTTAATGAAATTTTGGAATAAGCACTATATAAGGAAATTTGAGATATTTATATTTAATATTTAAATCACTATACATATTGATAATTTTCAATTTGATACTATTAATGGAATGGAAATCAAGTTTAAAAAATTTTTTAAGTAATCTAACAGAAATTGTATATAAAAATTTTTACGGATAATAGCATAATTATTAGAGGCTTTATCAACATAGGTGACAACAAAAGATCTTTGTAAATCATTAATGGAATGTTTAATATTATCAGTATTATATAAAGATCTAGACAATTTAATACCACTAATAGCATTTTTAATAGATACTAATAAAGTAAATTTCCACATATTAAATGCCTCTAAAGGCAGAGCATATTTAGAAGCTAATTTATATATATATATTTATCAAGATTAATTGATTTTAAAACTTTAAAAGAATTATTACAAGAATATATCCTGAATTTAGTGCCAAATGACATAATGATTCTTAACATATTGTATTTAACTATATCTAAGTATCCTGTAACTATATGCCCCAAGTCTGGATTTAGGAATTTAGTATATTTGTTTACTTTACAAATACATTCACTATCAACAATTGACTGAGAATCATGATCTATAGAGAGAGATTGTGAAATTTCATGATAATTAAATATAGATCTACCAATAGGCTTGTTGTATTTAAAAGTCTTTGAAACACTCAAATCTCCAGTGGGCAATACATTTTTGAACTCGTTAAATAGATGATCAAAATTTAGAGTCATTCTTTTTACTTAATATCTTTAATTTCTTTACATATTCATATTTGCATTGTATCCTCATATTTTTAGCAAGCTGCGGTATTTATGAAATAATTTATATATATATATATATAAAATGGCAGCGGTTTTGCTTCTATGGTGAAGTTAATATTACTTGAATTTTTTTATTATTACATTTTTCTAATATATATATATATATATATATATAGGGTGTCCCAAAAACATTGACCTCGGCTCTTATTCCTTAAATATTGATCTTAGACATCTATAATAAATTACAAAGTTGCGTAAAAAAGGTACAGAATTTTATGAAATCGATAAAAAATTTCAGAGGATTACATCTAAAGAAATACAAAATTGACATTTTTATACGACCCCCGTACAAAAACATTTCCAATGAGTAAAATGTGCCCCATACACTAATAAGATGATGTACAAAATTTCAGCATTTTATCTTAAAATGTTCGAAAGATATGTTTAAACAAAATTGGTGAGGGATTAATCACAAATTAAAATGTAAGTGTTTACAGCAGGAGTGCAAATGACGCAACGCAGAAATGCATCAAAGGCAAATAATATCTGCCTCCAATCTTTAATGGATCTTTGACATGGATGGAAAACATTTTGAGCAAGTTTCGTAATCTTTGTGTAAAGTTATTATTTCTACGCAACGTAGATACTTTGTATCTATAAATAGCAAAATTATTATTTATTTATGTTGTCGCAATGTTTTCTTTCGCAATTTGTGTATGACCCCTGAAACGCGATCTGCCGACATGGTTTTCTCCCTCTGAGAACCCATGCCGATGCATCGAAACGTGGTTTAGGTCAGTATTTTTGTCTTTTCATATCTCTGAGATTTTTTATGATAAAATGCTGAAATTTTGCACATCACCTTATTAGTGTATGGGCACATTTTACTCATTGGAAATATTTTTGTACGGGGGCCGTATAAAAATTTAAATTTCGTATTTCTTAAAATTTAATTCCCGTGAAAATTTTTATCGATTTCATAAAATTCTGTACCTTTTTTTACGTAACTTTTTAATTTATTATATATGTCTTAAGATCAATATTTAAGGAATAAAAGCCGAGGTCAATGTTTTTGAGACGCCCTGTATATATAGATGGAACTGGGTCTAGCTGATCTCAGATTTATAAATCCGTAAAAGAATAAATAAAATAAAGACTTTAAAAAAAGAGAGAAAAACTGAAAATTGTTGAAATAAGGATCAGTTGTTAAATAAAAAGAAATGTTTGCTCAATTTGTAATGGGGATACTGAAGCATTCCTAGCACCCGCAGTGGCACCGCCTATAGTTGCATATTTAACTATTTAACTCTATTTTCATAGCAACAATTTTTGTTAACAAAACTTAGCAAAAGTTAAAACAACTTCATTTTGTCACTAAACATTATAGGATCCACTTCAAAAGTGAAGGGAAATTAACCATCTTATCTGGTTTACCAGAGATTAACGTACAGTTTCCTGCTGATAGATAAGATCTTTACAGTGACGCCCGAGCATACTAACCTCTCAAAATTAATCCAAATTATACCAAAACTGCAATTTTTCTAGAGAATACTTGAATAATAAAATTATTTTCATAATTTTCTTTCGATTTTGTATAAAAAATAATTATTTCGAAAAATTCAAAAATCGAGAACGTTCCTAGTCCGAGATTCCCGAAAATGATAGGCCTCTGATCATCAATTGGAATAAACGTGCCATATCATTCTATTTTCTCTATTCCTTCGAGAGATACCGTGTCCAAAGTCTCAAAGACCTGCGGACTGACGAATAGATAGATGCAATTGAAAAATGTGTTGTTGATTCATGTTCAGGAATGCTCCAAACGTATAGATCCACCCAAATCAGAGGCTCGGAATTTTGACCCCATCGCAATACTTTTCCTTCACATGTACTTGTAGAGTAAGTAAGAAATGGATTACTCGTATTCAGAGATTATCAAAAAAAAAATCCCAAACAAAATTTTATCCTCGTATTTTTGATCCAATTCACAATAATTTCCCTTTACATATAATATGTTTTATAGAAAAAGAGAAAAATATTGCAAAATCATAAAAGTTCAAACTCTAGTAATTATGCATTTTGTTATACTCTGAGAAAACTGAATGTTAAATCTGCTTTAAGTTTTGTTACTTTTATCCGCTTTAAAACGTGCTTAATCTCAAGTATTGCGAATCACAAGAAATCTCCCTTTTTTTTTTCTTTCATGACTTTTGGTAATCCGATCTCAGCCGTCAATGACTAGATTTTGATAATTTGGGTATAGATTGCTGATTGGATGGTCTTCCCATTCTACAATCAGTGGCTTCTGGGAATATCCTGAAGCAAAATATGAGACAGCTAGCCTAGCAGTTTTTATTTCCCCTTACTGAGATATTATATTTCTCGAAATTTTTCGAATTTAAGATTTCGACGAAAATACTTGTTTCTCTAAAGCGCCTTGGACTTATTTCGAATGAATTTGGCATTAATGTTTCCATACCGTGACTTAAGCGCAAATGAACATGTTGTGCTGGTATTTTATCATGTGAATACTGAACTATTATTATATATGTTCATTGCACAATAAACTCGATAGAGAATCCATTTAATATATATATATATATATATATATATATCCAACTAATCTACAACAAATTGAAAATGTATAATTATCTAGACGTTAGTTTAAAAATTCAAAATGCACTCACATTAAAATTTAAAATATACTATAAAACAGAAACTTATAAATTCAAAGAAAATGAACTTCAACATTATTCATCCAATCTTTCAAAATCAGTATATAAAAATATTATTAATAACCAGTTATTAAGAATAAAAATGTTAAGTACATCTTGTTACTACAAAGAACATCATTTTAAATTCATAAACACCACTATCCAAAATACCTACCCACCAAACCTTATTTTTACTTTCCCTGCAATACATGGTAATGTATAGGGAAAGTATTGGAATCATGTCGAAAATCGCAACTTGAGTTTTCGATGGATCTACACGTTTCGAGACCTCTGGAATACGAAAAAACTATTTTTAGCGTGACGTCTGTGTGTGTGTCTGTCTGTGTGTCTGTGTGTTTGTGCAATGTATATATCCACTCTAACTCAAAAACTAATGGACCGAATTTCATAAAATTTGGTAGGTAAGTCACTTGGATGTGACCCTGGTGCTGATTAGTTTTTGGTCCGATTCATGAAAACAGAACCCGCCTTTTTTTGCGAAATGGTCCGTAAAAATTTCATTTATCCGCTCTAGTTAAAATACTAATTGACCAAATTTTACAAAATTTGGTAGATAAGTTACTTGTTGGATACTCTGGTGCTGATTAGAATTTGGTATGATTCAGAAAAGTAGAATCCGCCTTTTTATACGAAATAGCCAGCAAAAATTTCATGTATCCACTCTAGCTAAAATACTAATTGACCAAATTTCACAAAATTTGGTAGATAAGTTACTTGTGGAATATTCTGGTGCTGGTTAGATTTTGGTACGATTCGGAAAAGAACAACTAGACTTTTTTTACGAAATGGTCCGCCAAAATTGCCAAAGTCTAAAAAAAAGACTAAGTAGTGTATGCTCAAATGTATGAATTAAATTCTTGTTTTATACGCAATTTTTGAAGAGGAAAATAATATAACACACTCCATTATACTTTAGGACTAACCGTTCTCAAGATATTTGGGATTTCTTGCATTTTTGTTACGCTAATTTCGGAAAAATGTCCAATTACCAAATAAAAATAAAAATTGAGTTAAAAATGCAAATTTGGTGTTATTTGGTTCAATTAAACTCAATTAATTGTATTATTAAAGAAATAATGAATATATGAATTTGAGTCTGCAGGGAAAGTCATCTGCTACCCACATCAGATTTTTTCTTTTATTAAAACACATTTTAATTTTAAATTCAACACCTTGCTACAATTACAGCAGCATATTGACAGATCATTCTGAAACAATTTTAAATAATTTTTCATCTCTATGTTTCACTTCCAACAGTTGAAAGAATTAACTGTAACCTGTATTGAGTAAAAATGCTTAGTCAGTATCATATAATCTACACAGCTAAGCAGCGCAAGGAGTAAACACTTTTATATTATTATATTCTTATACCTTTTCATTACTTTATATTCTCCTTTAGATACTTAGCAACACGCTGGTATATATGATTATTATATTTGATTTCTTATATATCTGATCCAATTTATATTTTCTTCTACGTCGGGCTATGTGCATTATTTCTGTAATACAATTTACAGTAATGCACACAGAAACGTAGAATCCACATTAACAAAACATGTATGGCGCTTGATAACGTACATGGTTTCGGAAATGATTTTCACTTTAATCAATTTCAAAAAAAAAATTGGGGGGAGCTAGAAAAGGCCTAGCTCATTGTGCAAATCAACGTTTCTGTTTTGCAACTTTTCATCTTAAACACATTTCTTGCATTTACACCATGTATGTTTATGCAGAAAACAAGGGGATTAGTACCTTAAGTACCTACATTACATATATGATTTATATCAATAATTTCATTTTAATGTGTTGTAAAAAAAAATTCACCCCTCTTTATCACATGTAATTGTTATTCCATTCCTTAACTTTTATATGGAACAGGGAAAAAGGGGTATTTTATACCAATTTAGTACCTGTTTTATTTATAATGTTTTCTTATCATGTTTTTTTTAAATATTCATTGGCTTGTCATATAGTCTTTTTGATGTCACATTTACATTTCAGTCCATCTTCCTTTCACTTATGCTATACAGAATATTTTCTATTAATGATCTATCTCAGGTATATATAATACAAGTAAAATAAAAATTCTTCAATTATATATATATATATATATATATGTGTGTGTGTGTGTGTGTGTATATATGCATGTATATATATATATATGTATAGAAATATATATATGTATATATATATATATATATATATATATTTCTATATATATATATATATATATATATATACATATATATGTATATATATATATATACATATATATGTATATATATATATATATATTTCTATATATATATATATATATACATATATATGTATATATACATATATATATATATATATATATATATATATATATATATATATATATATATGTATATATATATATATATATATATATACACTCTTTCGCAAAAAAAAACGAAGCAAAAATAATCCGATCATTTCGAAATTTTTCATGCAAATTCCTTTATATCAAGTATGCAAATGATTAAATTTGCAAGGCCAATAAGAGTTAATTTCGGTCATTGCGCCCGTTTCTACTGCGCAACTAGCATCCTATAAAACAGGTTAAAAATGTGGACGGTTTACCTTTGCTCGTTATCGGCAATGCAGTTCCGTGGAGACACAACCAATAATGCCGTTACGATGCTGCCGAAAACCTTATAAGCAATTAGACGAGTTCGAACGTAGTCATATAGTCGGGATGCGTGAAGCTGGCTGGTCATACCGAGCAATAGGCCTTCTCCTGCACCGAACGGACACTACTGTACAGAGGTGCTGGCAGCAATGGTTGGAAGGAACTCATCGGCGGAATGAAGTTTCTGGAAGGTCAAGGTGCACAAATGCGAGGCAAGATCGGATAATTGTGCGAACTGATCCAATGGCATCATTGTCCTCCATCCAACGTGCTACAGTCTCTTCCATACCACCCGTAGTACCTTACACTATCTCACGACGCTTGTCTGAGGTGGGGTTACGCTCACGGCGGCCTTTAAGACGTCTGCCCATAACCCACAACATCGACAGAGTCGTTTGGAGTGGTGTCGTAGCCGAGCATCATGGCTGCCAGCAGACTGACATCGCATAGTGTTGACGATGAATCACGCTTCAGTCTTTCAGCAGATGACCATCGGGTACGTGTGTGGAGGTTCCAAGACCAGCTGTCCCAATCAGCCTTTGTTTTAAACAGGCACGCAGCCATTACCCCTGGTGCGATGGTGTAGGGCGCTATCTCTTACGACAACAGGTCACCCCTAGTCATCCTGCATACAACTTTAACAGCTTACGATATGTTGATGAAATCCTGCGGCCGTTTGCGTTATCCTTCATAGCACGTCATTCTGGGGCCATTTTCCAACAAGATAATACTATGCCACATACGGCTCGCATATCTGTGGACTGTTTCCGTGATGTTGATAGCTCCTTGGTCAGCAAAGTCATCAGACCTTTCGCCAATTGAGCATATATGTGACATACTAGGCCGCCAGATTCTGGCACCCCGAAATGTAGCAGATCTGGAGCAACAATTGAGGAATGCCTGGCAGAATGTATCGCAGGATGACATTAGGAAACTTTATCACTCCTTACTTAAACGTATATAAGCATGCATTGCCGCCAAGGGGGTTGCACCAATTATTGATTTGAAAATTCAACGTGCAATTGCTAAGCATTGATGACTCCTGGAGCCTTGATTTTGTAATCATTTCATTATCTGTGTATGAGCTGTACGCATATTTAATTTCAATAAAAACAGTCACTTTCTTCGTTGTGCTTCGTTTTTTTTTTTTGCAAAAGAGTGTGTGTGTATATATATATATATATAATTGTAAGCATATAAAGACGGGAGTGACCATATGAATTACATAAAAATGGCAAGGGTGGATTGCGACACCTCTTTTCCGCTTAAAGCAGCTTTTACAATCCGGATAACGCTGACGGCACCAACATAATTCCATGGTCAGTCTCCCAAATGTGCGAAAACAAAAGCACCAGAACAGACTCATAACCAAAGAAGAAGCAAACGAATTTGAAAGAGAAACATCCGTCAGTCTAACCCAATGGAGCATCTCCTTATAAGAGTAAAGTTGCTCATGCGCAGAGATATATCAGGATAACAGTCATGAATATTAAACCTCAATTATTATTCTCTCTATGTTATATTATCATACTAATAATTTTACTTATACTATTATGAATTACGCTACTTATATGGTTTAGTGACTGGCAAACATATTTATACTTATTATTATATAATTTGATAGATATCGCCCGGTATTTTCAATTTATGTTGGGAATTGTTTAGTCCGATATCAAATTACCAACATTATGCTATGGATAGTTTTGAATATAATAATTACCCCACTAAAAATTATAATCAATATTTAATATATCAATATATAATTATAATGAAATTTCACAATATCTCTCTATAGATCATGAATCTAAGTCAATTTTAGATAATGAATGTATTTGTAAAGTAAACGATTATGCTAAATTTCTAAATCTAGACTTGGGACATATAGTTACAGGAGACTTAGGTATAGTTAAAGACAATTCGTTAAAAACCATTATGTCTTTTGGCACTAAATTCAGGTTACCCTCTTGTAATAATTCTTTTAAAGTTTTAAAATCAATTAATCTTGATAAATATATGTATAAATTAGCTTCTAAACATGCTATGCTTTTGGAGGCATTTAATATGTGGAAATTTATTTTATTAGAATCTATTAAAAATGCTATTAGTAGTATTAAATTGTCTAGATCTATATATAATATTGATAATATTAAACACTCCATTAATGGTTTACAAAGATCTTTTGTTATCACCTATGTTGATAAAGTCTCTAATAATTATGCTATTATCTGTAAAAAAATTTATATACAATTTCTGTTAGATTACTTAAATAATAGTCTTTTTAAACTTGATTTACATTCCATTAATAGTATCAAATTGAAAATTATCAATATATATAGTGATTTAAATATTAAATATAAATTTCTTGAATTTCAATATATAGTGCTTATTCCTAAATTTCATAAAAATTCTATTAAATTTAGAACAGTAACTAGTGGTCATTATACTTACTCTACTACTGCGAGTAAATTATATATACTACTAAATTCTTTAAATCTAATAAATGATAGTTTACGTCTGTCTAGCAATAATTACCTTATTCTAAATAATAGTAAAGAATTAAAGAATAAATTAACATCACTTAGAAAGCTAATAGGATTTCAATCTTTTGATTTTAAAGATCTTTTTAATAATATTAAAATCTCAGACCCGTATGATGTAATTTTAGCTCTATATAATGCTTATATTACTAATCTATGAACTCAAACCAATTTTTTAAATAACTTCTTCACATTGATATTTTCAATAATTATATTTTTCAAGGAAATAAATTATACTTACAAGTCCCAGGAGTTCCACAGGATGACCGCAGTGACAGTATGTTAGCTAATTTATACCTTTATCATTATGAGCAATCTTTTACTTCAATATATTATACATTATACAGATATGTTGATGATCTGATTTGCTTAGTATATACTGAAAATTATGTCATACACATAGATTTCTATCCAGACAATTTGGAATTATTTCCTAATGAAGCTATTATTAGTAATAATAATTTTTTGGATTTAAATCTTATTATTTAACCTTCTAATAGAATTATTACTAATTTATATGATAAAAAAACTTTTCTAATTTTAACACTAATAAAATCTTACCATTTGATTCATGCAACTCGATTCTATTGTTTAGAAATATTGTACTCAATCAGCTTTTTGAAATTTAAAATTATCTGATAAAAAATTTCATGCTATACATATAAATTATCTAAAATTTACCAGAAATTTATATAAATATCCCTCTTATTTTGTAAATGGTATAGGTAAAAAATTTAGATTAGCCGGATTTTCATGAATTCTATTCATAGTTTTTTATATTAGCCTGACATCTCCATTCTCTTGTATTAATAATATTTTTTATTTTTACATCTACTTAAACATTAACCTTTGTATTATTAGCCCCTCCTTTTAATAGCTCTGATTGTATATTTTCACTTATTCTTGCCTTTTCGCATTACTGTTATTGATTTCTTACGAACGAAAACAGTAGATCATTTCTTTTTCCTTTGCAAATGGCAACATTGGTCTCTTCATTCTGGGTTCCCGGATTCGACAGGTTCGTGCATTTGTAATGTTATTTTCCAGGTATTCTTGTTTCCTTTTATTTTTTCTTCTTTATATATGTTGTCCAAGTAGAAATAGTTTATAGATATAATCTATCTATTTCTTCAGAAACATACATTTTTTGTATTTGCTTCGACAAAATACTTGGATCCGAGGAAGAGTTTTGGAGAAGTGAACAAATGCATGATTTAGGCTTAGCCCTTGCCCACGTGTATAGCATTAATGCTTGGATTTCATTTGCTTTCTTTTATCGATTCCATACCATTGATTTTTGATGATTTTCTTTAACTTGACGATTCGAAATTTGTATTTTTTTCCATTTGATTGAAAATTTGCTGATTTATACTTTTATTTTGTAGGCTTGTTAGAAAGTTAGGTTTTCCGAGTTACAGCTTCTCGCTTTTCTTTCATTGAACTTTCATACTATTATTATTATTATTATTATTATTATTATTATTATTATTATTATTATTATTATTATTATTATATATATATATATATATTATACAAAAGTTTCGACAAATTTAACCCAACTATTTTCAAGACATTTTACAACAGATAAAAGGCCATTTATAAATATCATAAGGCGCATTACAGCTTTAAAGGATTTGCAGCTTTTATCACAAGGCGCATTGCTCTTTTTAATAGGGATCTCGATGATTTTATTTACAAAATGGCAATAAAATATAGCTTTCCATTGGAAACCTTTCAAGAATGGAGTCATGCAGTTTTAATGGATTTTAAACTTTATTACAAAAACCGACAGGCTGAAAATGCTAATTACAAATTGGACAAAAATCAGTTGGACGACTTACAAAATAAGTTTGCAGTCACATATATGGACAAAGTCACATCAAACTATGCATTTACTTGCAAAAAATACTATGTAGATCAATTGAAAAATAGTTACAATAACGAAACTATGTATAAACAAAATTATTTATCTAAAAAAGCCAATGAAAGCAAAATTATGGCATTATACAAACGGATCAGGATCGAAATTAATACTGTAAAATTTCCTTACTTAGTATTAATACCGAAAATGCATAAGTCACCCATCAAATTTAGACCGGTAACAGTGGGTTGTGGAACTTACCTGACTAAGGTAAATACTGTCTTACTTAATATTTTGAGACTTACAATTGTGAAGATAAAATCATGTGGTACTGTAATGGTATCAAATAGTAATGAAGTTATAGAAAAATTGAGTAGAATACCAGAACGTTTACATCTTAAAAGTTACGATTTCAAAGACTTGTTTAATAACATAAATTTAAAAGATCTATTTGAGATCATGGTGGAAACCTTTAATGACTACAACTTCCATTTTTTAATCAACATAAACAAGTACAAAAACCTAATTAAATTTGTTTTATATGAAAATTTGCTTTATAGCGGAATTTCATTCTATCAACAAATACAAGGAATCCCCATGGGGGAAGGCTGCTCCTCCATGCTGGCCGATATCTACTTGAATAAATATGAGATCGGAACACATTTTCTAAATGAGATCCCGTTTTTTAGATTTGTGAACGATGTACTAATTGGAAATACTGAAAGTAAATATCAATTCAACTTCAGTTTTTATCCTGCAAATTTGGATTTGATCGAAATAAAACAAGAAAAGGAAGATATGGTAGAGTTTTTAGATATAAGCATATATTACGATGAAAAAAACAAAATTTGTTTCAAAATGTATGATAAAAGAAAGACATTTGATATTAACATAAACTATATCATTAACTGGAATACCAATTTGAGCATAAGAGTATTACGCAACTTAATACTCAATCAACTAAAAAGATATAAAAAATTAAATACAACCAAGCAGGCACGCATTATATGCAAAAGGAATTTAGTACGTGAGGCAACAAAACAACAATATCCGATTCGCTAAGCCATTATTATGAAACATCCTGCAAAAACTATAATAGCAACTTTTATGCAAATTTCAGCGAACTATTATCGTTACGACAAAATGTATACACGAATCATAACCGTAACAGATTATATATGGACATGCATGAACGGAACAGTCAATGTTAATTTGGGAATGTTACGTTGAATGGACATTCAAGTTTCCTTTTTAGCTTCCTATTCGAATAGTTCCACTGTATTGATTTTGGTTTTCATGTTCAATTTCCCTAGTATGGATTTTGCTTTTTCCAATGTCGACGGATGGAGGATTGCTTCGGGCAAGTACTGGTTCCAGGAGTGTTCCTTGGAGTCAAAGCATGCTTCAACCGGGAACAAGGGGTCACAATCCCCCTTGGCCGTTCCACTTCCCTGTAAGCATCCCATCATTATTTCTTTTTTCATTTCTTATTCATATGATTACATATATATATATATATATATATATATATATATATATATATATATATATATGTATATATATATATATATAATATGTCAACTGCGATAAGAATTCACTTACTTTCTGTAAAGTTTTTAGATGCATTCACAAGCTTCGATGTTCTGTCTGCCAGATGGCATATGTGGGACAGACTGGTACACCATTACATCTTAGAATAAATGTACATCGAAACAACATAAAACATTATGATAAAGATCGCAATTCAGAAAATCAATTTGAGTATGAGCATTTTTACAAACATGGTTTTGATTCAGTTATTATTTCTATTTTGGATATAATTCCAAATTCATCTGACAGAATTTACTATGAAAACAAACACATTTTAAAGCATAATACTGCTTTTCCTTTTGGACTAAATCAAATTGTTAATAGTCACAATATAGTTAAAAATGATTTATTCAATGCTTCAATTAAAACTCCAACAGTATATACTTTGAGGTAAACTCATTCTCACAAAACCACACGCACTCAGAGGGGAATACACAAAAACAAACACTCCCTTAACTTAGACTTCAAATCTCAACTAAATAATCTCAGTACACTTTTTGAATCTAACTATGATAGGGAAAACATCAGAAACTGGGTATTTTCCATCAAAAAGCAACATTTAAATAAACTTTATATTTCACTCACAGATCTTAATAACAAAAAACACTTCAGACACCTCGTTTTTGACCTTTTATTTGCAAGAGCAAGACTGCTAGGTGTTCACCCCACACTTTCACACCAAAAAGAAAAAACCAACCAATCTTATTGTGTTATTAAATACACAAATCCTATATTTAATTATATCAACTTTACACAAACTTTGGAAAAATTCCAGTCCTGTTTTCCAATTAAAAATATTAATATAATAAAAACTCTTTCTCCACCTCCTTGCATTTTCATTTTTATAAAAAAAAAAAATGAGTCAATATTTAAAAAAAAAAGTTAGGTTTTATTCAAAAATCACATGGAGATGATATAAAAAAATATTGAACTTTATATTCGAATTAAATTCCAGGCGACAGCGCTTTTTCTACAAATTTTTAAAGTGTACGAACACTTTTGGGAGCCACTGTATATATATTAGTAAAATGTAATAATAAAAATAATCAATTCAAGTAAACGTGAAATATTAACATCACCATAGAAGCAAAACACGGCCATAATGCCGATAATTGAAAAGAACAGCACCGGCCCAAATTTGAAGATTAATCAGAATTAAATTCATCTTCAGGTCTGAGTATTTAATTCTAATTAACCCAAGCAGATGCCTGTTTCAGATTGAGCAATAGTAAATTACTATAAATGCTCAAACTCAGACTACAGGTACCAAAAAATGAAAAATTGAAGATAAGAAACATTAGGCAAATTTGTATTACCATGAGGCAAGAACCCTTCTTCTTTCACCACGTGTATATGCGATTATATATATATATATAAAATTAAAGTAATTCAAAAAATTTTGTTATTGCTTATGTACATAAAGCTAGAAGTAACTACTCTATCATTTGTAAATAAAATATTATTATTTAAGTACCCTTACGTTCTTAATAATTCTATTTACAATGTATCAAGTTTCAAGCATCAATGTACAATGTCAAGTTTCATAAATCCCTTGTAGTTTCTCGAACAATTACTAATGGACATAATTCTTACCTTGCTATTGCTGGTAAACTATTACTAAACATTTTAAGTGAAATTTCTTTGTTAGCTGACATTTCAAATAATAGTAATATTGTAAAAACCAGTTTTGAATTAGTTAACAAAGTAGTAGAAATTAAAAACTGCATTCCCATCTGCAGGCATGGGTGTTGGGGTGTCCGTTTATGGTATAATGTGAGCTGGCCCCTTGATGTGTTAGGGCAACAGCATGTGATGGCAAAATGATTCACGGTTCGGCTGCTAAAAATGGATAAATGTTTGGGTAACCAAATGCCCGGCCATTAAAATTATTATTACTATTATTATTAGAAATGTGGGTCGAAAAATTTTCCATTATGTTTTTCCTGAAATTTTTCCGCTTTTTTTTTAATACATTTGAAAATGAAATATAATACTTCTTCAAACACTGCTTTATGAAAAACAGGTAACTTTACAAGAAGTTCTTGATTATTCTGTTTCCTAATTCTGAGGAGGAAAGGGGATAATGCTTTATTTCGAAAAAAAATGGATAAACAAGAGATAAAAGAGATAAAAGGCATTTTACTCATTGTGATATAACAACAAGTGACATTTCACTCATTGTGATATAACAGCAAGTAAAATTTTTAGAAACCTATTCTTTTAGCATTAACATTTTTAAATTTTGGTTTTCCTCTCATCTGATAGTGTTTTTATCCCCTAGTTTATATTGATATTCCCCTAGTTTATATTGATATTCCCCTAGTTTATATTGATATCCCTGATTTAAGTCAAATTAATCACACTATAGTCACTTGACTTGAACTGTTCACTAATGGACTTAGTGTAACATGAATGTGTCATGCCCTAACTGTGCATTTTAAACTACAACTTTTGTCCATACAGGCGTCAATATGTGAGAAAATTCGCAGGGAACAGCAACGTAATGCATACCCACTTATTTTGTATAAAAATCTATAGATCGAGATCAAGTGAGTGGGAGAGTTAAACAAAATATTGATTTGGATTTCGTGTATACTCAGAGGATTCCATCTGGTAAATGTAAACATTTACTCCATTAGGAAACTATATATCTCGAAAAAAAAAAAGCAAGTGTGACAGTTCACCTGCTTGAAGACTATCGTAAACGCGAATTGACTGTTACGTGTTCTGCACACGCTTTTTAATTCCGCACTATATTCGAATCATTATGAATATTCCATACAAACCTTTACTACTGCTGCTGCCAATATTCTTTGTAATTATTTTCTCTAAATCAGCATGTTCTCAGTATGTGGAACTGGATGTCAATGCAGACAAACTTGAAGATTTTGTTTATTATGAATCGTCCTCTGACGAAGGAGATGTTGATGCAGACAAATTTGAAGATTTTGCTTATTATGGATCATCCTCTGACGAAGGAGATGTTAATGCAGACAAACCTGAAGATTTTGCTTATTATGAATCCTCCTCTGACGAAGGGGATAGTGACGATGATTTGGATCTGACGATTTCAAACAGTTATATTTTATTCGATGATCTTCAAGTTATAGATGAAGTTAGCAACACATGTGAGGAATGGTGAGGCTGAATGCGTAAAAGTAAGTGATTTTTCTCTAATGAAATTTTTCCAGACTTCCCACTGGCAAATTGAATTTCAGAACTTTAAATTTCTCAACCAATTTATTTGAATAAATAGTCAATCATATATTTCTAAATTTCCTTATATAAATTTAGAAAAAAATTATTGTTTTCTCAGAGACTTTTGTACTCGAAATTTAAACGGGGGGAAAACATAAGGGCACATCTCAAACACTTTCAGTGTGCATGTTTGATTGCGATAACTCAAGAATTAATGCACTTATCGCTATTAAAATTTCTGCGTAAATATAGTATGCATAAACCTATAACTGCAGCAAACCTAACTTGAGACTATAGAGGTATAGGAAAAATTTAAATACTCCGTCAAGTTATATAGTTTATGGTGTATCTATTTAACGCTATTAATAAATAAAAACTAAAATTTTCATTATTTAATCAATGGTTTGAGTTCAAAATTCCCATAAATAAAATTCAAGATCATATTCATGTTCTTTTATATTTCAGTTGTTAAAATAATGTATTTAAAATTGATAGTTAAAATTAATTTTGTTGCCATGGAAACCATTTAGTCAATGTACGTATAATGGGCATATGAAGATGATAAAACTGAGTCGTTATTCAACAAATACAATGTATTCAAATTAGCGTTGCTGTTAGTATAGAACTAGATAAAAAATTTTGCAAATTTTTGTTCAAATTTTACAAGAATTTTTTTTAAATCATTGGTCCAAATGATTACAATTATAGCGTGTAGCCCTTCCTTTTAAAGGGCTTGAAAAAATCTTTCGATTGATGCCATACTTAAGATTGCACCCCCCTGATGGGGATGTAACTCCCCCCCTCCCTAGGGGGACTAATGACGCCACGAACAAAAAAATTGTCTCTCGGCTATTTTTCACAACAATGATTGAAACTATCAAGTCTGGTTCTTATTGAGCCATAAATAAACCCGTCTATGTATGATTATATCAAACTTTCTCCTATGCTGCCATGTTAAGTAAAATATAAAATTTCGAATAAATTTCGGAGTTTTGGTTTGAATTTTAAAAAATTCTATCTAGTTCTAGATTTTTTGGTAGCAAAGCCGGATGTAAAGTTTCGTAAAAATCCATTAATATTTGTGGCCGCTATCGTGCACACAAAACATCGACAATAGACATACATACAGACCCACAGACAGACATCACTCCAAAAATAGTCAAAACGCGATCAGGAGGTCCTAAAATCTATATTGGCATCAAAATCTCGAAATCGAAAATTTTTGTGGAAACAATACTTTATCTATACTATATTCTATCATATGAGAATGAAAAAATGTTAAATTTGGTATAAGTAATTTACAAATATAATATTGTGTAAAGTATGACTACATTTTGTTTTGTTTTTTCTCCTATATTGGCATCAAAATTTCGAATTCGAAAATTTTTGTGAAAACAATACTTCCTCTATGTACTATATTACATAGTATGAAAAAATAAATGTACATATACTGAATATGAAAATTTATAGTAAAAATAATGATAGTTATTCCGATATCAAAAGCAAAATAAAAATTAAAGCATCTGTCAATAAATAGTGGCATAAAGTGATCCAGGAAAAAAATCGTTGCTAAATGAGAATTAAAAAAAATACAAGAAAAATCATATGAGAAATGAAAGAGATCGGTACAAAAATTCTAAACAATTTCAAGTGCACTATAATAAAATAAATAAAAAACAAGATACTTGTACTCCTGCATTTTCCGAAACCAGTTGTTTCGAAAACATCACCAGTTAACTACAAACAAAATGCGCAAAATTATTGTAAAAATACTTGTGACTAAGATTATGGAAATATTTAGAACGAAACAAAATGAAGGAATGAAGCTGGTTCTGCAGATGAATGTTAAAACTATAAAAATCGGGATGATAAATTTTGATGAAGCTTTAACTTCATCAAAATCAGTTTTTCAAAAATACTCTAAAAATATGAAACAACCGGTGAAACTTGTGAAAACAACCGGTTTAAAGTAGCTATGGTAGTTTTTCCGAAATCGGTTGTTTTTCTCACTTGTAACTTTCTATTAAGAAGCTTGTTATAATTTTCTGTTAAGAAACTTGTTTAAATTTTCTATTAAGAAACTTGTTGAAAGTTTCTATTAAGAAATTTCGCTGTATTTTTTAAGCTAGTGTTTTTACAGTATTTTCTTTTATGAAGTTAGTCAATTTAGCTCCCGATTTTCATAGTCTTATTCACCAGTAATTTAAGAATAATGTTTGCCCATATTTTTTGGTTGTTAATTAATAATATAGTTCATGTTTCTTCCAAAACCGGATGTTTTGCTATTTATTTTATCATAGGCACTTAAGCTGGTAGTTTTATTCCCTGAGAAAGTGTTTTAAATTTTAATAATGAGTTCTGTTCCATCCTCCTAGAGTTTTCCTTTCATTTTTTCGATTTCTCGTTTTGCGACAATTTCCTTCCTGGGTCATGTGATACAACTGTTTATTGACAAACTCATTTTTACCTTTTGCTTGTGCGGTTGCTCTGTGTGCTTATTTTAACTTAAAAAATGTTATTTTTTTTATTTGAAACTGGTTTATACTTTTTATCAAAATTTAAGCTGTTATTAACGACTTTTATTGCAACGTAATACCATTAGTGTAACTCTAGAAGAATGTTTCTCAACTTGTGGTACGCAGTCAAAATTTTTTGTGATAAAAGCATTTTAATGAAAGAAAATCAATGGAAGATTGTTATTATACAAAGACTACACAAAGTAGTTTCTCTCGCGAATGGAACAAACTAGATCCACTAGAATGATGTTAACTAGCTTATCACATAATATTACATATGAAAAGTGAACATATGTCACAATACTTAATACTTTCTTTAATTTTATGTTATTTTTTTTTTATAAATATATTTGAAATGTGCAATATTTCGAGAATGGGTCATTTTAACGTTCTAAAATTTATGTCAATCGTTTTCTAATAAAAAAAAATTGCATAAGAAATAATTTTTTACGTGAAATTGTTGAAGGTTTTGATTTTTTAATGATTTGTTCAAAATCTCATTCGAAAATTCGGAGTTCTTCCGAACATTCGATTGCTTCCAGTATTCACTAATTGTAATTTTGTACCCAATTTCGTTCGAAACGCTCCACTCGCTGGTGAGATATCATCTCCACAGACTAACGGATACACACACAGACATCACTTCAAAAACGATCGATCCGTGTTCAGGGATGCTTGAAATATGATCTTCCATCGAAAACTCGAATTCGAATTTTCGACCCAGCTACAATACATTTCCTGTATATTACACTATGTATATAAGGTAAGTAAAAATAGCAATTTTAACATTTCATTTACAAAACAGTTTAATGTAAAATTAGAGTAAAATTTTGTTGTAATTTTTGCTGTAATGAGCTATGAGTTTTCCCCCTTTTGCATTTTTTCGATGTATGCATATTTATTCTCATTTAACATTAATACAAAAACTGATTAATGATTTATAACAATACTGATTAACGGGACGGTGGACGTTGAAATGAGCAAAAATCGACTGAAAAAAATATTTTTTTTTTTTAATATATAACATTATTTTACACATTTAACCTTTTGCTTACGGGTGGGACAGCGTCCATCCCAAACGAAGAGCATTGCACCTGCTGCACGCAGCAGGTGCAATGCTTCTGTCGCCGATGCCCATGGACGCCAATGCTTGCAAAGTGGGGTCGACCTGTTTGGGATGGAGTATGTCAAATACCTGTCTTTTTGGGGGCTCTTCGTTTGGGATGGACGCTGTCCCACCCGTAAGCAAAAGGTTAAATGCATTTATTTTTAAAAGGAATTTTCAACGTTTTTACATTTTTAAAATGCTCCTTGCGTCTTAATTTTTGTTTGAGATGCATGAAATTTGGCAGAAAGACACCTTACGCACTTTTTAATGAAACTGGGTATGCATTTTATAATTGGACTTTATTAAGGTAATTGAAAGTGAATAAAAGAATCTAATTAAATGATGAAAATTAAGTTTTAATGCAGAAAAATATTTTTAAAAAATTAACTTTCTAAGGGAATTAAAAATAAATACCCAAATTTGTTCATAATGTGTTTTTGAGTGATCATAATGTAAAATTAATCAAAAATATGAACAAATGGCACGCAAGGAGCATTTTCAAATTTTCGTTAAAAAAAATTAAATTAAAAAAAAATACAAAACTATAACAAAATTGAAAAAAAATTTAATGGTATTGTATATAGTAATGTTAAGAGGAATATTTATACAAATTTTCACGTTTCTTAGTCAATAAATAAATTTAAAAATTTTCACCGTCCCCTTAAAACTGGGCTAATTAACTAGTTAATAATATTTTTAACAAAAATATTTCATTCTTTAAAATAAATCACTCAAACTACTGCAAAAATAATTAAAACGTTAAATAATCGCTACAATACAGCATAAAATAAATAGTGACGGTAACACCAGTTTCGGTGGCAAATACAGCTTACTTCTCCAAGGTATTATTGCTTACGTTATGCTTTGTCAGTATATTAACTTTGAATAATTAATTTAGGCAAATACTTGCAAAACCCTGTTGTGGTGGTCGCACCCATAGCACGTTCTTTAATGACAGTTCATTGACTACAAAATCTCGACTAAAAAAAGTTTGTAATTGCTAATAGAATATTTGTTTTAAAATTGAGTAACATTTTAACAATAGGAATTTACTTTAATTTTATATGATGTTCCTGGGCGTTAATGAGTTTGCTCTAAACGAGCTTTTAGTAAAATAGTATTCATAATAATAATATTATATTCCTAATCATGTCATTTAAAAATACAAGTTAATATTTGTAATTATTTAATTAAATTTCTTATTTATGTAAATAACATGTATGGTTGGGTATTTATGACGGATACACGGAGCGTTACGAAAAATGTAAATACTTTGGACGCTTGCTTATACCCCCAAACCTAATAGGTAAAAGTGTAAATAATTTTTCGTGCTTTGTCGGAAATAGGGTTCAATTTATGAATATATAAAAATAATATTAATATTTTGATATTTTGAACTTATTTTTTTTTTTCAAAAAACTTTAAAAAATTAGCTTTCCAATCGAGTGTTTTTTTCCCTTCTAACAGTCGCTCGAAATATATAGTAAGCCATAAAAGATAGATATAAATAGCAAACAACAAAAATATGTATAAGGAAAATAAATCTCTATTTACTTTTAAACAAAGCTCTTATAGTTTTCGAGTAATCGTCTTGTCAAGTTAAAGAAGATTGAAAATTTTCCGTTTCGCAAGTTTGTAATGTTTATATCGCAAAAACTAAACTAGCTTTGAATGAAAAATTTGTAGCTCTTTAAAAGCCCTACAAGTGCATATAATTAGATTTTGGATTGAGCTCTGTTTTTTTTTTTTTAAACTTGAAAAGTATCTACCCGAACAAGTTTCCTTTCATTTTTCATACTTTCATTCGAAATATCTTCGAAACTATAAAAAATAGCTGTAAACAGTAAGCGACAAAATATGTATGGGAAAAATATAGTTTCTAAATCTATATATTTTTTTAAAGCCTTCAAGTTTGTAATACTTATATCTTAAAAACTAAAAGTGATAACTATAAACGATAAGCAAGAATTTGTAGCTCTTTGAAAGCCCTATAAATATATATAATCAGATTTTGAATCGAATTTTTTTCCCCCCAATATTACAAAAGTTGAGTTTTATTTTACAAAATGTTATCATGCAAAACTATTTCGGCTCCATCGGACTGGAGTCACCGTCAATTTTTTTTCTGTCCATATGAAATTTTTCTTAAGGAGAAGAAACTCAATTTTTCTGGCGTACCCCTCATATTGACCCTTGTACCCCACTTTAGAGATCACTACTCTACATAACCGTGATGTCAAAGATAGTGGAAAATACAATCGTAATAAGAACATTTCTGTTATATTTCATATTTCGAACATAAATAAATTCGTACATAAAATGGCGTACCCCTCATATCGACCCACGTACCCCACTTTAAAGATCATTGCTCTATATAACCTAGATATCAAAGATAGTGGAAAATACAATCGTAATAAGAACATTTCTGTTATATTTCATATTTTGTACATAAATAAATTCGTACATAAAATGGCGTACCCCTCATATCAACCCACGTACCCCACTTTAAAAATCATTGCTCTATATAACCTAGATATCAAAGATAGTGGAAAATACAATCGTAATAAGAACATTTTTGTTGTATATCATATTTCGTACATAAATAAAAACGATTTCTCTTTCCTTCTAGATGAATGATCCTCCTATTTAAAAGATTCAGCAAAGAAAAGAAGATATTAATTCAAGAAAATCGAAGAAAATCATTCTAATAAAACATTAATCTTTGGCCTTTGATCTAAGATAAAAAATGTTTTGCTATTCCATATTCCTCTGCCATACGAAGCTAACCATATGAAAATGAATGAACGTATGGAAATCACAATAAATGAAACATCTGCTTTCGAAAATGCAACTTCCTAATACTTCCTTCACAAAAGTCTGCTTTCCTCAATGAAGTACTAGGGAGTTGTATATGATAATGAGAGAGATAAAATTTATTTACATTTTCTTTTAATTTTAATTTTGTGATATGTATAATATTAACATCTACTACGGGAAAGTGCATTTCTGTAATTTTTAATAAATTTAACCTGAAAAATTTCCATTGTTTTAATTTTTTTCTCATATTTCATTGTACTCTTACTTTATTGATTTAAGCTTTTTTAAGACTTAATTAAAGCTTTCTTTAGCTTAATTTAAGCTTTCATCAGGCTTAATTGAATCTTGGATGAATATATTAATACGTGTTTCACAAAACTTGTTTGTAAACAACTAAAATAACACATTCAAATACTCACGGCAATTATGCATATCTCTCTATATTAAAAGAAAGTAGCTGACAATGCCGCCGCATATGTTTGACAAGTTTCTCGAGATTCTTTGCTTCGTACTGCAGAAACTATTCCATATAAAAATATGAAATTTGGTACATTTGTAGAAAAAGTTTTGGGAAATACGCTGATATAAACCGTTTTGTGATATATATTGTAGTTTAAGAAATGTTTAATGTCAAAGTTAAAGACAAAATATTTGAGCTGCGAGTTTGCATCCTGGATAGACTAACAATAGCAAGACCACGAATTTTTGCAGGCAGGTACCT
Organism: Amaurobius ferox; assembly: GCA_951213105.1. Lineage (NCBI taxonomy): Eukaryota > Metazoa > Arthropoda > Arachnida > Araneae > Amaurobiidae > Amaurobius > Amaurobius ferox. The sequence goes on from OX578148.1 coordinate 92,683,923, forward strand.
ACATGAATTTTCGCAGGATGGAGCCCCTTTTTTTAATTTCGATGTAGTTTTTGAGATATTTTACTTTTTATGCACTTCTGAAGTGAACTTTCTTTTCGTATCGGCAAGTCTAGCGATTTGTCTGTCTCGTACCGTAAAAACTATGACATACAAAAATATGAAATTTGGTACATTTATAGAGAAATAATAGGGTAATATGATGAAATAAACCTTTTATCGATTTAAACTTTAGTTTGGCGTGAAATAGCTCGCGAATAGAGCTCATAGTCAAGGAATTCAGTTTTGGGATTCCCTGGGCTAAGAAAAATCCCTGTTTTTCCCTCCTTCTGAAAATGGGCAGGGATAAAAAAGATATTTTTGAAAATAGAATTTTTAGGGAAGGTAGATATGAAGCGAGCGCAGCGAGTAGGAGACGAAGCCTCCCGAAAGGGGTTGCTCGAACAGGGAGCAGATCCTCCTAGTTTATATAAATTATTGAACTACAAGTGTTAACTTTAAAGTTTACCTTTTGCATATGAATAGAAAGCATTAGCAGTATTTCTGTGAAAAATCTTCTCACGAATTGATACCCTTAAAACCATATTAAGAATAAAAACCTGATTTAAGAAATGTATTTTAAACGGAATTTCCTGGTTTTTTTGTATTAGTATAACTTGACTCCACATTTCATCATATTTTGGAGCTCAGACTTTCTTGATAGGTCGAGCGTGTTTAGTTTGCGTGGTTTACCGCGGTTTTAGCATTAATTAGTTATATTGAAAAATATGAAGAACACTCGATTCATCATGAAAGTTAAAAATTGTAATTTTTATTTTTTTCCACAGTCAATGGAAATGTATGTTTTTGTCAAGTGTAGATATGAAAGGTTATATAAAATGAATATACTTCTAGGGTTAAGTCAACACGTAATACATTTTGATACTTTTAAAAAATATATAGATTTTCAAAGTATAAATATTGGTTTATTTACATAATCGAACAAAACTTCAGATTTTAGAAACTTATCGACTGGTGGTTAATAAAAATGTTTTCTGGAAATTTGATTATTTTATTTATTTGGCGTTTTCGATTCAATGTGAAAGTTAGAAACTATAATTTTTATTTCCTTTCACAATCAATGGCAAGGGTGTACGAAAGCAGAGGAGGAGGGGTCTGATGGGTTGCATTTTAATTGGTTGATTGTTTTAATTGTAAAAATTTAATCATAGAAATTAAAATAGGCAATTTAAACAATTAATCCTATTTAATATTTTACATTAGAAAACAAATCAGTACTTTTAGTATTCTATCAAACTACTGGCATGTGTCATGCTCTCATTGCATGTAATAGTATCTATAGACTGATTTCGTGTTTTTTATGCACTCGTCAGCATGTAATGGTCGATATCTGTTATGAGCAGCGAAAAACCATGGTGCCGTTATCCAGAATGGGAGAATAATCTTATCTTTGGGAATGCCTGTGATTATGACTTTATTGACATATTGTATATTTTAGGAATAAATTCATTAAAAGATGTCAAATTCAAAATATATTAAATGATTATGTTTTGATATAAAATACAACACGTCTTGCATATAGCAGTTGAGGCTGGACTCAGCTATATACAAAAGACAGCACTCCCCGTAGTAATGTCACATAGTAATGTGCTTTGAGAGAGAGATAGTATTAAATCGACACCCACAGAAGCATAAAATTTTACTTCGTATGATATCATTCAAGTTTCAATAATATTTCGAATTTAAATGTCAATATAAACAAGTGTTTATTATGCTAAGAAAGTTAACAAAAGTGAGAATTTCAATCTATATAATGTATTTCACTGATTGAAATGTATTTTGAATATAGATATAGGTAAATGTCTTCTAAAATCATCATAGTATATGTACAAAAAGTCGTACTGATCACATTATATTTTTAATAGTATTTTGAAGTTTTCAGTATTTTGGTAGTAGCTATGGGTTTTTCCTTATCGAAACATGCCTTTATGGTATATATATCAATAATTACCATTACATGTTCACAGAGGTGAGAATTATATTGGATATTCTGATATTTGGTAATCAACTCTATACTTATCATTATAGAGTTGATTTGCTTATGTACAAAATAAAAAAGTGGAATTAGGACTTTTTACATGTGTTAAATATACATTAACAATTTATCTTTTTTCACGGACATCAAGAATTATAAACTTTTGCAACATGGTATCCATTACGAGTTTTGAAAATTCTATTTTTGTCAGCTTGTAACCAAATGTATTATATCAAGATTATTTAAAATTAAGCAACATTTAAATGTAAAATGCAACCTGAAAGAATTGTGTATCAGTGAGTATACAGGGTGATCCAAAAGTCCTTGACACAATTTAAAATTGAATACAAACTCAAGTAATTGCCGTACGATAGTGAGGTTTGGACTAAAATGCTTTCCACGTTGAAAAGTTTTGGTTAAGCAAATGAAAATATTTAGTTCCAAACTTGCCCATAGATGGCGCTGTAGTTTAAAAATGCCAAAAAAAGCATAAAAATTGAAGACGAGTAGTTACAGAGCATTTTTTTTATACCCTGCCATATTTCAATATGTGCGGTCTTTGTAATAATGTCGTTTTTTACTTCTCAGTGACAGTGTCAAAACAAATCTGAAAAAAAAAAACCGCAGATATACAAACATTAGTACAGGTAGCGCCATCTATGGGCAAAGCCTGGAACTAAATTTTTGTTTGCTTAACCAAAACTTTTCAAGTGAAAAGCATTTTAGTCCAAACCTCACTATGGTACAGCAATTACTTGAGTTTATATTCAATTTTAAAATATGTCAAGGACTTTTGGATCACCCTGTATATAACATGCAAAAGTAAAATTTTAATTCATGCGAACGCTAATATTCAAAAAAAGTATAGTAGGGGATCCAGGGGAAAGATAGTAGGGGATCCTGTATTTTCTGTATAAGGGCCTGAAAAATTCTATCAACAGCATTGGTTTTATAAACAAGCATTATAACAAGAAATTAAACCAATACTAAATTTCTAATCTTACCTACTTAACGTTTTTATTTACTGCATTCTCATCATTGTATAAAAATATGGCATTTAATTTTTTGGTTATCTTTTTATTTTTAATTTTGATAAGGAAAGCAATAATATAAGTTACTGCATTTAAAAAACTTTGTTACAAAAGGTAGAAAGCCATCTTCATTACTTGCTTTTGCTTTGAAAAATCTATTCCTCTTCTTTAACATTATAACATTACTATCCTCTGATTAAGGTTTGAAAAACTCATTATAAAGAACCATGCTTACAAAGGCTACAGTTTAATTTAATTATGTTGGATAAGAAGATTTCGTGTCTATTTTTAAATAAAGATTTTATACTGTATTCCAACTATTTATGTTTGCCAATTCAATAAATAAGTAGCAGTTACAATAATCCTTTAGGTGGAGAATGTTGCAGAATTGCTAATATTTTATGATTTTAAAATGCTGTGAGATATTTTATTAACCGAGTTTATCATCAGTTAAAAGACAAGTTACATTTTGCTACATATGCACTAGATACTACCTACAGATAATTTTGATCATATTGGTCTCAATTTGTTTAGATTTATTTACACAGTTCTAATATATCTTGTTTCTTTATAAGCAGAAAAATTTGTGCAAGAAAGATCACAAGAAGGATAGGTGCCCTAATCCTACCGAATATTTCAACTGCATAAACTATAAAGCATAATGCCAAATGTAGCACGGCGTTCGAAAAAGTTCATTTCTGCAGTAGCAGAGAGTGGAAGGTTTGCCAAAAGGAGCTCTTTTGTTTGCAAGTAAAGTAGACAATGGCTGTTGATTTTCTTACTGTGACGGGCCTTACTTCTTGATCTAAAATTGGAGATTTAAGTGCGATATGGACTCTGCGTGAGATGCTTGTTCTCTCCTTTTTTTGCTGCTGTTTTTAAATCAAATTGATTGTTTTATGTGTAAGTTATATTATTATTTTATCCACCATGTGGCATAGTTTGTAATTCATTTTGCCTATTAAAGTTGTTAAGATTTCTCGTCAGGGGGTGGGTGGGTCCTGACGTGTTGTATGGTAATTGCCTTTCGGACCTTTGTTTATTACGTAGCTGGTGGTGTTCACGGCTTGGAGCGCCGCCGGTGTATGGTGCCTCTCGCCGCCGGCTTCACCGGAGACATGTGCTAGGACTGATGGATTTGCTGTCGCCTCCACTTATTATTTTACCGCATACCTTCGTGCTGTTCGGGAAAATTCAATTAATATCTAATTATTTATGATACATGAAATCTGAAATATATTCAGTTTTAACTATAAAATTAGAGGTGCATGTACATTGTCATGCATAAAGTGCCACTACATATAGATAGCAGCTGGCTTTCTTCAAATGATTCAAGGTAAACTGTTAACGTTCAGTTGTACATTTGACGCTTTTCCAAATGATAACATGTAAAACTATTTCGATGTACCCAATTAACTTATATTTCACTCAAATCTAAATTAACAATTATCAATATTGATAGCATACTCAATAAGCAATACAGCCCATATATTAAGATATTTTAATAAATCATTTAGGCATCATTTTCATTAGCTTGGAGTCATTTTTGCAATTTTGACTATATTTTTGTCAATTTGGAGAAAAATATCACCATGTTGACGACATTTTGCTAGATTATTCGTTAAGTTCACCAAATGTATCGACAAGTGTTATAGACAAATGGAGAAAAGAGCATTTCTTATGTATTAGCAGGCATGCCCGTCATATGACGGAATTCAAAATTTGTAAAACATTACCTCACATTTAGCGTAATTTTTATCAATTTGGCAACATTTTCGTCAATTCAGCAACATTTAAAAAGTCGCCAAGTTGGTAATATTCCACGAAATTCGTCGTCAAAATTTCGCCAGACGTTATGGATGGAGAAATAAGTTATTCTTATGGCAGATAAACGACTAATGGTGTCCAAATATGAAACTGTTACTCTCTCTCAATCTACTCTCGTGGTTCATGAATGGGACAAGCTAGATTCATGAAATCTTCTTGAGGCGAAGCGAAAAACCTTTGATAAATTTATAGAGAGTATAATAAACTATAGAGAAGACAGCTGGAGGACGTACAGATTTGTTTCTAATCTATCAAATAAAAAAGTTGTCCCCCAAAGGGAACTTATTCATTACAGTAACAGAGAACTCTTTTCGAATCGGGACACTGCAAATGCTTTTGCACAGTTATACTGTTTATTGCAGGAAAAAAGGAGCTTATGCTAGGAAAAAATCAAGAGTTCTCAAATGGAATGTCAATCAACTTCCTATGCCTCAATTTTAAGATCTGGATGAAGCATGGGACATTTTCAAATTGCTTTTCACTGAGGAGGAATTGCTCTCCTGTCTGAATACTTTAAAAATCAAAAAGTCCCCAGGACATGATAAAATTCATGCCGAGTACCTTAAACACCTTGGAACAAATGCAAAAACGACTCCTTGGGGAGTTTTTAACCACATTTGAAGACGGGGATTGTGCCTGGTGACTGGAGAAGAGCTATAGTTCTCCCTATTTTGAAAAAAGATAAAGACGCCAGTAACATTCAAAGCTATAAGCCCATTTCACTTACTAGCGTACAGGCTAAATTAATGGATTGCATGGTTGTAAATAGACTAAACTGGTACATCGATACAAATTATTTACTTTGTGGTGAACAAGCTGGCTTCCGTAGGAATAGGTACACTGCTGACCAAGTGGCTCATTTGAGTCAAATGGTCAAGGATTCCCTTGATAAAAGAAAAGTAATGACAGCTGTCTACATAGATTTTAAATCGGCTTACGACTCCGTCTGGAGGGAGAAAATGGCCCTCAAACTCAAAGATATCGAAGTGGAATATAATATGCTAAATTGGTTTGTTTCATTCCTGGGTCAGAGAAGCTGCAAAGTTCGTTACAGGAGTTCAACCTCAAAAAGCTACGTTCTCCAGACAGGATTACCCCAAGGAGCGGTTAGCAGCTGTTCCCTATTCAACATATATATAAATGATCTGATTCTGACTTTGAAGACAGTTGGGGTGGAGTGTCTCCTCTTTGCAGACGATCTTGTTTTTTGGACCCAAGTTGCTAAAAAGAACGCAAAGTACGAGATAGAGGAGTTTTTAAACAAAGCACTTGAGGTTCTATCTGTGGTGCGAGCAGTGGCGGCTCGTGAGCGACATGTAGAGGGAGGCGCTCATCTATGTATTTTTGCCTATATATGTATTAGTAATATATATATATATATATAAAGCATATATATATATATATATATATATATTTGAAATATGTAATAATAATAAGAATTATGTAATAATATATATATATGTATATATATATATAAAGCACATATATATACATATACGTATTTTGGGCATACTAACGTGTGTATTAAAAATATAAACGACGGATGTATGAAGTAAAATAACGTATCCCCCACCTTCTCTCTCGTTCATAAAAATCCTGGCCACATGGAATGTATCCTTCCTAGTGGAGAAACATTACATAGTCCTACTTTACATTAAAGTAAAATTGTAAAGGCTAGTTAAACTAAAAGTTATGCCCAGGAAGTTGACTACAAAAATATGCATATTCTGATGATACGTACAGATGGTTCAGAGACTATAGCCACCCGTAAAATCAAAATCGGTGGATTAGGAGGCGAGATGAAACATTGGGGGGGTAGGGGGTGGGGGTGGGGGGTGACCAAAGTAAGAGTTACGCTCAGGGATTTGCGACGTTAAAGTTGCATATCCAGGTGACATGTACAAATGGTGGATATACTATAGCCACAAGCCGAACCAAAATCGCTCAATTTGGAGCAGATATCCAGATGTTGACATAAAAATATATGTATCCAAGTGAAATGTATAAATGTTGCTCAGACTATATAGTTACCAGCAGAGTCAAAGTCACTCAATTAGGAACTGAGATGTAAAATTGGGGAGCTAGTTAAACTAAAAATTACGTCCAGGGAGTTAGCGCAAAAAACGCATGTATATTATATATTCATCAAATATGTGTATCAAAGTGAGACGTACGGATGGTGCAGGTACAACCATCAGCATAAGCAAAATCGTTCAATTAGGAGGTGAGCTAGAAAATTTGGGGAGGGGGCTAATTAAAGTAAAAGGTATCCTCAGAGAGCTGTCACAACAAAGATGCATAACCAGATGACATGTACAAATGGTGCAGAAACTATAGCCATTAGCAAAACTAAATTCGCTCAATTAGGAAAAATGCTCGCTAAAATTGTATAATTATAGGACTAGTTAAACTAAAAGTTACGCTCAGGGGGCTGACACAAAATATGTATATTCAGATGACACGTACAGAGGGTGCAGAGACTATAACCATCGTTAAAATCAAAATCGTTAAATTGGAAGCCGAGATAAGAAATTTGGGGGGCTACTTCAAGCAAAATTTACGTCCAGGGGTATCTGAGCAATATAGTTGCCAGCTCGGGGTCAAAACTTCGAGGGAAACGACACGATGAAAATTTAATATTAAAGTTTTTTACTAAATATTTAAAATTTCTTTAATTTTTAGGTATTTTTTAATGTTAAATAGCTGAAAAAGTAAGACAGCTGGGTAGATATAGTGACCCCTTAAACTAAATATCCGAAACAACATATTTCTGAAGCGTCACTAAAAATAGCCTATCGATTACGGGTATGCTAAAAATAGGAAACTCCAGACGTTTAAAGAATTAATTTGGAGTCAAACATATTGAAATTCGTCACCAGCAGATCAACTAGAGCACAGAACTGCACCAAATCAGAAATAATCCCCTTCCCATAGGACAGAACCACACTACATCTGAAATGACGAAATGCGAAACAACTTCAATAAGTAAGACAGCTGGGTGGGTCAAGTGATCCCTCAAAGTGAGTTTCCTAAACAATATATTTTATTCACGATGGCCAGAAACCCCTAAAATATCATAACACCCCCCTTCCCATCACCACACACCACACGTACACTTAATCCACTCATTTGTTCAAATGTTTATTTAAACTTCCAAATTTACAACAAAGACGTGAATCAGAACAAACACATTTTTAAATGTTGAAAATTGAAGCCAAATTAGCGAAACTGAGCCAATTTAAGAGGTCCCTCTACATGTTTTTCTACTCTTCTGTCTCTTTTTGGCTGAAGGCGCTCTAAGACCCGCGACACAATCTACTAGTAAATCTGCAATGTCTGGTTTTTTTCACGCCAAATTTCTAATATTGTTCCTATACCATTCTTTCACTCTCGAGATGCCGATATTAGGGACGCGGCTTTATCAAATATCCCTGAATTTTCCCCTTATGTGTTGAAAATTCTACGCATTACAGCTTCCGCGAGTCTCCTTTTTTGAAGAAGCTGTAGTGCTGCCATCTAGTGACATATTTCATAACTTATTTTTAATAATTCTCGGTTTAATTGAACAAAAAAATTTTCAATAGAAATTGTAATAAATCTGTATAACTAAAAAAATAATTTGAGATGTTTACCCGCGACGCCCCTTAATGGCCGCGACTGGGTGCGAGGAAAATAACATGTCAGTAAACCTTAAAAAATCTGCTGTGCAGACATTTTTATTGATGCATTAGAGCATCCGGCCAAAGTTTGTTTATAGAAAAGATGAATTGTTAAATACGGATAAATTTACGTACTTGGGAGTTACCTTTAACAATGAGTTGAGTTGGAGCCTCCAAATTGACAATATAATCGAGAAGGTTGAAAAAAGACTACGCATTCTTAAACGATTGGCTGGTTGTCTTTGGGGATACGCACAAACAACCTTAGAAAACACATATAAAGCATGTATTTTACCTGTTATTACTTATTGTTGTGATATTTTAGTAACTACCCCGAAAAGCTTGGTCGAGAAATTGGAGTTACTACAAAATCAGACCCTCAGGCTGATTGTTGGTGCGGTAAAGACAACTCCCATCGACTTAAATGCTGCTTTTAATAGACCGATTCAGACGATTATTAAAGAGAAGGCTGTTTTGTTGCATGTAAAGCTAATAAGAATTGGGTTCCTTATTGGGACTATTATGAAAATGGGCAAATGCACCTAAAGACACAAAGCGGTTTTCTACAGAAGGTTTTAGAGTTAAGAACAAATCTTGAACTTGATGAGGGTATTGTTCAGGGGTTTTTGAAATCACGTAATCCCTTGAATCACGTTGAGAAAATTACTAATCTGAATCTTGTCCAACCTGTCCTTAAGAATCAGTTCCCTCATGAGAGCTTAAAGATTATAGCCCTTGAGACTATCTATACCCTCCATCCCGAACCTGAATGGTTACATATTTATACCGATGGCTCTTTGACGGAATGTTCACCAAATGTTGGAGCAGGAATATACTCTTCCATTTTCTCTCTTTATATTCCTGTAGGAAAACGAAAAACTGCCTTTGACGGAGAGGTTATGGCTATCTATGTGGCACAAAGGCAATTTGTTGTCCCCAGAAGTAATAACAACAAGGTGGTCTTACTATCGGATTCCAGAGCTGCCATTCAGGCTATCGGGTCAAATGAAGTACCTATCTCTAGGGATATCTTAGAATGTCAAATCCGCCTTGAGAGATTGAGGACAGAGGGAAGGCACATCGTTATGCAGTGGATCCCTGGACACTGTGACGGTAATGAACAGGCAGATATGTTGGCTAAGAAGAGCACACGGATAGTTCAACAGTCAACCACAGACTGCTCATTTCATCCCATAAACCTTTATATCAGAAATCACATGAGACTTAGATGGAAAACAAAACACACTTCTCGTATTTCCTCGAGGAGTTGGAGAAACATTTTGGACCAAAAAAATTTCGGCTAGCTCTCATGAAAGTACAGTCGCGGAATTCAGGCTTGCAGTTGGCCATGAGTGTCTGGCGAGTAATCTACACCGCATTGGCATTTATGAAAGCCCAAATTGCTCGTTCTATGGAAAGGACGAAGTTATGGACAGGTACCATATCAAGGGATGCTCGGCTTTGCGTGGGGACTCCGAGGTGAGAAGATATTGGAGTGCTAGAACCCTGCTGATGAGACATTGACTTTTTTTGTGTTCTTTGTTGTAAGATGTTTGTCATTTTCTCTTGCCATTGGAAATAAAAACAAAAATATTCACGAGAATGATGATAACAAATTTATTAATAATATAAACACCTTGATTTATCTGTCTGCTTATCTATCTATCTCTGGGTAAAACTGCTACTAAATGTTGCCAAAAGTGTTTCAATCAAGGATGAACATTTCAATTTAGATACTAACCCAGTCCATCAGAATTTTCATAACCCTCCACTTGAAATTTTTCCGAGGCATGCCCGTCATGTGACGGAATTCAAAATTTGCAAAACATTACCTCACATTTAGCGTAATTTTTATCAATTTGGTAACATTTTCGTCAATTTAGCAACATTTAAAAAGTCTCCATGTTGGCGATATTCCGCCAAATTCGTCGTCAAAATTTCGTCAGGCGTTATGGATGGAGAAATAAGTTATTTTTATAACAGATAAACTACTAATGGTGTCCAAATATGAAACTGTTACTCGACGTATCTACTCTCGTGGTTCGTGAATGGGACGAACTAGATTCATGAGAATGATGATAACAAATGTATTAATAATATAAACACCTTGATTTATCTGTCTATTTATCTATCTATCTCTGGGTAAAGCTGCTACTAAATGTTGCTAAAAGTGTTTTAATCAAGGATGAACATTTCAATTTAGATATTAACCCAGACCTTCAGCATTTTCATAACCCTCCACTTGAAATTTTTTCGATCACCCATTGACTTTCTACGTTCACTGCTGCTTCACCTAAACTAACTGCTTGACCGGAATAACATATTTCTCCATCCATAATGTTTTTCGAAATTTTGGTGTTGAAATTTGCAGAATATCAACAGCCTGGCGAGATTTTTTAAATGTTGCCAAATTGACGAAAATGTCGGCAAATTGATAAAAATGAAGCTAAAACAATGAAAATGACGACTAATTGGTGAAAATTTAATATCTTGGAATGAATATAAAAATCTACTATAAGAATAACCTATTTCTCCGTTTTTAACGTTTGACATAATTCAGGCGACGAATATTGGTGGCATATCACCAACTTAGCGAATTTTTTAAAATTCTGCTAAATTGATAAAATTGACACTAAATCAATGGAAATGACGAATTGATGAAAATTAAATATCTCGGAAAGAAATAACAAACGACTATATGAATGACCCATTTCTCCGCCTTCCGTAATACATAGCGAAAAATTTGGCGGGATGTCGCAAACCTGGCGAGTTTTTTAAATATTGTCAGATTAACGAAAATATCGCCAAAATGATAAAATATCACCAAATTGATAAAAATGACGCTAAATAGAAGGCAGTGCTTTGCAAGTATTTAATGCCGTCATATGACGGGCATACCTTCTAGTCGCATAATATATATAAAAAGTGAGCATATTGCACAATAGTTAATATTGGTTTTATTTTATGTGATTTTTATATAAATTTATTTGAAAAATGTGTGATATATCTAGAATGGCTCATGCTAGGGCTCTAAAGTTTCTATCAATTTCTAATGAAAAATTACATCAGAAATAATTGTTTACGTAACTTTATTGAAGGTTTTCATTTTTTGATAATTTTTTCAACATTTGGGGGTGTGCGTGTAAAAACAATAGGTTTTCAGTATTTACTGATTGTAAAATTTGTACCAAATTTTATTCGAATCGTTAAATTAGTTCGTGAGATATCACAGTGAGTTTGCACAGACTCACTGACACACACACATGGACACATACATCACCTCAAAAATGTTCGATTCGTGTTCAAGGATGCTTAAAACGTGCTCGCTCGTAAAAAACTCGAATTCGAATTTTTGATCCCTTCACAATACTTTTCTTATACAATTATGTATACAAGGAAAGAAATTACAGGCTACAAAACAGATTAGAAAAATAATGTTGTAGAAGTTAATACCGTTGAACAAATGGAAAGTGACTACTGTGAAAAAATCATTTTCAACATGCTTTAAAAACTATCGATATACTAGTAAAATTGAAGTTACAAACAGGAAAATTATCCTTTTTGTACCGGATCGCGATCTCTGTAAATATTACTGATATAGTCGTCGTATTGGATATACGATAACTACTTTTCGGCAATTTTTTTCGGGTGATAAAGTATTGCATGCAAATAATCTCACTTACGATCGATGTATAAAATGACCCTGACTACCAAATTTATAGTATGTACGGAAATCTACATCATTATCGTATGTGACTCGGTAATGACGGAAGGATTCTACATCAAACATGGCGGATAACAACCATCGGTAGCCATGTGACGTCTTTGAAAACCTCTCCACCAATTACCCACATGTATGTATATGATCATTTTAATTGAGTATCAGGAAAATGTGATTGATTGAAATGTTGATGTTTGTTTGATACTTTGTAGCATAGAATTACTATTTATTTATGAAGCAGACCAGACAGCGTGTGGTATTTTCATGTGTGTATTTCAGTTCTTTTTTTTTTTTTTTTTTAATATTACTGTCAGATGAATTACAAGCTTTTATTTCAATTATGAACAGCTTAAAATGAAATTTTAATACAAATGTATCTTTAAGATATTGTGATCGTTTATATAAATCCTTCCATGCTTTGGAATATCCTATTTCATATTTTATTTATTTTCCTAATCTTTAATTTTGTCGTTCATATTTACTGAAGCTGAAAGAACGTAGATTACAAAATAAAAACTAGAATGTTACTCAATAACCTGTTTATACCTATGAGGAAATAATTTGTACATGCTAGTGACCCTCTTAACAGATAACTTCAGACGCTACGGTTTTATTCTGTCTCCTAATGTACAGTGTCCACTGTTTAGTTATGAATCGCTTTGAGAAAACTTGTGTATAAAATAGCTTCAAATTCCACATTAGTTGAAAACATTTTTTTTTTGTTTTTGTTTTGCCCTTCAACTCGCATTTCTGGGTATACGTGAAAGCATATTGTTATATTCATCTTATACAATTTCACAGTTTTGCAATTTGTTTACATTGTTTTTAAATTTAACAGTCTTCTTTCTCAATTTGAACATGGTTACTTTGCTCTTAAGTATAAATCATGACCATGTGTACTTCATTTAGTTATCAGGTTTCTTTTCTTTTCTTTTTCCTGTTTGTAAAACAATGTTGTAAAGTACTTTCTTAGAAGCTAATGAAGGGATTTGATATATCTATTTGCATTATGTAAAACATAATTCGTTTAACCTCATCCCTTAAGTATTTACAAATAAAATGGTAACAAATTATTTATGTACAATAATTTTGTACATAAAAATTTTAAATTAATATATTATGTAACACTTTTTATTTAATAAGTTATGTTAATTATATCTTAAATTATTAATGGTAAGGAAAAATAGTTTTCACTGTATTTAAAAGAATTATTTTTTAGTATATATCAAATGGTATGAAAAAATAGTTTTGACTGTAATCTGAAAAATTGTTTATTAGTACTATATCCTATTAATCACAATAATTATGCATCTATATACATAAATTCTGCAATCTCATATGTATTACATGAATAATAATACATGATAATTAACAAAAATATTGTAAAATAAATAATTATTTAAAAATTGCAGTGTTATTAAACAAAATATGCATTTCTTGATTGTATATGCAGCAATAAAGGCTAGATTAATATTGTCATAAATATATACAAAATTATCTAACATTTAGAAGGTAGTATCTGAGAAATGTGCATTATATGCATCTATATTCTTATGCTCTGCTACCTGTTTACTCTGCTACTTGTGTTATAAAGCTTTAATTTTTTTTTTCTCCGACAATTTCCAAAATATTTACACTTGGTGCAACATTTTTGGTATTTTCCCTCGCACTATGTTTTCTATGTCATTACAGCTTATTTGGAAAATTTAACATTTTATTTTACTTCTATTTTTATTTTTCCTTCATACCAATAAGTTTTTATTGTGTGTTTGAGTTTTTATAACACTGTATATTAGAGCTTTTAAAATGGATGATGGATGCTCAAGCAAGTTTGTTTCAAAGTGGTTATTTTACCTGCATGAAATTTTTTAACAAATTTCATCGACTATTAAATAACCTAGAAAATAAATACTTTTTGCATGAAAATATTGCAATTAGTGTTATAAACTTTTTTTTTGTTCACAAATAATTTTTTCAAAAATTTTCTAAAGAAACATTTTTTTTTTTTTTGGCAGCCAATCAGTGAAACTCAGGAAGGTGCCATAATTAGCAAGCCCAGGATATGTCCTTAAATTTTCCTTCTGTGCCCAGTATGCTACCCAGAAATTTGGTGATGTGGCACTTTGTTTGAAAACTATTTATCATTTTTTCAGTATTTGAACATTAAAATTTGTACTAAAGAAATTCTATGACTGTAGGTTCCATAGGGTTGCACCGAATACCATTTTTTGCCGAATACCGAATACCGAATATTCGGTTAAAATTCTAACCGAATATTCGGCCGAATACCGAATATTCGGTTAAATTTTTTAAAGGTAATATTTCTATTTTATGCCAATTTAAAATAGAAAATGTTTCTATTTTGTGCCTTTTATAAATGCATTTACATTTAACATCTTAAATTTATTTGCATTTACATTAAGTATAATTATTAATTTAAAATAAATAAAAAATAAAATAAATCATTCCAAAAGCAAATTAATATAGTAAAATAGTAAATGGCTACCTAATTTGGTTTATGTTTATCTGCATAAATTGATAATTGATAGTTAATTTCTAATAGGTGATAATCATATGGCTTCATATTATGTTATAGAGAATCTTGCATTTACCTTACATACAAACCCAAGTTGCTTAAAATATCATTACAAATTAGAATTACAATTTATTCAAGTGAATTTTTGCTATCTTAGTCTCTTCTGTACTGTAACTGATAAATAATTTTATCAAAATTGAAACTGAGCAGTCAAATTCAAACATTGCCAAATCATTTTTCTTTTTAAAGTGCAAAGGATACTTTGCCAGAATGTCCAGCCATTCTTTTTTAAGTTGTTGTCACACCTGGTCTTGCGAACTACAACAGATACTGATAGATAACTAAACAGTTACAGACAGGTATACCCACCCTGTGACAAAGTAACCTTCTCTTCAGACTCAACAAAGTAATCTTCTCTTCAGAAATCATGAAAGAAATTAGAAGGTTTGACTACAATGGGACCACACACAGAGAAATTCTTTGGTTATCTTATTTGACACATTTTAATGGATACAAAGGAACACCTATGGCACCCTCAGTATCTTATCTATATCGAAATTAAAATACTGCAAAATTGAATATTCATCCAAGTGTTTGTTTTATATATTAATCACCTTCACCTTTTTTTAATATTGGTGAAATGATAATTGATTTTTTTTTTAGCTGCATATTTTATAAAAAATTAACCATTATATTTTTGAACACGTAATATTAAGAGTTTTATTTTCTGGTTACTGTTTCATATTTAAATGAGTTAGTAAGGTTAAGGTGTGATAAGATTTAAGAAAAATTGAAAAAAAAAAATTAATATCAGAGTGTTTTCTTTTACATTAAAATTATTTTAAATGTGAAAATATATTGGTTAGTAAAAATTTGAATTAATTTTGTACTATGATACTATAACTTTCATTCATTGTATAAAAAATGTGCTTTACCAATTGTCGAATATTTTAATTTTGTTTTACTATTCGGTTAGGCCGAATATTAAAGTATTCGGCCGAACCGAATATTCGGTTTGACTGCTGAATAGGCAGTATACCGAATACCAACCGAATATTCGGTGCAACACTAGTTCCAGAAGTAAGAAAAAAACATTTTTTACCCTGTGCGAAGTTTTATTGATATAGGCTTAGTTATTTACATACATTATGTAAGCCAAACTATCATTTTGGCATATGATTATACTATTATCTATTTTTTATATAAGTTTTATTTTTTTACTTAAACTTTCTTAATATAAAATACTTTCATGGGGATATGTGCTTTTCTTCTTGAGTTATCATATTCACTACACTTTACATACACATCTATACAAAGTGTTCAAAATGTTTTCAATATCAATTATAAATTCTTTCCAAATTTAATCAGATTCTAAAAAAATTTAAAGATAATACTTGTACGATGAAACAAACCTTATATGAAACGTTAAAATCACAAAAGATATATTTAGGGTAAATAATAAAGTGAATGAAAGGCATAGGATCTCTTGGAATTTGAGACCACCCTCAAATTATTACTTTTCTTATATACATATAATGTATAAGGAAAGTATTGTGACGAAGTCGAAAATTCGAATTCGAGTTTTTGATGGGAGAGCATGTTTCAAGCATCCCTGAACACGAATCAGATGTTTTTGAGTTGATGTCTATGAAAATGAGATGAAATGAGAGCCAGGTGGCTCAAGAAGAGCCCAGCACATTGACCAGAGGTCTATTGTACTACCCCAGACAGAACCGATCTCTCTGAAAAGAGACCAGTAGCCGACGCAAAGATGAGCAGGCACTTGACAGGAATGTCATTCAGCTCCCAGGGTTCAATCACATGTCGACCAATGTGTTCGAATCTGTGAGCAGAGTAAACCTCACATTCACAGAGAATGTGAGCAGCAGGTTCTTCACTGTATTTGCAGCCCCTGCAAAGCAAATCTTTAGTGACGCCCATAATATTAAGGTGTCTCTTGAGGATACAGTGTCCAGTAAGGAGCCCAACAGCCCTCCTGAGAGTTGATGTCTATGTGTGTATGTGTCAGTTAGTTTGTGGAGATATCTCACAAACAAATGAAGCGATTCGAACAAAATTTGGTACAAAAATCACAATCAGTGAATACTGGAATCCTATTGTTTTTACACGCAATCAAATGTTCAGAACCCTCCTAAATTTTGAAATGAAATTTTAAAAAAACCATCAAAAAATTAAACTTTCAATATAGTTACGTAAATAATAATTTCTTATGTAATTTTTCATTAGGAAACGATTGACACAAACTTTAAAATGCTAGCACGAATTGTTCTCAAGATATTGCACATTGTTTTCCACTGAAAAAACTTTTTGAATGAATGTTGATTGCTACAAAAATTATATAAATTGTGCAGTTGTCTGCTACAAAAAAGGTGATAATGTACTAACTATATATTCATGATAAAAGTTAAACCTTTTGACTCCAATCAATACTAAAGTTGGTAGAAAAAAGCAAATCCTTTTAAATGAAATAATATATGCTTATTGTATAGTTATGTTTTAATTGTGAATTTTAATTTTAGATTTACACCATGGAAGATGAAAATGAGCCTCCCCTGGATCCCAAAGCTATTTCAACTCAATGTAAAATTTCACAGTATGATCTAGAAGGTATATTTACTAATTAATATAGTATTTACATTACATTTCAATTTTCTTTCAAATTTTCATTTATTGTTTGTTAATTCATGATTATATGACTAGAAACAAAAGACTGATAAAAAGTATTACACATATAATGTTTTACAGTAGTTTTGTAATTTTATCATCACTGCATAAGAAAATCTGATGTTGGCAACATATAACTTTCCCTATTTATAATGCAATTCTACTACTTTCCCAGCAGAATAATAATGTACAAGATCCATGAATGTTTTTAGCATTCAATTGTACATTCATATTTTTTGCCTTTCGGAATGACAACATGTAAAACTATTTCAAAGTATCAAATTAGCTTGTATTTTACAGAAATCTAACTTCATAATTAGAAATATTGCCAGCATCTACAGAGCAATATAGTGCATATTAAATGTTTTGAATTAGTAGAAACTAATATTTTAATATTTAAAACATATGATTGGAGTTCCAATAAATAAATTCCTAACATTAAAAATTCAATGTTTTTCACAATGATGTTTTTTATATATTAATGCATTTAACCTTTCATTATTTAATTAGAAAATATGAAGCTTGTTACTGTGACAATCATCAAATTGTCACCAAATGTAAATATATATAAACTGAAAGTTAAGCCTGTCTTGTGACAGGGTGCATGAAGTTGTTGAAAATTCTGTTCCATAAAACGATGCCATCATACTCACAGTATTAGTATGTGTTTATTTTTTTGTTTTGGGAAAATTGAAACTAATATGAATTATATTATATTGTTCCTCAAAAATCCTGCATGAAGAAATTAGGAAATGTGAAGTGACTCCTAAATTTTTGGGTTGGTTCCTAGATTCAAATGAAATTTGTCCAGCCTTTATTTAAGATATTCTAAAATTTCGTCTTAATGAAGTTCCCAGTCTCATGCAAAATGTTAAAATTATCCGTATTTTAATATGTGCTGCTCTGAAAACTTTAATTGTTTCTATTGTACATATGTAGAAATGTAAATCTGATAACTTATTGTTGAAGAGTTACATGCATTACTAAGTAAAATATGTGACTTTGATCACAATCAATAATGAACTGGTTTGCAATGTAAAATATAGTACAAATCAAGATAAATGAGCATACATACATCATTTTCAGTTTGGCTGATGTAGCCTTGTGCTTATTTTAGCATTCAGGTCCAGACTTTTTGCATTGTAAGAAGAATCCAGTTGATTTCCAAAATGTACGTATCCTTATTTATCTTGATTTGCACTACATTTCATGTTGTAATCCAGTTCATTATATCAGGATTCGCATGCTCTTTTAAAAACTCCTTAAATTCACATTTTGTCTTTAAGAGCCCTTAAAACTCCTTATTTTTGTCAAAATCTCCTTAAAAACTCCTATTTTGCTGTTCATTCTATTTCTGAAATACAAAAGGAAACCAAATATACGACTGATGGGTCCGAAATCCGCACTGTGAGGAATATTATCAAAATATTAGAGATTACTATTATTTTTGTTTGTTTTTAATTTTTTTTTTTGTCCCAAAATCCTGAAGTTTCATTAGAGGGATCAAAAGTAGAAAAAAAGGAATCAAAACACCCCCTTTCACCTCTCCTGAAAAAAAAAATTAAATAAAAGAAGAAGAAAAAGACTGGAAGATTGTTGATTAGTGTAGTGCATTTTTTTGTTTTGATAAATTACTATAAGTTTATTGTTTTTACAAAGATAAACTTTTGCTCAATTATACTCTGTTTAGTGCCAATTTGAGGTATCTAAAACCAATATTTCCAAATATAGTTATTGGGACATAAGATTTTTATGTGCCTCATTAGGGAGAACATTATTTTCACTATGTGTTTACTGTTTATGAGTTAGTCAAGTCCAAACAGGGAAAGAGAGGGAACCAGTGGGAGTTATGTCTTTGGTTGATCTGGGCTAGGAATTAAAGGGGTCAAGCATCTTAATAAGGTTGAAATATATAAATATTTTTTGAATGTAATATTTATTTTTAAGCATTTGCCTGATATGGTTTGAATTTATATATACAACTTTCAATCCCTATCTCTTTTCATCCAGTTCAATTTTTCTCTGTATGTCAGCCCCAATAAAAAATGGATTTAAAAACAAGTCTAACATTACAGATAAGTATTTGTTTCACAAAAAATCTGATGTGGGCAGTTCATGACTTTCTCTCCAAACACATTTTTTTTTGTCTTCAGGGCACCTCCTTATGTGCACTATATGCATAAATTACACCGATATTTTTAAAGTGACTCATTTCAAATATTATAAATGGTGGGATTGTGCAATTCATTTTGTATTGTGATGCATTAAAGAGAGTCCAAAAGCATCTTTTTCTATCCACCTCCATTCATCTCCATCCTTTAATTATTACACAATAGGCAGACTTTCCGGCCATCCAAATGGATGCTCTATATCTTCGGATGAGTCAGACAGTCTGGATCTTCAACAGTAGGCAGACTCCGGCCACTTATCTTGCTGCTCATACCCTAGGGTGAGTCGTGTGGCCTGGGTCTTCCACAGTAGGTAGACTATACTTGCTTATTTTCATATTGTGGTTAAATTTTAAAGATATATTGTACATAAGTAACCAAATATTATGAGAGTTAATAGTGATGGGAGTAAGATGATTCTTATAGTTAACATTCTCATGCAATGCTTTAAATCTCAAAGCTGCTTTTGTTTCCAGGTTTTTAAATTATTATGCTGAGTTTACCATTACATCTAGTCATTTCCTCAGCGCTTTGCCCATTCTTAATGGCTACATAACATCAACACACTTAAGAAAAGTTCTAAATATCAGAATCTGTTTCAATTTAAAAAAAAAAAAAAAATTGATTGGTAAACATTTTGAGAACTGAAATGATCCACATTTTTTTTAATCCCTTTGTATCATCCCACTTAATTGGTATTTTCGATTTTTTCATTGATCTGGCAGCTGAGACAAATCGAATATGCTCAAATCCAAGATTTTGGCTCGAATGAAAATACTCCATCAGTTTCAACAGTTGTTTTGAATTGTTTAATTATTCCTTTGAATCACTGCCCCTAATTCGAATTTTTTGAAGTATTAGACTTTTCCGTTGACCTAGAAGATGAGACCAAAGCCAAGATTCTAACTAGAGTGTAAGTGTTCGAGAATTAAGCAAAGAAGTTTTAAGTTTTTTTTTTATTATTATTCTTTTGCACCATCATCCTTAATTCAAAATTTTGGAATTTTAGATTTTCCCCTTAGTCTTGAAGCTGCGATGGATTGGAGCACATCAAAACCAAGATCCTAACTATATAGTGGAAGTGCTTGATAATTTTGGCATACGTCATCCACTCATTCAGTCAGTCAGTTCAATGCATATAGATATATTTTTTTAATTGATAACATGTTAAACAACAAATAAAAAGTAAAAATTAATTAACAAAAATTTTGTGAGCATTTGTTTATTTTTGTACATAATTTTTATATATGTTAATCTGTGATAAAAAATACTTTGAATGAAGTTCCACTGCTACAAATCATTCAAATTATGCATTGGTCTGTTGTAAAACTGATACTAAACTTAGATTTACCTGCTACACAAAACGGATACGAATTTTAGTTTTATCTGATACTTATTTGTTATTAATATATAGCACTTGATTGTATATTAAAAATTATTTTTTAAAGAATTTTGTAATGTAAGCAGCTGCACAGATGTTAATTAAATTTTCTGGAACTTTTGTTTTTTTAATATTACTTATATAAAGTAGAGGGTTTGAGTGTGTTATCTATAAATTCCTTCAAAAATTTTCATATGCCATTAAAAACGCCTAAATTTTTGTTTTCAAAATTGAGTATAAACCCTGTATATGCATTACTGTTATATAAGATTTTTTTAAATTTATTTATTTATAGAAAATATTTCTTTTCCTAAAGTTTATTGATAGTCGTGATGCTTTATTAGTGTCTATATGCTTTCCCAATGGTTTTGCTAGACTTGTTGCTTTGATGATATGTGTAGTAAATAGTTACAATATAGATCTTTAAAAAAGTATAATTTAGTTCCTTAAAACTATGTTAATGTTACACTGAAGAGTTAGAATCCTGTACTACTCCTATAGGCATCAGATTTTACTACTTTTATAGCACAGACTATTTAAAAGTAGTACATATAAACTTTGAAGAAATTGCGGTTTCGAGAATATAGGTTTGACCTTGTAAAATAGCCTGTGTGCTTAAATATGTTTCTAGATTTTCAATTTCACCCTTAATTAATTCTATATTAATAAAGTAATTTAATGTTCATAACTCTAGTTATTTAATGTTGGTAATGTTTGTAGTAATTTAATGTTTCTTATGGGGAAAAAATATAATATTGAATTGTGTAAAAATAATAATTGTTTCATAGAAAAAAATTACAAGATTTCAATTTAATTATTTTAAAAGCTCAAAACATTGAATTCTGTGAAACTCTGACAATAATGTTTAGAATCATCACAATGTAAAACAACATTGGCCTGATTTTATGCTATAAAATAAAAATTAATAAATCGATATATGTGGTGAAATAACCGTGACCCAATTTAAAAAAATAACTTTCTTACTAAAGAGTAAAAGTTATCTACCTTACTTGTGTTATAGTAAAGAAAAGGATAATTGTACAAAAATGAAATTTTCATTTTTTTTTTTATTTTATTTATTTTTTTTTAATATCTGCTACTTAAGTCAACCTCCTTAACCTCCTTACAGAGATTCTGGCTATACCTATAAATCAAAATAACCAGCTATTTTACAAAAATTTCAGAATTCTAAATTGTTCAATTTAAAATATATATTCAGAATTGACTAATCTAAATACTTGACTAATACATTAATGCACATTACATGCTAGCAACTGATTTCTTACAGGGCTCAAAATATAAATTATACCTATTTTTAATTGAATTTAAGGTTTATTTTTATTGTATATTCTATATTGATATTTTATTTCAACCACGTAATTGATTTATTTCTAGACCATAGAGCTTGTACAGTTTATATAGGATATTATGTTCCGAGTTATCGAAGAAAAAGTCATCATAAACGTGGTCATCGCCATCACCATCATCACAAATCATATAGTAGTGGTTCTGAATGCGAACATGATATCAGCAAACCAGGTAGGTATTTGCTAGATTATAATTCACATCATTCTTACTTCAATATTGTATTCCATTGTTAGGTAACAGTGCCAGTCCAGAAATCGTCCAATTTTTTCAAAATTTGTTGAACCATCTTTAATAATTCTAAACCTTTTTGTAGTGATAGTGTATATAAACTTTTGAAATACACTATTTGTTTTTCAAAATCTGCTACTCTTTTGTTTTAAAAATTAAAAATAGCTGCCACTGCAGAGCAAAAAATAGCTTAAACAAAACTTACATTTTTGTCCATAGACATAGCTTGCAGCTCTGTGTCTTGATGGTACATGGTTTTCTGAAAAGAGAAGTACACTAGTGGCTGATACATAGCAATTGAAATTCCAAAAGTTTTAAGTTTCCAAAAATAAGATTCAACGTTCAAGTTTCAGAATAAATGTTGAGTCATTTTTTTATTTCTTTTAACTCATTTTTCTAATGGCAGTCAACCAATACAATTTGTGAATTATATTGTCCACCATATCATCTGGAAGCCATATGCTCAATGTTTAAATTTTATAAAGTGCAACGTTTTACCTTGAATAAATGAAAGGAACCAAATGAAGAAATTTGAAATTTGAGCTACAAATATATTAAAACAGTGAATATGTGCTTTGCAACTTTTTTGTGTTTTTGTTTCATTAAGGAATAACACACTTTCAAATTGCCGACCGTCCAAACAGCTGCTCATGTCCTCGGACGAGTCGGATGGTCTGGATCTTCAACACTTTCAAACTGCTTGCTCATACCCTAGGATGAGTCGGGTGACCTGGATCTTCAACACTTTCAAACTGCAACACTTAGCCAATGTGCATTATTAAAATTTGGCATAATTTAAATATTATATTTGATATAATTTAAAATATTTCTTATAATAATTTATTTTTAATATGCACAGCTATTAATTTTAAATTTAATTAAAACTATATTTGTAAAACTTGCACTATGAAGAGCTTTGCTTTACTGCACTGGCAATGAAGAACATTAACAATGTGAAAACCAACCAAATGATGTTAATTTCTGCACTGGAAGTGGGAATCTTCTATGAGGTTGTATGTGGCACAAGCACAGATTGATTTTTATTGTGTTTTTTCACATTACTTTTATATACCTTTTAGAGGTGCCATGATTATTGTATTCCCTTGTCATGTCTTTACTGAATGCTCCTCATATAGTCTTACTGCAGAATGGATTTAGAGTGTTTATTATAAGGGTCCTTTATTGTTCTTTACCAATTCATATATAAGTATTGTTCATATTAAATTATTGAAATTATTGTATTATTAAATTGTTCATATATAATTATTATTCGTACACAATTTTACACGTTAAAAAAGGATATATATCATTCTAGTAGTTAGAAATAAAAAAAATAGAAACTGTTTGTCCATTGAAAAAGTCTTGTTTTGTTCCTATCAAATTCATTTTATATGTAAATATTATATAATGCAATTCTTTTAAAATCATTTCTACTTTTCTAGTAACTCCTCCATCTGAAAGAGTTCATTTTATCCTGGGTGAAGAAGAAGATGGAACTCACGAGCCTCATCCGCTCTTCAGCGAAATGGAGGAATTATTTTATGAGGGTGATGATGTAGAGTGGAGAGAAACTGCTCGGTGAGTCTTACTTTTTCCTCTCTCTAAAAAGCTTTTATTCCACAAGAATACTGACCAACTTGATTATGACACCTAGGTATTCTTCTTGGAAATTGGAGTGATATCAGTATAGGTTAAATTGTGGTTCTGCAATGTGGTAGTCACTGGTTACCAGACTATATATTTATTAAATTAATTTATCTTACTGTTTTGTTATTAGATGAGAACAAAGAGACCAAAATTAGTTGCCCTATGTAGCACATTTGATTAATAGATATTTTTTGCAAATATCACTTAATTCCATTGTTAGGTAACCTTATGTTATTTTATTTAAATAAAATTAAAATTAAAAAATGATTAATTTTGTTTCTATAGATGTTCTAATGTTATGTTTTGGTTTTTTTTTTTTTTCTATTACTGTCTCATCATTCTCTGGACTTAGAAATTTGAAATACAGACACAGTTTCCTGTAGTAAAGTAAAGAATAATAATACCAAATATTAAAAAATAATCTGTCAAAAATTCTAGGATTATTTATAGAACAAACATACAGACAGACTTTCAATTATATATATATATATATATATATATTATATATATATATAATTGAAAGTACTATATATATCCATCTTTTTACATCATTATTGCGTATGTATGTAAATGAGTTAAATTATTAGGATCATTTATACACATCAATTAATTAAGTAGCAGATGCACTGTACTACCATTTTCACTTTGACAATTGTCAAAGGTTACTTATGCAACAAGAAAAATAAATAAATAGCTCTGATTTTAGATCAGATCAGCTTCGATTCCAGTTTTTACTGGAGTGATTGCTTGTCCTCCAGTCAGCCTAGGCTTGTTATTTACCATGTAAGCCATCCTGCATTGGTAGCTCTAATATTGAAAAATTATAAGGTTCTATTTGTTACACATGTTAAGGTTATGGTCATTTGTATATATAATGTACATTGCTGAGGCATAATGCATCCTATCAATACTGGGTGTTTAACTACCCCATCTATTATGCTAACTATGCGTGACTTTGCAATTAATGGACCTTCACAACCACAATGTCGACATCAAAAGCATGGCACTGTGAATATTTGTATGATTATTAGACTGTCAAAGTAAGAAATTTTCTGTAGCATAGGGAAAGTAATATACATGCATTCTGTCACTTCCGATTTTTCATTTCATAAATAATTTTTCTTTCTTTGGTAATCAGTAAAGTATTGCATTTGTAATATTTTTCATTGAACCATATACAGCTCATGTTTTATTGTGAAGTTCACTTAAATAATAATGCACTTATAGCAGGGGTCCCATTTCAGCGCGAACCCGCGAGATGCTCGCAAAATCCATATAAAATCTCGCGTAAAAATTTAGGCTGCGCGAGAATTTCTCTCTCTCCAGTTCTGGCCTAAAATTATTTTTTCCTTCAAATTGGATACCGAAAAATCCGATGATCGATGTAGAGATACAAATTTGCAGTGGCCAGATAGGTCACCATTGGCGACTAAAATTATTACACTAAGTCACCATTTCTGGTGACCGAAATTTCTCCAAAATACTTTCAGTCCCACGGCACCCGCGGTCGGTAGATCGGGCCGATTGCTTCGCGATCAGTCGCCTCGTTGTTGCGAATCGTTGGCCGATTGCCGTACGGTGGTGGACCGCGATTCCGTAGCTACGTGTGAATCGCAGTCAATCGCGATTTGGACACACTAAAAAGTACTACGTGTTTCTAATTAGCGATATTTTATAGAAAACTATAAGAAGTACTACTATATATTTTATAGAAAACTTGTGCGGGTCGCAAATTCGATCAAATAAAATTTTGCTTTTTTTTTTATAGGATTCTTTCACGGATTTGAATTATGTTCTTTCCGAGTACTTCCTGCATTTTTCGTGTTTTGCTTGAGAAATTTTGTCTACAGGTTACAAAAATTCCAAAAATGTTGTGAAATTGGCCATATATGCCCAAAAAATGTTTCAAAATTTGAACAAAGCCACGAATTTTTTATCAGAGACATTCCTTTCTTACATCTGAAAATCTGTTTCTCGGCGATTGCGAAAACAGCGCTCGCATACGGCGATTCCCACAGTTTCTGAGGAGAGATGACCAATGAATTTTGTCATCTTTACAATAGATCTTTTTGTCATTTTTACAATATATTTGCATCGGCTGAATTTTTTTATAATTATTTCGTTTAATATACAAAGAATAAAAACCAAACCATTTTTCTGCCGTATTATTAATAAAATGAAGGGTTATTTTGCAGCAGCATCACGAAAATTTGCATTTGTGCACGATCCTCGGCATACCTCGTTTAATTTGAAAAATATTTCCCACTTTTCCAATCTGTTTGCATCGACTACAGTGTTTGCAATTGTTTCGTGTTTTATACAGAAAAATTATTTTACAAGCGTATTATTTATGAAATAAAGAGTTATTTTGAAAACAAAAAGAAGAAAGTCGACACTTTTCAAACAAAATGGCTAAAATCACATGACTGGCTTGAGATTCAACAAAAGTACGATGCAACCCTTAAGTTCTGCAAGTTTTGTAAAAAATACAAAAAAAGAATCCATTTTCAAACATCAAGTTATTATTACCTAATTCTATTTGCCTAGTGAAATAGTTTTCGTCGATATTAATCAAAAATCATTAAAGTTTTTAATTGCTATTGCTGCATGAAAATTGATCATAAAATGATTTTAAAAATCAAAATATAAAGTAAATACAGTCGGCCCTCGACTTTTGCAGTTTACAAACAAAAAAATCGTAAATTTGCATGTGAGTCATTTTACTTAAATAACCCATGTAGATGTTTTTATGTCAGCAAATAAAATCATAATGTAAGCATGGGGGAAGTCAAGAATTTGAGTATTTTTGCTAACAAGTGGGGGGGAGTATAAAATTACCAAAAATGTGCTTACTTAATACTTAAACGACTCCTAATTAATTTTTAAAAAGAATGTTAAAAAAATATTAGTTTTAAGAATTAAAAAATTTAAATGTCGAAGAATATGAGTTATAGTTAATGCTTTCTTTGTTATTACTTTCTAAATTAGCATGGTAAAAAAAAAATGAAATTTTAAGTTTCTCTCCTTATGACAGAAAATCTCTCCCAAAATTTTCTGGAAGGAGAGAAATTCTCCCCCTGTTTTCCTGACTTAGTGGGAACCCTGACTTATAGTTACTTCTTTAGAAATATTAAATTAACTTTATATATTCATTTAATAATTAAAATTGTATTAGATGTTGAAAAACTAATATTGTCACTAATAATTGATGATATGAGGATGATTTGAAGCATTATTCAAAGCTTAGCAAGATGCAAGCATTTTTAATCTTATTACCTACTATCGTATAACTTTACATTTGATGTGTATAAGATTTATTTTAAAAACTTGCTTTAGTTACACAAAGTACTCACTATACTTCTTTGTGTTTTTATTTATAATCTTCAGATTTATTGAATTACTTTTTTTTAATTGTATGACTATGAAAACCTATATTTCACATTATTACAGTTGGATAAAATTTGAAGAAGACGTTGAAGAAGGAGGCAACCGCTGGTCTAAGCCTCATGTTGCTACTGTCTCCTTGCACTCCTTGTTTGAATTACGAAGTTGTATACTCAATGGTTCCATCATTCTTGATATGGAAGCTAATGGTCTGGAAGAAGTAATAGGTAATAATAGTACTTAAGTTTATTTAAGTAAACAAATTCTATATATTTTTGTATTAATTATTGGAATTACAATAAAATATTAGTCGAATGTGGACTTAAACATTCTTTACTGTATTTAATATCATATAATAGTTTTATTCTAGATCAGTGTTTTTCAAACTATTTTAATCACAAAACCCTTTAGAAATTCAATTTGATAGCAGAATTCCAAAATGGCAAAATGCCCAAAGTAGTTCAAATTAAGCCTACAAAATATTATGTGATATTTTAATTTGAGAAAGTATACACAAAACTATCACAATACAGAACCCCTGTAATACTGTTGCTGAATCTCAGAGTTCCACAAAACACACTTTGAAAAACACTGTTCTAGATCTTCTACTGAAAATTTTCTTAATATTATCATTATATATATAACCATTGAATGGAAGTTTTTGTAACAAATTTTGAGTATTTTTCCAATTTACATGAAGTTAATGTTTGAAAATGAATGCATCTAAAAGCTTCAAGATGATGTTTGTAGAAGTGATCTGCAATTAGTACCGTGCTATTCATACCAGGTCCATTCTGCAGGTGTGGCTTGCATGAGCTTGAAATTGCTAAAAACCAATTCACTAGAAACTAAAATTATTTCTAATTAACAGTATGATGCTTCCAACTGTTGTAAAATTTACTGTATGTTTAAGCTGGTGTTGTATAGTTTAAAAAATTATGGATGAGCATTATTGAACAAAAGTAAAAAAGTTCTCATTTTGGTCATCCTCACCGTATTTAGATTATGGTTATAGTCGTTGCCTCTCATCATCACAGAGCAGGTTGTGGAGTAACCATCAAACACAAAACTCCTTAAAGCAATAATTTAGAATTTTTTCTGATACAAGTATTTACTACGAAACTAAGAATGATGCAAGACATTATTTTAGTCTTTCCCACCATTCACAAAATTCTAAGCACTCAGAGTTATAGTGAAACAACTTTTACCCCCTGTAATAGAGTTGTATAAAAACAATAAAGTGCTGAACTGGTCATCCTTACTACCCTTGGACCATGGTTTCACAGTCTATGCTACTCGTCATTACAGAGCTGGTTGTGGAATGACCACTAAGTACAAAACTTCTCAAGCAAAGAGCTTCAAAGGAAGAATTTTAGAATTTTTCTGGTAGAAGTATTTACCCTGAATACAATCAGGCATGAGAGTCTTCCGCTTTTTTGCTTTTCCCCAAAAAAATCTGCTTTTTTGTTTTGCTTTTATCCAAAATATTCACTTTTTCCAAAAAAGTCAGTTCTTTTTAATAAATTTTTCTCAAATTTCCACTTTTCAAAGAAAATCAC
Source organism: Amaurobius ferox (assembly GCA_951213105.1). NCBI lineage: Eukaryota > Metazoa > Arthropoda > Arachnida > Araneae > Amaurobiidae > Amaurobius > Amaurobius ferox. The sequence continues at coordinate 92,713,149 of OX578148.1, forward strand.
CGAGAAATCTATGCACTCCTTCTGCCTACAAAATCTATTATTTGTAAATATAACTATCATACACCCTACATTGATAAATTGACTACCCCCTGCTGAACGAGGGAATGCAGAGATTCTTCTGTTTTATTCTTCTCATGTAATGTCTGCAGCCGTTCCGGAGCAAGTACACAAGCAATAAGGGGGCTTCTGGAAAAAGCATGTCCTCATTCTTCCCTTTTCTTTTCAATCATTTCATTCTTACTTAGTGGGATATGGGTTCTGCACTTCAGTGGTTAACAAAGGTCGATGGGGTGCTAGCAGAGGAAGATGGAGTTTCGCAATCAAAGTTCGAGGAATTCGTCTTAATGCCCCTGTACTGGTAGTGATTTTTAACTCCAAAAGAAAAGGGGACAGATAAAATATTTATAAAGGGAGGAGAAGGAGAAAGTATAGCTTGTGCAGTATATATGCCGAGCCAGCAACAATGCTAGATTCAACACTCCTCCTGGGAAATAAATTACTAGAGGATGGGGTCAAGGTCGGTTAACTCCTAGGATTGCAGTTATCAGTGAATGGAAGGTGATTCGAAAAAGGGTCTAGTTAGCCTTTAATCAAAGCTGTTATCTTAATTGATCTTCAGCCTACAACAGATGAACGTTGTCTGCCGTCCGTTGTTTAGTTGCTGCGTGTTGGGCGTTAAAGAATATATAGAGCTTGTCACACTAAAACACGGATCTTCTCGTGTGACAAGCTCTATTTATTCTTTAACCCCCAGCATGCAGTGGCTGAACAATGGACGGCAGACAACGCTCGTCTGTTTAACCCAGAAGTGCAGGTGTAAAATCTGTCACAGAAGAGGAATCAAAAGCAAGTAATAAATTTTTGTCTCTGTAATCACCGAGATATGTATATGTCATTAATATATGTATATGTTGTCACTGGACTCAAAAGGGGAAACAGAGGGACAGTAAAGTAGTATCTTACTTCATGCCAGGAAAAAACTTCACACAGCAATTATTATTGTACAATATTCTTGTGATCTCTGCTTTAATAGGAACCCTTAGTGAAGTTAATATGACAAAAAAAAATTTTTATTTTGTTTTTATTGAATTAAAATTTTTGTTTTACATTTGTTTACCCCTTTCATAACAGTATATTATTTTTAAAGATACGACCAGTGGAAGTATTTTTTAATTTTCTTTGAAGTAAACTCATTAAAACATTTAAAGCTTTTTCTGCCACATTTTTATGAAAAGATATTTTTGAATAACAGAAACATTTTCTTTAAAACATAAGATACTGCCACCAAATTTTATCTATGTGCAAACACTAGACAATGCACACTTTAACAATACATCATAATTTTATAAATGTTTAAAAATATACTGTGCTTTAAGAACAAAAAAATTGTGTCTTCTTAATTGTGAAAAATTTGTTTCGTGGTTTTTTTTTTTTTTTTTTTTTTTTTTTTTTTTTTTTTTCTGTAAATCCTGACTATTATTGTAATGATTTGATTTCTACAAAATTGACAAAATAAAAGCATGAGTTATTATAGATAACAGAAGAATAGTTTAGAATTAATATGAAAGAATGCTTTAAAATTAAATTTACCCATGTATTTAAACAGCCCTGTTTTTAAATGCAATTGCCAAGTTTGCATTATACTAAATATAATATAAATTAAATCATTTTTCCAATGTAGTATTTTTTTTTTTTTATTAGTTATGCAAAGTTCTCAAATATTTTAACACTTAAAAATGTTTGTAGCGCATGATTTCTTAAATTTTTGTCTTCAGCTTTTTTGCTTTTTTGGCAATCTCATCCCTGTACAATAAAACCAAAAATAATATTCTGAGAACAATAAAGTGTTCAACTGGTAATCCTCATCATCTATGGACCATGGTCATGCGGAATGGTCTCTTTAAACCATGTTCCACAGTTAGTGAGAGTGGACCAGATAAGCACTTTCTTGTATTTATGCTTGTTATAGAATAAAAGTTGTTCCACTGTGAGTCTAAGTGCTTAGAACTTTTTAATAGTGTGTGGAGCTAAAATTATACTCTGTATCAGTCCTATAAATAATTTAAAGTCATTGTTTTGAAGTAAATACTTCTACCAGAAATATTATAAAATCCTTCCTTTAAAAAGTTTTAATGTATGCATTATTGTCTTTAAACATTCTTAGTAAAAGATTTCTATTACCACCTGTTCATTGAAAATATTTACACATGTTTATAAAGCTCATAAAGTAAAAATTGCCTGTAAACTTTTTTAATATTGTCAAATTGTATTAAATTAAGTCAGTATGAAATTATTAAATAGTAATTAAAATATGTCGCTTATCTTTCTAATAAAAATATAGTTATAGCATAAAGAAATAAAACTTATTAAAAATGTTATAAAATAATATTTTAGACTACAGCCTATTGCAAATTACAAATACTATGCAAGAAATTATAATACAAATAATAAACTGTAGACCACTGTTAAATAAGCTCTTGAAATAAGAAAATAAACAACGTATCAAATCAGTTCAATGAATTACTGTGCAACGTTTCATGATCTTATACCATAAAAGATGAGGGGGGGGGAAGTTTTGAAAGATCTGTCTTTGTGTTATGTTTTTCATAATTAACTGTAAATACTAAAGTTTTGATAAGCAATAAGCTATATAAAGGGGGAAAATGTCAGGGTTGTTTTATATGAAATCTCATTATTTCTCAATCATTTAATATCATAGTAATTTATGCATATCTAATGTCATTTGGATTAGCTTCAAAAATTGCCTTTTCACTTAAAAGCCCTCTATTTTTGCATATAGATTTAATACTTGATGATATGGAGACAAACAACTTGATTCCATCTGACAAAAGAGAAAACATCAAGCAAGTTCTCTTGCGTCCACATCGGCATCAGCATGAACTACATCATGAATGGTCAGATAAGGGATCACGAATTCCTCTGATTAGGTCATTCACTGAAGTTGGCCGCAACTCATCTAAAATAAGCACTCACCGTATGTTTGTACTTTGTTGATAATTCTATGTTAAATTTCATTTATAACTTTTGCATTGACCTTATTTATTTGTATTATATTTCACCCTGCAATTGCCAAAAATGTATTTACTTTTATTTTCTCTACAATGTCAGTATGTAATGGAATAGTGCCAGAAATATGATTCTCTGATTTTAATGGATCTATATGTTTTGGGGATCTTAGGACAAGTATTAACCATTTTTTTAAAATTTTAATGATGCCTATGTGTTTCTCTGTCTGGGCATGATAGTCAATTCAAATGAAATTAGGTACAATTTTTGAATTTTGTAATACAAGACAGAGGCCTGTTAATTTTTGAAAAGATTGGGCTCCTCCCCCCCCCCCCCCCCTAAAAGAAAAAAAAAGAATTTGTAATGTTAAAATGAATATTATTTTTTTCTTAATTTTTTTTTATTTTAGAATAATGGCATCTTATATACAAGCTATAAGTAGTTGTTTATGAGATTATGCCAAATGACAGCCTTCTTGTAGCAGTAAAATAACAGAAAGTCCTTCAGATATTTCAGTCAGAAATTAGTTCTTAATAATATGCATGCCTTCATGATTCAACTATTTGGTTTAAAAAAACATTTTAGTCACTTGTTTCACACAGTTGCCACTTGAAACAAAGTAGCTTTTTGGTAATTTTATACAATTAATAAAAAATATTTGCTGAAATATATAAAAATATCACTAGACGGTCTAAAATATTCTTCTTTAGGTGACATGAACTTAGATTTTGATGAGGTAATATAGATTTTAAAAAATGCTTGCAGATCTCAAAATTCCCATAGAAAATCACATTTTTATTAGCATTACAGATTATTGCTTATGCTCAAATTGCACTAATTAAGTTGACTTATATATTATTTGTTTGGTAATGTTTCAAAAACATAACGTGTTGCCAAATTTTACAAAATTAATTAATTCAGAAATATTCTTAATATCTTCACTAGGTTTATCTAGTAACATTATATTGTATAATCATAACTGAAAAAATTGCTTAAATATTTTTATGAAATTCGCTTCTAATGCAGAATTTTTACTGTACCTTTTCAATTTCATTATCAAAATACACCAAATTTGATATTTTTGAAATATATCAAAATTTCAATTTTTTTCTTTTCTGTATTGTGTATAATTGTGTGAAAGCCCCAGGCCGTCCGGCTCGTCCAGAGGACTTAGAGCAGCGAGATGGACGACCGGGTGTATAATTGTGTGTAAAGAATGAGTTTTATACAGTAAACTCTCGCCATTTTGAATTTCTGATTAGATAGATCAATTTTCCTGTCTTTTTATCATTCAATACTGAAGTATAAAGACCTCACTATTTGAAATGTTACTCCAGCTTTATCAAAATTTTGAATCAAATTTATATCATTATTGCTGATTGTAAAAGATTATCATTTTCACCTAAGGTTTGTAAAGTCAATGAATATCTACCCTTTTTAAGTTTCTTTAGAATTGTGGGTTTTTGTAAACTTCAACAGAGTTAACTTCCAAATTTTTCAAGAAATAATTTGTTTTAAGAAGTTTTTGCTTGAATTTCAAAAAATTATTTCTAATTCTAGAATTGTTGATAACAAAGCTAGATATGAAGTTTCGTGAAAATCCATTAATATTAGTGGCAGCTATCGTGCACATAAGAAATTGAACACAGACAGATGGACACCACTCTAAAAATAGTCAAAATGTGTTCAGAAGATCCTAAAACATATATCAGCAAAATCTCAAAATCAGAAATTATTCATAAAAACAGTATTTTTGCTATATTCTATAGTATGAAAAAATAATAATGGGTTAGGGTGACAGGCAGAATTTGTTCGCAAATTTTTGACTTCAACTTTTCCTCCTTTTTGCCACTGCCCAACTCCTTCATAAATAGCAAATGTGTGTTTTCTTCATGATCTTCAGCTTTTACATTTCATTTTGAAAAAAAGAAGCCCTAGTATACTCAGAAAATACTGTGCCTATCACAATTATTGGCTTAAAATATCAAACTTCTGGCAAAATATTTTATTTTATATTGGCAATGTAAAAATTGCTGAAATTTGCAAATTTTGTGCAATTTTGGTGAATTTTTTATCATTGACAATGAAACATATATGTAAGCATAGACAGTATATGTGAGAAATTTTTTGTGCTAAATAGGTAATGTAGCACATTTTGTGCTAACAGTGTTTGTATGATTATAGTCCGATCAACATGAATTCAGAATCATCCATGTCCCTCCATCATTTTTGTTTCGTCAACTTATGTTAATTTTGTAATAATCCATTTTTTATTAAAATATTAATTTTTATATCAATTATTTTTTAATTTGTAACTACAGGTTTTTTAATTTATTGCCTAAAAAAGTATTTAAAAATATAAAACAATTAAATATTCCAAAATTAATTCATTTTTCAATAATTTTATTATAGAGTCAGTTCATTTCTATACTGACTCCAACCCCAAAGCCCTTGTGCCAAGTTCCATTAGTCTTGGGTCTTATTTCTCAAACTTTCAACAATCACATATCTTTTTCACACATTGATCTTATTGGTGTACCCCCTTCTATAGATTGATCCTATTGATGTACTCCTAGGAATTGATCTTATTTGCAGAGTGCATACGGGTGCTTGAAAATTGGGAAAATACTTGAATTTTAGGTTAACATTTTCAAGGCCTTGAAAGTACTTGAAAATTCCCATTTTCTTGGTTAAGTCCTTGAAAGTGCTTGAAAAAGACAGGGTTGAAAGTGTTCTGCAGATTTATAGCATTGTGTTTTTCCTGAGAAGTTCTGCTTTCTCTGAAAATTTCCCTAGCAGTTATGCTGTCACTGAAATTTTCCTTAACAACATTGTTTTTTCCCAAAAATTTTCCTCAATGGCTTCAACATTAAAAAATAATGTTAGTTTGCTACAATTTTTCCTCCCAGAGATGCACATAACTTCATAATATGGAAGAAATGATGTCCTTGGAAAAATAATTGAATGGTACTCGAAAGTCCTTGAAAAATGCTTGAAAATTTTTTTTAAAGCATGTGTACTCACCCTGTATTGGTGTAACCCTTCAGATGAGAATGATCTCTGTAGGGTTTAGTCATTTCGTATAACAGGATACTAATTCGTTTAATTTGATATAAAATTTTTATTCAAAATTAATTCCAAAGAAGACTGCCAAAACTTTATCAATATGTATATAATATTCTATAATAATAAAAAAATTTTAGATAGAAACAATTATTATAAAAATAATTAAAATATTGATTATTTTTTATATATCGAAATGAATCAACAAGCACAATGTAGCAGAGGATATAACAGAAAAGCATTCTATATTTTTACCATTCTGATATCAATAAGAAAATGCTTTTGCTGCTGCTTTCTGTTCTATTTTTAGCACAAAATATTTCATATTATTTTTACTGTTTAGTAAAACAAATTAAAGATTTTAAAAAAGTTTCTCATTATTTTCTGTTTAGTATTTGTTGGTTGTTTAGTACAGTAATTATTAGTTTGATATAGTTTAACAGTGTTTTAAATTTTTATTAAATTTTTTTTTTTTTGAATATATTGAAAACTTCATATTGTGTTTTTAACTCAATAACCCAGATTTTCCCAATCAGGGCTTCATAGAGCCTTAGGGTCCTGTGAGCCTGTGTTTTGGGGTTCCATAAGAATTTGTTAATGCTTGAAAAATGAAAAAAAATTGCCACCTTCTTGTAATTGTGTTAAAAAGGTAAAATTATTATAGTTTGAATACAACAATTATATTAATACAAGATCATTACAAAACATATACACAATATTTGTTTGTATTCAGTAAAGTAAACATTTTTACCAATTTTATTGCAATAATTAATAAATATATAGGCAGATAAATATTCTTCTAATATTTTGTTAAAATATGAGTTAATTAATCATTTATTAATCATACTACTATTTTGTAATTTATCCCTGCCAAACCTGATATGTGTCAGCCAGGAATTTCCTGAAATTTTATAAAATAATTCAAGGGATCCTCCAAGCATAAAAGATTGGGAATCACTGCTTGCTGTAACCGGATAACCATACATATGCTACAAATCAGTATGCATTGCAGGGAAAGTAAAACTTACAAGATAAACTAGTAAAGTAATTTTGTTTTTCACCCAAACAACCAGGGTAACTGAAAACTTTTTTATTAGTAGCATAAAAAATTATCCAATATCTAAAGTAAATATATATATCAGCAGTCTTATATATATATATATAGTAGAGCCTATTTATAACAATCCCACCTTTAATTCTGAATTTAAAGAAAAAATTAGGACTATTTAATGTGAACATAGCGGTGTGATTTCAAACCTGAAAGGTTTGTTTTTACCAAGGAAAATTATATAGTTCTCTAGATTTAACAAGCATGCCAAATAGCAAACTTAAATAAAATGTTGAGAAAAAAAGATAAAAAACTGAGCAAAAGAAAAAAAAATCTTGTATATCTTGATTTGATAGAAATGGGGTATATGAGATGAATTGGGGATTACATCAGAAGAGCTAAACATCATATACCCAGATTGGTGTTCACTGGTGATTGATGTATGAAAAGGAATGGGAACTATGTTCTCAAGGAAAGGAATATACCCTAAGAAAATGATATAACAGTTCCTAGGGTGTGGTACTTATCTTAGTAACTTAAACCAAAATTTGCTTATGAGGATGTTGTAAGAGTTTTGGGGCACAAGCATAAATTGGTCTCAAGTGTTATTTCAGTTATTGTTGCTCTGGGAAGATTATGGTCCTTATATACCCCTGATCATAGCTCACTAACTGCTTCTCAAATTATATGAAGTTTTGCTTTGAGTGAGGTGTGTTCTTCTATTTTAAAAATGTCTTGTATTCTGAAAGTGTTTGTAATTGTTTTTTGAAAGTGCTATTGTCTTGGGAAAATAAATGTTTTATAGGAAATTTCTGAACTTCAAATTAAATAACAAATGTATTTATATAAAAAAAAAAGCATGATACATCATATCCCTGCATATATCCAGAACATAAGCTCCAAGTATCGTCACCTATGCATTAATAAAAATATATTTTTTATATAACACAAATTGGCTACATGTCCACAATTAAATAGATTAAAAAAACTTAAATTAATTAAAAGAATTATGATTTTATTTTATTAATTAAAAGAAGTTTTCATTTTCACAATTACAGACATAAAAATATAGATAATAGCCTAAAGGGATCAAACACCCTATTATAAGTACATTGGAAATTTATACACAACCAAACACGAACGAAATTTGTATATTATTATTAGACTATAATTCCATATAAAAATATCATAGGGAATTAAAGTATAACAAATTTGCATATTAGACCATAGTTCCATATGATGGACTTTGCAAAGGTAAAGCTACTGTCCATTTTTTCTAACCATTTGAAAAATTGCTATTCCCATTTTATGTCTATATTTATTTTATTTTTTCCTGTACTTTTATATACACATTTATACAATTTCTATTGAATCTGATTTTTGCCTCTTGACTAACTATAATATACAAATTTAGTTAGTGTTTGTCTGTGTATAAATTTCCGATATACTTGTGCTATACTTGATACTTCTGATTAAGTGTGTTTAATGCCCAAAAGCACTTTAGGCCATTATCTGTATTTTTACGTTTGTAATTGTGCAATTAAAAAATTAAAGTTCTTTTAAACTTTTTCCTGCTTTCTTGAGCATCAACATATTGAAAGTTAACTGCATATGGATATGCTATGTCTCTGTCTTTATAAACTTGCTCTTATTGCTTCTAGATGTTTTATCCTTTTGGGCCACTTTCACTCCTCACATCCCACCTGTGATGGAGGAGAAAACTGATTCTTTTTCTGGTAACTTGCTCTTTTCTTTCAATCCTAAACTAGTAACTTGCTCGACTGCTTATTAACATAATTAATTCCCTGTCTTTCTTTTCTAATTTCTAGTTTGCTGCTGATTTTTTATTTCTTTTCTTAGGGTTTTTTTTCTTAGGGTTTTTTTCCCCCTAGCATGATTCTGTATTAAATTTTGATTGTAAACTGTTAAAATTACCATAAAAAATACTGTAATTTTATGCAACTAGAGGTACTATATCATTAAGTTTAATTTTTTATTTGTACTTATAGTACAACCTTTGAAATCTGAATGATATTGATAAGGTGTAAGTTATTCCAGATTTTGGAAATTTCCCAAAATTTAATATAGTCATTTCAACTAATAAATCAAAAAGGTATTTTTTATAAATATTCTGGGTTTATAAAATTTATGCATAAGAAATACTAAGTACAGATTAATATTTAATGGAATTTCTATCTTACCTGGGAAATGTAAAACCCTGAAATTGTCAGGAAATTCCATAATGTGGAACAAACGTTGGGGAAATTTTAAATTCCAAAATTGTGAAAAGTCAGATTTAAAAATTTTTGCCATTATGTTAAATTCATTTTTTGTTAGCATTAGACTTCCATTGCAGAAAACAGTATCCATAGACTGGTTTTGTGCTTATTATGTGCTCATCAGCATGGAATAGCCAGTACATGCAATGGCAGCAAACTTGCTTTGTGAGATACACTTTTAAAAACCTTTATGGGAACTGACAAATTCAGTCATGTCATTTAGCCGACTTCAGAATTCAATAATTCCCTCTTTGATGAAATTCAGTAAATTTCTTCAAAATTTACTAATACTCAAAGTTTAATATTGTAATCTTATCTTTGGGATAGCCCCCTACAGGCATATGCTGTGATTATTATTATATCAAGTTTCTTGTATATATTGCACTATCAGATATATTATGTCCGTTGTTTGTCTTCAGCTAAACATGATATGCCAAAAAACATTTAGCTATTCCGATATTTATTAACTTTGTTAGTTGGAAAATTCAAAAAAGAAATGTGGAAAAATTATTCAATTTTATAATGTTGTTTGGTTAAATTAGTAATTTTGAGGGAAAACTTATGATATAATAAATAATAGACTTGAATTGAAATCACATGATTTCAAGAAACACTTTTGATTGAAGAGAAAACAGATTTTGCTAAATGCACACAAGTAATCTAACAAATGAGTCCACTCTGCGGAGGAACAGTTTTCTGCAACTTCAATAAGAAGAATTTAAGGTGCAGATTGAAAAGGGATTGAAGATTAGAAAATAACACAACAGCCAGAAGAGCATTTCCTATTTCTTCATCTTGAGAAAAGGAAGTTCAAATACAAATACATTTCTTTTTTGTGTGGTTTGGATTTTCAATACTATTTTGTTTTTACTTTTATATAAAAAAAAGTCAGTTATAACCATATTATAAACTTAATCCATGTTGAAAACAATATTTACTAGGTTTCTAAGTAGTATAATTTTTTGTAACGTAAGTTACACAACTTAATAAGATATTCCCTCCCTCCAGCCACTTGTTTATTTTTTCCATGTTAGCCCATGGAAAATAGTTCCTAACCTCCAGCTTATATAGTTTATAGAATTTCTTGCCACTGTTTTTTTGTCAAGCATAAATGCTGAAAAGAGAACGGTTTATGCTTTTTTAAAAAATCTGTAAAAGAAATAAGATTTTATTATGTATTGAACAGTAATGCATTCATTTTACAACAATATTAGAAAAATGAAAAAATATTATAATTATTAAAAAATATTAGAAATTTTTTTAAAAAGCATAGTTATTCATATTCTCAATAATATCTATAATCAGCAAGAAACAGTGTGAAAAAATTACAAAAACTAAACAAACTAGAGATTAGAGACTTTTTTCCATAGGTTAACATGGGGAAAATGAAACAGGCAACTGGAGCAATAATATCCTCTTAATCTTCCATATCTTGCACGAGGCCCACTTGGGTTAATACTGTTGAAGACCCAGACCGTCCGACTCGTCCAGAGGACTAAGAGCACCTGTTTGGACGGCCGGGTGGGTTAATACTGTGGCATTCCGTTCAATGTATGTAATGTTTTGATTTCAGTATATGCATGGATATTTTTGATTGTTCTGAATTCACTTTTTAAATCTCTCTCACTTTAATTCGCATGTGTATAAAATAATTCCATATGAATCCTCACCTCACTGCACACTTTATACCACAACAGTGGTTCTCTTTTTCTCACAAATCTCTTTAAACAGAATGTTTCTTTTGTAAGCCCTTGGGCAGTATTTATTGAAGTATCTGTTTCAGTGTATCTGTATGAATCTGGCATCCATAATTTATAATTTATAACTGCCTATGTTAACAATACTGTAGTTTTTAAACCATGCAGTTAGAAAGGAGGAGATAAAACTCCTATTATTAAATAGCTTGAAAATGCCATAATGCTTTAAGAATTATACTTGGGTGTTGCTAGTGTTAGTACAGTTCCATCTATTCTCGTTTGACACAACAAGAAGGCGTAATATTTAATAATATGTATTTTTGATTATTTTTAAGTTAAAGTTACCTAATTATGAGTCGAAGTAAAATATTTATTCCTAGTTGTAGAACAGGGTACAGAATATATGAAGACAAAAATAAATATTAAGGTAAAAAAAATTTTAATACATAAGAATATTTTATTTTGTTTGAGACCTAATTTTCATTGCACTAACAATTTTTTCTGCACAATTAATAATTGAAATAAATATTATATTATTCAATAAAACCTTTGGCCATAGAAATTTGTAGAAGCAGTGGGACTAGTTTTAACACCTTTCCTTTACCTCCATGTTTAAAACATTCTTTAATTGAAATCTTTCTGTGTATTATTTCCATTGTTAGATAAATGTGTTGGAATAGACATTGCCATTACAGACTCTTTTTCTGCAAATCCTGTGAAGGATTTAGAACCACTGTATTAGAAGAGTGGTATTGTCAACTCACTCTTAGGAATGTAATAAATGCAAATTGATTTTGGAAAAAGAACTTTTTGTTTATTATATATAACTGATTTATAAAAAGTAATTCTGAATTGGCTAACTTTCAAATAAAATTCTTAAATTAGAATTTGCAAGTTTCATTTAGTGTGAATTCATTGGTTTAATTTTAAGATATTGTGCAATATTCATCATAAATATGTTTTAATAAGATTCTAATGTACTTTTTTTTCTGTGAAAAGGAAATTCAGCAAGTGCAGGAGCTCTAAGTGATAATATAACTCCTAATTTAAGTTCGCTCTCATTTCGTGGCATGTCTTCTGCAAAGAGTAGTGCTTCCCCTGATGAATCATCGTCAACTGATAACATCGCTCATAAAGTATATTTTAGTTTTATACCTTTCTTTGTATGAATACTTGCATTTGAACCTAGCACTAAAATGTTTTCTGAAAGCATTTTAAAAATTATTTTTATATGCCTTAACTTGAATTACATATTTAAACATGGTAGTGATAAATGTATAAATTCATAAAATTTTTGGTAGATTATTATCAAATTTATGTTTAAATAAGTTTTTGTTTATGCTAGGATAATGCATTGTATAGGGAAGGAGATATTTTTTATTAAACATGAATCTGATGTGGCGATATTGCCAAGAGAAATAATACTCTCATGAAATACTTTCTACAAGAAACTGCCCTTTTATGTTACACTTGATCTTAAGACCATCATATAATCGTGTCTCATAAAACTATGATGCACTGCAAATTTTATTGCTGCCATAGACTGACTGTTCCATACTGGAGAAAAGGCTGCTAACTTTCTTTAAGAGCATTTCAGGGAATCAAGTGCCCCCCTCCCTTATCAAATTTGTCCAAGCGTGGCAGACATATAGAAATATTAGCTTTTCTAATATTTGGGAAGTCATAAAAACGTAGCATGATGCCTGTCAATAAAACCTCACCTGAAAGTCTAACCCTGCTACACCTCTTGATTTTTCATGATTCAGTGGTTAATTTCATAACCATTACTAGGCCATGGGTTGATCTATTCTTTTTATTAGGAAAATATAATTTTAGTTCACTGTTCCTAATATTTGTTCTACGGCATTTTTCTGTTTGATTCCCCTCTAAAATTAATACTATTTTTCATTGCACAGCAATTTAGTAGCAATTCTCAGAAAATTCATTCATTGTCTTATTAGATAATGAGTTAAAAATAAAATATATTAAAAAATAATTTATTATATAGGATGACTCTCTTACTGGGAAACCCAAATATTCCTCAATAACTTTTTAATTTTCACATGGTTCCCTATGAAATTTGAAAATCCCTATTTACTCCATATGAAAATCCCTACTTACTCCATATGAAAATCCCTACTTACTCCATATGAAAATCCCTACTTACATCAATCATTATTGAAACAAATCAATCACACCTTATTTTTTAAATAAACCATGTAACCATTTAATAACGTTTGAAAATCAAGAAATGAACCCAATGTATATATATATATATATATATATATATATATATAAAAATTCCCAAAAAGGACAAGTAGCAATGTACTCGTTCAGATTCTAAATGTGTGACAGAAGTACCGGCCGGGGGGAGTTGCGACCCCCAGCACTCCGGTTAAAGCTTTTTCCGCCATGGCAAACGCTCCCGGTAACCGATACTCCCTACACGATTTCCTTCATGACCCTTTATACTTCCGTAAAAATTACACACATACAATTTCAATAACATGTAAAAAGCTAAAAGTTTACTTTTCCACGCTAAAACTATCCATGAATCATGTTGTAAAAATATAACAATTAATTTAAAATACAAAATATTCAAGACTATTAAAATCCCAGTCTGAGAGGATCAAAACTAATGTTTGAAATACAATCTGAGTGTCTGTATTTTTAAATATGGACTCAAGACCTATTGGCTACTCCATCGCCATATATATACTAATGTTTGAAATCATTTAACTCATGGTCAATTATTACTGTAAAAACTATATATTCGAGACTATTAAAATCCATGTTATTATTATGAAAATCCTTTTCTGGATACCAAAACCTATTGGCTTCTTTATCACCATAAAAATCCTAATGTTTGAATTTACTGCACTTGTGATAGTTTAATGCTCAAAAATCGATATATTCAAGTCCAAAGACATTCCAGACAGAGAGTTATTTTTAAATATTGGATACAAGACATTTAAACATAATAATAACCTTATAAATATATAGACACATAAATACGCCATAGTCCAAACTCTACGCAATACACCTTCCCGTGGAACAACACATAACTTGTTGACTTTATACCACTTTCACATATTACTAAAGTAAATATTTAAAAGTTCGTCCGATATTTCAGAAAAACCTTTATAATCACGAACTTGCAATCTGGATAACGCCTATAATGTATCCACACAAAATAGCCCCAGCTATAAAATACCGGTGTATAGCCATATTGAGCTATCTGATTTATGATCCTCAATTTCGCATAATAAACACGTCACCCTCTGCGTATTTCAATTCCCGCCATTAGGCGATATCCGAAAAGTCTTTTGTTGTTATCATTCCAAAATATCTCTTCCTGGTTACGGCTACAGTTAAACCATTATAATTGGAAACCAATCTTATCAGAAAAGCGTGAGGATAACCCTCCTTGATAGCCTCCCCCAGGCAGGGACGTAAGTACCGGGGGTGTGTGGGGGGGTGTCACACACCCCCTGACTCAAAAAAGTCGGAAATTTTGGCAATCACTCGGAAAAAAAATCGGAATAAGAGTGTGTTTTGTTCTTCATAAATTTCATTTTAAAAACTTATTTTTTACTTTAATTTTCTAAATGTTCACTACAAAATTACCGATTCTCTTTCGTGAAACAAAATCCTTGAAGCCCGTGTTGAAGCAAAGCCATCTGATGAACGTGGGGCAATGGTTTCTTTGCGATGTCATAAATCTCATTTAAATACGTATGAGCCACCTGGATAAGGGCTATGTCAACGAGGGTGGTCCAGGAAGTCCCCAAACTCTGTCGGCATTTTTCTTGAGGAAATTCGGAGAAGCAGATCTTGCAACCGGAGGGTGCAGATCATTTGTAGTACACATATGTGGGGACCTTCGAGAAGCAATCACGTGATTGCTTCTCGAAGCTCTTTGGTGGGGTTGTGGTCACCAAAGAGCGTGATTGCTCTTTGGTGGGGACAAACCATGAAAGAGCAATTAGGTTCTGGTACGAGTTCTTCAGACAAAACCTATTTTCTTCTCTATGCTGTCGGCAAAACAGCAGGAGAAAAATACTGAAACACATTGTCCAGGGATTTGGAAAGTAAACCCAGTATGTATTCCCTTAAAAGTGTCTATAATTGGGCAAGTAATTTATGACTCTCAGAAAATGTGCATGTCTTTTCTGTAAAATGCTGAAAAGCATGGAATCTTCATTCAGTCCAGATTGCTTCAATTTTTCGCAGAGCTAGGTTGTGCCTGCGTAAAGTAAGGTAATATTTTTAAATTATATAAAGGCATGCATAAGAATCGTTTATATACGTTTCTCATAATTATTATTATTTATTTTTATTGCTTTTTTACTTTCCCTGCAATACATGGTAATGTATAGGGAAAGTATTGGAATCATGCCGAAAATCACAACTCGAGTTTTCGACGGATCTACACGTTTCGAGACCTCTAGAATACGAAAAAACCATTTTTAGCGTGACGTCTGTGTGTCTGTCTGTGCAGATTTTGTATCCACTCTAACTAAAAAACTAATTGACCGAATTTCACAAAATTTTGTAGGTAAGTCACTTGTGGGCGGGGCTGGTGCTGATTAGTTTTGGGTACGATTCGGAATAAAAAAAACCCGCCTTTTTTGTGAAATGGCCCGCAAAAGCTTGTATCCACTGTAGCTGAAAAACTAATGGACCGAATTTCACAAAATTCGGTAGATGAGTCACGTATAGGTCACCCTGGTGCTGATTAGATTTTGGTACGATTCAGAAAAAAATAACCTGCCTTTTTTTGCAAAATGGCCCGCAAAAATTGCCAAAATCTAAAATAAAAAACTGGGTATACTCAAATATATCCATTAAAGGCTGATTTAATACGTAATTTTTAACGACGAAAAGAATAAGACCAACCCCATTACACTAGGACTAGCCGTTCTCGAGATATTTTAGTTTTTCGTACTTTCCCTACGCCACCTTTGAAAATAAGTCCGGTTATCGAATGAGAACGAAAATTGAATTAAAATTGAAATAAATTTAATTAAAATAAAGAGAACGTTAATATAAGTCTGCAGGGAAAGTCATGTGCTGCTCACATCAGATTTTTAAATTTTGTTATAAAATTGTGCTTTTAAAGGTATCATTTAACAATTCATACGTCATTTAAATCAATTTTCTGTGACAAAATAAAATCGCAAATTGTGAATGAAACACTAGACTATACAAAAAGATCAGCAGTGGTTCCAATACGGGTCAGAACGGACCGAAAATTTAGAGTTTTTCCCTGCCTGGCACGACAATAGCAGTACTTAAACCAGTCCCGAAGACCATTGAGTCTCGGCTTGATCCGGCCCGAAATAATTTATATTCATATGTGTTAAAAACATGAATGTGTAGAAAGCCCAGGCCGCCCGACTCACCCGAGAGTATGAGCAGAAAAGTGAGCGGCCGCCGAAAACATGAATGTGTTGAAGACCCAGACAGTCCGACTCATCCGATGACATAGAGCATCCTCTTGGACGGCCGGGAACATGAATGTGTTGAAGACCCGGACCGTCCGACTCGTCCTGAGGACTTGAGCATCTATTTGGACGGACGGCGGGAACATGAATGTGTCGAAAGCCTAGACCATCCGACTCGTCCGAGGACTAAGAGCAACATAATGGATGGCCGGGAAAATGAATGTGTGAAGTCCGGCCCGTCCAGAGGACTTGGAGCAACAAAATGGACGACCGGGGGAAAATGAATGTGTGAAAATTTTCTACGAAGAATTGAAATAAAGTTTTTTTTTTAAACATTTATCTATATATAGCTGAAATAAAGATAATTATTTCATATATTCAATTAAAACTCATTTGAAAAATTTTCAAAATTAAATATGTTCGGCCTGGCGAAATAAATATATTCGGCCCCAGAAAAATTTTCGAAATAAAATATGTTTGACCTTTTTTAAAAGTCAAGTTTGAGCCCGGCCCGAAACAGCTTTCTAAAATCAACGGCATGGCCCGAGTCGAAATGATTTCGCTTGAATAACATTTTTCTATGTAGATAGTTTATCTTTTTTGACAATTTTAAAATAATTTTAAATAATTAAGAACAACTTTTTCAAAATGGTTCAAAATATTAAGACATCGAAATTAGGACCACATCTACAAAATATTAAAATATCGAAATTGTTGCCACTATTTTTCAAAAACTAAGAACCTATCCAAAATCCAATTGTCCACTCCTATATGGTTTTCAAAGGACTACAAATAACCTAATATTATTTATAGCTACCACTTTTTGTTTTCGAGAAATAAGCATTTATAAACTTAAACAAGAAAGGTCAATCATGCATAAAGCATTGATTATGAAACACTTTCCAACTTCAATGCAATTTTATATAAACATCTCAAATGCGATACATTCCTTGGTAATATTTTTAAAATTATCACAATACTACATTAATTTATTATATTTGAAAACTTCATCGAAGAAAATGAACTTCATTCAAATGACGGCATTGAAATATAAATTGCCTGGTTTAAACATCTCTAAAATGCGATACATTCCTCGGAAAAATTTTAAAATTATCATAATATTTCAATAATTTATTATATTTGAAAACTTCATCGAAAACAAATGAACTTTATTCAAATGACGTCATCAAAATACAAATCGCCTCTCTATAAAGGCAGCATTTCATTCATAAACATTTTTCCAACCGTTTCATCCATTACAATACTATAATGATTTATTTTATTTAGAAATTTGAAAAATTGTTATCTACCTTATTTATTTTAAAATATGAAACCTCTCTTATATATAAAATAATAAAACCCTTGGAAAGATATGTATTATATAATATATCTCGTGTCTCTTTCTGGAGGATATAGCGAGAGTCAGAATTTAATTGAATTTGTTTTTCTCCCTATATTAAATAATTTTTATTTAAAAAACTACCTAACATATTTTACTGAATTTTTTTTTGTATATTTTATGAAATAATTTGAATATTTTCTAAAATTTTCGAAGCAATTTGTGAATTTTAAAGTCGATTAAAAAATGTTTGAAAAATTAGTTCCTGTAGGGTTAAATGTATTTCATTTTTTCAACCTGGGTTCAATCCAAAACTAATTGGATGATATTATTCATTTATATTCCCATAGGTCCCACAGACTGTTTGAAAAACATACTAAAATTTCATTTTGATAAAGTCATTTTTACGGCAATTATCGTGCTAACGGACAGACAGACAGACAGAGTGAACAAAGTCATAAACACTTTTCAACTATGTTGTAAAGTGTTAAAAACAGGATATTATCAATCTTTTTAAACTTGATAAGAAGATTCCTCGAAAATTGCATTAGATTTATAAAAACACATTAACGCGCTTAAACACGCCTTTTCTAGTGGGGCGCGGTAGTCCAGTGATTAGTGCTCGGATTGCACTCGGTAGGCTTCGGTTCGATTCCCTCCGCTGCCAAAACTGCCGTCGTGTTCACGCTGAGTACGATTACGTCAAAAATTTGGGTCCGTAAGCCCTTCCGAGAGGTTGGTGGTAGGGGAAGGAGGGTACGGTCCCTGTGGATGCCTCCCCCCACTGGGTTCCGTTCGAAATTGAGTGACTCTTCACGGTCGTCTAAACCGGTACCTTACACCTTTCTGGTAGGTCGGACCGTCTGGTTCTCAACAACAACGCCTTTTCTCGTTGCGCTGAATCACCTTTAGGATTGAAGAAAATGCAAGGAGGTAAAAATCGGGATTATGTTTATAGTTATCCGATTCAAATGATTTTTTTACAATGCTTTTAATGGCAAATAATTGTATTTTTAAAAATATGAATCATACCTTTAAAATTCAAGGAATAAGAAAACTTCTCAATTTAAATCACTTTATGTGTTTCGTCTGCTGCACTTTCGTGAAATAAATGCCGAAAAGTAAAATTAGATAATTAAATACTATCTCCGAATATTTTAGTGCTATAGAAGAGATTTGTCAAGCGAATTCTTATAAAATAATTGCTCGTTTAAAAAAAATCAAAATGATATCTGTAAAATTCTGGAACTTAGAATTTTTGATTTCATCACCCACATTGTGTCGCGCTAATTGTCTATAAACATCTGCCATTCTGCAAACAATAGTCTGCTGGGATAAATGGATTTAGAAACAACGAAATTTCGACTTTAAATATTCATAACCTTTAAACTAATTGAATTAAAAAAAAAAAAATCCCGGCAAGGTGCATATTTGCATAAGCTGATATGCCAAATCTTCGAAGCTGTTGAAAGCTTGAATTCTTTTCTACGCGTTACACACACACAGAAACAGAAATCCTTTTGAAAAATACTAAATATGTAATAATAATGCAACATTTACTCGGCCGTTCGATATTAAATTGTATATAAATTAAAATGTTACAGTAAAATGTTAACTACGTCAAAATGTTTTTATAAACCTTTTATTAATAGAGAAAAATATGTTAAATAGTTGAGCTTCCAATAAATCAAAATTTTCATTAGTTATAATTTTACCGTTGTACATTTTGTAGACACATTTTATATATTATATTTTTATTAATAAATAATCATTAATTTATTTATAATTACTATTATTTTATTTTTAAATTAAAATATTTCTTTCTCGTGCAAATAAAAATCCCCCAAAATATTATTTAAAATTAAACAGAGTTATTTCAAAATAATATACCAACATTGATAGTTGCGAAATATTATATTCAGATTTTTGTGGTCATCATTTGGTATTTATATAGTCACAACCTCCCTACTAGATTTGCCCCTATAAGTAGGAAACATAAAAGTAATGAAATGATCCTACATATTCAATATCGATGAAGAAGCCAGTAAAATAGATCAAAATAATGAATAACATAATTTTTTTGTTTTTGAAAGTCAGCTGTCCATAAAATATGGTGATGCTTTATATTACTTCATTCATTTCTGATTCTATTTGCACCACTTAATATGCACTCGTTTCCAGTAATAATTTACTTATACTAAAAATTTTGGTGTTCAATTAAAAAAAATTGTTTTTATATTTTGTGGACTTCCCATCTCTGCAATTGGTTTATTTAATCTTACGTTCTTTCGAAATATTTATTTCTCGAAGACTTTGATCGAAGTTGAAATTTTTTTATAAACCAGCAAACTTCCGCGCACTTCGGACACTAAACTCATGTAAGTACACCATGAGCAACAGGAACCGGCATGAGAAACAGGAGCATGCATGAGAAACAGGAACCGGCGGACATCAACTGCCACCGATCCCCCCACCCACTTCTAATATCCACAGTCACATACCAGTAATACACACCCCTATTCAATATTATTATCTCTTATAGGATAATATCTCCCTATAAAGACATACAAACTATACCGACTCCTAACATAACGCAATGAAGTTACGTTCCCCTATAACCTTAGCAAATCAATTTATCAAGTTTAATACCTCAAACTTTTCATCTTAAGTTTTTAATTGGTCTAGCCATACCATAGAAGAAAAGAGTCTAACTCTCTCTCTAACTTTATGGATCATATAATTCAGCTCCAACCAATCTATCTATAAACAAAGTTTGTATAATTGCATCGTTTACAACGTGATTTTGAAGATAAAGCAGAAAATAAGTCTCTCTAAGTCCATGGCTTAGATATTCAAATTCTGAATTTTTAAATAGGGATGACCTCACAAAATTAACTTTCCTAGTCAGCTGAATCATGGAGGTGGTCTCGCCTCTAACTTCATGAGTTGAATACAGTTTTCCTGTTATTTCTTCAAGCATTAAGTTCTCATAACCATGCAATTGCATCATGTTGTGGCAACATCTTCGACCTGAGATTATAAACAAAAATAGCAAAAAAGGCCAAACTTTGAGAGGCTATCTTCCCAGATCCAAGGGTTAATTTTAAAAACGACTTTCAGATTTAAATTCAGCATGGTAAAATCAGCAAACAGAAGTTTTTTAGCCTTCGAAATTGTATTTGGTGCTCTGACATGATGACACTGCGCTTTTAAAAAGGTGATTAAAAATTCGTTCAAATCAGTGATGAAAAAGCATTGAAGCTATACACACAAAAAATTATATGCACCCATAAGAAATTGAGCCTACAGCCACGAAGATCGGCATATATGTGTCGTTTGAGAAAATATGTAAATGATTAGAATTTGGGATCAGTTAAAAACGTTTTATTAAGAAATGGTGACAACAAGAAGCTGATATTTTATTAAGTGGTTACCGACTATACAAGTCGATATTCGGTGCGGCATAGGGTCAGTTAGGTTGCTTATATCCCTCTGCGGAAGATTCTGCCACAAATGTTGAAACCGATCAGCTAATTCAGTGGTATTCAGAGGAGGCTGCAATTGCTGTCACAGCATGTCCCATACGTTCTCTATTGGTGACAGGTCTGGAGATCTGAATGGCAATAGGAGGGTATTAAATCCTTGAAGACATTGTTGAGAAAGTTGTGCAGTATATGTTCGAGCTTTGTTTTGTTGGTAAATGAAACCTGGGCGACTTGACAGGATAGGCAGAGCAATTGGCGGCAGAATATCGTCAACGTACAAGCGAGTCTTCAGATTGGCTTGCAACAACTAGAGGAGATCTTTACACTTTCGACCCAGACCGTATGACATACACCAAAGTGTAAGGTATCTGTGGCCGGGATATTCCCATATCTATGGCCAGGATATTCCCATATCCATATCTATGGCCGGGATATTCCCATTTAATTTAGACTAGAATCTAGTGGGGACACAACTACAGTTATCGTACTATCCTCCTACCACCAACTTCTTGTAACCCACATATTTAGGTCTTAGATAAAAGCCCGCTATACTACA
Organism: Amaurobius ferox; assembly: GCA_951213105.1. Lineage (NCBI taxonomy): Eukaryota > Metazoa > Arthropoda > Arachnida > Araneae > Amaurobiidae > Amaurobius > Amaurobius ferox. The sequence goes on from OX578148.1 coordinate 92,735,090, forward strand.
TAAAGAATTGTATTTTCAAACGCGGATGATTTTCGTCAACTCCGAAAGGAACCGCGGCCCAACAATGTTAAAGTGTAATATGCACTCACTCCAGTTGTATTCAATAGCTCACTGTTTTTCGAAGTTTTTTGGTTTCGGAACCCCAAAATGAGAAAAAGTCCAATGTGGTCCAAACTGTACATCAAAATTCTTTAATTTTCCGTAAATTTACACGAAACTATAACACACGTTGAAAAACGCTGTATAACTCAATGTTAGTTTCAAACCAAATTTAGAAGCATGCGATCAACAAACCTGAAATAAAAAATAAAGAAAATAAACGATCCTTTCTCTAGGAGAGTGCTCAGGCATGTGTAATCTACCAGGGAGAAACCGCAGTCCTATGCATCTCATTAAGGGAGATGCATTTGTTGCTTTGATGCGTTTTCTTAAAAAAAAATGTAGTAATTAAAAAAAAAATTGTTAGACTGCGAAGATAAACACAACTTTCTGTAGAATTCAAACTGTAAAATTAAGCTAATCTTCCTGTTTTGGATGCTGCAAAGTAAGTATCATATAAACTAAAAAAATGCAATTTCGATGTATTTAAGAATATGTGTATGACCACATGCAAGTAGGTTTTCTGGTGGATCATTTGGAATTTTTTTTTTTAAGTCCGTGTCTAGCCGATTTTTTTAAAACAAATATCGAGGAAATGAAACAACGTCATCCCTTATGAGCACTACAAATCATATCATATTAATTTCCTTTGAACAATGTATGTAATGTATGCTATCATGCACATCCCGTGTCTTACAAAGATAATTTTTGGCCTAGAAACGCGTGTTTTTCTCCTTTCTTGAGGAAATTATTTGGAAATGTGCAATGTGCATTCGAAAATTCGAAAATAAGTTTTAATTATTTACAAAAACCTATTAAAAGACCCAAATTTAGCTAAAAAAAAGATACATGTTCCGAAATTTACATAACCAATTCTTGGCATAGAAACTCGCGACGTTTTAAGTGCTAGGCAATCATCTGGGAATGTGTCAAGTGCATTCGAAAAAAAAATCCCAAAGCATACGAAATTTAATACTTTTTCAAATATATTTAACATTCTGCTAATCCTTGCCCTAGAAACTTGCCTTGTTTCAAATGATAGCTAAAAATTTGGGCATTTGCATAACACATCCGATAATTAAATAACAAATGTAAAATTATTTATAAAACAAAACCCTCAAAACCAAAAATTTGGTTTTGAGACTTTTTTCTTTTTATAAATTGAGGTATGATTTGGATATATACACAAAACATTCGAAAATTAAAACAAATAATTGCCGTTTAGACTTTGAACTGGACAAATGTCACTAGAACAGCAATGCACTCGTTCAAAACCAAAAGTTAACTCACTTGTTTGTGAAGTCGGAAATTTTCAATACTAGTCGGAAAAATTTCCTTCACACCCCCCCAGCCAAGATTGCCCACTTACGTCCCTGCCCCCAGGAAACGGCAATCACACTTGTATCTATCGTTGGCAGTAAAATTCAACAACTTGTGACGTTTCAGTTGATTTACTATCAGATTTCTGAATATGTTACGGTGTAGACTAGTTGTCCATGACGTCAAATATTTGATATCAAAATTAAAAGTGTTACGTTTATCGTAAATACGATAACTTTGTATAGTGGCAGGCTTCATTATAGTGAGATCTAAAAAATCCAGACTTTCATCCTCATTGCGTGGTGTTTCTATTAAAGTTAAACATGGAGGATAAAAGTCAAACTTCATTGTATAACCACTATCCTCAAATCCGCATAGGATATCATCCACGTAACGTAGGAATAACATCTCATTTAAAAGATGTGTTCCCCTTTCATATCTATCTAGGTAAATATCTGCCATAATTGACGAACAGTTACCCCCCATTGGGATACCCTTAATTTGTTTATAAAAGTTTTCTCCATTGTATAAAACTGTCTCGAATAAAACCAACCTCACCAAAGCCTTGTACTTTCCAATTGCTATATATAGCTGCAAATCACATCTATGGTATGATTCTATTAGGATGCCATATAGATCTTTAATATCTATATTATTGAAAAGGTCAGCAAAGTCATAACTCCTGTATATACCGATGTTTGGCAATTCTTTCAGTTTCTTAACTACTTCGAGGCTGTTTTTTATAAAATAGCTACCCTGGTCATATAGTTTCCGTAATACCAATTTTAAATGTTCCAATAATAATTTATTGGCCCTTGTTAAATAAGTTTTAAAACCGATGGTTACTGGTCGGAATTTAACTGGATTTTTATGTAGCTTAGGTATTAACGTTAAATAGGGATATCTAATATTTCCCACACATATGTCAGATTTTTTGTACAAAGCTTTTATCCGGTTACTGATTTCCAACTGAGTTTGATTCAACAAGGAGTACATACTATGATCTTCGTATGCTTGTCTTAATAAACTAACATAGTACCATTTACATGTCATTGCAAAATTCGACGTTACCTTGTCTACGTACGTAATTACATACATATTTTGCAGTTCATCAAGCTCTTTTTTATTATATTTAAGCTCACTTCCTTTTGTATTACACCGTACATTCCTGCGATACCATGAAATGCACTCATTTATCACCAAGACCTTCCATTCTTCAAATGTCTCAGTTGGCAAACTGAATTTTACTGCCGCTTTTTGAATATAATGTGTAATATCAATTACCATTGCTCGTTTAATGGATACGTTACTCTTAAATCGGTATTTAGTACCCAATTCAAAGTATTTTTTAATATTCGATTTTATTATACCCAGATCTCCTGTTACAATATGACCATGATGTACGTCTCTGTACATCGATGTATTACATTTGCAACTTACACAACTCACTGTATGTAAATTCCCACCAATAAAATTATAATTAAAAAACCTTCTCCCCAATGGTTTATCATATTTGAAAGCCACTTTTAACCTCAGGTCCCTAACTGGTAAAGTATGAGCCATTAGTCTTAATATTCTATTAAAAGGAATATGATCGTATCGTTTATTAATATATTTCAATATAAGATATTCGTCAATATGTTTTTTTATTTTAATATCCTCTAAAACTATTCCATGTATCCTGGCTCTAAATTTGATGTAATCCAACATTATACACAAGGATCTGGACCGATCGCTTTCAGTACATTCTACATATATTTTTCTGTAATGACACCAAACTCTGTTAACAAACTTCAATCTAATTCCGTAAGCCATATTCTTTAGCCATTTCTCGGGAACATCTTTTCCAACATCTATATCTCGCAAAACCCTATCTATTTTATCTACTGTTTTTTTTAAACACATTTTTCCCTTGCATCCTCCTCGTTGTTTACGACTGGACCTTTCCATGCCTCGCTTCACCATACTGTCCGACCTTACGCTTGAGTAATAATCCCTGTTATAATTATTACCGTACATAACAGTATTGAGACCATACGGATAAACCGATCTACGTTGTGCTATATGTGTATTTTTTTTTTATATATATATATTTTTTATATATATATATATATATATATATATTGATAATATTTTTGCAAATAAATTGTGTTTTGATTATATGATTTTGTGTTTTTCTGTCTAGAATAACCAGTCCTTTATGAGGAAAATCCCACCTAAAGCCGAAGCGTCTAATATTTTAGTTGGTGAAATTGAATACATTGATAAAGTTGTGTCATGTTTCGTGCGACTGAATGAAAGTGCCAGTCTAGGAGATCTCACAGAAGTACCTGTTCCTACACGGTTTATATTTATTTTACTAGGTCCTACAGGCAATGCTATCAAGTACCATGAAATTGGAAGGGCTATGGCTACATTGTTATCTGATGAGGTATGGAAGATTGGTTTGTCAAATTTTTAGTATTAACAATATTTATAATTTATGACTCAAATTAATGCAGTGACTACTAGCAACTGGCTAATACTTTTCAAATTTGGCTAGTCAGTTTTTGTGTACTGTTAGCCTCTGTCTCTAGTATATTTTATGCTGATTAGATACATATGTCTCTAGTATACATGTCTCTAGTATATTTTATGCTGATTAGATTCCAACAATCACAATGATGCCAAAAAACAGCCAATCAATTTTTAGAACCTTAATCATTTGAGTTATTTTTTGTGGGAAATTGAACAAAAGTAAACCTGAAGATAATTTTTTCATGTTTTAAATATGTTAGTATTTATGTAATATAACAATTTAAAAAGTATCAAATTATTTCTATATTGAATCTTTCCAACAAGAAACTGCTCAATTGCACCATCCATGAACCATGGTTTTACAGTTATTCTGGCTTATCAGTTTAGGATATGCTATGACATGACCAATGATCACGGCTCCTTAAAACTTTAAAAAGATTTGTGCTCATTGGTTATTTCATCACCTGTCCAATGCTGATAAGTCAGTAGCCATGAAACCATTGTCCACGAATGGTGAAAGGATGATCACAGTTGCGTTCTTTCTTGCTTGTAAGTAATGCTCTGTTATATTGCTTTACTCTATATTGAACCTTATTTTAATTATTCTATTTCATATGCATAACTTTTACAATTTACATTGTTGTATTTAAGTAATATTAATAATTTGTGCTAAAAGTGTCTAGTAATGAGACAAGATTGGCTAGTAAACTATAATGGCATCGACTAATCACTGACTACTAAACTTCAGAATCACAATTTAAGTTATATTACAATTAAGTATAGAACATGACATTGCACTTAATCAGCAGCACAAATGAAGCTTTAAAAGTAACATTATTAGCTCAAGAAAGCGTAGCCAATATTTTAATTACATTTTCTTTTACTATTCTTGGATATTTAAAAGGTTGTTCAGTTTAAAGATAACCCTGTTAGTGAATAATATTAACTTGTAATTTTCTTACTGTTATTGTATTCATTACAATCCTCCTTTGAAATTTTTGCATTCTGTTCTATTGATTCTGAAGTCTGTTCTGAGATCCTTCATAAAATTAAAAATTTGAAAACAGACTTTTACAAATGTCCTAATTTCAAAATAGAACCCTTCATAAAGTTTCTTCCCTAAAGAAATTAGTTTCAAAAGTTAGATTCTTAACATATTTATACACCATCTAAATATTTGTTAAACTGGAACGCTGCATGTAACCATTATTGATTCTAAAGAAATTCACTATTCTAGGTAGTATCTCCTAAATAATTCATGTAAAAAAATCATATATAACCAACAGTTCATTATATTTAAAAACATTTTAACACAAAGCTAAACTATTCAGTAATATAGGTGAGAGTGGGGGTACCTTGGGACAGTTTTTATTAAGTTTTATACCAAACACTTATATACATTAAACACTTTTGCATAAAATAAAGTATTATCTACTTCATATGCCTTGTACATAATTAATAAATATTTGTTTTTTATAACCCTTTCAGCGTCCCAAGGTGCCCCACCAGGTGGGCATTTTGGAACAGTGCTTTCAGTGGATAAAACATTATTAATTTCAAACTCTTTTTAAAGGCACATTTTCGATTATATTGCCCAATTTAAATAACTTACATGACAGACATTGGATTTAAGCAGAAACAATTTTATACAATGCATCAGGCTTCCGGAAATCTCCCGTCCTCTCTGGGTTAAAATTCAGCGAGGACGACCAATTTTCAGAAGTTGCCGTCCTCTCAGACGGCCTTGAGATTAGATTCCGTATAAAAATAAATAACTAAATAAATAACAAATTGTTGTCATCGTAAAATTATGACAAAAGCCGCCATTTCCCGTGCCATGAATGAAAATTGAAATGTCGTCTTCCCCCCCCCCCCCCCCCCCCCCCCATAAACTTAGCTAGTGTGCATTATCAATGCCTTCTTTCTAGGCGAGCCGTCAGATCCGCATTGTAACTACAGGCGCTAGCTATTTTCTCTCCCCTCATCCTCCACCCAGTGAATCCGATGACCGAACGAAAATGCGATAGCGTAGTCACGATCGAAGTGACATGTTCTGTTCTCCTTTTCGAGGTCTACATGTGTCAAAATTTCGGATTTTAACAAGACCGACAATACCAATGCTTAAACCCGGACCACTCCCGAATAAATTTATAAATGTAGAATGAACTCGGCCTGAAGCTAACTGCGTCTCAGCAGACCCGAATGATTTGTATTGAAATATGTTAAAAAAAAATTTGTCAAAATTTTGTATGGAGAATTTAGTTTATCTTAATTATTTATCTTTACGTAGCTGAAATAAGAGCAATAAGTTCATGTATTCAATTTAAATCCATTTTAAAAAATTTCAAAATAAATATATTCGGTCCAGTCGTAATGGACGTTTAAAAAAAAAAAAAAAAAAGACTCAACCCGTCCTGAAACAACAGAAAACTCAAGCCCAGCCCGAACCTAAGCCCAAATCCTATTTTAACTCTTTAAAACCCAAACTATAAAATTTCCATTTGCTGTAATAGACGGAAGTAAGTAACAAGTTTGAATTTTTGGATTGGATTTTTCTAGTTTCAGCCAGAAGTGTTTTATTTTCTTTCTCACTTTGGTTTCAACTTTAAAACTAAAACGTTTAAAATTCATTCATGGCATTTGTTCCAGTTGTTTGACAACTGAAGTTAAGGTATGAAACATCTATTCAGTCCAAGAAGATTTTAATCTTGATTGACTACATTCCCTAGAAATTAAGAGTGCCAATGAGGTTTAAACTGCTTAGAGACAAGAGGATTTATATGATTATTTATTTACCACGCCTTCAAGTTACCAAACATTGGAAAAAGGAGAGATTTCTTACATATCTTACCCCTCTGCCCCAACCCATAGATCGGAATTCCGGAGGTCTGGTCCTTTATCGGAGACTCCTCGTCGGCGAGTTTGATTGCAGCGGGTAAGCGCAGTGGGGGTGGTGTATGAATATGCAGTTATCGCATAGATATAATAACCTAGATATTATAACCTTGATTATAGATATAATAACCTTGCAGTTATCTCACTTCATCGTGAGGCAGTTGGTTCTAATTCATTATTGTTGTGCGATGTATTTAAGCACATATATTAATGAATATATAGTGAAAAAAAAAGTGAAAAAAAAATTCTTAGGAGGACAGGTGAAAATTTTCGAGGACGAGTGAAAAATTTCACTAGCCGTCCTCATGGACAGGCTAGATTTTGCCGATTTCCCGAAGCCTGCAATGCATATGTATTGAACTTGCAATGAAAATCTGGGAACATAATCTAGCATTTTAACAGTTGAAAACTTTAGAGACAGACTTGAGTAGCAAAGGCTTAAAATCATACTTCTACAGCAAAGTAAAATCATTACATGCAGCTGTCACTGCAGAAAACAATTCCATCAAGTGCCCCATATGGGCAAATTCTTCCTGAAGGATCCCATGTTTCTAGTTTTAATTCTGCAAAGACCATTTTACACCAGATTTCAAAATTAACAGGTCTTTCTTTTTAACTGTAGTTTTATTTAAATAAATTAAATTCTAATCCCACTGTTACGGTCTACAAAATTTACATAAGTTTTTGACCATTATAAAAACTAAGACAATTTGATAAATTATTGTCTAATTGCAACAGAGTCTTCTAAACTCAGCAGCAAATACACAGGAAGGCCACCTAGTTGTGTATTTTAAATCTCTAAACCTGATTTTAAAATTTAAGTGTCTTAAGGTTCTCCAATCTTCCCTATTGCATATTCTTCAGGTGGGCATTTTGGAACAGTGATTTCAGTGGATAAAACTTTATTAATTTCAAACTCTTTTTAAAGACACATTTTCGATTATATTGCCCAATTTAAATAACTTACATGCCAGACATTGGATTTAAGCAGAAACAATTTTATACAATGCATCAGGCTTCCAGAAATCTCCCGTCCTCTCCGGGTTAAAATTCAGCGAGGACGACCAATTTTCAGAAGTTGCCGTCCTCTCAGACGGCCTTGAGATTAGTGTTGCGAGGTGAATCACCTCACGTTCAATTTGAACGCTAAAATACTGAAAATGTTCCAGGAACATTAAGATATTGCCGTGTAAGATCGCAAGTGGTTTAAAACTGAAAATTAAGAAGTAATTAATAAGATTTGAAATGAGGACACGGATTAGATTTTATGAATAAGAAAAAAACAAGTTTATTTACAAAATTAACATTTAAAAATAAAAACATGAAGAAGTTTTGCTCAAAACACATGAGCTTGAAAGTTACTCCCTTAAAGTACGAAGACATAGCAAAGTATCAAAAACATCATAAAACCTCTTAAAATTAATTCTATTTGAAAAAAATCCCAAATACATCATAAATCTTTGACGTGTCGAAGAAAACATTAATTTCCTTAAGAAGCAATAATTGAGAGAGAGGAGAAAATTCAAGATCTGAGTAAATGCATGAAAGCCAATAGGCCTACCTTCCGCTCTGGGTCCGGCAAGGGCTCGGCTGCGATGACATCTTGGAGTTCGGAAGGAGCATCCTTTTGCTCCGTCAACTATAACACAACTTCACTCATTCAGCTCACAAGAGGCACTCTCGATTTCTTTTTTCTGACAAAAACTCTCTCCAAAAACTTGTAATTTGAAGTCTCCTCCCTCTCCAATATTATTTGCTGACAGGACTTAAGCCCCCCTAAATATTACTGGTGGACACTTAGCTTCCACTCTCAGTGGCCAGTCCATGACAGCAGGGCTTGCCCACTAGCCCCTGAATTATCGCTTGCAGGTGGCCAGGAGTCCCAGCTCCCGTGCGAACCTCTGGGCTTAATTGCGCCCCCAACGACCGCTTTCCCCCCGTTCTGTCTTCCTCTTGTGTAAGACCACCCAGGCAGCTCCACTGACCCTCTCCTTTGCAGGTGGCCAGAGGCGGACCCTATACATATTTGTACCAGGGCTAGGGACCATCCTTTGCAGGTCGCCTTCTTCTCCAAAATTTCACAATGTCACATATTTTGGAAATCACCATGTGACATTTACTCCTTTTCCCCAATCCTTTTTTTTTGTTTTTGCAAAGCCAAGGGTAAAGAAAAACAAATTGTAACAGTAAAATACAACTTATACCATAAAAATCAAGTATCAAAAAAATACATATTATCCATACACTAAAAATCAAAGTAATAATAATAATAATATTCTCAAAAATGAACTGCAATATCATGTAACAGGTTATACTATTTGTTCATGTAGAAAGTCAGAAGTTTTTTTGTTCCAAGTCCATTTCATTAAAATCAAACTAAGTTTTTCTTGTCAAATTTTCATAGTCCACGTGTACCCTGTGGAGGATAAAGTTTATATTTTAGACCTTGACACGTTGCTGTAACACAGATGGAAAGTTAGTTGCACTTCACCATATTATAGTGTAAATGGTCCCAAGTATGGCCCAACGCCACTGCGTCGATGAGTTGCAATCACACAAAAACGTTAAAATCAAACGTTAAAATCAAAATGGTCCCAAGTATGGCCCAACGCCACTGCGTCGATGAGTTGCAATCGCACAAAAACGTTAAAATCAAACTAGGTTTTTCTTGTCAAATTTTCATAGTCCACGTGTACCCTGTGGAGGGTAAAGTTTATATTTTAGACCATGATACGTTGCTGTAACACAGATGGAAAATTAGTTGCACTTCACCATATTATAGTGTAAATGGTCCCAAGTATGGCCTAACGCCACTGCGTCGATGAGTTGCAATCGCACCTCAGTATCTGGCATGGGGTGTCGCTTCTCGTAAGTCAGGTGTAGAGGTGTCACTGCTCCTCGTTGTCCGTATCTTTCCAGACGTACTGCTGGAGATAAGTTTACACACAGGCCAAAGAACATACATACAGACACTCAAAAATTGAAATATCTCTCTCTCAGAAAAAAATTACATTACCATTAAACGATTACAAAAATTCCTATCATGAAAAATTTATTTACACCTCGTCATAACTTTATTAAAAACATTGCTTACTTCCCATTGTTAACTGTCCCCGAAATACTTTTTTTTATATCTATATACATTCTCTACAAAATCATCCTAATCTTTATCTTCATTCAACCCAAACGTAAAAATTTCCTTTCCTTTAGATTTTATATTCATTTTCTACCAATTCATCTTAATCTTTATTTTCTTAATCTTTATTCCAATCCACACGTAAAAGTTTCCTATCCTTAAAATTTAATCTTCCCTCCGAATTGCCATGCCATGTATTATCAACTATTCATTTTCTGTACCTTATTACACCTATACAAAATTTTATCTAAAATCCCCGTTAAAAAAACAAAAAGAAGAAAAAAACATTTTTTTTTTTTTTAATTCCTATACACCCAAAAATGAAATGTCATTCATCAAACCTTTTGCAGTATACCGAACGATTTATCAAAATTTCTTTAATCGGACACCTTTAATTTCTCTTTTAAATCCAAATTATGCCTTTCAAAACTCCCAAATCTGTAAATCCCTTTTGAAGTTTCTCATTTGCGCCCCTGCACCGGTCAGATAAAGTGTTTCGAAATCCCCCGAATTATCACCGTTCCTCCGTAAAGGAGAAAAGGAAGGGAAGAGAAAAAAAAAGAAAAAGTGTATGTCACAGAAAGAAAAAACAAAAACAAAGAAGTCTCTCCTTTCTCTATCTTACCAAAAACCGGGGTGGGAAAAGCGGGTCAACCCCTCAAACTTGCCCGAAGCAAGATGCACTTGTTAAGATTGCCACATCCCTACAAGTTATCAGACTGGCCATCCCCATGAACTGTGGAACCATATACCTCCCACAACGAAAGAAAGACGTACGTCAAAACTGACCCTTTCTTGACAAACGAAAAGTGAAAGCCCCCTGCAATAAAAGAAAGTGTTTTCTTTCTTCCCTCTGTGAGTGTTGCTGTGGCCATAAAATTTTATGTGTTTGACACACCCCATTTATTGGATTACCCTTGTTTTTCGTCCCTCTTGTCACTGGCTAACTGTGATGTAGTAAAGCTATGTGTTGTGCAAGTTTTCCCCTTGTCTAAAAAATAATTCACTGTATTATCCTTAGGCTGTCCGCTGCTTAAGCACCCAAAAGCCGGTTGATCAGGCCCACTTTTAGATTTTAAACTGGCGTGTCCCCTATAGTCAATTACACTAAATTTTATTTATTTATTTATTTTAAATTTACATTAGTTTCAAAAGAGAATTATCTTTTCTGTTTAGTAATTACCCAGTTTTTCAACATGTTACCCACTCTTATCTGCTGTACGATTTAAATTGGATTTTATATTATTTTTTTTTTTATTTTATCTTATCTGTATTTCTTATCCTTTCTATTACTAAAAATATTATCTCATTCTCATCCCACTCAATCTTTTCCCCTGTATTAAATCTAAGTGTTTGTTAATGTTGTATTACCCATGTTCCCTGTTGCCTGGTTCAAATCAACAAAAAATGATCTAAACTCTTTTTTTCTCTTCTTTTCTAAAACTTTTCTCCCTCAGAACAAAAAAAATTCTCTGTGTATTTCTAACCTGACTGTTACCTACTTTATAACTTCCCTATTAATTCGCTTTCTCCACTAATCTCGAAAAATTAAATTCCATGTTCCTTCTGTAAAACCCTCTTTTTCTCCTTTCCCTTCTTTTCCAAATTTACCGAAAGCAAAGTCGTTCTCTAAATTTTTCTCAAATTTGCATGTCAAACTCTTCTCCCTTTAAAATTTCCTCCTCATATTTCAACATACGTATATATTTTTAAGAAACACTTTAAATTCAAATTCAATTTCTTCTCTAAATTGTTTTTCAGATTTGTATATCCATTTATCCTCAAGTATTTTCTACACATTATATACACTTACTCTCGTAAATTCACTAAACCTTTATCCACCACTTCTCAAATATTTTCTAAACATTATAAACCCGTATTCTCGTAAATTCACTGAATCTTTATCCACCAATTTTCACGTTTTCTCTAAGCATTATATACCCGTACTCTCGTAAATTCACAAAATTTCTATCCATTAAATTTCAAGCATTTTTAGTTAATTCATATTAAATATCTCAATTTTCCATTTAAACAATTCAAATATTCAAATATATTTACACCCTTTTTCTAAATTCAATTCAAATACCGATTCATATTTACACTCATTTCCTAAGTTCAATCCATTTCAATTTTAAATTAAATTTGCTCTCCCAAAATCTATATTCCCAGAAGTAACGTTTTGTTTTTCAACAATTCAAATACCAATTTCAAATTATATTTACATTCTCCCAAATTCATTTCTTAACATATTTTCAAATATTATATACAATCCCATATTCTACACAATCCTTTCAATTAACTACCGATTTCATTGTAATTCAGATTCGATTGTTTCTGCTCCTAAGTGAATATTGGTGTGTTCGAGTCACACCATCGTGCTGTGATTCATTCTCAAAGGCTTTCGGAGGCTTCTGTAAAGTCGCTTTCCCCTTCTTACTTTCGCACTCTTGGCGTTCGCGGGATGCCGTACTTATTTCAGGGAAAGCAAAAGCTTCAGTTTGAAATTCGGGGAGAGGAGCTTGTTGATTTTTGACACTGTTTGATGGATGTCTCTGTGGGAGGTCCGAAAGAGTAGGTGATTGCGTACCAATTTCTGTGCTATTAGCTGTGGATTGAAAACTTTCGGGAGGAGTTTTATTGTGTTGGTTTCCTTGTGTCGTTTGAATAGCCCTGTTTACGTTGGAGACAATAATTTGTTCCTCTTCCTGTGAAAAAGGAAAAGACTGCCCTGCCTCGTTTTGTTTTCTGCTTTCTCTGTTTACAACCGGTGTTGGAAGAAGTGGGGATGTGTATTTAATGTCTTTTTCTATGTCGCGCGGATGTTTTAGGTGTTCTTTACGTTCCAATAATTCCCTCAATCTATTAATATGTACCCTCTGTGTTTTTTCGAAAGGTTTCCCAACTTTTTGAATATCGTATAAGAATCTGTTTATTTTCTTTACCACCCTGTACGGTCCTGAAAAGTTAGCGGTTCCAAATGCATTTTGTCCCTCTAAAAATACCTTGTTTCCTATTTCTAAATTTTGCATTTTCGATTTTGAAAACTGTTGTTCTTCCTGTCTTAGTTTTGAGCGTTCTAAATTTTGGTTTGCCGCCTTGAAAGCTTTTTGCATTGCGGTTATTTTATTAGCTATGTACCCCCCATATGATGTATCCTGTTGTTGCTCATTTTGTGTTTGTGTCTCAAAAAAAATTGGAATGTCACGTCCGTAATAAAGAAAATTGGGTGTTTCGCCTGTTGATGAGTGAACGGTTGCGTTATATGTCATGACGTGTATTTGAACTGCAGTATCCCAAAAAGGTGAATTATCAGTGAGAGTATAAAGTGTATTTTTGAGAGCATGATGACATTTTTCGATGGCCCCATTGCACCAAGGTGATCGAACAGGCGTTAATTTAGCTACTATTTGTAATTTCTCCGTCATACATTTGTAAACTTTTGAAGTAAACTGAGACCCCCTGTCGCAAGTGATAGAAAAGGGTAATCGGCTGGAGACAAACGACTGTAATAACTTTTCCGCCACTGTCTCTGCGCGGATGTCCGGTATAGGGAAAACTGTTAAATATTTAGTAAATTGGCAAATCACAGTTAGCACGTATCTGTTGTTGTTGACACTAACTCTAAAAGGGCCACATAAATCTATTGAAATGCTATGTAAAGGGCCTTCAGGAATGGGGATTCTACCCATATTTGTTATCAGCAGCTTTCCTTTCCGACTTTTACACTTTTCACAAGAAAGGACATAGTTATGTGTGTCTGAATACATACCTCCCCAATAATATCTATCTTCTATTAATTTAAAAGTCTTATCAACCCCTGCATGAGTGACATGAGCCATAGCTAAAATGTTTTTCTGTAAAATACGTGGAATTACTATTGTCCTCTTAAAATTCTCCCGCCACGGTCGATCTTTCCATCTACCAATATGCATTACTAGTCCCGTCTCCTCATCTATATAAAATGTCTCATTATTTTTACTATGTTTGTGCTTTTCGCTTTTTAAATTTTTCTTTAGTTCTGTAATTTTTGGATCTTTATTCTCTCCTTCAATATTTCTTCTATCGTCGGTATTTCCGTTAACTCTTCTACATTTCTAATATAAATATTATCCACATTTACATACCCATTCGCGTCTTCCTGCTCTGCGTGAATTATACCATTCACTGAAAGCTCCACCGTTTGTTTATTTACGTTTTGAACGTGGCCTTCCTGCGAGTGTTTGACAACCGGTTCCCCTGAAGCTCCCTGATTCGTTTCTTTTCTGTCTTGCTCCGCATCTGGAGCGCGCTCTTGCAAAGTGTGAAGGGGGGAGGGCGGTTTGTTTACTTCTTGTTCTGAGTGGTTCGCAAACTCTTCGCGACTTAAAAAATCTGCCAGTACGTTTTGTTTTCCCGGGATGTGGATGAATTTAAATTTATATTCGGATATGTCCATTAACCAACGCTGCATTAATGTGGGTGGATTATTAATCTTTAAATTATCACCTAACGACTTGTGGTCTGAGAGCAAGAAAAATTCTCGTCCGTACAAAAAATTCCTAAAAAACTGTATCCCTTGATGTATTGCAAGTAACTCAATCTTTACTGCGGGGTATTTTTTCTCTTGTGGACTTAACTTGCGGCTAAAATATGCAATTGGCTTAAGAATGCCATCTCTCAATTGTAAAAGGCATGCCGACACCGATAATAAAGATGCATCTGTGTTAAGGTAGAATTTTTCGTCAAAATTTGGCTGAATTAGAATAGGTTTTTCAAAAAAACAATTTTGTAATGTCTGGAAAGCCTTCTCGCACTCTGGAGTCCATTTAAATTTTGCGTCCTTCTGCGTTAGGTCTGAAAGCACCGCCGTAATTTGCGCGTAATCTTTTATTGAATTCCGATAAAAATTGCATACTCCTAAAAATCTTTTAAGTTTTCTCAAGGTCTTTGGCACCGGAAAAGATGTAATTTTGTTTATATTATTGTCCATTGGACTTATTCCTTTATCGGTAATCTCGAATCCTAAATAATTTATTTTTGGTAAGAAAAAATCGCATTTGCTCGGGCTTAACGTTAAATTATTCTCTCTAAATTTGTTAAAAACTAATTGTAATTTGTATTTCATTTCCTCGTAAGAGTTTGCTGGGACAATCACACCATCAATGTACGCTAAGATGTTTTAGTCTTGTAAGTCCGCTAAAATCGTATCAATAATATTTTGGAAAATGGGCGCTGAGCTAACGTGTCCGAAAACCATCCTATTGTATTTAAAATTGCCGAAGGGTGTTACAAACGAAAAAATATTCTGTGCTTCTGGGCTTAAAACCACTTGGTTGAATGCACTGTTAAAATCTAATTTTGAGAAAATTTTAAATCCTGCTAATTTGGTGATAATTTCATTGATTTTCGGAATATTATATGGGAATATGGTGGAGATGTTATTTATCAGTCTTAAATCTAAACAAAGTCTGTGTTCTCCGTCCTTCTTGCGTACTAAAATCATTGGACACGCATAATTTGAGTTGGTTTTAGAAATAATTCCTGCCTGCTCCAAGTCTTTTAATTGTGCTTTCGCAGTGTTTTGTAGCGAGTACGGTATGTCATATGGTCTAGATTTGATTGAGTGATTGTGAGCTAATTCAATTTTGGGTTGGATTAAGTCCGTAGCCCCTATGGTCGAAATGTTTTTTGAAAAAATGTCCGCGTACTGTAATGCAAACTGCTCAAAATCTTTCCTCCTCTCTGCGCTCATATGTTCTAGTTTAAAATCTGTCGGTTCCAAATCTTTTTTTCTCTGCTCTATCACTTCGGGTGTCGCCTGAATCAAATTTATCATTTCTTTACAAATATAGTTTTCCTCCTCCTCTGGCTTATTTTTCTCTGGTTTAATTTCAAAATTTTCTGATACCTGTCCCAAAATCATATGTTTATTTAAAGTAAATTCCGATTCTGTGTTATTTTGCACTCTTACCCAGATTCCCTTCTCTGCCATTTTATAAATCCCATAATTCATGCTTATATAGTTTTTCTGTACTGGTTCAAATAAGATATCCGTGCCTTCCTGTACTTTATTCTCGGGTATGATCAAAATCTGTTTGGTTTCATTCGGCAAAAATCTGATTTTCCTGTTAATTCTGGAAACGTTGGGTTTTTCTATTAAACTGTGTATTTGTGTATCTCGCGGTGTTTGATTTTGGTTTCTAAGTTGTATCTCTAAGTTTCCAATTTTTAAAATGTTATTTTGCGTGTCAATTACGCCTTTAAATCTTCTAATGAAATCATAACTGAAGATGCCCTGGTATGATTGTGGGAAATGTGCTCGTGTTATGAAAAAAATATGTTTGAATTTTTGGTTGTCAATTTTAAAATTTATTTCTACCGTTTTCGTGTAATTTATGTTGTGTCCCGTTAACGTGGTAATAGTCACCGATCTTGATATATATTTAACTGTAACATTCTCTTTAATTTTTTGAAAAACCTCGTCTGCTAACACCGAAATTGAAGCGCCCGTATCTAATAAAATGTCAGTTTCCTTCTCGTGGAATTTTGCTCGTACTGTCGGTAATATTGTCATGTTCTCCTCTGTGACAGAAGCTATTAATTCAGCCTTATCTCTAACTTTCTCTCTATCCATTGCTATTTTTGTTTCAGGTCTTCCCCTATCCTCGTTTTCTGTAGGTCTTCGCGTACCGTTCCGTGTATTAATTTGCCTATCACACTCTCCGATATTATCCCTAACATCATTTCCCGAATTGCTTTCTCTAGGATTCCTTCTTTCTCTTTCTAAATTATTTTCTCTAAAATTCCTCTCCTCCAACCTATTGTATTTTTTTTCAAACTTTTGTCTAGCTCTCTGCGTGCCAATTTCATCTCTAAAGTTATTCCTACAATCTCTTTCCTCCGGTTTATTGTGTATTTCCCCGAAATCTCGTCTATTCCTCTGTGTATAAATTTTATCTCTACATTCATTCCTAAAATCTCTTCTCTCAAATTCATTACAATTTCTTCCAAAATTTAACGCATTCCTCTGTGTACTATTTTCTCTATTAAATGCATTTCTAAAATTCCTTTCCTTCGATTTACTGTAATTTCTACCAACATTTAACGCATCTCTATGTGTAGTATTTCCTCTCCTAAATTCATTTCTAAAATCTCGTTCATTCGATTTATTGCGTCTTTCCCCGAAATCTCGTCTATTCCTCTGCGTATAAATTTCTCCTTTAAATTTATTCCTAACATTTCCTTCCTTCGTTTTATTATAATTTCTTCCAAAATTTTGTGCATCTCTCCGTGTGTTATTTTCTCTTCTCAAATTATACCTCACAGGCTTTTTTTTATATTTATATAAAGGAGACCGATCCCTGTGTCTTTGTGGATTTTGCATAAATTCTCCTTCAGTCCCCCACACTAGTTTAAAGGCCTATAGTTTTTATTATTATCTCTCCCTCGAACGTATCTGCGCTCCTCTCTAGTATTTGCATAATTTCTCTCATCTACATAAGATGCAGGATTTCTGTCCCAATTTCGAAAATTCCCTTGTCCTCTCATGTTAAATTCGTTTCTGGGCCGCGCTCCGAAATTTCTATATCTGTCGTTGTTTGGATTCCACTGATTCGACCTTCCGTTGTGCACATAATTAGCTTCCCCGTTAAACGATGCAAAATTCCTATTCTCTTGCCCATATCTGACTTGCCTCTCATTATTATTTTGACGTAAATACATTCTGCATTCCCTCATAAAATGTCCAGATTTGCCACAAAAAAGTGTTTTGTATTTTCTCTACCTCTGCGCTTTCTTTGATTTTTAAATTATTCATCTCTTTCGTTATAGTGTCTAATAATTGAGAATTAAATTGTTCTTGTTCCTTGCGCAGTTCCTGTATGTCATTTTTTTGTGATATATTATTTACCGCTACCACCATTGCCGCTAAATTAGCTGACTCTAAATTTTGTGCTATTTTTACCGCTTCCGTGAATGTTTTGGGATTACCTTTAATCACTTCAATTTGGAATTCTGGTCTAATTGCTTCAATAAATTTACTAAGGCTTAATTTATCAATAATGTGTTGAGTGTCATCGTTTATCTGAGCCTCTCCTATGTACTCCAACGTTAGTGTTCTAATCCTGTGTGATAATTGTTTTATAGTTTCACCTTGGTTTTGTTTAATTGATGCAAAAATTACTTGGTTGGCGGTGATATGGGGTTTGTCTGTTGAAGGCCCAGACCACACGACCAACCCAGGGGGTTTATGGTATCATGTTGTGTGGTCGGCTGGGGTTTGTCTGTGAAAAAAATCTAAAAATCTGTGCTTGAAAGCTTCAAATGAGGTTTCACTCCTCAACTCCCGAGAACTCATATAAAATTTCCTGGCATTTTCCCGTAATCGCGATTTGATTATAACTAGTTTTTCTGCATCGTTCCAATTTCCCAGCTCTGATATAGCGCTGAAGTGTTCGAAAAACAATTTCGTTTCTTCCATGTCTTCCCCATTTAATTCCCCTAACAAATGTGTAATACCCGGAATTTTGCTGACGTGAGCTACTGGGACTTCGTTCCGTTCTTCTGCCATGACTGAAATGTGAAAAAAAAAAAAATTCTGTGGTTTCTTAACCAAAATTCTATATCCTAAGTGCAATTATCCCCTATTACCAAAATCCTATCACATATAATAAACACAAATTTTCATGCAACATATATACACTCCTAACATTAAAATTCTGGTACATAAAATTCTTTCACAATATAAAATACACTCCTAATATGCATACCAAATATTTCTAATTTCCTCAAATTTTCGTATTTTGTTCCCGTGTTTCCCTAAAATAATACATATATCCCCTTACCATGGCATAACAATTTGAAGAAAAGAATTGAAAAACATGAATTTTTTTTTTTTTTTTTTTTTTTCTTCCTTTACAATCCTCATTTCCGAAAAAAAAAATATACTTTATTTAAAATTTTCCTAACGTAAAATTTAGCCTACTCACAAAAAAAAAAATTTCAGTAATTCTATTAATTATTTTTTATTTCGAATCCTGGTCATCGGAACCATTAATGTTGCGAGGTGAATCACCTCACGTTCGATTTGAACGCTAAAATACTGAAAATGTTCCAGGAACATTAAGATATTGCCGTGTAAGATCGCAAGTGGTTTAAAACTGAAAATTAAGAAGTAATTAATAAGATTTGAAATGAGGACACTGATTAGATTTTGTGAATAAGAAAAAAACAAGTTTATTTACAAAATTAACATTTAAAAATAAAAACATGAAGAAGTTTTGCTCAAAACACATGAGCTTGAAAGTTACTCCCTTAAAGTACGAAGACATAGCAAAGTATCAAAAACATCATAAAACCTCTTAAAATTAATTCTATTTGAAAAAAATCCCAAATACATCATAAATCTTTGACGTGTCGAAGAAAACATTAATTTCCTTAAGAAGCAATAATTGAGAGAGAGGAGAAAATTCAAGATCTGAGTAAATGCATGAAAGCCAATAGGCCTACCTTCGGCTCTGGGTCCGGCAAGGGCTCGGCTGCGATGACATCTTGGAGTTCGGAAGGAGCATCCTTTTGCTCCGTCAACTATAACACAACTTCACTCATTCAGCTCACAAGAGGCACTCTCGATTTCTTTTTTCTGACAAAAACTCTCTCCAAAAACTTGTAATTTGAAGTCTCCTCCCTCTCCAATATTATTTGCTGACAGGACTTAAGCCCCCCTAAATATTACTGGTGGACACTTAGCTTCCACTCTCAGTGGCCAGTCCATGACAGCAGGGCTTGCCCACTAGCCCCTGAATTATCGCTTGCAGGTGGCCAGGAGTCCCAGCTCCTGGCCACCTCTGGGCTTAATTGCGCCCCCAACGACCACTTTCCCCCCGTTCTGTCTTCCTCTTGTGTAAGACCACCCAGGCAGCTCCACTGACCCTCTCCTTTGCAGGTGGCCAGAGGGGGACCCTATACATATTTGTACCAGGGCTAGGGACCGTCCTTTGCAGGTCGCCTTCTTCTCCAAAATTTCACAATGTCACATATTTTGGAAATCACCATGTGACAATTAGATTTCGTATAAAAATAAATAACTAAATAAATAACAAATTGTTGTCATCGTAAAATTATGACAAAAGCCGCCATTTCCCGTGCCATGAATGAAAATTGAAATGTCGTCACCCCCCCCCCCCCCCCCCCCCCCCCCCCCCCCCCCCCCCCCATAAACTTAGCTAGTGTGCATTATCAATGCCTTCTTTCTAGACGAGCCATCAGATCTGCATTGTAACTACAGGTGCTAGCTATTTTATCTCCCCTCATCCTCCACCCAGTGAATCCGATGACCGAACGAAAATGCGATAGCGTAGTCACGATCGAAGTGACATGTTCTGTTCTCCTTTTCGAGGTCTACATGTGTCAAAATTTCGGATTTTAACAAGACCGACAATACCAATGCTTAAACCCGGAAGTTTGGCCCTGTCCTTTAAATACTACAATGCAAGCAAATGTGAATTTGAAAATTTTACTTTTTAGAAAATTAGTCTAATTTCACACACTTGGAAAGAAAATTCACAAAAAATATATGGATCTTGCATATTAATTCTGAACTGACCCATACTACTGGTTTGCAAGCTATTCTTATTCACCTCAGACTGGCGTTTTAGATTCAAATAGTACCATCTATGGTAATTGAACCCATTTCTAAAATGTGTAAATCAAATTGGCAATTATAAAATTAATATTTTTTATTTATACTTTTAATCAGTTATAAAAAGTAAAGTGCAAATTATATGTATATAAATTTGCATTATACTGTTTTTCTTAAAATTGCCCTTTGATAATAAAATATTAATTTTTAGGAACTAACAATTTAAGCTGAATAACTGAAAAATAAATATTCTTTCAAATCGACAAAATTTTACCGTATAACAGATAACAGACTATTGTTCATAAAACATCTAATTATTTCATGGCAATGACATAAAATTAAACATTATTTTATGCTTGAATTTGTGTTGAAAAAACAGTGTGTTGAAAGCTTACTTGTTTTATGTTAAAATTTTTAATGAATTTCTATTTTTCTGTTTTTAAGGTTTTCCATGGTGTAGCTTATAAAGCAAAAACTCGTTCTGATTTATTGGCTGGCGTTGATGAATTTCTAGATGCCACGACAGTTCTACCGCCTGGTGTATGGGATCCAGCTACTAGAATTGAACCACCCCAGCAGACTGCATCTCAGGTTTAGAAGCTATTTTATCTAAAATTGAATCACAAATAGATACTTTCATTATAAATCCATTACTCTTGTAAAAAACAATTTATCTATTTTTAAAAAATTGCTGGTAAAGGTTTAGAGTAGGGACTATTTGTAATTCATGTCATCAGTTTTAATTGTCTAGTTCAGGTCAAGCCATAAATGTTCATGTTAATATCTCTGTTTATAACATTTCGGAGCAAAAAATAAAAAAAAAAATTCTCATGAGTTTAAGTTTTTAATTTAGCACTATATATTTTGTTAAAAATTTGACAAAGTTGAATTACTGTATGCTTTTAACTCACAGGGGTATATACCTCAAGTTTTGCTTGTTTTATTAAAGAAACATATTGTTTTCATGTCAAAAATATTTTCCAACTAGATTGAAAATATGAAATTTAAAAGGGCTAATTACTAAAAACTATTTTACAGAATTCAGTCAATTATTCTGTGCACTATTTTTTCAGACACTCAAACCTACAGCAATTTTCTTGAAAAAGAAAAATATTAATACTGAAAAAAAGAATCGAAGAAATGAATTATCTTTTAGGGAGCAAAATAATTATTTTTTATTAATGTTAATAGAATAAAAGTAGAGAACAGATATATATGTAATAATAGAAAACAGATAGGTTTTTTATAATGTTAATAGAATATTTCAGTATAAACCACATCTTCCAACATCTGATTACCTACGAATGTTCAGCTTCTGTCTTGTGGTATTTGAGATAATTTTGGTCAGACAAAGAAACCTAACTTGGGGGTGGGGGAGGGGGGCACATTCTCTCGGAAAAACTTCCAATTGCTAAGATACTCATTTACCCTTTTGGGGTAAGAACTGACTGCCAAAATTTAGCTTCCTATCCTTTATGGTATTTGATATATTTTTGGCTAGACAGAAGATCCCAATTGACAATTATATGCAGTCAAACTCAGCTATATTGAACATGGACATAACGAATTCATGGCTATATCAAATGAATGATTTCATTTAGTTTAATTTAATGTATCAATGCGTATGAATTATCATGGATATAATGAATCATTTCATGGATATAATGAAAATTTTAGGATGTTTGTTTACCTTTAAAAAGATTTTTTTTTTTTTTTTTTTTTTTTTTTTAATTTCAGATTTCAGTAGCATTCCTACTTCTTCAGGAAATCTGTAACATAAAATTCATAAAATGTCTTAATCTGACAACTATTTTTATGAAGGTGCACAAAATGTAATGTTAATAGAATATACTCCATTATACTCCATTGTATTTATAATCATGTAATAATATTTTTTATATTAATATATATGTCATTAACTACAAAAAGTAATTACATTTTAATTATATTATTCATCAAATATTAACCTCTTAAAATTTTCAAAATAATATTGAGTTTATGGAATATATTGATTTATAAATTATTTGTATTAACAATTATACCAAGATACGATTTTTGAGAAATGATTAAATTGCATAACAGATGTAACAAATAATGGCTGCAGCTAAGAAAATATTCTGATCCCTTGATGTTCATTATAATCGAGTTCGAGAGTATAGTTATAGAGAGTACTAAATTTGATCTACTGTATTTCGATTTTATATAGCATATGCATCATGTTTTCAAAGATTCTGTCTTTTTCCTAATTTAAACCAAATTTGGTATACCTAAGACTGTTCAAATTACAAAAATTCTAATTATTATCAGATGTAGAATTATAGAAACTATTTCCCACAATAGGCATGCATGCACTTTTGGAGAAAGTTGAACTGTAATCAATTAAAATGTATGGGAAAATGTGAAAAAAAGAAAAAAAAACTATATATTACCAACTCACTTGTTTCTTATTTGTTTAATTTTTTTGTACAAATTTTGTACAGTGGATCTTGATATGAAGAATGTTAATAAAATGTAATTACTATCCTCATTTACTTCAGGTGGAGTTGGATTCCTATTTTTTATTTGTTTTCAAATCGGTCATTTTTTTAATACACCCTTTATTTTAAAAATAGTCTATTTATTTCTCTGAAGATAAATTAAAGTCTTTAACTAGTGATTCAGAAAACAGTTATGTCTCTCAACTTGAATTAATTTATATTCTTATAAAAAGGAAAATGGTCTGGACATTAGCTGAAAAATTAAAAATTTAGCAATTATTGACTGTTTTAATGTTTACATTATATTACTTTCTATGAATGTAATACACTGAAATGCATTTATAAAATTGTTACAGTTTCAAATTTTGGGGGTTCTGTCTTCTTTCCTAATTTCATTTGAATTTTGCCAGTAGCCATTGAACATAGCACCTAATATTTATATTGATTATTGAAGTGTTACAGAATATGTAAATTTGGTGGTAAATTTAAATTTATGGTACATTTAAATTTGTTTTTAGCCCCATAATTTACTGTTTAATTTTAAACTAGGAGTCTCGAAAGAAACCTGATCCAAAGAAGAATGAAGGAGTTGAATCCACCTGTAGTATAAATTATACTGAAAAATTTGACATGAGTGGTAAAGGAAAGTGAGTATATTATGCCTGCAAATAATTAATTTTCATTAATTACAATTTATTTAGCCATGATTTCTGCATAGCATTTATTTATTAAAAAAAAATTATAGATGCTACATCATTCCCACAATGGCTTAATTGCGGGTTGATTGAAGTTGGGTTGATTTTGAAATTTGGTGTTTCATTAAAGAAAGAAGGCAATAGTGGGGAATGCAGAGTTGACACTTACTCACATTTTACTCTGAAATCTTGAAAATAGTGACTTGCAAATTTTGCCTGTGAGTCAACAATTGACTTATAAATATTATAAACAACAGGGTTTGAAATAGTACACATGCCTATTATTAATGAAATGGAGATATATTATAAGGATAACATTATAAAATCATTAGTTAGGCACTTTGAATAATTTGGGCTCATTTGGAAATACATTTAGAGAGTATAAATTGGAATCTGGTATATTTGCACTCAAAGAATTTTAAACTGACTCACATTTTTCATTGACTGACTCAATTTTTTCACTAGCAAGGCTGACTCTTTAAATTTTAAATTAAATGCAAACCCTAGGATATATATGTGAAACAAAGATGTCATGATACCAAAAAAAAAAAAAGCAATACCAATGATCCAATACCAATCTGATACCCATACTAATTAGATTGATATTATGTATGAAAAATTTATAACTTTTGTAAAATTATGTATGAAAATTGTTTCAGGCATTATTTATAACTAACCCTTTCATAAATACTTTTAAAAAAAAACCTGTTTATGATGCACATGGTAATAATTTATACACTTTTCTGAAAATCATAGTAAAAAAAGGATTCTGAAATAATAAATGCCTCTATTTGTGGTTCACAGCTAATGGTCACTTCTTTTGGCAATCACTTTTTTCTAAGCAAATGAAAAAAAGAAAATCTGCTCTCACTACACAAGAACAATAGTTGTTAAGCGACTACGCCCTAAATAAATGCCTAATTAAGCACCTGTATCTCCTAAAAAGTGTAGCCACTCATAGCGTTATGCCTACTGTGCAGACATTGTACCAGTTCACATCCCAGCATTGACCATTCTAGCTCTTAACTTGTAGTAGCATGCACTTGACTGCATAGCCATCCTCTATGCACATGCAGTTCACATATGCAAACTGAGTACAACCACATAGTGGGGGTAATACACCCTAAATAAGTGCTTTTGACCTGCTGTGTAAGACAATTCAGCTTTTATTAATTGGGTGTAGGGCTACACAGCCTTTGTTAATTGGTCATAAGGCTACACAGCCTCTGTTAATTGGTCATAGGACTACACAGCCTTTGTTAATTGGTTATATGATTACACAGCCTTTGTTAATTGGTCATAGGGCTACACAGCCTTTGTTACTTAATCATAGGGGCTACACATCCTTTGTTAATAAGCTTTGTTAATAATCTGTTTAACAGAAGTAAACAGGTGCCTAAATAAGTTTTGATTGTCAATTGCTATTAAACATTAATCTAGGAAATATTATATTTGAAGCAAACTGGCACACTGTGTCCAAATGAGAATATATGTTAAATGATTTGCCATTTAACAAATCAAACTCTGCTCTAGACATTTTTTCAACTCAAATGAAGTTGAAATAAGTATTATATTTGGGACAAACTTGCACACTGCATGCTCAGTCAAAAAATATACTACATATGTCATATATATATATATATATATATATATATATAAAGAATCCACATATTAAACCTTTAGCTATACAGCAAGCTTAAACAAAAATACATTTTTGCAACTCCAAAATCACACTTGATTAAAATAATCCACAAAATACTTTTTATTAAAAGAAAACAGCAAGATTATTACAACTGCTACCACTATGAATCGCTAGATGGGTGATTACTTAAACAATGAGTTTTCTGCCAATTTCTCTATTGCAGGGAATTAAGCAAGTTTCACTCATTTTGCACCTCCTAGTTTCCACAAAAAATTTTAAAATACTAACATTTTCATTACTTTAAATAGCAAATTGTTCTTCCTTTTTTGTTTTGGTTTGTGCATTTATTGCTAAGATTGTACACCTGTACAAGTGCATTTTCTAAGATATCCAACTGTAATATTTTATTTATTGCAGAATTTTTGGAGGATTAATGGCTGATATCAGACGAAAGACTCCATGGTATTTAAGTGACTTCAAGGATCTCTTTGCATTGCAATGTATTTCCTCCACAGTCTTTTTGTACTTTGCTTGCATTGCTCAAATAATCACATTTGGCGGATTACTTGCACAAGCAACAGAAAACAGAATTGTAAGTTTATATTCTTGCTTCTTTTGTATATATCTTGTTATCAAATTTTCATAAATAGCGAATTAATTCTATATATGAATTATGGTATGATATATATGTGGTTTATCTGTACTATAGTACAGATGAACCACATATATATCATACTATTCATATTTTCCTTATGAATATGTAATTCCTCTGATTGGCAATAATACTATTTTAATCTACTGATCTAACACATGGGAATTTCTGGCTAGGAGATTAATTCAAGTTTGACATTTATGCAACAATTTCTTCTGATTTACTTCAAGAGATATAGAATAGCTGTTCTCCCTATGAACATTTGCCCAATATGTAATGTTGGCAGAATGAACTCAGAACATCTTCTTGGGTGTTCAGGACTGGATAGGGATGCCCAGCGCCAGGTAGATGTCATTAAACTTTATTGGGATGCTAGGAATCTTATGGAATGATAAAGAATGTCTGCCACCTCTTCGCTGAGTGCTTCCTTGGACTCTTTTCTTTTGCATTGACAATGTTCTCTGTGTTCCCCTGTTTGCTGCTTTGTTTGTTCTTGTTATTTTTCTTTTGTATGTGATGAGATCTCTGTATGGATTAGATTCCAATAAAGCCATATGTTACAACAACACTTCAAGAGATATCATTTAAAAAGAATTCACTCACAGAGCTGTAGAATGTATATGTGTGTGCCATACTTAGATGCTTTCCCAATTTAATTAATTTTGTTGATATTTTTTTAATAAAATGTGAATTTAGCTCTTTTATTGCTTCATATATCCCCACTCCCCCGGTTAAGCAAGTTTTTCGTCTAGGCAACACTCCCGGTAGCCGATATATTGCACAAGAAATGAATACCGAAGTATCAAAATTTAAAAAGATGTAAAAAGAGGTACCAGAACATGAAAACGTGGAATAACCTACAAGACATGAAATCCAAAATCTGCATTAAAGTGTCTTAATTCTACAATTTAAAAGTCAATAAGAATTAAAAAGCATAGATTATAAACACATAATCAGATACTGTACCATGACCTCAATACTTCATTCAGCAAGATGAATACGCACCAATCTATCCACACGTCTATATTTATCATATAGGAAAGTATACACGGCATTAACCTGTGTAAGGAAGGCACGGACACCCAGTCATGATCAACTTTTTACCGGTTCTGTATCTAAATATATACGGTAGCTTTCAGTTACGGTTAAACCATAAAATCTGCATATGATGTTGCTTAGAAAATGCTTTGGAAATTCTTGTGTAATTGAACCATGGAGGAAGCAAATATCGCTGTTATAATGATCATTAACGTTACTGTTTATTCTTTTGCTTCGTATAAGTTGGTTCAATATTATGTTTCTGTACACATTCCGATGTAAACATGAATTCCAAGAAACAATGTAATTTATTTAAAATTTAAAATCTCTATGTTTATCGTAGAGTCGAAATCCAGTGGAACCATCAGGTAGTTTGTACAGAGACAAATCTAGAAAATTAAGACTTTTATCTTGGTTGTACGGAATTTCTGTTAACGTTAAACATTTTGGATAAAATCCAAAATCCAATGAAAAATGTGCGTCATTGCAAGCAAAAAGGATGTCGTCAACGTAACTGATGTACAATAATTCGTTCAAAAGGTGTGTGCCTTCTTCATATTTGTTGAGGTAAATGTCGGCCAGTATAGAGGAACATCCTCCTCCCATAGGAATACCATGGAGCTGTTTATAGAAATTTGTACCATCGTACAAGACTGTTTCAAACCGTACAAGTTTGACCAAATTATATATATACGAGGCATGTTTTTTATGTAAGTACCGTTTTGCGATTCCGCCGCCGCAGCGCTACGGTCGGCGTTCCGCGCATGCGTGCTGGTTACCTACATCTCTTGTCTACGCACTGACGCCATTACAGTCTGATTCTTCATTGTATACGTTGTTTACTGAGTGTTTAAGATGCCTCCAACAATCGTGAGTCCCGCCGATTGTGAAGTACGGGCTGTTATACGATTTCTTAGTGCTAAAGGCGTAAAACCGATCGATATTCATCGTGAGATCTGTGAAGTTTACGGACAAAACATTATGAGTGATGGAATGGTAAGGAAATGGGTGAGAGCATTTAAAGATGGCCGCACAAATGTGCATGATGAAGAACGGAGTGGGCGTCCTTCGGTCTTTAATGAAGATTTGGTGCAGAAAGTGGAAGAAAAGGTGAACAGAGAAAAAGAGAAAAGAGAAAAGAGAAAACAGACGCTTTACAATTTCATCAATGTGCGACTGGTTTCCTCAATATTCTCGTAGTGTTTTGTATCGCATTGTGACCGAGAACTTGAATTACCGGAAATTGTGTTCACGTTGGGTTCCAAAAATGTTGACGGATTTGCACAAAACCCAACGTTTAGGCAGTGCATTGACTTTCCTTGAGCGGTACCACAATGAAGGTGAAGATTTTGTAGACCAAATTGTTACTGGTGACGAAACATGGGTGGCCTACGTCACACCAGAATCAAAACAACAATCCATGGAATGGCGACATTCATCATCACCCAAAAGAGTGAAGTTTAAGCAAACAATTTCTGCCCGGAAAATCATGTGCACAGTTTTTTGGGACAAAAAAGGAGTATTGCTAGTGGAGTTTCTGCCTCGTAATGAGACAATCAATGCAGCGTCTTATTGTGAGACATTGAACAATCTGCGTCGTGCAATCCAGAACAAAAGACGTGGCAAGTTGAGTAAGGGTATCGTTTTGCTGCATGACAATTCCCGTCCACATGTGGCTAATCGGACCAAAGATCTCATCAAATCTTTTAAATGGGAAACTCTAGATCATCCTCCATACAGCCCTGATCTGGCGCCCAGCGACTACCATTTGTTCCTGCACTTGAAGAAACACCTGGGTGGTCAGCGTCTTCAAGACGATAACGAAGTCAAAACAGTTGTGATACAGTGGTTAACAAGTCAGGCGGCAGAATTTTATGAGGAGGGTATTCAAAAACTGGTGCCACGTTATGACAAGTGCCTCAATATTCACGGAAATTATGTAGAAAAGTAGATTAAGGTACAGGCTTTCATGTAGAAATAAAATTATTGCGATATCTTTGCACGGTTTTTTTTAATTCCAAAACGGTACTTACTTAAAAAACATGCCTCGTATATATATATATAATTTTATATTTTAAGTCATGGTTATATGAGTTACAACTTATATATATCTTGAGAACTTGAATCTTTTATCTAATGCTTCATTTATAGTTTTATTAAAATTGTAATTTTCAATCATGTTATATAAGTAAAACATTGTATTTGAATCAGAAACAAAGTAAAGTGACATAAGACTACATGAGTTTCCTTAAATTGGATTCTTTAATTTCATTTAACTCTATTAAAATTATACCCTTTAACATTCTAAGTATTTCTAGGTATTATCATATATTTTAATTTTTGTAAAACTCTTTTCAGATGCACCAGTATTAGAGATAAAAATTGAATATTTCTTATGCAGTTACTCAATAATCAGTTTAATAGGTTCCAAAATGATAATGAATTAAAAATTTTAACTTAAACATAAATCATACTACATGTGATAATTTTGAAATTTTTCAATAAGATAAAATGAAATGGCTTTATTTTTTATCTTAATTCTTCATAAAATTTATTATTAAAATTGTATCCCTTCATTTATATTTCAATATTTTTAATTCATTCAAAGCATTATTTATATTGGTTTTTATTTTGAAAATTATTTTCCAAATAAATTTCAATTTGACTGAAATACATAATGTTAGTGTACAACTTCAAAATATTTGCATTATAAATGTAAATCAAACACTGCCAATATTTTTTATAGAAACTACTGCATTTCCAAATACAAAATTTTATTTATTTTCTCCTTATAAGTTGTATATATACTTTGCTTATAACAGAAATATTAGTTTTTGTTTCTCATAATCATAGAGACATTGATCGTCCTAATCTGAGTAGTTGGCACAATCCTTAAGACTTTTATTTTAATTGTATGTGTTACAACACATATTTACATAACATGTCTGTTAAACATTACTTTGACACATATAGCACATTTCATTGAATTTAAAATTTACTGTTCTATGTTAGTACAATCACATTTAATAGTGCTTAGAACCAATGATGACATCACTCTAAATTCAATTGCACAGTTTTAGAGCATACTGTAAACATTCTGGGGCTATTTGAGAACATACTTATTTTGTCATATTTAACTCCATCAAGCTCAAATAAATATTTGTTTTAGCATTTTTTTTAATTACCTTATTTTAGTGTTATACTGGCAAAATTTGCAGCACATTTTGTTTCAATATTTATGTACACAGACACTTTGCATGTTATTTTTCTCTGGTTGCTTGCATTAAAAAAGGATTCTGCTATCACTTGCATTGCTACATGATTGAATGATGTATTACTGTGTACATTAGAGCATGTTGAACACTTATTCATACCTGCCAACTTTTACGCATTATGCGTAAAATTTACGCATTTTAACTGCTCTTTATGCTTTTATGCATATATTGCTATATTTTACGCATTTCCGCATTTATTTAAATTTTTTAACATTACTAGGAAATCAATCTAAGGTCAAATTCTCCGGCTTTTTTTGTTTAAAATTTATCAATTGACCAGACATGGTATAATTTCTCGGAAATACCGATTTTCCGCTTTTTTAGCACTTGTTTCCACCATTCCCGGGATCGTAGCAAATCCATAATGAAATGCAGGGTAATACCAATCAAATTAACGGAAATTTTCGGCCGCGTGTAATGTAAATGGAGATCTCTATCGCTTATTTTATGAAAGTAATAAATATGCTACTTCAAAGGTTGTCTAATTCAGCATGAAGCGCTAAAATGTTATTTTGTTCATTAATTTCGTATAAGCACTGCGATTGCTCAATTCAGTTTGTTCTTATGAATAGCCGAGAGTACAAAAGTATTTTTTTCCATCCATCTCAATCTTCTAAATATTGCATTTTTGATTGACTAAACTAGCTTATTTTCATATTCTAATTAATTATTATGCTTAATTTCTTAATTATTTTCGCATAAGCAGTGCGATTATGCAATTCAGTTACTTCACGTGAATTGCCGAGAGTACGTTAGTATCTTTTCCCATCCTTCTCCATCATTTAAATGTTGCATATTAGATCGACTAAACTAGCTTATTTTCATATTCTAATTAATTATTATGGTTAATTTCTTAATTATTTTCGCATAAACAGTGCGATTGCGCAATTAAATTACTTCGCGTGAATTGCCGAGAGTACATTAGTATCTTTTCCCATCATTTCCATATCATTTAAATGTTGCATATTAGATCAACTAAACTAGCTTATTTCATATTCTGATTAATTATTACGGTTAATTTCTTAATTATTTTTGCATAATAAAAATTTTTTTATTTTGAAAAATGGGTATGAACTCTGTGAAAGGATATTTACCAAAAAGTGGTATTAAAGGCAGATTTAGGCAAATAAAAAGGAAACCATTTTGGCAAAAATATAATTCAGTGCTATATATATATATATATATATATATATATTTTAGAGATCAATATTTGTTACTCTCTTTAGTGAAAACATGTGTTTTATCAAACATAAATATTTGTTTTCATTATAAAGTAACTTTCACCAGATAAAACCTTTATACATTTTTTGTTTTATAATTTATTGTCTTGAAATTTTATAAAATTGGTGTCTTGAATTTTCATATTCTACCAGTACTATGCCTGATATTTAATGCAGGTACTTGTATATAGTTAAATTCATTAGAAATGTTGTTTGTGCAAGTAGTTTAAAAAAAAATCATTGTAAATGTCATCCATGCAAAATTTTACACATTCCAATTTTCCCAGGTTGGCAGGTATGCTTATTGCAGTTTTACTGCTTAATAAATTACAGTAAATTTGGTGTCTTGTGGAATTCTTCTGCCATTTTCACCCTCATTACATATACGAGTATATGTAAATGCATTATATACATATGTAAATAAATTTTAGAATATATATATTGACTCATTTTAAGAAATGAAAATTTATAGCAATGTATATTTCTAAAAATATATTAATGTAATTTTGTATATATTTTTTTCATCCAACCTGCAGACAAAATTGAAATTTAATTCTATATAAAACAAATGTGTAATATATTTCCATTGAATGATTCGGAATTTTGTAACTAATTCATGTTTCAAAAACTTTTACCAAATCAAAAAATTTTGCCAAATCAGGACTTCCATGATAAGTTTTATGCTGCTTTGACAATAGTTTATGTAGTTACCAGCAAAAATTGCTTATATCATTTCTCAAAAATCAGCTGATCATCTTTTTCCTTTCAACATTTTTTTTTTGAGGGGAGGAGGATTTTGAAGATTTTTTTTTTTCTTTTAAGACATTTCTATCAGTTATCTGTATACATACATGTGGTTTATTAATATTTTGAAAGTTTTACATGTCTTGTATCTGTTCTAAAGAATTTTGAAGTGTAGCTCTAATTATAATGTTTCATTTCGTAAAGCTTTTAAATTGCATTTATAACTAGAAGAAATCAAATTTACAACAATTTCAATATTTATTAAATTAAATAACACTAAATTATGCATGTTTCATTCCTTAAAACTTTTACATTGCATTTATAACTAGAAGAAATTAAAAATACCCCGGCCTCGCAAATGGTCCCTTTTTCTCCTCGAGGTCCCTTTTTTTGTAATAAGTCTCTTTTTTCATTATTAGGTCACTTTTCCCCCTTTTTGCTGGGAAAATATGTATTTTCTTTTAACAACCAAAATTCTCGGAAATTTCCAGTGTCATTGAAATGCCCCAATGAATGGCTATCGTGGGAGTGCACATGTTTACTTTTCTGAGATGCAGATGTTTTCCCAACTTCTAGAATTGCAGACAATCGTTGTCTCCCATCTATCTTTGAATGCTGCATGCTGGGGATAATAGAATAAATAGAGCTTGTCACATGAAAACGTCTGCATTCTCATGTGACAAACTGTATTCATTCTTTTACTCCCAGCATGCAGCTTCCAAAAAATGGACTAGACAACAGGGGTTTTTGTTTATCAAATGCTAGTCCTAATACAAAGTTCTAGATACATGAATGAAGTATGTTGTTTACATTTATAATTGACTTGGATGCACATTTCGATGTTCATGGGTCGTAATTGTCCTAAAATTCCTGAAAAAAATAATTGTGTCCTGAAATATCCTTATTTTTTACATACCATACCGAAATTCCTGAAATTTTAAACTCAAAAGTAGAAATTCCGATTCTGATTACTACGGATTCTCGATAGTTCCTATGGGAAACATTCTCATCTCATACTATAGGTTACGGAATTTGCATAGTTTTCTACAGAAAATTGCCTTCTGGCTAGGCTAATATAAATTTATGGCCACATGCATGGTAATTAACAGGGATTTACCACCGTATGTAATGTAAATTAAGATCGTGATCGTGTATTTTATGAAAGTAATGAATATGCTTCTTCAAATTCAACATAAATCGCTAAAATGTTATATTTTTTATTAAAATATTTGTGTCCTAAAATATCCTTATTTTTTATGTACCTTCTCGAAATTCCTCAAATTTTACTTATCAAAAGTAATTTTCTATTGAAAATTGCCTTCTGTCTAGGCCAATGTAAATTTACGGCCACATGCACGGTAATTAATGGGGATTTATGGACGCATGTAATGTAAATTAAGATCACGATCACATGTTTTATGAAAGTAATAAATATGCTTCTTCAAATTTAGCATAAATCGTTAAAATGTTATGTTTTTCATTAATTTCGCATGAACAGCGTAGCGTGATTGATTCAGTTTGTTCTCGTGAACTCTTGAAAATACTTTGTATATTTTTCCATCTATCTCCATCTTCTAAATATTGTATATTAGATTGACTAAACTAACATTTCTCCATATTCTGGTTAATTTTTTAATTATTTTTGTATAAACAGTATGATTCCTCAATTTAGTTTTTCTCATAAATTGCTGAGAATACATTAGTATCTTTTTCCATCCATCTTCATCTTCTTAACCTTCATACGTTGTTCAAATTTAGTATACACCTAAGGTATTCGGGTCAAAAATGACCCATGGTGCAATTTTCAATATTATTTAATTGAAGTCGCATTTTATAAATATTAGTAATGTAAATATATAATATATGTAATGTTAATTTATATAATATATATACATGTAATGCAATATTTAAATATATAGTGTAATTTAATCATTCATTTCTGCAAATCACTGTAAACTTTCAAATACAATACAATGAAGTATTTTTCCTGTATTTATTACAAATATTTATTTTTATATAGTAGATATTTTTACGTTTTAGAACACTCGTTTGATGAAAGCAAAATTACACAGTACAGACTAATTATTTGTGAAATATTTAGCTTACCGCCAACAATACAATTCTGGAAGTTGTTCCGTTTATATACAATTTTTACACACTTAAATGAAATGTTTCTTACAAGTGAACTGCCCACATTTGAAAGACTTTACATAACTTGTGTTGTCAATCTGCGGACACAAGTGACATCTTCCCCTTTTGCCAGCAGTTGCTACACTTCCGGATGCTTCAGGTCTGGATTCAGGTTATCCTAAGTTTAGAATATTCACTGCCAATTCTCGGGCTGCCCTTGCTCTTGGCAGATGTTTTCTTCCGTCAATGTGGCGGGTTACCAAAGTCATGCCAAGTTTCTCAATGAAGACTCACTCTCCTTTTGCAAAATGACCTCATCTATTGATCTTGATAAACAATAGGAATGCATTATACGCCGATATGTCCAGGATGTTGGAGAAACTACAATTAGCCATCTGTTTGTCTTCCTCCGACAGGAATAGTGGGTGACCAGTTTATCTAACGTGTCTACCTCTCCTTCGGTGATGTTATAGTCCAAAATGATTTGAGGTTTCTTTGTGTCTGTGGCTACTATTTTATTGTCATGGTGAAGAGTGCTCTGTAGAACCACACACTTGCCTCTCTTCAGGATGTATGATACCAGAGTTGTATCTTTCGTGAATGCAAATCTCGATGTATAGTTTGGGGCCCCCTTTTGCAAGCAACTGTGGAGGAATTGTTGGCTTATTCTTTCTCATTGTTCCAATCATTGTCAGTTTGTTTTTCAGAAGAAGCTGTTCAAGTTCATACGACGTGAAAAAGTTATCACATGTTACATTATGTCCATTCAAACCCAATAGTCATGTTACATTATGACCATTCATCTTCAGAGATCGTTGACAACCCTGAGATCTTGGTTTCGTTCTGGTGCAGAACCAGGCTTCTTTCCAGGGTAGGGCTGTATATTCCAGACATAATTGGTAGCGTTGTCACAAAGTACCCAAAATTTATACCGTACATGGCTGATTTCATGGGCATATACTGGCGGAATGAGCACCTTCCTCGAAAAGCTACCAGTTGTTCATCCACACTAACGTACATTTCAGGGTTATACAATTGTCACAGCAATAATAATTAATAAGGGCATTGTCACAGCAATAATAATTGAATAATATATTGGATTTTATATATTTTATTTTTCCTATGCACTAAAAATTCAACACGGATCAAAATTGACCCAAACGACTTATGTTACAATTTTTGCTGTAAAAAAACTACCATTTGAAAAAAAAAATTACACATAACTGAATATTTACTATGACTATGAAAACAAAGTCACAAAATATTTTTGAAAAATTCCCAAAAATATAATAGATCTATACGAAATAAATTTGATATGGGTCAAAAAAGACCCGAACACTGTAGGAAGGTTAATATTGCATATTAGATTAACTGAACTAGCATATTTTCATATTCTGGTTAATTATTATAGTTAATTTCTTAACTATTTTTGCATAAACAGTGCGATTGTGCAATTCTGTTTGTTCTCATGAACTGCTGATAGTACATTAGTATCTTTTTCCATTCATCTCCATGTTTTAAATGTTGCATATTAGGTTGACTAAACTAGCTTATTTTCATATTCTGGTCAATTTTTAAGGTTAATTTTTTTAATTATATTTGCAAAATACAAATTTTTCTATTTTGAACATGGGTATGAACCCTCTGACGGGATATTTTCAAAAAATTGGTAAAGCAATATTTTAGGCAAAAAGGCAACCATTTTGGCAGGGATATAATTCATTGCTATATTTTTGTTAAATTGAGATTAATATTTTTTATTCTCTTTAGTGAAAACTTGTGTTTTACCAAACATAAATGTTTGTTTTGATTATAAAGTAATATTCACCAGATAAAAACATTATATATTTTTTGTTTTATAATTATTTGTCCGGAAATTTTGTAAAATTTGTGTCCTGAATTTTCATATTCTACCTGTACTACCCATGGATGTTTTAAATGTAACGTTTCTGTATATATTTTTATAGTTGTCTTAATCATTTTTCCGAAAATATTACCAATTTTTTTTCTAATATTGTTATTAAGTATCAAAATATCTCTACTCCGATTGCGTATATTTCTAGCAATATTTTGCAAAATTATCATAGAATGCCATCCATCCACCCTCCCCGTGAAAGCGATCTTCTTCCCTTTTTCGTTTCAATTTGAAATTCTGAAAAATACAACCTCAAGCATATCGGAAAAAATTTAAAAAATTCATCATTGAATTTGATGAAAATACAAATTGCATCTTTTAGCTGAAAATTCCGAGTAAGCCTCTACTCTTCATTTTTTTTTATCACATTTGAAGGGGTGGATCAACGGAATTCTACATGTTTCTTACTCTTCATTTTTTTTTATCACATTTGAAGGAGTGGATCAACGGAATTCTACATGTTTCTTTTAGCAAAAAAATTCCCAATAATTGCATCCCTCCTGCATTTTCCAAGATGCATTTGAGGGGGCAGATCAACGAAATGTTACGGTAATACAGAGATGATAACCATTATGGATTTTCTGTAATTACGAATTCTTGAAAAAAATTTACTGACTATGGAAAATACCTGTAATATTACGGAAAACACCTATTATTTCTCATTTTTCATTTTTGCATAAATAGTGCAATTCCACAATTCAATTTGCCCAGAGGAATTTAATAGTTTACTTAGAAGAATTTAATATAATCTGGTGATGAAAACAATATTACTTATTCCTCATAATAATGCTATGACAGAATGTATATTCTCTATTGTTATTAGAAAATATGGGGCTGAATTGAAGTTAAATTTGAGTACAGACTTATTACATTTTTTTTATTACTTCAAAAAATAAAAAACATGTTTAATGTTCTGTATTTTTCATATTTTGGGAAGAAATTAGCAAAGTCTGAGCTAGAGCAGGCTAAAACAAGAAAGATCAATCATGCATAAGCATTGATTATGAAACACTTTCCAACTGAAATGTAATTTCATTTAAAAATTTCTAAAATGTGATTCATTCAGTGGTAATATATTTTACATTATCACAGTACTACAGTAATTTATTATACTTAAATATTTAAAACTGTATCGAAATATAAATCATCTGATTCTTTATGCAAAATCAATGAATATTTCATTCATATAACTTGTATTCCAGACTCCAGAGCTAAATAATTTTGTGTGAAAAAAATTCAGCAATTCTTATGTAATTCATCTTACAATCGCTTGAGATATTTGCATTCTGCATATGTTAAAATTAGGCTTCCTTGAAGAAATAATAAAAGTTTAGGGATCATTTAAAATCACAACTATTGTAATTGCATAGGCACGGAATTTAGATACACAGATAATACACAGATAATATATATGTGTATGTGTATGTACTCAAAGTATTGGAATCGTGCCGAAGATCGGAACTCGAATTTTCAAAGTATCTACACGTTTTGGGACTTCTAGAACATGAAAAAACTACTTTTAGGAAGACGTCTGTGTGTGTAAGGGTGTATCTGTGTATGTTTCTGTGTGTCTGTGTGGATATTACATCCACTCTAATTGAAAAACTAATGGACCGAATTTCATACAATTTGGTAGGTATGTTTTTTGTGGGAAATCCTGATGTTCATTAGATTATAGTACGATTCGTAATAAAAGAATCTGCCTTCTTTGCGAAATGGCCGCAGAAATTGCCTTTATCCACTCTAGCTAAAAACTAATGAACCAAATTTAACAAAATTTGGAGTATAATATTTCAATAACCTACAAGTGATTTATATACCAAATTTAACAAAATTTTGTATATAAATCATTTGTAGGTTATTCTACTACGATTCGGGAAAAAGGAACGGGCTATTTTTGCGAAATGGCCAGCAAAAATCGTTATATATAAAAATAAAAGACTACGTGTGCTCAATTATATCAATTAAATTCCTATATTATATGTGATTTTTGACAACAAAAAGAATAAGACTAACCCCATTACTCTAGGACTAGCCGTTCTTGAGATATTCTAGTTTTTTCGCGTTTTCGCTACGCCACCTTTGACAATAAGTCTAGCTATTAAATGAGAACCAAATTTAAGTTTAACGTGTAAATTCAATGTCATTTAAAATACTTATGTTGTGCAGATAAACACAAATTATCATTGAATAAATAAAGAGAACGAATATGAGTCTGCAGAGAAAGACATGTGCTGTCCACATCAGAATTTTTAACAATATTACACCAATGATTTATAGAAGTGAACGGGGATTATTTTCAGGCCATTTCGAAAAAAATGTATGATCTATATTTAAAGATCCATCAAATTTTTGTCGAATAAAATGTTCAACAAATTTAAGCTGTGTACCAAATTTTAACTCTCTAGGACGTAGGAAAGTGCATTTAAAATGCCATCAATTAAATTTATCATGAAGAGTTATATAAAATTTAAAAAAAATAAAAAATTGTTATCTACCAAATTTGTTTTAAAATATGAAGCCACTCCCATATGCAAAACGTTTAAACAAATGGAGAGATATTTATTATATAATATCTCTCTCTTTTCTTTCTGGAAGATATCCCAAAGTCAGAATTTAATTGAATTTGTTTTTTTCCCTATATTAAATAATTTTTTTAATTAAAAAACTACTTAACATATGTTACTGAATTTTTTTTTATATATTCTATGGGATAATGTGAATATTTCCTAAAAATTTCGAAGCAATTCGTGAATTTTAAATTTACTTAAAAAATGTTTGAAAAATTAGGTCCCATAGGGTTCAATGTATTTCATTTTTTCAACCCGGGTTCAATAAAAAACTAATTGGGTGATATTATTTATTTATATTCCCATAGGTCCTACAGACCGTCTGAACAACATACTAAAATTTCATTTTGATAAACTCATTTTTACGGCAGTTATCGTGCTAACGGACAGACAGACAGACAGACAGACAGACAGAATGAACAAAGTCATAAACACTTTTCAACTTTGTTGTAAAGTGTTAAAAAACTAAACAACTAAATTTAACTTAAGCTAAACATATGCTGTTTTCCTAAGGATTTTGAAATTTCTTTTTTGTCCAATAATGAAGAATATGTATTCATATTATGTTTGTTTAGTTATAATAGTGATTTATTTTGAACATTTCTTGATCTATCCGCTATGCTGGTTCATGACTAACATAAATCTGTTGCATGGGACTGCAGGAGCATGGGATCCACTCAACCACAGGCTTACATCTAACAATATGGACACTGTGCAGGCAGCATTTTTTTAGAATATTATATTGTGATTTTATAGAGCTTTTCGGAATTTTGTTTGTTTAAATTAAGTTTTTATTTTTCTCTTCTATTTATTGGCAAGTAAACAGCAATTTGAAATTGAAGCTAACATTTATTATATATATATATATATATATATATATATATATATATATATATATATGTGTGTGTGTGTCTTTTCAGAAAAATATCTTTATAATTAATATATGACAACAAACAATTGAAAAATGTTATTAACTTAAATGTATCCTGTCACTTTGAGCTTATTCACACCTCATTGACGAATGAGAAAATATTAAAAAGCGATTTAATATTTTCGTTTGTAAATTTAATAAATTCTAAAATTATATAAATTCAATAACTGTAATTGTTAATGAACACAACTGCTCAAGACTATAAATTTTTTTTATGTACAATTAGCTTTTTTCAATGATACATTTTTCACACCAAAAAATTCAATTTAACAGTGCTCGGTAACTTCATGCCTTCAATTTTTTAAGCACCATTTCTTGGGTAGTAGTACCCTGCCCTTTTTTAATTCTTGGAAACTTTTAGGATGCAATCATCCGTATTAGATATCATCAATTCTTTCCTTGTATGGTCTCATTTTTGTCCTTTTTTTAATTGAAAATTGTCACGTTTTGGTTCTTTTTTAAATTGAAAATGGTCCCTTTTTGATTCCTTTTTTTCCGAGGAACATAATAAAAATTTGTTGTGAGCCCTGAACACTAAACTATACATGTTTCATTCTTTACAATTTTTAAATAGAAGAACTTAAATTTATAATAATTACAATATTTATAAGGTTGAAATGCATTTAAGGGGTATAGTTGAAAGATATTAATAGTCAGGTGGCGCAATTGAAGTATATGGAAAGTCAATGTGAGTGAGGGATAGACATAAGAGTGTACTTGGGTGAATAAAGGTTAGGAATTACTAATGTAGAACATTACATCATTATTTTTTTTTTTACTCTATCATGCTACTCTATAGTGCTCAAAATATTCTCTAACTGGAAGCATTGCATCTAACTGAAAAGTAACAATACTTTTTTTTTTTTCCTTATGCTATAGGCAGCATCGGAGTGTTTGCTTTCTGCTTTAATTTGCGGCATTGTTTACAGCTTGTTTAGTGGCCAACCTTTAACACTCCTCGGAAGTACTGGTCCTATCCTTGTCTTTGAAGGCATTGTTTTCGATGCATGCAAGTAAGTTAACTAGTTTCAGCACTTGTTTCAACAGGGGTGGTTTTTTTTTTTTCGTATGTCAATTGTGGTTTTGAGATATTCATTTTATGTTAGACTGATCTGCCAAATTACTGAATATATGGCATCACCAAGTATAATCCTGTTTTACATTGTGATTTAGCTTTGTCCCTGGTCACCATGACTATATAATCAATGCTTCACATTCATTTTATTATTTTGCGAAAAAAATATAAAGATTATAAGTTTAAGAAGTCAAATATATGTTGAAATGTAATAAGAATACATTTTTTTTAATATCTATAATTTTATTATGGACGAACAAAGTATTCATTCGAACATTCCATTTCTAACGAAGCAGAGTCAACATTTGACTGAATTTCACTCAAAAACTGCAATAGCTAGGAAGGTGAAATTTTGAATACATGCATGAAATTGCACATAATTTACAAAATTACAATTTCAACTATTGAAATTAACTGTAACAAAGTGAAACACCCATTTTTTAAACTGTATATGCTCACTGCTCTTCCTATAGATAGTATGTAAACAACAACTTTTTAAACAGCTAATCAAAATGTATGCACTTGCATACAATGCAGGGCGCAGTAGCCCTGTGGTTAGCAAGCAGGAATTACACTCAGTAGGCCCAGGTTCGTTTCCCGTCGCGTCCAAAACTGCCACAGTATTCACGTGGAGTACGATCACATTAAACATGTGGGTCCATAGTCCTTCCGAGAGGTTGGTGGTAGGGGAAGGAGAGTACGGTCC
Source organism: Amaurobius ferox (assembly GCA_951213105.1). Lineage (NCBI taxonomy): Eukaryota > Metazoa > Arthropoda > Arachnida > Araneae > Amaurobiidae > Amaurobius > Amaurobius ferox. The sequence continues at coordinate 92,776,745 of OX578148.1, forward strand.
CTGTAGATGCCTCCCCCACTGGGTTCTGGTCTAAATTGGGTGGCACTTCCCGGCCGTCCAAACTGTTACCTTACACCTTTCTGGTAGGTCACACGGTCTGGGTCTCAACAACAACAACTTGCATACAATGTTATATAAATGTGTCCTGTATATTAAATACGTTTTTGTGTTTTAAATGTGTTACTTTAATTTCATTGTTTTCTTTCATTCTAATTTGTTTAATTTAATATTCAAATTAAAAAAACTTATATGCTTTTTTGCATTGGGATTCTCAAATATTAAAATTAATTTATATACTTCTAATTTCATAATTATTTGTTAAATTAAGTCTTAATTTGAAATTTTTCATCGCTTGCATACTTCTTCATATACGGAAGTCCATTCAAAGCCCGGCTTTTTGCTAGTATTTAGAGATTAGATATAATCTTATTACCTTGACAATATGTAGTTTTCTAAGACATTACAAAATCTGAAAACATTTTCAGCCATAAACTTGCTCTCAATTATTTTTAACAAACCAGTAAAAATAGTATCTAAATTAGTTGAACCATTTTCAAGTTATAAAAGGTTATGTTAGTTATTAAAGGTCAAGTTATAAAAGGTAATTATTTCAAAGGTAAGTACAGAGGATAAAACTTATATTGAAATTTGCCCTGAACTCAGCCTCTTTACTTGAAAAAAATTGCACTGTAATTGATCACATAAAAATATTTCATTTATAAATATCTTTTTTTAGTTTTCCTTTTATACATCACGTAGATCTCCTATAATAGGTAATGTTGGGGGGGGAATGGGGGGTATAGTAAAAAATTTTGGCAACCGAAGGAAAAAGATCTCGGGGTTGACCCAAGAGTGTTTTATCAGAACCAGTTCAATTTTTTAGCAGTTTCTGGTAATAGGATTGCTAAAACACAAGTGAACTATAGTCAGGTTAGTAGATCCCTTTCACCCTTTCGGGACAGCAGCATTCTGAAACTGCCGTGGCCCAAAGGACGGAGTGCTTCGTTTCCGAACTGTTCCCAAAAGACGGCTAATTTTTTGCGCTAAGCCTAACTCTCGAAAAAAATTCCCTAAAAATCACCCGTTCAACACAGCATTCTACTTTTTTCAGGAAGGAAGGAAATACTTATTTTCTATTTGATGTATATTTTTCATACAAATTTTCTTTTATCAAAATATTAAAAATTTTAGTGTATATATATTTTAGGTACAGATGGATAATTCTTTGGCATGTCCTTCCGATTTTTTAAAACTGTACCACATATATGCATATTCTTAGACAACAAATACTTAAGTACAGGAGAGGTAAAAAATTTATCCAAATACAAAGTATATCCTTTTCCTGAAAGTTCACTTAGAAGTGTTTTCACAACACGTTCTCCATACCCACCATCAGAGCTTGATAATTCCGTGTCCTTTCCAGTATACACAAGGAAATTCCATATATAACCTGATTCCGATTCTGACAATTTATATATTTTTATTCCATATCGGGACCTTTTCAAGGGGATATATTGACGAAATCCCAGCCTTCCTTTCCATGAGAACAAAGATTCATCAATGAACACATTTCTTCTAGGAGTGTATATAGATTTAAATTTTGAAACTAATGCATCTAACACGGGTTTCAATTTATCTAGTTTTGGGGCATTACTATCAAGTCAAGAGTAAAATGAAGATAACGTAATATTCCTATAAATCGATCGCGACTCATAACTGAATTGAAAAAGGGAGTACTGATAATTGGATTCTTAGAAAAATACATTTTAAGATTTGTTTTTCTGACAATGCTCATCAAAATTACTAGTGCGAGAAACATACGAAATTCGTTTCCTGTCACAGGTGTAAATACATTTGAAACAGGTGGAGTCTTCGATGTGGAAGGAGAGAGGAGATTTTTCTCCCATTTTTTCTTTGCAAACTCAGTTGCTTTTACGATAAATTCTACTAGTTCATCATCAAAAAATATGCTAAAAAAATCAAGTTTCTTATCTAAATTAGGCGGCATGATATTGTGATTTATTCCAGGTATGTTCAAAAACTCCAAAGAATTCAGATCTTTCAAATCACATGTCCAAACATCATTCGTAAAAACAACAACTGAAGCGGCGGCTTTGTAATAATAGTATGCTCAGAATCTGAAGAATCAATTGCATTTTCAGATTCATCATCAGAAATAACACTGTTCCACGAATCTTCACTATCTGCTTTGCTTTCATTACTGTCTGGTTCGTTTACCATACGCGTATATTCTTCCACAGAAAGGAAACGTCTCAAACCAGCCATACTTTTATCCGAAATAGCCTAATCATTTCACTGTCGCACATTCCTTTAACCCCCCACCCCCAAAAATACTCTCTTATATTCCTGTAATTCACCAACGAAATCATTTAAAGTTAAAATCAAAAGGAGGTCCTGAACTCATTTATAAAATTGTTGATGCTGCGAGAAGTGCTCTGTCTGTTTACTTTACAGAGCCATGTTTCACCGCTCCAAATGGAGAAATAATTCATTGGATTCTCCTTGTGCCAAGGTCAAGCATCTGAAAAATACATTTAAGTTGCTTCCACAGGCATTTAACGCCATCTAGTAGACAAATAAATTCAAATGAAAACGTTTCACGTAGAAACACCAGGTGTTACACTCGGTGTTTAGGGTAAAGTTCTTTCTGGCACAAGTGCGTGCTGTACGTCCTTGAATGCAAGTTCGCAGCCGGCACACGGACGTGCCAACCGTCGCGAAAGGGTTAAGTTAATATATGCTACTTAAACTGAATGATTTAGAATGTGACATTGAGGTCGAAACTTTTCTTTCAGTTTATTATATATTTGCCATTTTCATCAACTAGTTTGAATTCTACTGTCAGACCAGATAGGGTAAAGGTCTGAATGATTTAGAATGTGACATTGAGGTAGAAACTTTTCTTTGTTTATTTATATATTTACAGTCTTCATCAACTAGTTTGAATTCTACTGTCAGACCAGATAGGGTAAAGGTCTGAATGATTTAGAATGTGACATTGAGGTGGAAACTTTTCTTTGTTTATTTATATATTTGCCGTCTTCATCAACTAGTTTGAATTCCACTGTCAGACCAAATAGGGTAACATCTGAAATTTTGGCCTGTGCTGATATTTAGGTAAAACTACTAGTGATTTTTCCTTGGTTTATAAGATAAATTTTAAGATTTTCATTTCAGAAGCATTTTCAGTTTCTTTTTCACAAGAATCTTTTGTAAAAACAATCCTAAATAAGAAATTATAATTGTAATTTTGTGAAAAAAAAAATATTAATTTTGTTAAATTTTAATTTTATGAGAATTGGATTTTAATATTAAATATATGAGAAAATTGAGTTAGAGAATGTCAGTTTTGAGGTATGTTGCAAAAAGTCTACATTTTTTAATATCCAAACCAAGTTAATAAATAATTTTGCGTTATGGGAATGTAGTACAGCTTCTATCAAGTATTCCTTTTGTGTATTTTTGCATATTTCTTTATAAATTTTTGGATATTTTAGTTTTTATATTTAGTGAAGGGTTCAAATGAGAGCTTGATATTTTGTGAGCAGCCCTATTTTTGGAAAATGGAAAATTGTAAAGGGTTGAAAACACTGACATCATTTTTTTCTTTAGACACTGTATTTTATGTCAGCATAATTTTGTACCTCAATCATAATGGCTTTGGTTCATTAATCATGAATTTAATAGTAGCCCATTTGAAATCACTAAAATTTTCTTTAAAACAACAAAATAAGAATATTTGGTTTATGCTGTTATATATTTGCCAATCTTGATTTTATGTTGTATTTTCAAAAGTTTCTAAATGTTTAAAATTTTTCATTATTGTTTTTTAGAAATTATTCCATCGATTATCTCTCCATGAGAGTTTGGATTGGATTGTGGACTACTTTCTATTTATCTCTACTTGTTGCATTTAATGTCACTAATTTAGTTAGATATATTACTCGATTTACTGAAGAAATTTTTGCAACATTGATCTGTGTGTACTTCATATATAAAGCTTTTAATAGTGTAAGTATCTGTCCAATTTTATAGTATTGATAATGATTGAATTTATTTATATGTTTTTCATTTCTTTGGTTTTTCTCTTGCAACAACATAAATCAAATGTAGTTTTTCAAATGGGTTATTGAAACCACTGCTGCCAAATTCTCCAAGGACACTCCTAGTTTAGAACAATGTCTACTAATCTCCTGGTAAAAGATACTACTAATCTCTCACAAAAAAATTGTATTGTAGCCTTACTAGAATGATTGAAACTGTTTCATGATCATTGAGCCATAAATAACTCCTTTTATGCATAATTTTGTCAAATTTAGTTCTATGCTGCCATGTTAAGAAAATATAAAATTTTGAATACATTTTGAAGTTTTTGCTTGAATTTCAAAAAACTCTATTTAGTTCTAAATTTTTCGATAACAAAGCTGTATATAAAATGTCAGGAAAATCCCTTAATATTTGTGGCAGCTATCATGTACACAAGAAATCAATGACAGACAGACAGCCGGACATCACTCTAAAAATAATCAAAATGTTTTCAAGCCATCTTAAAACATATATTGGCCTGTAGAAAGTCCTGTAATTGAAAATGTTTGTTAAAACAATGTGTTCTCTAAACTATATTTTATACTATGAGAAAGTAAAAATGAGTTAATGTTTTTATATACTATATGACCTGTCGTGTCCACTATGCTATATGTTATAAAATGAGCCAATTCCCAATAAATACAAGGTCTGAAATTTTCTGATTCCACAAACTTATATATTGTATGCGGTGAAGGTTAAGCGCATTTGGTCCATTTAGAATGTAACCTCTTCATATAGAGAAAAATAATTTTATGAGAGAATACTTATTTTATGTTATGGATATATACATTTGAGTCACTCGAGTATAAATCCATTATTTTTAATTTAATATCTGCCTGTGCAATATATACCACTTTGCTCAAAAGCTATCTGATGAAATTTCATAAAATTTGCTAGTTAAGTCACTTATGCATTGTCTTCCTCGGATGAGTCGGTCGTTCTGGGCTTTCGACTTATGCATTGTCCTGTTGCAAATAGATTTTAATACAAAACAGACTGGCCCTTTTTTTTAAAATGGGATTCAGAATTCAATAAAGTAATAAATTTTCATAGATGCATTAATCCAATGCTTGGTTTATTTATAACATTTAAAGAGAAAACAGATAAAACCACTCTTATTACACTATACTTGCGACAAAGTTTTACTCTTAAATATATTATGGATTCTATGTACTGGCTTATTACTCAGATTTGTCTTCATATACTCATGTGTACATTAGCTAGATAATTTCCACAGCAACATGATTTGTTTTGAATACTCATTTAGAATACTTTTAATATTAAAATATGAAAGAACATTAATATAATTTTGAAGTTTCATTATAGGAATCTGTTGGTTTAATTCAACCAAATTTTAGTTTTTAATTATTAATAGCATTACATGGATGAACTATAGAACTTTCAGTTTTCCTATACATTTTTAGTGCAAGTTAAATGTGCTCATATATTATGTTAAGTATAAAATAGCTTGTTTTTGAGATAATTTAGTCATGGAATTTTTGATAACGATGCCATTTCAGAATGTGTCAAGTGGTCAAATGAAAAAATAAATTATTTCAAACCTATAGGTTCTTAATATAATTTCAAATAAGTATCCATTTCATGCATTATTGTATGCAATATAACTCAAATTAAGGTGTATAAAGAAAGATAAAATGAAATTGAGTTTAGAGAAAGTCATATGTTGCTTTTATCAGATTTTTTGTTTCATTTGGCTCACTAGTTTTAGAGAAAAAGTAATTGCACTGATTTTTCATAAATAGATCATAAATATTTGGAATGATTAACAAAATACTTTGTCATAATCAGCACTCCCCCCCCCCCCCTCCCTTCAAGACCATCCCTATAGATTTTCAATTTGGCTGAAAAATTTCCCCTTACACAAACATAGGCTGTACATTTAACTAGATAATATATAACTATACCAAAAATATTGAAAATCATAATCTATGGATGTGTTTCTTTTCTAAAAGTGGTGTCACAATGCAGTAATCAGCATGCATCCATTCATGTTAATGTTATTTTATATATTTTCCCTGTAGTAAAAATATCTTAAATACCTGAATGTTTTCTCTAATATGTTTTTCAGGTTATACAGATTAACAAGGTTTTTCCAATGCAAACTGGCTTCCACACTCCTCTGATACCAATGTGCTTTTGCAAAACTCCTGTACCAGCTAATTTCACAATCACCAGCTTAAGTCAGTGCCAAAATCTATATGGAATATCTCTTCCTACAGGGTGTGACTATACACCACCCTATTATGTGCCTGATACTTTTCTAATGTCTGTCATTTTATTTATTGGTACATTTGTCCTTATTCTCCTGCTAAGAGAAATGAAAAATTCACCATTTTTCAGATCAGAGGTATGTATTTTATCTTAAAGATTTTGCTTTATTGTAAAATATATTTGTCATTTAGTATAGTTTGAATTATGTGACATCTACTAGCAGAGTTCACCCAAATGCATGATTACACATCAGGTATGCATCAAAATTTACTCCATATAATTTTACTAGTGCATAAAATTGCTTATTATATTTATAGCAATAAAATGCGATTTTTTTTAACTAGAGGACTCCACCCCCTGCTTACTACACTCACCAACCCCCACTCACTTCTATGAGCACTTTAGTGCTACCTGCTATGCAGGCATAATGCACCCATTAGGGACCGTCCCTTATTAACTGACATTCACCAGTCCTGGAACTTGCTTTGTGAGCTCTTTCAATCTGACTGACTTACATGACTTCTTTGTTCTGTGCTCCCTAACGCTTTCACCCCTTGCTCGCTACGCTCGCCATCACCCGTGACTTACTTTACAAGCACTTTGTACCGCCTGTTGAGGACTGTCCCTTGTTAACTGACATTCTCCAGCCCTGGATCTCTCTTCGCGATCTCTTGTAAGGCAGCTGGCACACACAACTGCCTACATGTCCTGTGCTCACTAAAGCTCATAAAACTCTTAAGATTCCACCCTCCATTCCTGCCAGTCATTAATCAGATCTCGTCGCAGGCATGATGCACTCATTAGGGCTTTGCTCCTTATTAGCTGATGCTCACCTTAACTCATTTTGTGAACAATTTCATCAAGTTTCAGCTCGCTATGCTCGCCAACCTCAAAACTCATTTCATGAGTTGGGAGGCTTCGTCTCCTACTTCTTGGCACTCACTGTTTGCTATAATAAAAAATTCATTGATGCATTAATAAACCTCAAGTTTTAATATAGTGTTATGCAGTTGCTTTCCCGTAGCACACTTCTGTTGATAAATATTTATTAATAAATGATGCATATACAATCTTATTCTTCCATAAAATTAATTCTTCTCTTTTTTTAAATAGTATAAAAGTATTTTAGTGATAAATATAAATAGCAATGAAAATTTAACTATTTATGAATAAAAGATATCTGTATTTGTGGATAAAACCCCCTTTCATAAAATTCTATAAAACAAAAATATAAGGACATTATCTCAATACTCCCCATTTTAGAAAATGAATCATCAAATTTTAGGAAAGGAGCAAAACTACCCCTCAAAGAATTCTTTGTGGCTATCGGCTAATAACTTGAAAATGTGGTTAGTAAATTTTTGTCCAAGTAGCAAAGAACAAAGATGGAGAATAAGTAATGCATTTTTATTTGTTTTATTTACCAAAGTATTTTATTTGGGTTATTTTTATGAAGCATCATTTTATGGAAAAATAAATTAAATTATTTTAAACATTTTTAATTTGTATTGTCAGTTTGAAGTAATGAACATGTTCCATAAGTTATTCTACAAGTGACTGGCTAGTAATGATTGGCTAGCAAAATTATGCATCTGATATAGTCAATTGCTAACAGACTTAAATATCTGAAACACTGGAAAGATTACTCAAGGTATTTATCTTGGAGTGAACTTAACAGTAATGTTGCTAGTCATCCTTATTTCTGTATGCCTCCTGATGGCATTCATGTCAAATACACGTTTGACAAGACTTACGAAATTCAGATCCCCTTGCGGAATAACTGAAAGAGGATTCCCACCTACAATAAACAGTACTGTATTATATGGTACACGGATGGCTCGAAGATTGGCACAAGTACTGGTGCTGGTGTGTGCTGCCTGGATAATGGCACAAAGCTGTCTTATCTGCTTGGCAGTTATGCTACTGTCTTTCTGGCCGAGGTCTCTGCCATTCTTATGTGTTGTAGAATTTGCTATGACAGGAAGTATAAGAGCAGTCAAATATTTATCTGTTCTGACAGTCAGGCTGCTCTCATGGCTCTTGGGAAGTTCACTACGACTTCTTCCCTTGTATGGGAGTGCTATAATACACTCTGTGAAATTGCTAACAATAACAAAGTCATTCTTTACTGGGTTCCTGGACATTCGGGCATTCCAGGTAATGAGTTGGCTGATGAATTAGCTAGAAAAGGCTCAAGTACTCCTTTTGTTGGCCCTTAGCCGGCCTTGGGTATCCCCAATGACCTTGTTAGAAGAATTGTTTATGACATCTTCAGGAAGCTTCAATGTAAGAACTGGCGTAATACTAAGGGTCAAAGGCAAACAAGAATTCTCAACTGCAATTGCCTTTAAAATTGCTTAAAAATCTACCTCTCTAATAATCTGATATGTGAATTAACCATTTAACTCTATTATTATTTGTAAAGTAAACATTTCAATTAGACAGTCATATAAAGGTTGAATAAAGGTATCAGCTAGTTTCAAACGCAACAAGAAAGATCAATCATGCATAAAGCATTGATTATGAAACACTTTCCAACTGAAATGAATTTTTTTTTTTAAACATCTCTAAAATACAATACATTCAGCTCTCATATTTTCTAATTTATCACAGTATTACAATAATTTTTTATATTTAGAAACTTAAAACTTCATCAAAAAAGGCAATGCTATAAATTGTCTGCTTCTCAATGTAAAATCAATGATTATTTTATTCATATCACTTATATTCCAGACACCAGAGCTAAGTAATTTTAGATGAAAATCATTCAGCAATTCATATACAACTCACCTTACAATCACTTGATTTGTTTACATTCTGCATGCTATAAAAATTAGGCTTCATTGTAGGAATAATCAATGTTTAGTGATCATTTGAAATAAAAAAATATTATAATTGTGTTGGTACAGAATTTAGATACACAGATAATATGCAGAAACAAAACAGTTTTATGACAGATGCAACATTAAATATAAATTTAAACAGTCTTTAAACATCACAATTTTGCACAGGGGGGAAATATGGATGCCATATTTTATTTTGAAATTAATCATGTGATCTCTTCATATAATATGGGTGTAATTATTATTTTAATTTTTATTTTAAAATCTACCTAACATATTTTCCTGAAATTGTTTTACACATTTTATGTAATAATTTGAGTATTTCCTAAAATTTTCGAAGCAATTTGTCAATTTTAACTCTGCTTAAAAAGTGTTTGAAAAATTATGTCCCATGGGTTTCAATGTATTTTATTTTTTCAACCTGGGTTAAATCCGAAACTAATTGGTTGATATTATTCATTTTGATTCCCATATGTCCCACAGACCATCTTAACAACATACTAAAATTTCATTTTGATAAAGTCATTCTTATGACAGTTATTGTACAAACGGATAGATAGAATGAACAAAGTCATAAGCACTTTACAATTATGTTGGAAAGTGTTAAAAATGAGCCTTGGTCATCACCGTATCACAGCAGCTAAGTCTCAGATGTCAGGCACTATTTTATTTTACACCATTTATGAATTCTGTATATCTCTTTTAGCAATTTCCTAAATTATCACACATTTTAAAGTTATATGTATTATATATGCTTTTTGTGTTAATTGAAATGGTATCTAAGTGCAGTACTAGTGATAAAATGGAGTTGTAAATCTTTTAAATTAGATGCCCAATTAGAAATTTTTTAACTAAGTGAGCAAATTATGTTTAATGCCTATGACTGAAATAGGTCGTAAGCTAGGTTTGGATTGCCAATCAGTTAGACCAATTGTAATTACTAAGGAGAAAGTTTAGAAATAAATTAAAAGTTCTAAACCAGTGATGACTTAATTTATAAGAAAATGTGATATCTTTATTGCTAAAAATATGCTGTCTTCATTCTTCCTACTATAAACATACAATTTCTAAACTGATATTGATGAATAATATTTCTCAGTGATAGATAAAGACTAAAATATATTTAAGTAAGCTTTGTGTACAGTACATTTATTTTACATTAATATTGCTATCTTCCACTTTTTGATGAGGTTCTGGAACCTAACATGCCATATGAGTAAAGCCCTACTGTATAGCAAAAAATTCTCTCCAAGTTAGCAACTGTGTGGATTTACATTTATTCTTTTGTTGAAACTATTTACAATGTAATATATTAACAAAGTAACACCCTTCTTCATCTTATAAGCTTTTCAGGGTGCGTACGTGGCCTGGAAAACCTTGAAAGTCCTTGAATTTCATTTTTTTCCCCCAAGGTCTTGAATAGCCTGGGAAATTGGGATTATTTCCAAAAAGGTCTGGAAAATCCTTGAATTTCTCATTTCCAATTCAAAAACTGTAAAATTCCGGTTGTACTAGAATTCCTACGTCACACATTACATCACAGTCTCAAACCAGTTCTCTTTTCCCCGGCGCTGTCAATCACAGTTGAATTGGTTCCTCCCATTACTTGTTTTCCGTGAATGGTGGGCGTTCGTTTCGTCATTACCACGTTGTTTGCATTTTGAACGACGCCGGCGACTAGTGTCTGCTCCTTGCGCCGGTGTGTCGTGTTTCCGATATCCTGTTTTGTTTTACGTTTGCTCTACGTCTCTCCCCATTCTCAGAGATGCCAACTTTTTTGGATTTTCCTTAGTTTGTACGGATTTTTACTTCATCTTATGGTTTTACGGACATTACTCCCAAAACTACGGAAAATCCTGTTAAATCCATACAAATTTTGTTGCAGCTGTTCAATATATGTTTTGTGTTCAATAATAAAATTTGATATAGCTTTGATTTGAATTTCAACTTTTACAATAATTTCTAACTATTGGTTAAAAATATATTACACTAGAATCTATTTTGCTTCTGTTTTGAATTTTTTTCAAGTATTTTGTGTTAAAATAAAATAATTCCAAAATTAAGATTTTTAAATTGTACTATAGACACAAACTTAAGATAATTTTTTATATTTATTACCCCATTAATATAATATATAAACATATTTTTAAACTGTGAGAGGTATTATAAGGATGGTTTTTTTGGAATTTTTGGTTTTTTTTTTAATCGTTAATACATTGAGATTTTTTCAAGAATTTCCGTGATAACAGATAATTCATACAAATTTTGTTGCAGCTGTTCAATATATGTTTTGTGTTCAATAATAAAATTTGATAATTATAGCTTTGATTTGAATTTCAACTTTTACAATAATTTCTAACTATTGGTTAAAAATATATTACACTAGAATCTATTTTGCTTCTGTTTTGAATTTTTTTCAAGTATTTTGTGTTAAAATAAAATAATTCCAAAATTAAGATTTTTAAATTGTACTATAGACACAAACTTAAGATAATTTTTTATATTTATTACCCCATTAATATAATATATAAACATATTTTTAAACTGTGAGAGGTATTATAAGGATGGTTTTTTTGGAATTTTTGGTTTTTTTTTTAATCGTTAATACATTGAGATTTTTTCAAGAATTTCCGTGATAACAGATAATTCATGCATTATGTCAATAATTACATATGGTTACATCTTTTCTGTTTAGCAATATATTTTTATATTTAAAACTTCTTGCAAATTCATTAATTTAAAAAAAAAAAACTTAAAAATGCAATTTTTGTGCTGACTCTTTGTGCAACGATAAAATAGGTCCTTGATTTTTTTTGTAATGTCCTTGAAAAAGTCCTTGAATTTCACTTTCAAAAAAGTGTACTCACCCTGGCTTTTACATGCAAATTATGTAATATGAATGTTTTATTTTATTTTGGTATCTTTTTTTCGGTAAATGTAGTAAAAATTAATATTTTGAATTAATAGGCTGGCTCTAAAGGTGTGTCTTTGATTGCAGGTCCGTACTGGTATAGCAGATTTTTCTGTACTTTTTGCCGTTGTTGTGATGACAATAATAGATTATGTTGCAAGAATAAAAACTCCAAAACTGGAGGTTCCACAAACATTCAGGGTAAGTTAAGGGAATATAGTTAAAGTATTATATTTTAATTTAAATTAATTTATAGAAATTCTTCTTATTTAATTGTAGACCTACAATTTAAATATTCTCAAATATATGTAAGTTCTTGATCTCTCAATACTATTGACTGATTTCACTTAGACACCACAACAAGTGAAACTTATTTTATTTTATAAAACTTGGGGCCTCTATCCCTGATTGCCAAACCTCATCTTTTATGTGTACATATCAAAATTTTAAATGGAATAAAATGTCTAAAGTAATATAAATTACCTTTAGTTTTAAGAATTTACAGGGAGAGATAAAAACTGAGAGTTGTGACATATTTTCATATGTGTCATATGTGACATATTTTCAGTGCTTCCTTTTCAGTGATGACACATTGAGAGCAATTTTAACTAGAACATACTAACTTTTGCATTTAATTTTTAAAGAACACCAATAAAAGTTTACAAAAGAGGAACTAAACAAAACTAAAGTAGCAACTGAATTGAAAAATTGATGATAAAATAACAATTTTTTATAATTGTTAATTTTTGATTTTTTTAATATAAATATTTTATAATAAAATGTTCTTTGTATAATGAATTTTATTATTATTATTAGTATAAGGAATGTATCAAGCAGAAGAATTTTTAATGAATGACATTTTAACATAAATTAACAAAGATTTATTAAATACGTCGCATCATAATAAATCAAAATATATTGTAACATCAAATGCAGGCATCAAGCGTCGTACATAACATCATGTGACTCACTGAGTGCTGCTAGAGCAAGGTTACAAGAATAGAAATGAATATGAAAAAAAATAGTTCTCTGTTGACGCTTATATTAGTTTTTAAACTGAAGCTCATTTAACTCATTAAGCTATTACTAAAATAAATATATAATAATTTTTAAATAAAACTACATTTTATAACATATTCTAAGATTTCAAAATATGTATTTTCAATGTACTTACTGAAGAATGAATCTTACTAAAGACTAGCAGCATACCCGTTCTTCGTACGGAGTATATAATATAAAGAAACTTGAAATTCATAATCATGCCCAAATTCTTATAGTATACTAAATGACATGTTTAATCAAAATATTTTGTTAAAATATTTAATATAATGCTCCTAAAAAGAAGTTTAAGAATCTCTGTTCTCGCTATATAAAATTATCTTCATGGACATATCTGAAGAATAAAACATCTTGGACCCCTTATGTAAGCAAATATAAAAAAAATATGGAATTGAATCAATATATGCAAAATAAAAGCGTTAAAATTGTATGGGACCCGTACTAATTATATACGCGAATATTAGAAAATATAACCTGTATTAGTAGATTACATGTATAAATTGAAAATACCAATAAACCCGTAATCTTTAAATCTGAAGACAGTCATTTATTCCAATATATGTCAAAATTAAAGTGCTAAAATTATATGGGAAGATATACACGTACTACTTATAATGTCCGATTATTAGTAGAAGATTACCCGTTTTGCAATATGAGTCACAAATGTTTTTTGGTAAAATACAACAGACGATGTAATAAATTGAATATATAATTAATCCCCTTAATCTTCATACCAGAAGACTGTACTTGATTCCAATATATATATGCCAATATATGTTAAAATATGTGCCAATATACCTGTACTACTTATATTCTCGTAGGTTAGAAGATATACCCGTGCATTCCTAGAAGATTACTCGTACAACGTACAATATGCGTGTGTCAGCAATTTTTGCCGCAATAAAACAATGGCGTAATAACTTAAAAATATCGATAATCCCTGAATCAATAATTCCGGAAAATATCAATAATAATAATGTTTAAACCTGAAGAGTATAATTGATATTATCCAGTCCAAAATGAAATGGAAATGAAATTTATTTTATATACATATCTTCATTATTCAAATCGGAAAGGATTTAATAAAAATCTTCTGCCGCATAAACACATTGGATTTAAATCCGTTGCTAAGCGACATGATATCATTTGCTTCAAATAAATTGGTAGAAAAAATATCGTCTAAATATTTATATTTTTATGGAACATTTGGCGACAGTTTCGTCAAATTAGCGACATTTTAAAAAATCGCCAAATTTATCGCCAAGTGGGACTGTAGAACTGACAGTTCCACTTTGCGACAAATTGACGAAATATCATCACAATACTATCCCCTAACAAAAAACAATTAATATCATTTATGTAGCGCAATTTTATCAATTTCAAGATATTTTTATAGATTTGAAAACATTTTTATCAATTTGGTGACATTTTAAAAATTCGCTAAATGTATTACTAAGTAGGATGGTTGGTCTGACAGATAAATGCTAACCAAACATCATTTCAGTACTCTCTTCTAACAAAACAAAAAAAAATTTCATTGATATGTAGAAGACCCAAGCCACACGACCAACCCGAAGGTTTATGGCAGCTGTTTGTGTGTCGTTTATATCAATTTGGCGACATTTCCGTCAATTTGGCAAAGTTTAAGAAAAGTTGTCAAATTAGCGATATCCCTCCAAATTCATAGCTTTGAATTTGCAGATCTGAATAAAACATTCTTATCCCGTTTCAATATACTAAATGAAAACACTACAATTGTATTAGAAGATATACCCGCTCTACTCTTTTTCTGTTTCAACAATCGGCTATATGAATTTATTGGCTAAACACAATATATGAGTTTAGTAGCTAAATACGATATAAGCTTGAAAACTCTTTGCCAAAATAAATGAAATTGATGTACGCAGTCAGCAATTAATATAATTAAAAGAAAAATCAAACCGTCCATTCATAAGATTTACTTTTATATCCATTTATCCATTTATTTATTATTTAAATCGAAAAAAAATAATAAAAACATTAACAAACACATTTAATTTAATTGCGATGCCGAGCAACATGATATATCCTCCTAAAATGTTAAAATTTATAAACCACTAACAGCACACCCGTTATTCGTACGGAGTGTATAATTTAAAGAAACTTAAAGTTCGCAATCATGTGCAAATTCTGTTAAAATATTAAATTTATTGCTCCTAAAGAGAAGTTTAAGAATATATGTTCTCACTATGCAAAATTATCTTCACGATCAGATCTGAAGAATAAAACATCCTGCCCCCTTTTGTAAGCAAATTTACAGAAGAAAAAATAGGAATTGAATGAATATATGCAACCCCGTACTAATTATATTGTCGCAGATCAGAAAATATGCCAATGTGTTAGTAGAAAATTACCCGTATTACAATATGCGTCTCAAAAATATTTGCCAAAATAAAAGAGATGACTTAATAAATTGAAAACATCAATAATATCCGTACTCTTTATACCAGAAGGTCGTAATTGATTCCAATATATGCCAATATATATCAAAACATATGTCAATATACCTGTACTACTTATATTCTCGTAGATTAAAAGATATACACGTGTATTTGTAGAAGATTCGTACAACATACAATATAGGATTTTAAACAATTTTTGTCATAATAAAATAATTGCATAATAACTTGAAAATATCAATAATCCTTGAATCAATAATCCCCGAAAATATAAATAATAATAATTTTTAAACCTGAAGACCGTAATTGATATTATCCAGTCAAAAATGCTATAAGAAAAATCAAATCGTTCTTTTCTAAAATATATTTTTATATCCATTTATTTATTATTCAAATCGAAAAAATAATTATTAAAATTAACAGACAGATTTAATTTAATTGCGTTTCTGAGTAACATGATATAAGATAGAATCTTATAACATGTTAAATATGTCATGTCTTATAACATAAACTGCGAAATTAAATAACGATTTTGATTTCTCTATACTTCTCATTGTTCCGTAAAAGCTTGTTTTAAATAAACCATGAACCATGGAGATAGATTTCCCCTTTAAATCATGTTTCAAACAATTCATGTTTTCAGAAAGTGACTAATTAACGCAAAAAATCTCCCATCAAACTCAGAGATTAAATTTTAATTCACTTTCAAACGATTTTCAAGCTTTTCGTTTGGATAAACCACGGAGTTAGGCAGTAGAACTCCTAGGAAAAAGTTCCGTTTTTCATTAATATCTCGACAACCCCAGGTCTTAGAAACTCGAAACTTGGACAAAAGTTATGGGGGGATATTTCAAGGCTATTCACCAAATTTCATTAAATTCGGTTCAGCCGTTTTTCCGTGATGATGAGACAAACGAAAATTTCATTTTTTACTAATATCTCGAGAACCACTGGTCGTAGGAACTCAAAACACGGATATAATTTTAAGTGGGGCTATTTCTGGGCTACCCACAAAATTTCATCAAATTCGGTTCAGCCGTTCTCCCGTGATGGTGTGACAAACAGACAGACAGACAGACAGACAGATTTTCATTTTTATTTATATAGATTGATTCTGTTTCACTGAAAACTCCTAATTTTTTTTTTACTGATGACTCCTTTCAGAGGTCGGCATCTATGGATTTGCCTTTATTATTTATTTTATATGTAATTTACAATTGAAAAATATATTAATACAGTGACCGCCGCTTATAAGAAACACGTTCGTTTCGCTCGTTTTGTTTCTTATAAGCAGTTGTTTCTTAAATCCGGAAATTTTTTAAATATCGTTCTTCCATTGTAAATACTAACTATTGAACACAGTTTTACAGAATTTAAAAGATAAATGTATATAAGTAAAATATTAGTACGTACATAATACATTTGTAAATTAAGTTTTGCATTCAAAAATATTTCTCATTTTACAAATTAAGCCTTACAACTTAAATTATTATCTATATGCATATAGTATGCAGTTAAATAAGAATAAAAAGTAAAACTCATAGGTTGTTCATTTATGTATAAGAGCATAGTACATTTTCATACATACCGTAATCTATTACTGAAGAATAGCAAAAAACTTATCCAGTATTGTTTGTGCTAACGAGTCTGTGATTAGTTTACGTACATCCATTTCTAAATCATAAAACAGTCCATAAACTTTTTCTGATGCCCCTCTGTGTTCAAGAGTTTTTCTAATTATAGTTAGGGCTTCTCGCGACTGTTTGGCTGTAGGAAAATTTTCTTCTTGTGGAACGTCGTCTTCATTTTCTTCTTCATTGCAAACATTCTGAATTTCCGCACTATGTCATCATCATTGTTTTCTTCAGATGTTTGTAAATTTTCGTCGATGTGAATCCATTCTTCGAAAGGTGCTTTAAATTCTTCTTCATCTTCTGCTGGTATGGCAACATTATTTTTCAAAAATCCTGCTTTACGGAAGCAATTAAAAATGCATATGTCAGAAACTTTTTTCCATGCGCCTGCGATCATATGGATAGCATCAAGCAAGGTTGTTTTCTTGCTTATTGACTACACGGAGGTGGAGAATCATACTTTTTAAGTAAACTTTGCTTTTCAAGCAAAGTAAGGGTTTGCGGCATGCTTCACTAGCAAAACATAAAATGACTAACTAAAGCTGTACGAAACTTATTTGAGTGCATAAGCAAAGATGCCTTTCCTTATCAGTACGTTTCCTTAACTGCCAAAAGATTAAAGCTCGTTTCTTACTGGTTTGGGGTTGTACTCCCCAAGTCTTTCTGCGGAGAAATCCTCTGTCATCCTTTGTTACATAGCAAACTCCCACCCCCTCCCCGTACGCCCAGAAACAAGAGATAACAACTCGTCCTTCAGTTAACCTTAAACAAATCGATTTTTTTTTTTTACACCAGCGTCGCAAGGAAATCAACAAATTTTCTGTAGAAAACTGTTTCTTATAAGCGGAATCGTGTTTCTTATAAGCGACACAATTTTAATGTTAAAACGAAGTTTGTATTTGTTTCTGTCGTTTTGAGTCTTATAAACGGCTGTTTCTTATAACCACTGAATCTTATAACCGGCGGTCACTGTATTTTATAAATACATATATATATATATATATATATATATTATGTATTACAAAAAAATAACTTTTTGTGCCATGACATGTAAGTGATTTGTTGATAGTTATGGTACCTTTTCCCTTAACAAAAAATGAAAATACATTGGCATTTTATAAGATTCAATATTCTGGCTTAACTTTTGCTTGATGCTATCAATTTCTTTGAAGAATTCAAGTTTACTTTTTAATGTTGTGTCTTTCTTTTTATACAGCCAACATTGTCAGAAAGAAATTGGTTAATTCCCTTCTTTGGAACCAATCAATGGTGGTCTGCAGTTTTAGCTTTATTTCCTGCGATTCTTCTGACTATGTCTGTCTTCATGGATCAACAAATTACTGCCGTTATTGTGAATAGAAAAGAAAATAAATTAAGAGTAAGTTTATAATTCTGAGTTTCAAATAGTTTGGGTATCTTAATATAAAATAACATTTATAAATTCTGCAAGTATATTTTTATGTATTTTTGTTCACAATTAATATTTTCTTATAAATTATTTTGAAATTTCTTTTAAGAATTAGCAGCGGATCAGTCACAAAGTCAATAAATTTAATACATGTCTCTGATTTGTGCCAGTGTATATTATTTTATATTTGTATTCATTGTGGAGTTTAAACTAGCATTTTACTATATAAACTAAACTGTTATCATTGCAGAAATTATAATTTTTCTCCAGAGAAAAAATGTTGTAAAAATCTTATATAATTTATGTTCTAATTATGTAAATTATGAAAATCTTGTTATAGCCTTTTTACATAATGCATCTTCACAAAAAATTTCAGAGTGATACATGCTTTCATTTTTTAGTTATCATACTGATGGATATTTTATTAGTTATCATACTGATGGATATTTTATTAGTTATCATACTGATGGATATTTTGTTAGTTATCATACTGATGGATATTTTGTTAGTTATCATACTGATGGATATTTTATTAGTTATCATACTGATGGAAGTGTTCAGGAGGTCAGCATCTTTTATTTTTGGTCAAAATCTCAAATTCAAAACTTTTTAAAATAGTGATACTTTTTGTGTACAGCAGTGTGAGGAAGTAAAAACAGGGTTGATGAAGTATTATCTTTTAACCCTTTAACAGTTTCATTTTTTTCCAGAATTCGGTCCAAAAATGTCACATTTTTTTATTGCATTCTTTTGTTCATTTTACATTTTTAAGTAAAGATATGTTATTAAAATTAACATTTCTAATATTTTTAAGCATTTATTACAACTTTTTTTCTTTAATGAAAATAATCAATTTTCCCTGCAAATTGTTTTTTTCCCCCCTACATGAACGCCAAACAGGGAAGTTACATTTACAGTTAAAATAGTACAATTACTTAACAGTTATTTTCGATTACAATTCAATTACATTTATTATTATGTTTTCATACAAAACATACTTACCCTTCTTTTTAAAGATCTAATTTAGTGTGATATATCTTAAAGCAAGGCGAGAGGCACAGTCCAACATCACAGTCTGGGCAAAAATACCTAGTCTTTTTTCTAATTCTTTTGCCGTTGTCATTTTTTTTCAATGAACTCACATAACACTGTCTTGCGGGTTTTAGTTTTTTCTCTGTAGGTGGAATTACCTCTAAAAAATGTCCTTCTGTTAGTCTTAGTGGAGTTGGTAAATATCCAGGACGACCTTTTCTTTCTTTTACTGCTGCATGCCTTTCAATAAGTCGATTGATAATTTTCAATCGAAACTGTAAATTCGTATCTTTACTGCCATGCTTTTTATACAAAACATAAGCGTTCCATAAACAGATGTCTAGAAGATGAAAAAATATTTTTTTGTAGTATTTCTTTCCTCGTTTCTTTATTACAGGATAATTACTTAGGTTCCATTCGATCCATTCGATTGGTCCATTCGATCTACACCACCCATTGTGTTATTATACGCCATAACTACTTTAGGTTTTCATTTTATTTCATTCGTCGAAGTGGATACTTGAACCATTTCCGGATTGTGTATTGTAGATATGAGAGACACAGCTTTTATGTCCATCCATTTCATAATGCACACTTTTCCTCTCTGGTAAGCGAGTATTTGCCCTTTTTGAAGTTTTTTTGTCAACAGTGCTTTAGGAACTTCCTTTCTTTGAAGTTTTAATGTTCCATACATATCTGTACAGTAACTAATGAGGATATCTGCTATTTCAGGCGATGAATAAAAGTTGTCAGTTGTCAGACAGTATCCTTTATGTAAAAGTGGTTGCATAAGTGTCATTACAACCTGTGGCGATTTGCTCAAATGTTTGTAACTTTCATCAAACACAGTTCCTTTTCCGGTGTATATTACCATAGACCATACATATCCAGACTTCGATTCGCAAAGCATGTACAATTTTATTCCGAAGCATGATCGCTTTAGAGGAATATACATACTGTTTCCAACTTAGCCTTCCTTTGAACAACATAAGACTCTCGTCTATGGTAACATCACGTTCAGGGGTGATCATTTCTTGGAAACGAATTTTTAAATGCTTTATCACAGGCCATATTTTTACTAATTTTGGACACTCATGAGAATTTGTCAAAATTGACATTATCTGAAAAACGCAAATAACTGTAAATTAATTGAAAGCGGCGATATGACATAACTTTTGGAAAAAAATGGCGTGGATGTAGAATGTCTCTTGTTCCAATACTGCTCAACTACTGGCTTTTCTACAATACCTTGCAGAATATTCAAAGCAAAAAATACCTGTAATTCATCTTTCGATGGTGTCCATTTTTTGCTCCTGGAATGCCTACGAAGTGTACTGTTTTTTATGCATTGCTCAGCATATCTATTTGTTTCAAAAACAAGCAGGTCAAGCAAATAATCGTCTATGAAAGCATCATGAAACTGGAGTTTACCATTAGTCTCATCGATATCCAAGTTAATTTTTGGAATTCTAGTGAAAGCAAATCTAGGAGGCGGATCGGAAGGATTATCACTATTAATTTCAAAAAATTGTCTTGCTTGACTGATTCCATCTGTACTACTATCAGAGTCACTACTATCCAGGTCATCTAGTAAACTTTCACTACTATCATTTAGAGATAATTCAGATTCTGATTCCGAGTCACAGTCCGAATCACAAGAAATTAGCTCCATACGCTCTGAATTATCCATTATTTAAAAGTAAAAATACATTATTCAACTCTTACATCGATAAAATTATCAGGCGATTAGTAAAATATAACCAAAAAGCTATACACTGAACGATAAAAATTCGTCTTCTGATACAAAACATGCGGAAAAAAACCGCGCTTTTGAACCAATCAGAATAGAAAACACAATAGACTGCAAACTATCATTTACTGGATAACTATCGCCATCTATACGAATAATTTGTTACTAAAAATAGAAAAGATACGGGCGAAACAGTGAAAGGGAAATAGAAATCAGATTGCCCGTACGGCGTACGGGCAAATCAGTAAAAGCCCGAAAGCCGTGCCCGTACGGCGTACGGGCAAAACAGGGAAGGGGTTAAGGTCAAATTATTTTATTAGATTTTCTATTTTTCAAAATTAGATTAACTTAGGTAAAACTGTGGAAAGATTTTTTTTTTATCCAATGGTAAGAAAGAGCCCCAATGCCAGTCCAACACAGAACCTCCAAGGATTACTTTGCAATAAAGAATACATTCATTGGGTGATTTCTTATACAGAGAGGACAGCAAGGATCAGGCAGAACACCAATACGAGAAAAGTGCTCTGCAAGATAATCATGTCTGTTAAAAAGATGGGAAATCGCAACTGCCTCATGACAGGGCCAATTAAGTTCAGTTTTATGCTCCACTGCTTTCCAGTTTTTGAATGTAGTGTGAATCTTCAGTTCTTCTTCTTTTGTGGATTTATTTTTATAAGACACTTTACTGTGAAAAATGAAACTTGGTCATTTATAAAATCGCAACATCATCCTAGTCGTTTCAAAAAATCCCACAGTTCCCTTTGATGGATTGTGCAAAATAAAAAGATAAATTGTTTAATATTTAATCTTGAATATTATTAATTCTGCTGAATTTGAAACAGATAACCATTTATAATAATCTTTTAATATTATAATGTTGGAAATGAAACATAAGACCATGATGTGAGTTTTTAATTTTATTTTATATATTTCTCACTCTTATTCATGCGACATAAAATGTTTTCAATACATTGAAAAGTATTCTTCCTGGCTGAGAATGAAACTTAAACTGAAAATTAAATTCTTCAATAACCCAAGGTTCTGGTTATATATATATATATGTGTGTGTGTGTGTGTGTGTGTATATACACCTGTCCCCCGATTTACACGGAAGATAGGTTCTGCACAAAACCGTGTAAATTGAAGTCTTGGATTTTGCTAAGTAAAATCGTGTAAAATGAAAATAACCTCAAAATGTGCATGATTCAGTCATTTATTTAAGTAAAACAAAAGTAAGACATCTTAGAAAACTTAAAATTATACTTAGTTTATAAAACAACAAACCTATGAATGTAGTAATATAACATATTTAATTTATTTTACATTAGGAACAAAGAACAAAAAAACAAAAAGGCCCTTAAAAATTAATTATAAGTTTAATCACTGTCATCACTTTCATGTACTATCAGTCTTTTCTTTCTGATAGGTATGATGTCACTTTCATCGCTTGAGTTTTTTTGATGCAATTCTGGCTCAATGGTTGACGAATTAGGCAAGATCTCGGGTTGACAAGACTTTGTCATGAAATCGGCAATTAACAATTGCGTAGGTTTTTTTGCTAAATCTTTATAGACCTCTTCATATTGATTTAAGCATTTACGAAGGTCTCGCTGGAATCTGAGAGCTCGATCAACATTTGTGTCATATTGTAAGAAATGGTTGCCCAATTTTCTTCCCAAATCAAGTCCTACGCTTATGATTCTTGCTGTGAACGCAACTGGTTCAGATTGCTCTTCATCAGAATCATTGTCTTCATCATGTTTGTTTGTTTCACGAATCATGTTAATTAAATCATCTTCATTCAATTCTTCATCAGCCATTATATCTGCCTGAGCTAAATCTTCAAAACCTTCTCCTCCTATAGTATGGGCCAACTCAGTGATCTGAGAATATTCATGCTCTATTGGTGATTTATCATTTCCACTTTCAACAACATCTGGCCATATTGCTTTCCAGCAGGCGTTGATCATTGATTGTTTGATCTGAGTGTATGACAGTCCAACATGCTTAACACAATATAAAATTGTAAATTTCTTCCAAGCATCCATCAGAGTAAGAGATTCATCATTCTCCATTTGTTCTAAGATATACCTGAAAGTTTGCTTGATGTACAGTGCTTTAAAAGTCGATCCCTTGATCTAATGGCTGTAATAAGGAAGCTGTATTCTTTGGTAAAAAAACAACTTTTACATTTTCGTGTTGTAAATCTGGAGGATGACCTGGTGCATTATCAATTAATAGAAGAGCCTTAAAAGGCAATCCCTTTTTAGTTAAATAATTTTTGACATCTGGAACAAAGAAGTTATGGAACCATTCATTGAAAGCTATGGCAGTGACCCATGCTTTTCTATTAGCCATCCAATAGACTGGAAGGTTTTAGATATTTATTCCTTTGAATGATCGTGGTGATTTTGATTTGTTAATCACCAATGGTTTCATCATATAATCGCCAGAAGCATTGCAACAGAAAAGAACTGTTATACGACTTTTCGCTACTTTATGGCCACTAGCTGATTTGTGAGCTTTGGCTATAAAGGTTCTTTCTGGCATTTTTTTTCCAGAATAATCCGGACTCGTCGTCAGCATTGAAAACCTGATCAGAAGTGTAGGAGTTAGCGGCAATGATTTCAGCAAGTTTTGACGGATATTGTTGTGCCGCATCCGAATCAGCAGATGCACTTTCACCTTTCATTCTCAGATTATGTAAAGAATGTCTTTGTTTGAATCTCTCGAACCACCCATGGCTTGCGGAAAAAGATACCTTCTTTTCATCGGACGAAGTCGACGGCGACTGATTCGTAAGTAAATCTTCAAAGCTTTATTTCTAACAGAATTGGTATCAATCGGGATTCGCTTTTGAGTTTGGTCTTCTATCCATATCACTAAGGCTTTTCCATATTTTCCATTGTAACATCTCTAACATATGATGTCGTACTCATATTGCTGCAGGTTCCAGCTGCTACACTTTTTCTAATGGAGTATTCATTTTTTCTTATTGTCCTTATTGTGGCTTCATTTATGGAGCAAAATTTAGCAACATCCGTTACTCTTTCTCTATTACATAGACGGTCTAATATTTGAATTTTAGTTTCTAAAGAAATAACTTTTCTTTTCATTTGATTTTTCTTCAAATCCTTTGACATTATAGAACCTTAACAAATTTACGCAAACTATAAAGATGCAAGAAAAACTATAAATGTTGGAAACTTACCAGTTCAAAAGATAAACATATTAGCCCATTGGTTAGCGCGCTGGAGTTGCACTCGGTAGGCCCGGGTTCGATTCCAGCCACTGCCAAAACTGCCGCCGTGTTCATGCGGAGTACGATCACGTTAAACATGTGGGTCCGAAAGTCCTTCCGAGAGGTCGGTGGTAGGGGAAGGAGGGTACGGTCCCTGTGGATGCCTCCCCTACTGGGTTCCGGTCTAAATTGGGTGCCACTTCCCGACCGTCCAAACAGTTACCTTACACCTTTCTGGTAGGTCGGACGGTCTGGGTTTCAACAACAACACAATAATATAAGCTTTGCTGCTAAAATGTTTCTGCACTATGTACTTGCATGAATCAGATAGCTTTACTGTTGTGAAATACATACGCGGATACCCCTATTATGGGGATTCCCCATTACGGGGATTACCCTAAATGTATATATTTTACATCACCGGGAATCCCCTGTTGTTTTCATCAGTGTTACCAAATGAATAAAATTCAAAAATGTCATCAAATCTTTGTATAGGCGTATATGGAGCGGAATATACATTTCAATTTTTTTAAATCTGTTTATTTATAAACCGTGTAAAAGCGAAATCGTGTAAAACAAGTGCCGTGTAAATCGGGGGGATATATATATATATATATATGTATATATATATATATATATATATATATATATATAAAATAATAAAAACAAAAGTGCAGGAGTGCAAATCAGTAAACACAGTATCAAACCACGGGCAATATAATAACGTATATTTAATAGCAGAAAGCAAAATGTAACGAGGATGGGCTGGAAAAGTAGAGCACGGAAAGGCCAGGACAAGGAAAATAAATCAATGAATAGTATATCTGCCAGAACCGTCTTCAGGGGCACATTCTAGACAGATATACTAAAATCCATTGTTTCTATGATTGCATAAAAACATGTGGTTAAAATTTTATGCAATCTGTGCCCAACAACTGAATAAATGAGATTAACAGAGAAAAGAGACAAAAGAGGATAAAATTCAACTTAAAAACATAAAATATCACGTAATCATGAAAAATATAGCTCACAAATGCACAAACATGCTAAAAAAGGGCAACTCACAAGTCTGAAGGCCGCCAGCATGAATAATCTGCATGGGAGTCCACCACGTGATCCAGCTTGAATGCTTATCACACGAAATACTGCGATGGAATGGACCAGACCAGAGAGAGTAGAAGTAGTTGTACATAATTTTGGTGAGACAAACCCAAGAGTTCAGAAACTAACCAAGAAGTGACCACTACGATCGAAAATATTTAACATATGGATAACACTGTTTTATGGAGCCGTAGCCTGTTTTTGTTTTATTTGCTTTTTACATATCCGCCTTAACGGTTTTATTAGTGTTTTAAACTTTTTTCTTTACTCGCCAAGGCGGTATTTTTAAAATTTTGCACGTTTTTTGTGTAACCGAAATTACTGTTTTTGTAATATTTGCACATTTTTATTTTTACCCGCCGGGGCGGTGTTTATTTTATGGTGTTTCCACTACTATTGAGTATCGTACTTATACTGCAATCTACAAATAAGGTGGGAAAATTGTACATATAATATAGACTTTTGAAACGATTAATATGTGATAGTGTATTATTACTATCCAGGCGGAGCAAAGAGCTAATGATTAGATTTTTAAAAACTTGGTTACTAAGGCAAAAAGAATAATGAGGGAAGAATTTTACATTAAATTTAAATTGATGTCGCTTATCATAAATAGTAGTATTGAATGAGTTACTTTCTATATAAATGGTGATATCAAGATAATTTACAGATTTGAAAGGGTATTAACATTAGGTATTAACTCATTCATTAGGTATTAACTCAAGATTGGATGGATAAATATTAAGTGTGGGTAAAGAATCATGTGCAGTATGCAAACAAAGAAAAACATCATCAATGTAGCGAAAAATAGAAATGTTATGAGTAAGGCGCGAATTTTGATGAAATCTGTATTTTTTTGTATTTTTACGAATTTTTCCCTTTTATGGGCATTTTTGAGCATTTTCAGGGCATTTTGTGCATTTTTGAGGCAATATTTAGCATTTTTATAAGATTTCCTATATTTAGGGGTTTTTTTTTTTTTTCATTTTTAGCTCTTTATACTTTCTGTTGCAATGGGTGTTTTTGCTAATTCCCATCTTAGCATCTTTACAAACAAACCCCCAGGACCGCAACTCTTCCTCCCGTTTTGTGGTGCAAACAGGTATTTTACAATAAAGATAGTCTTCCCCGTCATAAGGGACTCTGGTCGAATTTAAATTGCATAAAACGTGCTATCAACAAACAACGTAGAAGGAAACTTGGCGTACATAAAATCCAATTTCAGCATTTTATAGTCAGCCATTAAATGCCTAGAAAAACAACACATGGAACTGGTTGACGCAATAGGTTACATTGACAACGTTAGTGAGGTCATTCAGAAGGCTAAAGGTAAGGTTGGGCATTGTATAATTGCCAAATTAAACGATGTTTTGGGTAAAAACCAGGGCTTCAAAACTTTGAAGAAAATCTCTCTCATCCTAATTGATGAAGATGAAACTTTTGATATCGAGGAAGAATTGGGCGTAAGCGAATCCGTTTTTTTTTTTTTTTTTCTTTCAAATATGCACCTATCACATTCGTAGATGTTGAAAGAAGCTTTTCACGGTATAAAAACTTATATTCCGACAATAGAAGATCTTTTACATTTGAGAACATTAGGAAACACCTAATAATTCAATGTAATTCCGATGTTATCATGGGAAATTAAATTATCGCAGTTCAGGATAATAATAGTTTTAAGTCAGGTATTTATACATATAAATTTTTTATTACAACAATTTAGATTATTTGTATTTACTCAAAACTTTCGAAATTTGTATCATGAATTAACTAAATTTATTTTTCATGTCATTCTTTTTTTAAGTTCATAATAATGTAAAACTTTAAGGGCATTTTTTCACTATTTTAAGGGCATTTTTAGTGAATTTTTGGTCATCAAAATCCGCGCCTTAGTTATGAGTGAACAGAGTGGATTGTCTTTCATAGAAGTAAAGATACATATTGGTGAGCATAGAGCTACTAGTGGATACAATTTATCAAAATTAAAAGCAAGATCAGAGCAAAATCAAAAACTTGAATAACCTGAGAGAGAATTCTTTGGAAGGCCACTTTTGGCTGTTGGATGACCACTTTAAACTGTTGGGCCAATGATGATAATGATTTTGTTTGAATTTTCAATTTTGAATTGATTGATTATAAAAATCCTGTATTCAAATTGATTTTTATCTTTACAGAAAGGATATGGTTATCATCTGGATTTATTTGTTTTGGCATTTTTGATTGGCATTTGCTCTATTTTGGGTTTGCCCTGGTTTGTGGCTGCTACTGTTCTGTCCATAACCCATGTTAACTCCTTGAAGTATACATCCAAGTGCTGTGCCCCAGGAGAAAAGCCTCGTTTTCATGGTGTAAGGTAAGCATTGAATCTGAATTATTTCTGTAAGTATTTTATTGTTTCTTATGTGTATCTATGCTGATTGCATAGATACACACAAATGATACATACAAATGATGCATGTTCTTATGTTATTCGCATACCATAATTATTAATATTCAAATAGTGTGCCGTGGTACATTTTTATACTATACAAAAAATATATATATATATATATATTTTTATTGAAATAGGAAAATAAGATAGGTATTAAATATTTTTAACAAAGTGATATAATTAATGAATAAAATTATTGCTTCAATAATTGTATTACTTTTGCAATTAAGTGAGAAATATGGATTTGTTTACTTTTGCACAATTCTTTAATACAGAGTCAAATAGCTGGCTCGTAATTCTTGATAAAAAGAAAGAAGTCATTGACTCATGGTCTTAGACTGAATGTTACCAAATTTACGATCAGTGTTGACCGGTTCATATATTCTACTCTAGATTTCAGGAGTGTTTGTGACCTTTCTCAAAACTATGATTCACCTAATTGACCTTGGTTGGGATAATGCCTGTAGTGCAGTATTGCCACATACTATACAAGTGCACTGTAATATCCCACAGGATGAAGCAATGTGCCACAAAAACATTTGAGAATCACTGTAGATGCTTTGATTTGTGTAAGAAAAATTTACTCTGTAATATTTGTTTATATTTATATGATCTGTTTGGGTTCCTGGAGTATAGTAACAAACATAATTAATAGATATTCTTTTAATACTATAACTTGCTAACTTTTCATTTCCATCTAAATTTTCTGGGGTGCATTTACACTAAAATTTTTTTAGTATGTTCTTCTATGTATAAAAACTCTTTGGGTAAAATATTTAGTGTTGAAATGTTCGCTTAATGTTCGCTTTCTGTTGTGGCTGTATTGTTGCAAGTTTTCATGAAAGTATGAAAATTGTGTGCTGGATTTACCTGTGCAGTCACTGCAGTGCTTGTAGTTTTATACATGTGTTAATTAGAAATTAAGGCATAATCTCAAGATTTTATTTGTTTGTTTATAGGGAGCAACGGATGACTCATTTCATGGTGTATCTTTTAATAGGCCTTTCATTCTTCTTTACCGATATATTGCAGGTATTGGCAAGTTTAATATTACCTGAAAGTTATACCTGAAATTGGTGTATTTCATACACATTACACATTACACATACACACTAAGTAGGATGTCAGTAGAAGTTGGAATTAAAAATCATGTTTTCTTGACAAAAATAAGCTGGAAAGCATTGTTTACTAAAAATACATTTAAATATTATATATTTTTTTAAAGTTTAACTAATAGTCTTATTAAATGCCTATCATCCTTTGCTATTAAAGTGACACAACTAATATATAGTTGTATTTAAAGCTCACACTTACTCACAATTGCTGCATCAATCAACACATTTTAAACAAAATTGACTCGTTATTTGAAAACTACCAGTCAAATATATTTTGTGAAATTTAACCCTATTTTTTTCTTCTTTCACGAGTTTTTGATGGTACACCACTCCTATTGTTTTGTAGAAATGTCACCCTCCATTAGATCCCAATAAATATTGCCATTTCAGGAATATTATAAGTGCAATGATTATAGTACAAAACTTTAAAAGAAATTATAATTGTTCACTTCAAAAATTTAAATTTATTACATTCTTGTTTTTGACATAATTGTGTGTGGTATGTGCAAGATGTGCCCCCATTATGTATTCAACATTCAAAGTTAATGTTTAAATATTTGCCCCCACTTTTAAAATGAAATTACAAATGTTGAAAAGTAGCAAACAATGATTCACAATTTTCAAAAGTGACTTCTAGTGTTTATGTAGTTAGCTCATCCATGATTGAATGATCAGATTTTGAATATGGGGGGAGGGGTTACAACTGAATCTTATAAATGTGATCCACAGACATAGATTTTATTCATGTCTGAAATACTAGGTTTTAAATATTTAATTTAACATGAATATTGTTCCATAAAATTAAAGAAGAAAAATGCTAAAATATAATAAAACCCTTCACAAGCAAGGTATTATATAAGTAAAATGGAAAGAGCTACCTACATTTTTAGTATAAAAGCCACAGTGTTTAAGTGTTTAAAAATAAATATTTTATCAGACATTGTATTTACATCACCATTACAGATATATTAAAATACTTTTTTTTTTCCATTTAAAACTACATAAAGTCGTTTTTTCTTTTATTTTACACCAATCTTATTGTTCCAATTTGATTAACTATGTTTAGCAATACTTTTTGCATGTAATGGTATAGTGAAGTTGGGTATTTATCAGTGAAAATCAATTGTACTCGTACCTATTATTTTGAACAGTTATCAGTTTCAAACCAGACCAAAGTAACAAAATTTTATATTCAGGTAAGTAAAATGCACAAAAACAACACCTTGTATAAAAAGTATGATTTTTGTTAAATAAATAATGTGTGTGTGGGGGGGGGGGGGGAGTACACCATAAAACTCAATGCAGCTCTAGCCATATTCATCCCTTCAGTCAAGTAATATGCAACTTGAATGAAATCAATTTGATGATTAACACCAAAGACATAAAATTTTGGAAAGTGGTATTTTTGTAATTGGTGTAGTTATGCATGTACATATAAGTTAAATCTAAAATTAATTATTAAATTAGTGAAATTAAATAATTAGTGATAATTAATTAGGGAAAATAGTGTTAGAAATAATATGCAGTAACTGGACTGAAAAAATTGGAATTTTGTTCTAATGAACACAGATCATGTAGAATATTAGTTTTTAGTGAAACTGCAAAAGCATACATGTTTAGAAATCAAAATGCAGAACATTTGAAATGCTGATAACATTTAGTAATTATATATTTCATTTGTGTGTGAATTTTACTCACACTAAAACAACAATTTGCAAATGTGCACTTGCTCACTTTTAACATTTCTGGGTTTCATTCTTGTGCTTTTTCTGTTCTTTGAAAATTTTTAGTAATTGAGATTTATGTTGTACTACATGCTGTCCTAAAAGAGATAGGGTTGTTTTAAATAGTATGGGTACACATCAACTAATTAAACTTTGAAATCAAAGGCAACCAAAAAATAAGTTTAAAAGTCCTTTAATAAAATCTCCTTTCCTCGATGTACAAAATTACACGGCTAAAGCACTTTCGGGCATCACTATGCCCTTCATCAGTGGCAAAGTCGCCACTAATGAAGGGCATAGTGATGCCCGAAAGTGCATCACTAGTTAAACCTATTTTTTGGTTGTCTTTGACTTTAAAGATTTGTTTTATCTTATAACTCAAATTCAATCATTGAAGCAAAGCGAGACGATAAAAACCTTTTGGTTTGGATCTTCTAAACAAAGGTAAGTGAATTATTATTACATCATTCAAAGTATTGATGTCCTACAACTTAGAAGGTTAGTTTCATTTTATTATTTGCTAATTTCATTTGGGTACTGCTTTAGTTAACATATTTAACTTTTATCAACTAACATACTTTTCTCTCTATTCTGGTGTTTAATTTGTGATCTATTATATTTTATTACAGGTATTATATTGATATCTTTTCATATTTTCGTTTTCTTCATTTGAAAAGTAGTATACTTACATACAGGATCATTTTTCTTTTATTATTATTCCCTCAATATAGTTAGTATTACAAAATTACTTTCTCATAATTCTTTCTGTTTGGATAGTATCAATGCCAGACTAATAATACATTCTTAATTCTTAGCATTTAAAGTATAAATTATTTATTAACAATTGTTAATTATTAAGATTTTAAAATGGATCTAATTTAAGATAGGTAGGTTGGCAACTTTTTCGTCATCCAAGGTTGAAACTGACATAATGAAAGAACATGTCTGATCTGTTTTTCACTTATACGCTGTAGAGCAGAAAATCTAAGCAATCCACAGTTTCAAAATTGGATACTGTAATAGTTCAGGCCAGATACCTCTGAGTGATTTTTAAAAACTTCAAATTAGTTTTCTAGTTATTTTATGTTGAAGTGTAATTTTGAGCAATTTTCACATAAATTGGTTTCTAAGTTCATTGAAGGGTGGTAAAAGTTACCATTGTTCAATCACTAAGGACTTGTACAACTACATTTTTATTCCCAGGATCAATAGCCATGAAAGACCAAACTTTAGTTGTGTAATGAATGTTTCTGTCATGCATTTCATTTTAACAAAAAGGCATAGGTATATGTATGTAAACCTAGAAGGATGACTTGACTAATTTTTGATTTCTTAATTTACTATGTTTCTGAAATATTTCTCTGGCAGATAAGATCTTAAAATATACTTCTGTACTGTTTGGTTAAATCGTATATTTAGATGTATGGAGTGTATAACTTATTTTGTCTTTCAGTTCATACCAATGCCAGTTTTATATGGTGTCTTTCTCTTCATGGGTGTTACATCATTTAAGGGTCTACAGGTAAGGTGAAATGTGAAGTATATGTGCATGTGTGTATATGTATGTTTAATAAAACTTAAATTACAACCAATGAACCAGCAAATGTTATAAAACAATTGTAGAAAGCAGAAACATAAAAATATAAGGTATATCATTAAAATACACCTTTCAAAATCAGAAATGAAAAAAACAATGCAAGGTAAATCTTTAAGAAATAAAATTGCCACCATTAAACCAGAAATATTAAAAAAAACATAAGTAAAGGAGCAAAGAAATGAAAACGATGGCTAGGCAGCAGTCTGTTCAGAAGGTGCATGCACACCTTAACTTCCTAAGTACTTTTCAATAAATAACCTTGTAACTTTGCACAGAAAGGTTATTTTTTACCTCCTAAAAGCATCCAAAAACTTCAAATACAAAAATAGTAAAAGAATGAAAGAAATTTTAACCACAAGTGAAAGATAATTTCACTGAACTTAGCTACTTATTCATCTCGTGTAAAAATGATAACCAAAATCCCTAACTATTGCCACTCGGATATAAAAATCAGTGTTATCAAAATAGTGTTAATGTTAGAAAAATAATTATTAGGCATATTACATGAGATGTAATAGAGCATGTAAATACATATACTGGAAGTGACATAGTGGATTTTAAATGCCAACAGTGTTGTGTAGTATATGTGGTTATTATGAGCTATTCTTATTAAAAAACAATTAATTAGATAGTATATGTGTTTAAAATTTATTAGTATATCTAAAAATTTTAACAATACTTTTTATTAAATATACTAGGTAAGCATATATTTTTTTTATATTCTTAAGAATATTAATATGAATATTGTAATATTTTTATATGATAATCTGTGTAACCAATAAGTAAAATCCACTTTATGCAAGGGATAAGAATATGTATTTAAACACAATAAAATAACAGTGTAGCAACAGAATATATAGCATGTCAGAATACATAGCATAATCTATATATTCTGAATAGCTGATTGTTAATTATATTACAAAATTTGGCTAAAGACACATAGCTGTGTTTATGAGTTTGAATGTTATATTTTTTTTATGTAGGGCATTTGCTATAAGATATTTTTATTAATATGGCCTATTCTAATTAACCTGTATCAAAAGTTAATACCAAAAATTTCTAGAAGCATTAGATATTGATTCATATATTTATAAATCTTGCATATTAAAAAACAGTATTTAAACATACATTGATTATTGTAAACCTACACTAAGGAAATGTATTGATTACAACATCATAGAAGAATCGAGGAATGTCAGTTAGTATTGGTTAGCGTGTAACAGTTTACTGCTGTGTGATTTTTATATGAGCTGTTTGTATACTGACTTATTTCCATTTTGAAGAATATTGGTGTAAATGACACTTTGTCTATAATGAGTACTTTAGTTTCATATTTTTACTTTCCCTGTAATACAGGGTATATGGAGAAGAGTATTGTGTAAGATCAAAAATCCAACTCGGATTTCGAAATATTGAGCATAATTATCTGCAAATTAATCTTAAAAATTACATAATTAAAAATGTGTTATTTCCATGTATTTAACTATAATATTTCTGCAAAAACTGAATCAACTTTTTGTTTCAATTGTTTTTCAGTTCTTCGAAAGAATCACAATAATGTTTATGCCTGAAAAGTATCAGCCAGATTACAGCTATCTGCGCCGTGTTCCTATCAGTCGCGTTCGGATCTATACTCTGCTACAGCTCATCTTGTTCAGTCTTCTCTTCTGTTGTAAATTCTTCAAAGTGACAGCTATTCTCTTCCCTTTCTTGGTAAGGTGAAAAAGTTAATTGTATACATATAATAGGGTGAGACTTGCTAAGTTGACCACACCAGATGTTTCCAATCTTTTCTGAATAGTTTAGACGTGTATATATAAACATATAAATGTATCCCTGCCAACTAAATTTAATGAAAATTTGGAAAAAAAAAATTTT
The DNA here is from genome assembly GCA_951213105.1 of Amaurobius ferox. Taxonomy (NCBI): domain Eukaryota; kingdom Metazoa; phylum Arthropoda; class Arachnida; order Araneae; family Amaurobiidae; genus Amaurobius; species Amaurobius ferox. The sequence goes on from OX578148.1 coordinate 92,811,246, forward strand.
TAAATATCCAGAAAATTATATAAAAATCTGATATGATAAAATAATTTAAATGTCAAAATCATTGTTTTAATAATGTTGTTAAAAAATGTATCTCCATTTCAGTGACAATATATTTCAAAAATAATTTTCCTGTATAAAATTCTGAATAATTATAATAACTGTATTGGATGCAAACATATATCTAAAAGGAAAAATATTTTCACAATAGAAAAAAATGCACCAAAAATCATGTATAAATGCAAACATTCGCAATATTGCCCAGCAGTCTTTCACAAGCAAATTGAGAACTAAACTTGACATTAAAAAACCAAATACTAAAACAGGACTTTGACTAACTATAACTATTGACAGGATTTTTGCCAAAATATAGAAATTATTTTTTTAAATCTTTAAAATTTGCCCTTAAAACATAGAAAAAAAAAGAGTTTGCTAAATGTTTTAAGAACAGTAGAAAATGCAAAAATCTTGGTTTCCAGAAAATTAATTGGCAGCAAAAATTTAGTATTTAAAGTGATTTAGGAGTCATCTTAAATCACAGTTTATAGTCTTTAATTTTCTTCTACCAATTTCTTTAAGAATTGCTCAAATTCATTTTAAAATCATATTTTCCATATTCGAAAACTTAATTTGCATTTGGCAAACACACTGGTGAATTTTTTGTCATACTCTCTGAGAAGAACTGTAAATTATGTGACAGTTCATAAACATGAAACTTGACGTTGTAGATAATGTCATAGATATGTAAATAAAACTAGAGCTGTAAGCTAAACAAAATTATGTTGGGACTGCAATTTCTTTACAATGTAATTCCATTGCGATTCAGAATTTCATGACAATACATTCTATAATTTGACAACAGCCCCATTTTCAACAAAAAATACTAAACATATTTTAATCTAGAACAAAGTAACCTTTGGCCTGAAAATTGGAAGATTGCACAAAAATTGAGAAAGTTCTAGGAAATCTGAAAGAGTTGGTTGCTATGTATTTGTAAAAATAAAAAATTCATATTTCATCAATTCTAAAATCCACATTTTTACATATTTTAACACCTGAAATTGGGAGTACATCTTAGCAATGTCACCTTACAATCACTGTTTTTAAAAACTGTGAGAGGAAGTTAGGATTAATTTTGTGAGCCAGCATATGTAAAGTGGATATTACAAAGCATAAGAAAATAACCTAACACAATTTAAAGTTTTTCTGCTTAAGAGGTGATTCTGTGTACCTGCAACTCCAAAAAACTTAAAACCAAGATACTGAAATTATATACTAGGAAACTATATGCTGCATGGAAAATGTGAAAAACTTGAAGGGAATTTAAAAATAAATTAAAATACCAGGAAAAACTGTGTCATTTTTGTATATTTGCCAATGATATCCCATGCTGCATACCCAATAAAAATGTTCTCGAATTTATCATTTCCTTGATAATATCAAAGTGTACTAAAACGTTACATATTGTCAAGTATTGTATTTATTCTATCAAAAAATAGTTTTAGCTCACCTAAAGTTTGACAACCATTGAGAAAATTTTTATTTAATTAAAAGATTGCATAGCAACCCTGTAAAATCCTTGTAAATCACTTGAGGTTACAAAACTTATAGAGATGGTATTTAATTTTTATGTTTAAAACAATATTATCTTTCTTCACAAAATCAAAACTAGTTTTTAAATGGATTTAGGTTCCTTGAAATATGAGACAATGAGTTTGATAGAAAAATTTTGAATTTGAAAGAACTTTCTGAACAGATAAATTGATCTGTTTTTAGCATGGATGTGCACTTTTTGTATCTCAAGCCAATTGTGCGAACTTAATACAACGGGAGAATTCCTAGGAATATATTTTTTTCTGATTCATTTCCTATATGCATTTTTAAAACATTATTACTTTCTAGTTATTAGATAAAATATATACATTTTTCTTTGTAAATATCAATGTAATTATTTCTAAACCATGATGTTACTGGACTGTGATAGCAAATATAAATTGTTTATATTTTGTTATTAAAAAATACATACATTATAATTCATCCTCATTTTTTTTCCTAATTATTTATATTTTTAAAAAATTCTGTCTCAAACATGTTTCTTTCTAGCTTCTAGGGATCATTGTCATACGTAAAGTTCTTGGATGTGTATTTGACAAAGCTCACTTAAAGATGTTGGATGATGTCATGCCCGAGACAACTCAGTTTAAGAAAGAAGAAAAGCCTGCTGATGAAGTATGTCTTATTTTCGCTTATGTTTATTAGTTATGCATCGAGCCTTTGTGTTTACAGGGTTTTCTTCCCTCTCTGGTTGGAAAATAGTCCTATAAATGACATAAATACTTTTCTTTTAGCCTTTACAAATAGTTCCATTTTATGAGAGCAGTCAAACTGTATTAAGTTTATCTTTTGTGTTTATTCGTATTCCAGATGATTATCTCTATAGGAGAAAATAGTTCTTTTAGGAGGTATTTCTAGCAGGATGAAATTATTGACAGTAAAAAGAAATTTTTTAAAATAAATTTTATCATACTATCTCCTATTTCTTATTTGTTTTGAATGTCACACAGATATTAGATGATAAATGCCTTTGATGTTGCTTGTCAAATTGTTCTTGGGGGGGGACTTCAATATTCACACTTTCTGTAGAATTGTTAAAGTGCCATATTGTTTATTGCTTCTGGCATTTTTTCTCTCCTATCCTTTTGAATAAATAAATTTATTTATGTGATCAGTCGAAGAATGTACCACCCCCTAGTCCCCTGGTTATGCTATTGTCTTCATTTCTTTGAAATGCATCCTCACAGAAAGTGGCCAATTTACCTGTTGCTTAACATGTTGGCTGGCATGTCAGACCCCATTTGCTATAAAATACTACTATGGCATGTCATTCTACATATGTAAAATTATAATTTTTGCTTCGGTAAAATACTGTAAATTGTTTTGATGGTTATGTTACATATCACAGTGTTCCTGTGTTTCTTGGAAAGTTCTTATTTTTTATTTTTAAAGGCCCATAAAATTTCTTGTTTTTCAGGGGTTCTTAAAAAGTCCTTCCTTTCTTGTGGATGAGCAACTATTTTAGGTAAAAATAGGTGATTTAAAACAAGTGTAGTTGCCAAATAAAGCAAATCGTCACCAACTATGTATTTATCATGTATATACCACTGTAACTTAGCCTTTCATATTTATTATTTATGTTGCATAAAATTTCGCTTGAACCATATTAGAATATGCATGTATAAGTGCTCTGACTAATATGCAGAGTGGGAACCCTGCATCAGGAATACCTGATTTTCATGTATTCCTGATGATTATTGACATAGTAAAAAATAATACATTCCAGCAGCCAACATGTTGATAAAATTCATTTCTTTCCTTTGTATGTGCAAGATTAGAAATCTATTGTATAATACAGATGTTCACAACTTTATATAATGTGCAACCCTTTCCCAAAGAACCTTCTCATATAATGTTTCAACCACATGGTTGTATTATAATACAAAACACATTTAGAACTTCTATGGATGTAAAGATCTTTGAAAAGTAGCATCTATAGACGTTCTATCCAATTCCATCTATTGAAATTTACATCTTTTCTTCATTAATTTTTGTCATTCTCAAATTTAGTCAACCAACATTTTCAATTTCTTTTGACGCACATGCTTAGATTGTTTGTATCATACATTTAGAAACTGATTATTCAATTCCCATGTTTTATTACATATCTCTCTTTTTAGTATAAAATCTCTGATATCAATGTTTTTTCTTTTGTTAGATAATGTATTTTCAATTCCTCTTTGACAGAAATCAATCAACCTCTTAATGATATTGAACTAGGGCATGTCATTTATTACATGTATTATTAGCTTCCTTATCTCTATTTTTATTATTATTGACACATAGTAAAATTCTGCTGCATATGCGCAAGTTTACACATTTTTTTTTTAATTGTATCTACCACGTAATAGTTACTAATTGATATTAATTTAATTAATTAAAATAATATTTATATATAGTGAAAAAATAATAATAAATATACCTTTCAGAATTCCTCCAGCTTGTCTGAGGTATGCATTGATGAAAACAACTCTAAAAGCACCATGAACAGCAACAACAGCCATGCCAACATTAATATCTCTGAAGTGCTTACCCAGAGCAGCATTTGGAGAAGCATCAATCAACAGTCTTCTAAAGCAACTAGAAAGTTTTTGGTTGCAAAGACGTAAGTTTTAGTTATTTATAAATGTGAATTAAAATTGTGCCTAACTTTTTTTATGGCAGATCATTTAAATGTGCAGTGTTGTAGGGGAAACCCTTCCTTTTAATTTCTATATTTATTATTTTATTTATTTTATATTCATTTTTATTTTTCTTATTTATTATATTTATATCTTTATTTACTTACTCTTATTTATGTTTTCAGATTTAAGTTATTACAATTAATATTTTATCATTATATTTATTTAATTATATTTACATTAGCCTGTGATCGTATAGATTTGATTTAAATAAAGTTTACTTTTATTACTATTAAAATTGCTTCCTTATTTCTTTATTTATTTCCCTTATTAAACCATTACTATTTTTGGTCTGTGCTAGACTTTGTTTATATTTTTAAAAACATTTCAACATCTTCTATTTACTCCACTTACCTTTAAACGACCTCATTATAAATAATTAGCACAGCCAACACCAAGAAAAGCACAACTCTTATTAATGTTAAATTAAAAATTTGCTTTTATTGACAATTAAAAAACATCTGATTAATTCAAGATTCAATTTAGTGTAAAGTGGTAAAAATTAAAGTTAGTACATTACGTTATAATTATATCATTTAAATTTTAAAACCCAGGAATCAGAATCCACTCTGGTCTGAAGACCAGAGTTTCGTCTGCCTGGAGCTGTCCACCGAAACTTAATTGTTAAAACTTAAACAATAAACACAAACACTAACTTATAAAAATGTACTAATCTTACTCTTGTACAGTTAGAAACAAATATTAACTTCCTAGTGTGAAACACAAAAAAATTTCATGTGGACCAAACAACGTTATAAATATCGTAAAATTTAAAGATGTTTCTGTGGCATGGATTTTCTGAATAAATAAAAGGAAACACCCTTTTATGTCGATGTGAGGGTGGATACAAAAAGATATCACTGATGGTTAATAATTGGAGATGGTTAATATTTGTGGAGACCACTGCTCTGATGTTACATACACATCCTGTTGGTTAGACACTAAAAAGAGATGCCACTGATGACTAATACTTGCAGATGGTTAATAATTGGAGATTGATAATATTTGTGGAGACCATTTGCAGAAAGACGAATACCATCTTAAGTACAGGCAATTGAAACAGAATTGCCACTTTGACAAGGATCCCTGCAGATACACTGGAACTCAGAAGCAGGCATTTTTACTATTACACTATAGTCGGTTTTCAGGAATGCCAAGATGCTCAGTATCCAAATTCATGAGCTTCATTTCGTAATCGGACATTTTTCTTGATTAGTTGATTCAAAGGCAAAAGTACCTGTATCTGCCTCATCTTGGGCTTTGATAGTTACAATGTCATTATAAGAAGCACATTTTCAGATCATAACACGCCACTTCGAAATTTCAAAGAAACTAAGCTTACGTGAGATTTGTCCATCGTCTCCAGAACACCTTTTCTGGCGACCCCGGGCGCCCAGCGTGAGTCAGCGTGAGCCCCGGGCTCGGCCCTCGAAATTTTTTTCGACCTTCTTACAATGCTGACCAGGAGATGATTACCATACCTGCCAACTTTTACGCATTATGTGTAAAGTTTACGCATTTTAACTGCTCTTTACACTTTTACGCATATATTGCTATATTTTACGCATTTCCGCATTTATTTGAGTTTTTTAACATTACTAGGAAATCAATCTTCGGCGAAATTCTCCGGCTTTTTTTTTGTTTGGAATTTATCAATTAACCAGACGTGGTATAATTCCTCGGAAACACCATTTTTCGCTTTTTCAGCACGGATTTCTACCATTCCCGGGATCGTAGCAAATCTATAATAAAAGTCAGGGTAATACCAATCAAATTAACGGAGAGTTACGGCCGCGTGTAATGTAAATGAAGATCTTGATCGCTTATTTTATGAAAGTAATAAATATACTTCAAAGGTTGTCTAATTCAGCATAAATCGCTAAAATGTTATTTTGTTCATTAATTTCGCATAAACACTGCGATTGCGCAATTCAGTTTGTTCTTATGAATCGCCGAGAGAACAAAAGTATCTTTTTCCATCCATCTCAATCTTCTAAATATTGCATTTTTGATTGACTGAACTAGCTTATTTTCATATTCAAATTAATTTTTATGGTTAATTTCTTAATTATTTTCGCATAAACAGTGCGATTACGCAATTCAGTTACTTCGCGTGAATTGCCGAGAGTACGTTAGTATCTTTTTCCATCCATCTCCATCATTTAAATGTTGCATATTAGATCGATTGAACTAGCTTATTTTCATATTCTGATTAAATATTACGGCATAACTAGGCTTAATTATTTTCGCATAAACAGTGCGATTGCGCAATTCAGTTTGTTCTTATGAATCGCCGAGAGAACAAAAGTATCTTTTTCCATCCATCTCAATCTTCTAAATATTGCATTTTTGATTGACTGAACTAGCTTATTTTTATATTCTGATTAATTATTACGGTTAATTTCTTAATTATTTCATACCTGCCAACTTTTACGAATTTTTCGTAATTTTTACGAAAATTCTCTTATTTTACGATTTTACGCGCGTCGATTTCTTTACGATTTTTAATATTTTTTACTAATTACGCCTAAAAATCGCGCCAATTTGCCGATTTATCGCCAAATTTATATTTTTACACCAAAATGTCGCCAAGCATTTGGATTGCTTGTCACACGAGAACGTTCGCGTTCTCGTGTGACAAGCAATCCAAATGAACGCAGACAATGAACGCAGCAATGAACGCAGACGTTCTCGTGTGACAAGCTCTATTTATTCTGGTATTTCCAGCACGCAGCGTTCAAGAAACGGACGGCAGACAATGCTCGTCTTTCTAACCCGGAAGTGTAGGCATAAAATCTCCCACAGAAAGGAATCAAAAATAAGTTGTAGATTTTTGTCTCCTTAATCACCGTGATGTATGTTATCATATATATCATTAATACATATGTTGTCATTGGACTCAAAGGGGAAACAGAAGAAAAAACTTCGCACAGCATTTGAAAATATTTGTTTTACTTTTACCCTTTTTTGTTGAGAGTCCAAAATTACCAGTTTGCATCCATTTTCTTCTTCTAATGATTTCATATCAGAACAATAGACCTAATTTATTTTTATAGTGCGAATAAAAATAAAGAATTATTTTACTAAGCAAATTATATTTCGCTTAAATTTTAAGATGAGCAATTCAGTCTTTTCTTTTCAGGCTTTGCTGAGAGTACATAATTGCCTTTTTCCATCCATCTCCATCCCCTGATTATTACACATTAACTTTACCAAACTAGCTTATTTTTATATTTCAGTTGATTATAAAGGTCACCTTTTTAATTATTTTCATATAAATAGTAATTTTTTTTTTCATCTCTGCAGCGGTTGCCGAGAGAACGTTATTATCCTTTTTCATCGATCTCCATCTCCCTATTGTTGCACATTAACTTGATTAAATTAACTTATTTTCATATTTTGGTTGATTATAAAGGCAAATTTTTTTTATTATTTTTACATAAATAGTACGATCGTGAAATTCAGTTTTTTTTCGTGAGCGTTTCCGAGATTACGCAATCATCCTTTTCCATCCATCTCCTTCTCCTTATTGTTGCACATTAACTGGACTAAAGTAGCTTATTTTCATAGTTTGATTGATTATAAAAGTTAATTTTTTAATTATTTTCATATAAATAGTACGATCATGAAATTCAATCTTTTTCTATCTGAAGCCCTTTCTGCCACATTTTTATGAAAAGATATTTTTGAACAAAATAAACATTTTCTTTAAAATATACTGCCACCAATTTTTATTTATGTGTAGACAGTAGACAATGCACATTTTAATAATACATGATAATTTTATGAATGTGTTTAAAAATATACTGCAGTTTAAGAACAAAAAATTTGTGTCTTCCCAATTGTAAAAAAATTTTTGTTTTGTGAAATTAAGTTTATAAATCCTGACTATTGTAATGATTTAATTTCAACAAAACTGACAAAATAAAAGCATGAGTTATTTTAGATAACAAAATCATAGTTTAGAATTAATATAAAGGAATGTGTTAAAATTAAATTTTCCATGTATTTAAACAACCCTGTTCTTAAACGCAATTGTCAAACTTGCATATTCTAAATATAATATAATTATATCATTTTTCATCATTACATAACGAATTATATCATCATTACATAACGTAACTTTCTGTCAAAATATTTTGAGAGATGAAGGTTACAATGTAAATAATGTACAAATGAACATGCATACAACTGTTTCCAAAGAGATCTCAAAACAGTTGTGTGTTTCACATATTTGTGCATTATTTACATTGTGTCCTTTGAAAATCAGATTTATGTCGATTTGTTCTGTAAAACTCATTTTATGCGCTATTCTGATTTTTTTTCAAAAATCTTCTGATTTTTACTCCAAATAAGTTGGCAGCTATGTTATTTTCGCATAAACAGTGCGATTGCGCAATTCAGTTACTTCGCGTGAATTGCCGAAAGTACGTTAATATCTTTTTCCATCCATCTCCATCATTTAAATGTTGCATATTAGATCAACTGAACTAGCTTATTTTCATATTATGGCTAATTATTAAGGTTAATTTTTTAATTATATTTGCATAATACAAATTTTTCTATTTTGAAAAATGGGTATGAACTCTGTGAAGGAATATTTTCCAATAAGTGGTATTAAAGCAATAATTTAGGTAAATAAAAAGGAAACCATTTTGGCAGGAACATAATTCAGTGCTATTTTCTTTTTTTTAATTATTATTATTAAAGATCAATATTTGTTACTCTTAGTGAAAACCTGTGTTTTACCAAACATAAATATTTGTTTTCATTATAAAGTAATTTTCACCGGATAAAACATTTATATATTTTTTATTTTATAATTTATTGTCCTGAAATTTTATAAATTGGTGTCCTGAATTTTCATGTTCTACCAGTACTATGCCTGATTTTTAATGCAGATATTTGTACATAGTTAACATTGTTAACATAGTTAACATTTGTACATAGTGTACATTCATTAGAAATGTCGTTTGCGCGTGTAGTTTAAAAAAAATCATTATAAATGTCATTCACGCAAAATTTTACACATTCCAATTTTCCCAGGTTGGCAGGTATGGATTACCCAAGCAACACGCTTGCTTCCCAAGAGCCTCCAAATTTGGCGAGTGAAAACCTGCGCTTCACGCCGAGTGCTCACGCATATACTGCGGAATAAAAACGATGTTATTGTTGGAAATAATCAATACATCGCGATTCACGTTCCTGTGAACGGGCGTTTATGCAAATTTAATATGAACGACTCTTCCCGTTCACCGGCGTGAACCGTGACGTTTTTCAACATGAGGTTTCATGCAAATCAGTTCTCAATGCGTACGCATCTGATTTGCATATCCGGGGGCGTTTCCGGAACTGTCCATTCTCGGATATATAGGGCAGAGGTTTCTTGAAGCAAATGAGAAGGTCGAAAGGTTCGATCGAGATCAGACGTCTGAAGAAGTCAGACGAGATAGACACTGATGGTCTGATGCAGACAGACAGAAATGTTTTTGACAGAAGCACTGCGGAATATCGTTTGACGACGGTGAATAGTCGAAACGGATGCAGATGTGGTCAGTTTGGACCAGCATGTATTGAACGTTAAATTTACTTACAAACGTTCGGAAGCCGCTTTAAATATTTTCCTGATGTTTTATCCTTTGGTTTCCCTTTGTCAAGTGATGGTGGCTGAAATACACGCAAGTGATAGAGGTAGTATAGTAACTTACTACCAAATGCTTCAAGGAATCTCTGTCTAGTCATTTACAACTAAAAATCTTTTGTACATAGTATATTTTTGATGTTTTACGGCATGGAAAATTACCAGGTACGTGTAATATGCCGAGTTGTGTTTTTCACCAAATAAAGTGAACGAAGTTTTTCTTAAAAACTGGACTTGTGTACTTTCATAACCCAGCCAACACTTATTGACTCTGACAGTGCGTGCTTTGCTATCTTCAAATTTTAAATTTTCCAACAGAAACGGTTACGGGGCCAGTTCAACGCCCAATAGAGTCATAAGTACAAGTATCTTTAAAGAAATCGTTCCAGTGTTCAGATGGGGGCCGCACATGGCACCATTTTGAAGTTCGTGTGAACAACGAAACGCAACAGTGTAAACGTAAACAGTGTACAAGAACTTTTACTTCTGCTTCTTCAAAACTACGAGTGGCCATGGAGGCAAGTAGAACGGAGTTGCTGACGCGGGACAACTACGTCACCTGGCGTACCGACATCTCATTCGTCCTCAAGGGAGAAGGATGTTTCGGACACGTAGATGGAAGTGCTAAGCCTATCGAGGAAGATGCAAGTCGCCGCGACTACGATGATTTTTATCGCCGGAAAGACCGAGCGCTCGCCATCATTTATCAAAGTTTATCCTCGGAATACAAGGAGTTGATAAACGTCACCGACGAACCTAGTCAAGTATGGAATACCTTGAAAGAACATTTTCAAGCGCCTTCCCGAGCCAACCTGGTTAGATTACTAGATGAGTTCTTCGACGTTCGGCCGGAGCCAGATGAGCCTGTTGACATTTTTTGCTCAAGACTGCGGAAGGCCGTGACGAGGCTTAAAGACGCGAAACACCCCATTGAAGACCTATATGTAGCATTCCAGTCGATTCGGTACCTTCTGGAAGAATTCCGAGGTATCGTTCAAATTATATATCGATGGAATGACTCGGACTTCAAGCTCAGTAAAATACAAGCAGAGCTAGCAGCGGAGGAGAGCCGGCTGAGGCAGCAAGCAAGTGACTTTTCCAAAACTGTGAGTTCAAATTCTGCATATTTTACTTCTAAGAAATTTGTAAATAGAGTAAAAGTGTCTAAACTTCCAAATGTATCTCATAATGTGTCTAATGTAAATACTTCTAGTCATAATGTAAATATTTCTAAAAGTAAAATTGGTACTTACGTATTATCGCAACCATGACAAAACGTAATTGATGTATCGTCCAATAAAGGTCCCGATCGATTCCAAGGACAACATGCAACAAAGTGATCTGTATGAGGACCCACGTTCGAGCTGGCTCGAACTGGTTGGGGGACGTACGCACCGCTGGGACTGTGTCGTCAGACAGGCCGGCTTCGCCGGACCAAGTCACAGAGCATACTAGACTCGCTTCTGGGTTTTTCTCAACCAGTTCGAGCCTGTTCGAACGTGGGTCCTCATACAGATCACTTGGCTGCATGTTGTCACGGTCCTTGCGCCGTGCGACGGTCCCAGAAGCGAGTCTAGTATGCTCTGTGACTTGGTCCGGCGAAGCCGGCCTGTCTGACGACACAGTCCCAGTGGTGCGTACGTCCCCCAACCAGTTCGAGCCCGCTCGAACGTGGGTCCTCATACAGATCACTTTGTTGCATATTGTCCTTGGAATCGATCGGGACCTTTATTGGACGATACATCAATTACGTTTTGTCATGGTTGCGATAATACGTAAGTACCGTAAAATTAAGTGTTTTAAGTGTAACAAACTAGGTCATACTAAATCTAATTGCAGTAGAAATAATGGATCTAGTATTGTGGAATTTCTTGGGTCTCCACAGATTGAGGCTAATACTGTAATCGATCCTAGCGATAGACTCAGCTGGGTAGTAGACACTGCTGCTACGCGACATTTCTGTAATAACATTAAGTTATTTTCAAAATTTAATGAGTGCAAAGGCACTTCAATGTCGCTAGCAGTAGGGGATGTCGAAAGTCCAGTTGAGGCTATCGGGACGGTGGAAATGTATGTCCAATTTAAGGATAAGCAAAGTATTATCAAATTGGAAAATGTTATGTATTCTCCTAAACTTAGGAGAAATTTATTAGCTGCATCTGTTCTTGAGGAACAAAATTTTAGTTTTAATGGAGCTAATGGGGTTCTATGGTTTTTTACACCTAAAGGGGAGAAATTCTTTTATGCAAAAAGAAAGGATGGGTTGTATTTTTTAAAACCTAAGTATAGTACCCAGGAACAACATAACGTAGAAAACCGTCAATCTAAAGATAGGGATCGAGATGGAGACAAGAAACACAAAAAGGATAAGAAATCCAAGGATAGGGATCCTAGTGCTTCCAGAAAAATAGACAAAGTAAAAATAGCACCTAATCTTAAAGAAACTAAATTTAAATCTGACAAAACAAAAACTAAGCAGAATAGAAATGTGGATAGTTCAATATCTAAGCCTAGCAGTTCAGTAACTGAACTTAATAGTACAAACTGTCTTTGGCATAAACGATATTGCCACATAAACGCTGAATATCTCCTCCAAACCAGCAAAGTTTCTGCCGTAAACGGACTTCCTAGGCTTAAATACAAAAAGTTAAATTGTAAATCGTGTAAATTGGCTAAGTCTAGGAGAGTATCATATAAACCCACCGGTAGGATAAGGTCCACTAAACCATTGCAATTGTTACACATGGATGTGTGTGGTCCCTTACCCACAGCCTCATATGGTGGGAACAAGTATGTCTTAACTATAACAGATGATTATAGTAGAAAAGTTTTTGTTTACCTCATGAAACAGAAGTCAGAAGTATTTTCACATTTTAAAGAGTTTCAGGCCAGAGAAGAAAGGCAGTTAGGTACTAAAATTCTATGTATCCGGACGGATAATGGGATGGAATTCTGCCATGATAAGTTCAAAAATTACCTGAAGGATATCGGTATTAAGGCTGAGAGGACTAACACATATACCCCACAGCAAAATGGAGTATCAGAGCGATTCAACTTAACCGCATTTGACTGTGTTAGAGCCATGTTGAACGACAGCAAATTGCATGACAGATTCTGGGCGGAAGCAATATTGTGTTTTGCATACACTAAAAATCGAATATGTCACAAATTTAAGACAAAAACTCCACATGAACTCTACAGTGGTAGAAAACCTTCAGTCAAACATCTTAGAACCTTTGGTTGTAGAGCATATGTAGGCAAACCCAGTCAGCTCAGAAAGAAGTTAGACATGAAAGCTACAGAAGGGGTGATGGTAGGCTATGCTACTAAAACTAAGGGCTATAGGATATTTTTGTCAGGAGAGAAACGAACAATTGAGACCTGCAATGTGAGGTTTGATGAGGGTGATGTAGTGGAAGGCATCCTGGACCCAATTTGTCCCAGAAATATCTCCTTAGGGATATCAAGAGATAACCTTTCAGAATACTCCGACGGGGAATATCCGAGAGAGCAGTCTGATGGGGGGGCAGGAGAGAGTGAAGACACTGGTGACGATCCGTCTGAATCCAGTGAGGAAACGGACTCTCCTGCTGACTCCAGTATGACTCCTTGCTCGGATATTGCTTGGCAGCGAAAGATGGTTCCAAGACCCGATGGGAGTAGAACCGATGTGTATTATTACGCTCAAGGAGATAATAAAAGGCTGAGGTCGCACAATGATGTTAAGAAATATTGTGATAAAAGGAATATACAATTTGATCAGCAACTGTTTAATTTTCGGGAAAATAAAGGTCTTAAAAGGGTCAGAGGCAGACCAGAAGCAAGCAATATTGAAATAAATATACCAAAAGGGTACAACGCTGCTATTAAATCTTCCCAGTCCGAAAAATGGTGTAATGCTATGGATGAAGAAATGACCGTAATGCAAGAGAGGGGTGTCTGGGAACTAGTTCCTGCATCCACCTCACAAAAGCATATAGGCAGTAGATGGGTCTACACCATTAAGAAAGACGAGAATGGGAAAATCAAGAGGTTTAAAGCTCGTTTGGTAGCCCAGGGGTATGGTCAGAAAAAGGGAGAATCATACGATGAAGTTTTTAGCCCTGTTGTTAACTTCAACTTAATTAGAGCATTCTTCTCAATTTTCATATGCATGCTTGGCTGGATGCATTTCCAATTAGATATCAAATCTGCCTATCTCTATGCTAAATTGAGTCAAAAGGTATATATGAAACAGCCTCAAGGTTATGTCAATCAGGAACAGCCTGATTATGTTTGTTTGTTGAAGAAAGCCATTTACGGTCTTCATCAAAGTGGAAGAGAATGGTTTAATGAACTTGACACCAAATTAAAAGAATTAAATTTTTTAAAACTTCAATGGTGTAATTGTGCATATATTTACAATAGCAAAGTTCTTATGCTAGTCTATGTGGATGACATAATTCTCTTCTCAAAGTATCAAAGGGACATAGACCACATTGTTTCATTACTTAGCATAGAATTTGATATCAAGGTATTAGGAAAAATTAGAAAACTTTTAGGCGTGGAATTTAAAGAGTGTGACAATAAATTTTTTATACATCAAAGTCAGTATATAGATAAAGTATGTCAAATGTTTCAACAGTATAAATATCCAGTTACTTCACTTCCCATTTCTAAAGGGAATATTCTAAGTAAAATAGATTGTCCAAAGACAAGTGAAGAAATAAAGCAAATGCAAAGTTTTCCTTACAGGAGCTTAATTGGGTGTTTGGCTTTTATATCTAGTAGGACTAGACCTGATATTTGTTACGCCATCAATATATTATCTCAATTTCAAGAAAACCCTGGAATTAAGCATTGGGATGCATTGTTAAGACTTTTAGGATATGTTGAAAAGACTAAAAACTATATGTTGAATTTATATAACATTCAGGAGTTAAAATTGAATTGTTATTCAGATTCTGACTTTGCTGCAAACAGAGATGACCGTGTTTCACTTGGAGGCATGATACTCTTTATTGACAATGTACCTATTTCTTGGCGTACCTTTAAACATAAGTGTGTCAGCTTATCAACCATGGAAGCTGAATACGTATCACTAACTGAAGCCGCTAAGGAAATGGTATGGGTACAAAACATAATTGAAGAATGTCATTTACTTGGGTTAAACTTTAATAAAAGTAACAGTGTTATTTTTAGCGACAACCAAGCAGCCATTAATTTTTCTAACTCTCCAATTGAAAACAATAGAACTAAGCATATTGATGTTAGATATCATTTCCTAAGAAATTTAATAGTCAATGAATCTTTTAATGTTAAATTTGTAAATAGTAAAGATAACTTAGCAGATCACTTTACTAAACCAATGACTAAGGAAATAATACTTAAATTTTGTAATAAAATTTTTAAAAACTAAATCAAAACTTTTTGAGATTAAATGTTTAGTCTAAAGAAAATTTTAAATACTAAATTGAATTTGCAACTTGGGAATTTTTTTAAAAAGATGTCATATATATACATTATTGTTTATCTTAAACCTCATTGATATAAGATAGTATATCTTGAGTATAAATTTTTGTGATATTGAATCTTTTTCACTTTACACCTTTGTATATACATCCATTTTCCATGACCCGCATGATGCTAAATAATAGCTTATGTGTATAAAATTTTGTATTTTTCAACTTGGTAAAAAGTATGTGTTGAAAGTTTTGATAAAGGAATTTTATTATCTAATTACTTGCATCATGTATTTTTAAATATTTGGTATATCAATGCAGTCTAATAGTATTAATTATGTATACTTATATTGTGTTAATAGACTAAATTTTTTTAAGCTTTTTGAATTATAGTGTTTATACTCAAATTTAAATTAAACTTAAATTCTATGCTTATACAAAATCTTAATCTTTTAAAGTTGACTTGTTTAATATGATAATGTGCTTATACTTAAATTTTGGATACTTATAATTAAATTTAAACTAAAATTTCAATTTTTGAATGCTGATACTTAAGCATTGAAGTTGTGTTGTATATAAATTTCTACTTGATGTGAAATGTTGTTGTTACAATATTGTCGACAATACTTGACTATTTTTCAGATGCTATAAGTACTTATGCATTTTATTTTAAATTTAATAATGATATAATACTTTAAATTTTTTCCTTCATTATATGTTTGATAGGATACTGGGGGCCTTGGTGTTTATTGATATACCTTGGTTTCTCAGAGTAAGTTTTCTTTTGCATATGCATTGAGACTTAAGGATTTGCATGAGGGGGCCGATTGTTGGAAATAATCAATACATCGCGATTCACGTTCCTGTGAACGGGCGTTTATGCAAATTTAATATGAACGACTCTTCCCGTTCACCGGCGTGAACCGTGACGTTTTTCAACATGAGGTTTCATGCAAATCAGTTCTCAATGCGTACGCATCTGATTTGCATATCCGGGGGCGTTTCCGGAACTGTCCATTCTCGGATATATAGGGCAGAGGTTTCTTGAAGCAAATGAGAAGGTCGAAAGGTTCGATCGAGATCAGACGTCTGAAGAAGTCAGACGAGATAGACACTGATGGTCTGATGCAGACAGACAGAAATGTTTTTGACAGAAGCACTGCGGAATATCGTTTGACGACGGTGAATAGTCGAAACGGATGCAGATGTGGTCAGTTTGGACCAGCATGTATTGAACGTTAAATTTACTTACAAACGTTCGGAAGCCGCTTTAAATATTTTCCTGATGTTTTATCCTTTGGTTTCCCTTTGCCAAGTGATGGTGGCTGAAATACACGCAAGTGATAGAGGTAGTATAGTAACTTACTACCAAATGCTTCAAGGAATCTCTGTCTAGTCATTTACAACTAAAAATCTTTTGTACATAGTATATTTTTGATGTTTTACGGCATGGAAAATTACCAGGTACGTGTAATATGCCGAGTTGTGTTTTTCACCAAATAAAGTGAACGAAGTTTTTCTTAAAAACTGGACTTGTGTACTTTCATAACCCAGCCAACACTTATTGACTCTGACAGTGCGTGCTTTGCTATCTTCAAATTTTAAATTTTCCAACAGTTATGGCAAGAACCGCGAGGCGGACAATTTCCGCCAAGCTGCAACCATGCCGTACAGCAACCCCACCGGATGTAGGCACCCTCCTCGCAGCTGTTCACGACAGATAAGCCAAGAAAGCCGAAATTTGCTTTAAGATGCGTCTTTTTTCTACACTCTCGTAAATGAAGTGAAATGAACTTAAAACCCGAGAGCGGGAAGCCGAAAGATTAACAAATGATATTTCAACGTTTGAAGACGCATCGCGCATAATTTTGAATAATGAAAACAAAGAAACGATAACAAATTAACGTTAAAAGGGGAATAAATCGCCGAAATATTCAAAAACAACAAATAAATTTAGGATTTTGAAGGGAAGGGGGAAAATAACGAATTTTGAACTATTATCAAATTTTGAGCCAATAATTAAATTTTAGAATAAAAATCCCGGCATAACAGCAGTGAAAATTTCAAAATATTTATGCAAAAAGTAATAGATATTTGTGTATACTCACAGAACTTGCTTCTAGGGGGAGGTTCCAAAGTTAGAATCATGCTTCCATTGCAAATAACAGTATCCATGGACTGGTTTTGTACTGATTATGCACTTGTTAGCATGAAATATATTTTTTTTGCCAATTATATAAATTATATAATTATTAAAAAATGAAAATAATAAAGGAAAATGTGTGTGTGTGTGTGTGGTCTGTAGTGGGAAATCTAAGTGTTGTTCGACCATGAAATTTGGTACACAGATACTTGAATCTGAAAAAGTGTACCTCAGTGTTATTTTTTATTTTTAAATTTGGAATTAGTTTTTTAGTTTTATGTTTTACCCTGGTCTACAACAATTTTGGGTGATATTTACACAACTCGATTCCTTAGCAACTAAAAATATTATCACAGAGTTTCCATCTTGAAACTGTCGGAAAGATAAAAAAATTTTCTTTCAAACAACTTTAAATGGAATCCATACAATTAATATACACATTTTCATGAATTTTTTAAAAATATATACTTTTTGTGTGTTTAGAACATCCCCAATTTTTATATCACAATATAAAAAAATTGACGGCCAATCCACTGTGTATAATTTAACACCAGCTACTTTAAATATCACACACTGCTCCTAAACAAAAATTAATTTCTTGGAACCATCCCTTCATTGATTATATATTTTTAATTGTCGAACTATTAAAATTTTTTAATCAACCTTTGAATCTGCCCATTGAAATACAAGCCTTGCGATTGAAGATCATTGGCCTGCATGTGCATAAGTGGAAGGGTCGGTGCCATTCCTTACTTGTTTTAATGGGTGGTGTACTGAATATGTGGTCAATTGTGATCCTCATTTTGTGATTTACAGATTTTATTTATTTATTTTTTTTTTTGAGTGAAATATCAGTTCAAAACAAACAATTTGGAAATTGAGTATGGTGTTATCTGTTTCTATATTATTTAAGTAGTGGGTACTTATTTCGTTAAGTATTAGGTGCTTATTTAGGACTTTTGTCAACACTGGGTAATTTATTCTAGTTATATGTATGAAGGATCTGTAATTTTCTGAAAAAAAAATATGTTTTCTTAAAAATTGTGACCGTGCAATTGGCTTTTTTATTATTGTCAGCAAAGTAAATCCAAAAGTATCTATTTTCATCCATGTTTTGTGTGAAATTAATTTTGGACTAGAATGATCATTTAGTCAAAGCATGCTTTATTATTAATAAACATTTGAATGAAATATTAGTTATTAAGTATGATTTTATGCATACAGATTATATTTCCATGCAGTGCTTTTTACTCTGAAGTTCAAAAATAAGAAGCTTCATATTTTGACATTGTATAAAAATTATTAATTATTTTTGTAGAAAACAATATTTCTTAAAATCATATTGCATACTTTAGTTTTCGGAAAAAATTAAATTCCTAGTTTTGTTAATTTTCTCTTAGAAAATATTTTTAATACATGATTTACTGTATTGGTGTAAAATAAATATTTAGTTTTTGTAATTTTTCCATGTAGTAAATATGTTTTTAAATTCTCAAACTGTTCAGAGTTATTGGTTTCCAAATATGTTTAGAAATTCTGACTGTGGGATATGACATATCATAAAATATCAATTATTGTCATATGCATTATGAAATTATTAAAGATTTAAGTAAAAAAGAAAAAATCCAGCTGAACAGATAAAATTGAAATAAACCAGCTTATTTACAAGACTCATTTTTATTGAAAAATTTTTATTTTGAAATGTCATTTTTTTTTTCCAAGAAAAACGTCACTATTTCAACTATTGTAATTATTATGCTTGATTTGTTTCAATAATATTATGCCATTGATATATTTTAATATGTACAATACTCTCTCACCCACCCACCCCCCTCCCCTAATCAATTATGTAAAAAATTTCATTTGGCAACTCATGGAAATAGTTGTCAAATTCTTATTCAAGCAGTTGCCATTCAGGAGAAAAGTGGTGTTTAAAACATCACATTTTTTAAAATCAGAATTGGGTTTTTAAAACATTAAAAGTACTATAAAAGTACTTAAAAATTAAAGTACTATACATAACTACAAAATAATTTTTATAATCCTGCAAAATTTTATCTCAAATAGCTTGAAAGATATATCTATTTTTAGAAAAATGTATATATATATTTTTTAAATATAAAGAAAATACATCAAATGTAATTTTCAATATTCCTTTAAGCTTATTAGATAATATAACTTATTTTTATAATCTTTCCTGTTTGAATTATTTCTTAGCAAAAAAAAGAAACGCTGCAAGCGAGATGCCGCCAAATCTGAAGAACATCGAAGATTATCTGTTATGGAAGAAGAGGAGGAAGATAACCCCATTTCCTCAACTAGCCTGTCACCTTCACAACCACCTTCAGTGCCCTCTGTCAGTCCAGAGTCCAAAAGTGGAACCAGCATTTGATAGCAAGATTTCAAATTAGAGTTTGCCTTCAACACATAAGCAGCTTAAGAAATTCTGTATTTTTTTAACATTGCTCAAGAATCAACATTTTATAAACAATTTTCATCTGGAAAGAGTATTTATTCACTATTTAACATACTAAAAATTATTTAAATCTTACAGTCCAATTTTTTAATTCTAAATATTAGGCTAGGTTTTATAGTAATTCTTAATTCAATTTAAGATTCCGCATACTCAACTGTTGTTTAAATTATTTATATTTTTGCAAGTATGATTTTATATAATTGAATTATTTTTATAATGCCATCTCTTCCCTAGTGAGTGATATAATTGTTACGCTATTTTCATAATTGGACTATAAATTTCATATTTATACCTGCACTTTGCTATTCAAATTAACTTTCAGTATGTCTTAAACACAATACCTAAAAGACTGCTTATCCTTAATTTTTCAAGGTGTATAATATAAATTAAATCTATTCATAGTTTTCAAAGTATTGACACAGATTGATAATGGAATGTTGACACAACAAATTTGTATATGACAAATCCTATATAGATAAAAAAACTTCTCCCATCAAATCTATGACAAGTATCATACAAAACTGAATGTTTCATTTTACATAGTTGATTTCAGATTTGTATTGTTACTTGCTTGTACACATAATATATAGATTTGTTATGTTAAAATGTTTTAGTTATATATAGGATTTTTTATGCACATGTATGTTAACACTCACATAAGAATGAAAACTAATTCAAAGATTAAATATTGTAAATATCAGTTGGTAAATTACAAGCTTGGGCATATTTGTGTTTGTACATGCACTTACAATTATCTAGATATATCTCTCTTTAACTTTTAATAGTAGTCATTAATTGTTGTGCTCACATTTTTTTTTATTTAATATAGATTTGATTTCTCCTTAAATATATGAAATTATGTAAAGATATTTATTACCCAGTAAGTTATGCTTTGACAATCTAATCTCAGCGTGAGAGCTTTTAACATCCCCATACATAATAGTGAGTAACTGTTATTTGTTACTGATTAATGTGAAACATCACCTCTTTTGCATATTTTGAATGGGAAAAGGTTGATGCGTGTGACGATGGTACAAGGTACCTAAGGAAAGTAGATTCACTTATTTATTGTTATAATTATTTTTAGATATTTCATGTGCATAATGGTTTGTCTTTTTTTGAGCACACAGATTCGTAAAGTTGGTTTATGCCCATTTAAAATTATATATATATGTATATATATAAACATTGAAATTTGTAATCGAAAACTATGCATAAACTACGATAAGTACAAAAAAACCCATCTCTAGCATATGTTACAAATAAGTAACCATAGACCAAGACCAAGGATAAAAATAGAAGGTAACTTATCACTATAATGGAAAGAGGGTGAGGGGAAGATGAGTATACAAAAATCATAATTAAAAAGGTATATATATATATCAAGGGTAAATAATGCATTTGTAAAATTATTACGTGGTGTATTTGAAATTATTAATAATATTATTTATAAATATCCGGATAGTGGTAATTTTGACGAATACGTTTAAGATTATTGATGTGGAGTAAGTGAAATTGAGGATCAGAAAGTGTCGATGTATTCGAAATAGCTGGTTTAAAATGATGTTTCTAAACAATTGAATAGAATTACAAGATCGATATGATAGTTGCTTAATAATAGTGAAGTTATAAGAATCTTTTTTATCATATAGATTGGTGATATCATGATTATTGAGAGTATCTAAATTTAAGTCTAAATAATTTACAGTTTGACTAACACTAGGTTCATTAGGGATTAATTCTAGGTTAGAGAGGTAAAAATCAATATTAATGGGATAGGAATCATCAATAATACAAATAAAGTCGTCAACATATCGATATATAATATATGGATTAGAGTTAAAATGACGTTCATAATAATAAAGATATAAGTTAGCTAGAATACTACTGCTACAGCCCCCTTGAGGTACACCAGATGTTTGTAAATATATGTTATCACCTTGAATAATATAATTGTTGTATAACACAAAGTGCAATATCATAGGAAAGTTTTTGACATTAAATAGAACATTATTGGAAGATTGATAACCATGATAAAGAGAGATAATAACTTTGTATAAATCTTTAATATCAATATTATTAAATAGGTCTTTAAAATCAAAGGTATGGAAACCAAGAATATGTGGAAGCTTGCTAAGGTGATTAACTAAATTAAAACTATTGTTCAATATGAAATAGCCTGAATTCTTCAAGAGATTCATTAATTCTATTTAAACAGTTTAGCAAGTACTTACTAACTGTAGTGGTAAAGGTATTATGTCCACAAGTGACGGTTCTAAAACTGATATATATATATATATATATATATATATATAAAGTCCATCTCATAAGTTTAAGCACAACTGGAAAACGGGGATTACTAGAGAACAATACAAAATTAAACAAAGTGACATTATTCGTTCATAAGATACTGCAAATCCTTTTATATAATCCATATCAAAATGCATAAATAATTTTTTTATCATGACTTTGATACAAAATAAAAAAAAAATAGCCGGTTATAGACTGTATCAAAAGTTTAAGCACAGTAAAAAAAAATTCTGGTATAAAACATGCTTAATGAAGTTACTTATTGATAGTATTTCCATGGTTTCATATCACTTCAAACAAACATGTTTCCATGGACAAAATCAATTTTTGAAATATTTCTGGTTGCAGGTTGCTTCCTCAATAGCCAATATAAGTTCCTTAACAGGGTCATATTGCTTTCCATTGTTGTAAATTTGACGTGTTAAGATTACCCAGACAGTCTTAATAGGGTTTAAGTCTTTGCTCAAAAATGGCCACTCCAAAACTCCATATTTTGCTCTGAAAGCCATTGTTTGGTAGAACTGGAGGTATGTATGGAGGCATTGTCATGCTGAAATTCCCATTCAGACCTACCAAGAAGCTCACCGAATGGAAGCAAATGTTGCTGAAGTGTTTCTTGATACTTCATTGAATTTTGTCTTCCTTGAACACAATGTCACAGGAAGTCGGACCGTTAAAACCAAATGCCCCCCAAACCATCACAGAACCCTGTTGTCTGCTGAACAGAGTCCTCTCCTCTTTCTTGAGGTCTTGCCAATAAGAGTTCCAGCCATCAGGGCCATCCAAATTCCATTTTTTCTCGTCGCTGAATATTACCGAGATCTATTTGTCTCCATAAGACATGTATTTTCGAGCCCACTCCATTCTGTCCTTCTTATGATGTGGTTTTAAACATGGTTTGCGATCCATTTTCTTCAGAACAATGTTGCTGCATTCCCTGATGCGTCTATGTATTGTGTCCTTTGTGATCTCATACCTGCCAAATCTCCCGATTTTTCCGGGAGTCTCCCGAATTTTGAGGCAATCTCCCGAACTCCCGAAAAATTCCTAAATCTCCCGAATTTTTACAATAATTAGAAAAAGTCCCTACAAAAGGGATTTTTCTAAAAACAATCCTTATGCAGACGTGCCAACTCTCCGGATTTTGGTCGGAGACTCCGGATTTTTCATTACTTCTCCGGCCTCCGGATTACTAACAAAACTCTCCGGATTTTTTTGTTGGAAATTTATCAATTAACCAGACATAGTATAATTCCTCGAAAACACCAATTTTCAGCATTTTTAGCACTGATTTTTATCATTCCCGGGATCGTAGCAAATCCATAATACAATGCAGGGTAATGCCAATCAAATTAACGGAGATTTACGACCGCATGTATTGTAAATTAAGATCTCGATCGCTTATTTTATGAAAGTAATAAACATACTTCTTCAAAGGTTATTGAGCATAAATCGCTAAAATGTTATTTTGTTCATTAATTTCGCATAAACACTGCGATTGCGCAATTCAGTTTGTTCTCATGAATTGCCGAGAGTACAATAGTATCTTTTTCCCATCCATCTCAATCTTCTAAATATTGCATTTTTGATTGACTAAACTAGCTTATTTTCATATTCTGATTAATTATTATGGTTAATTTCTTAATTATTTTTGGATAAATAATGCGATTGCGCAATTCAGTTGCTTCGCGTGAATTGCCGAGAGTAAGTTAGTATCTTTGTCCATCCATCTCTATCATTTAAATGTTGCATATTAGATCAGCTAAACTAGCTTATTTTCATATTCTGATTAATTATTGTGGTTAATTTCTTAATTATTTTCTCATAAATAGTGCGATTGCGCAATTCAGTTACCTCGCGTGAATTGCCGAGAGTACGTTAGTATCTTTTTCCATCCATCTCCATCATTTAAATGTTGCATATTAGATTGACTAAACTAGCTTATTTTCATATTATGGCTAATTATTAAGATTAATTTTTTGATTATTTTTGCATAATACAAATTTTTCTATTTTGAAAAATCGGTATGAACTCTGTGAAGGGATAGTGAAGAATTTTGTAAGGAGTTCTTAAAAAAAGCAAAAAGAGCTACTACTTTATTTTTAAGTAGTAAGAAGGATTGAATTTGACATTTTTTAATTATATAGAACTTTTACGTGCTGTATTTTTACTTACCAAAAGATTTCTTTTATTCAATATTTTATCTGCAGAGAAGTGTTTCTGTGTCAAAGACATGTGAATGATTATTAAACAGTAACCAATGACATTTTTCTTTATGCATCATATTCAGTGTAATGAACATTGTTATAGACTCTGATGAGAATAACTCTAATGAATGTGCTTATTTTTTAAAAGATGATTTAATTCTTTTGTATTCGTTGAAATTAAATTGTGTTTATAGATACAATACAGATTTTTTATCATATTTGTCTATTTTTTATGGTGCAGTTTTGTAGTAGAGGGAAAAAATCCCTATTCTGTCTTGAAAATTCCCTTTTATGCTTTCTGTAAAAAAAGAAATTGCGCTGTGCGATTTTTCGATTTTTGTCGCGAATTGTAAATATTTAAAAATCTCCCTAATTTTCGTTTTCCAAGGTTGGCAGCTATGTGATCTTTATGCCGATGTTATTTTTTAGTTGACGTAAGGATATGTTTCATGTTGACACCAATCCCTGAATCCATCAATCTGTCTGTACACTTGTTATACAAGGCCGTCCACATCATGGTTTTCTATCGAAATGGTAGTCCTTGGCAAGTACTTTATATATACCACGCTTTGATCAATTGAAAATAATAGCAATTTCACTAACAGTCTTACCTTCAGATTTTAACTTTAAAATCCTTGAAATCTCCACTTTTGTAAACTTCAAGGACTTGGCATTTTGATTCACGAGCAGAAGTTATCTGTTTGCTTTCCTACCACTCAGGACAAACATTATTGCAATGTCATCATCACTCATTTGTAAAATTTTGCATAAAGTGCTTAAACTTTTGAGACAGTGTTTTTTCATCAAACTTTTCAAAACATATAATTTTTAACACATTTTTAGTGTTGTATACAATAAAATGGGTTTATTTCATTTCGATTACATTTTAATTATTTAATGTTAAATTTTATTTCATATTTTTCCATTTAATTTTATGAACATCTTTATTCTGTGCATAAGCTTTTGAGATAGACTATATATACATATATATATATATTACAAGTTATACAGTTTTAATAGATAAATAGAATGCAGTTTATTTCAGAAGTTATTAATGAAGAAACGTTTAGATGCAACACTTGCATTAACTCTACCGGATGAGCATGCAATCGGCACAAGCTGTAAGCGCATGCTGGTGTATAATTCAAATGTCGATGAGTATGGTGACACGTTTTAGTTCCCAATTTTAGAGGTACCAGGATTGATTTCACTTTTCAAGGGGGGAGGGGAGCAATCGCAATGTATTCTAAAAGGTCACAGTGGAATGTTAAAGGATGATAATGTTTTAGCAGATTCTAGATATTACCTCTGAGAAGGGTTTAAATATTAAATAGTATTTAATTTGTTTTAAAAGAAAAATGTTACATGCCAAGAAATGCACGTGATGTACATTATATGTCGCTGTGAATTTCTACCCCCACCACAAAAACCATAAACACCAGCTTGACAGTGCTCTCCCACTAAACATCTACGTATGACTTCATAGTCATAGCCGGATATCACCCAGTTTGACAATTTAATCACACTCCTGACAGCCATTAATAATATCATTAGTAATGTGCAACAAGAATGTACAAATTAGGTTGTATTTAGGTACCCCATTGTCATTTTATGTACATAATAGTAATTTCCAAGTACTGTAGCATTTCAATTATTCGAGCTAATGTGGATCGAGAACATATCAGATACAGTCAAACTCGGCTAACATGAAAAAGATGTGTATATTGCACTGTACAATTTAGAACTGGCAATGGCCCTTCCTTTCTAGGATTCCCCGTCATTATAGAAATGTGTACTGTAAAAGGGAAATGATATATACACTAAATGCGTACGTAATTATGTGTTTATTGCATTCTGTACGTACGCAGTATATTCTCATCCAGCTATTAGATGAATCTCAGTGCGGTCTTAATTGTATTTAGGCCTTCTGTATGTTGTTGAGACCCAGACCATCCGACCTACCAGAAAGGTGTAAGGTAACAGTTTGGACGGCCGGGAAGTGCCACCCAATTTAGACCGGAACCCAGTGGGAGAGGCATCCACAGGGACCGTACCCTCCTTCCCCTACCACCAACCTCTCGGAAGGACTTACGGACCCACATGTTTAACATGATCGTACTCCGCGTGAACACGGCGGCAGTTTTGGCAGTGGCTGGAATCGAGCCTGGACCTACCGAGTGCAACTCCAGCGCGCTAACCAATGGGCTACTGCGCCCTATGCCTTCTGTATGTGAAATTCTTGAGCTTCCTCCTTGACACATATGTTCCTCCTCACCACTCTCTTATTTTCCCCCATGTCAGCTGTCATCTCTTGTTGCTCATCCTCATGCATCCAATCTTGAATGTTTTCTTCTGCTGTAAGATTTTGAAACTGGGAGATTTTTTGCTTTCTTTATGAGTAAAAGATTATCTTCATCATCTTCTTTTCATTTGGTTTCACTAAAAAAATTAAGAACTTCACAGGAGTTGATGTTTCAACTTCATCCGAAAAAGTGATGAGTCAGCGAAAAAGAGAGCTAACTCGAATACCACAGAACCTCGAATAACTAGCACTCTACTGTATGTACAAATTAAAGCTTTATGACCACAGAGTATTATATTTCCTATACTTTTTCAAAGTTATTCCCGTGTAATAAAAATAATTTAATGGTACTTGTTACATTTTATTGAATATTTTGTGAAAAGTAGTTTTCCATGAAATTTTTTGATTAAATTATTTTTATTGAAATGTTTTGAGATGTGAAGTAATGCCCCACCACCACACACACACACACACACACTAGTGATTAGGGAGGGCGTTGGTGCTTGAAATGTCTCTATAAAGGGGCAATGACTATATAAAGACTGGGAATCACAAGTCTAAAGAATATTGTATTTTAATTCCCATTACCTGAAACATCTTATCAAAGTAAACTTTTATTCATATTTCTGTTAAAATTTATGCTTTTGTTAATCTTCAAAAAGTCAGAAATTATAACTTTTGTTTCACTGATTAATAATCATCTCATTCAAAAATCTCATTGTTTGTATATGTTGTTGTTTCCCTTCATAATCCGTCCATACAATTTTAGGTCTCTTAAATGACTCGTAATTAGTGAGCACATATTGATCAGTATATATGGATGTGTAATAAATTCAAATGCGTAAATATGTGTATCAAATAGTGATCTTAGTGCTTGATAGCAGAAATTGGCATAGATAAAGAGTAAATATATAGACATGCATCTATTTGCCAGTTACTATTTGACTATCACTGAGAATTAAATATTTGGCCTTATAAAGAAACTTACTTTTCAAAATGTTTTTATTTTGTTCGAATTACAGAAAAGATGCCTGTCTGTGCATGTACAAACTTGTGTAAAAAAATTCTGCTTAAAACTAATTTTCTGAATTTGTAACATGTTTTCTATACGAATTGATCCAATGTACATATTCTAAATATAATTGTAGCTATATTTGAAAAGTAACAGAAAGGTTTCTCAAAATATATTCTTGTAATATATATATATATAGTAATTCAGTCATGAAAATGCACATTCAGTAAATGAATTGATTCATTGATTCATGAAATTTCCATTGATATATCTGCATTTTAACGAAACAGCATCATTGTGTACTTTTCCATTTAGATGTATATATTCTTGAAGTTTTGCTATAACAATATTATGAATTTCATGCTGTATGCTTCAGATTTACATAGTAGGCCATTATATGTTTGGTATTTTCTGCCTTATTAATTCCTTAAATATTAATACATTTGGTGCAATGACACTTTTGGTTATGACACTTTTTTATTTTTGTAATTTGGGAAAAACGTCTGAACTTATATTTTATTCTAAAATAGACATTTAGAAAAAAATAAACATAGAAACTGCTACTATATATATTTTTTTTCACTTAAAGAATATTGCGTTGAGGATCTAAATTTTTTTAATTGAATTTGGCATATAAATAAAACTTCCCTGCTGTAGCACTTACTTGGGTGCCTAAAGGAAAAAGATCTCGGGGTCGACCTAAACTAACTTGGAGGAGACTGGTAGAACAAGAGAGGAATTTGATGGAATGGGCAAGCTGGTCAGAAGCAAGAACTGCGGCACAGGATCAACCAGGGTGACGACGCAAGCTAAAGGCCTTTTGTACCACTAGACACGATGAGTGATGATGATATAAATAAAATTAAATATAAATTTTATTTAATTCTCCCCTTGTGATAATTCCTAACCTATCATATCAATAAAGTAAAAGTCCTGATATACTTTATTGTGAAATTTCATAAATAGAAAACTCTCTGTGCCTAGTTTAAAACATTCTGCAGTTCAAAACTTATTTTCTTTATTTAAAACTTATTATTAGTACTTAAAACTTTTTTTTTTTTTTTTTTTTTTTTTTAAGAATTACTTATTTTCAGATAACTGCTCTCTTTTCGTACAAAAGTTTAAATTGTATGTTTATGCATTCAAAGTTTTACAAAAAGATTTGGGTGGTTTCAGATTGTTTCCTATCTTCATGTGCTTACAATAAATATCAGTTAAATCAAAAATTAATACTTTTATCAAAATTCTGTTAAAATAGCAGTATGCACTATCTGGAATTTTACTGAAAACAACAGAGAAAAACTGAGGGAATTTAATTTTGAAAAATATGTATGAACTCTTTTAATGCTATTTATTTTCTCTTTACTTTGTGTGTATGTGTATGTCATAGATTTTATCAAAATTTTAACTAAATATTAATTGTTTAATTTTATTTATTAAATTGTAATATTTTAACCACTCAATTTTACTATTAAACAATGTGCTGGAGTGATATAGCAAAATATTCAATACCATTACTTTTTACATTTATCACAAATTGCTTTCAAATTGCTTTCCTAATATGAAGAAGGGGAGTTGCGTTCCATTGCTCTGTAGTATAAATTCTAATAGCATTCTAAATTACATTGTCATTCAAAAATTTACCTTGGTCTATAAAATAAAACAGAAGTTTAAGTATATCTTCTTTCAAAAGAGAAATAACTACATATCTAAATCTAAAGAATGAAAACATTCAAGTTCCCTATTAAAATCAATTTATTAAAACTCAGACATTTGATCACCATATGCAAAGTGAAATAAGTAACTAAAGATATTCTTGTACTATTTTTTATCACGTTGCAAGAAAATGCAATCAGGAAATATATGAGAAATGAAAATACTTTTTACCAAAATAAATCAGATGCGATAGTTGAAAATATCAATTTATGTAATTATTTTTTATCTGTGGCAACAACCAGTAAAAGTATTCCCAAACTTATCATTCTTTTATTAAATTAATTTATCAAATATTTTCATTCTTTAGATTGATTAAATAAAATAAAAAGTGTCTGCCTTAAACAACATGCATATGGATACTTGAAGATTGGGAAAGTACTTGAATTTTTGATTAGCATTTTCAAGGCCTTGAAAGTACTTGAAAATCCCCATTTTCTTGGTTAAGTCCTTAAAAATGCTTGAAAATGACAGGGTTGAAAGTGTTCTAAGATCCACAGCATTGTGTTTTTTCTGAGAAGTTCTGCTTTCCCAGAAAATATCTCTAGCTGTTCTGTTGTTCTTGAAAAATTCCCAAACGACATTGTTTTTTCCCCAAAATTTCCTTAATGGCTTCAACAATAAATAATAATGTTAGTTTACTATGATTTTTCCTCCCAGAAATGCATACTTCATAATGAGGTAAAATTGATGTCCTTGAAAAAAAATTGCATGGTACTTATAAGTGCTTGGAAAAAATTTTTTAAGGAAAGTGTGCTCACGCTGCTTATCGACACATTTTTTAATAAACTTTTTACAGAATAAAATTGATTTATTTCTGTTGCCAAAAAAAAAAAATCTTTGTGGTAATTCTATGAAAAATAACTTTTTATTAATATCCCAATAAGCCCTGGACCTAGAAACTTTATTTTGGAAAATTAACTGTTCAGAATATTTTTAAATTGATAAATATTTGATAATGTTTACAATTGAAAACCTTTTTTTATTCATGCACATTTTTCTGATATTTGCACATATCAAATTGTATAAAACCAGATTTACAATGCCCTACTGTGTAAAACATTAGTTTGTTACAATTTATTTGTGCTTATTTTGTGTCATGTTTATGGTTAATGTTATATTTTGCATAAAAACTATTCATATTAAAAGATGTTTGACTTTATTATTAATAACAAATACATATGTTAATGTCTTAAGATATTTGATTTCACAATCAGTGTAAACAGGTATGCACATTTCTTACTATCACGGGTATGATTTTATTTAAGGTTTTTTTCCATCTATCTGCTTTGTGTGAAGCTAATCATCACTTTCATTGTATTTATTTTACATATCATTTATTTTATTTTTACCATGATATACAAATATATACTTACCTAGATCATATATTTTATTTGAAACATCCATATGCATAACTTTTTAACTTGGCCCTGTAGTGCCCCATGTGACAATCCATTTTAATCAAAAATATCTATTTTCACTAATTATTATTATTATTATTATTATTGCATTTTAAAATGTCTAATATCTACACCAATAGTCATGCTACCAGGTAAGGCACTATTTTATATATAATATATATGATACTTGTATGAAAATACTTTAATATTGCTTCAGATTTTAAAATTTTTGTATATTAATTAACATACTTTGGTTGATATGACAAATAGAATTCCCATGTTCTATTTTATATATTGTGATTATATATTTTAGATTTTGAAGCTTGAAATTACTGCCATATTAACTTACATTTTATTTTTGTTTTGTTATTGCATTACTACATTTAATATTTAAGGATAATGTTTTACTAGATTTTTAATACTAATGTTTGTGATATTTGGGAAATATCAAAGAATAAGCAAAATTAAATTTCTTCTACAGTTTTGATATTACATTACAATAATAGAATAAGTATATTTATGTTTTTGTTATTTTAATATTGAAAGTGTCATCTTTTTCAAACATATTTATTAATATTAACAAGTTTTCAAGTTGTGCAACTTATGTAGTACATATGGAATGTACATGCTGCTCCATGCCACAGCTCACTATAGTGCAGAATTAGTTTAATATAATATGAAGAATTTTATTTTTATATTTATTTATTTATTTTTACTGAATATTTATATTTGTTTTTTACTGAATATATTAAGAACATGATAGAGTGGATGATCTATATTTCTTATTAAATTGGGAACCTATTTGACCCTTCAACCATGTTGCTTTTTATCATCAGTTTGAAATTCTGCATAAGTGTAACATAAAAGTTAACTTCCAAATTATATTTAATATTAAATAAAGCACTATGTTAAGAGTATTTATAAATTAAGAATCTTTTCATGGCAATTTTTAGCTTTATAGGTAAGTCATTTGTTTCCATCTCGTAATTAAAAAAAAAATTCTGTAATGTAAGATAAATATTTAATAAACTTTAAAAGTCTGATATATTATTAAAAACTTTTGGAAGCTTGAAAATTAAATAAAATAATGTATCTAGTTTTTCTAGAGCTTTTTGAATTCAATGTTAATTTTTGAAGTCTGGTTTCTTTTAAATGATTTGAATGTTTTAAAGTCTAATATAACATGAAAATAGTTTTGTAATTTGAATCAAATTTATTTATATGTATATATATATATATATATATATATATATATATATATATATATATATATATATATATTTGCTTTTAGCCAGTGCCAAATTTTAATTACTGACACAAATGTAAATTTTAAGCATATTTAACAGGCTGAACTAAATAACAATCTGCATTCATGCTCTGAAAAATAATAACAAAATTCGTGCAAAATGCTTACAAAAGCTGCATTCTATGGAATTGTATTTTAAAACTAGAAGGTCCAGAGGTGAAATTTTAGCAATCAATTTTAATGGATAGTTTAGTTATAATCATGAGATACTGAGCATTCTAATATTAAAGGTAGTTGTAAACATATAATATACATATCCCAGATTCTGATTATTAACCTTTTACTACTGGTGTATGTGATCATGAACAAATGTTTAAATATTTATTACAAAATTCAGCATTTACAGTCATTGATATTTGTCTTGTATGTAATGTTTCTTCCATGCTATGAAGAAATTGGCTAAACTGTCTGTTGGCCTTATGATGAGACATTTAATCTACAATTTAAATTCGTGTGAAAGTCACAGAGATTTAAAGAAACCAAAATTATCATTCTTAAATTCTTCTCGTATATGTTAAGCATATCATATTTTAGAGTTAAAAATTTTAATTCAGCGTTTTGAAAATATTTTAAAACAAAATATCCATGATAACATGAACATTTATTAACTCAAAATTAAACTTTTATTAAAGCTTTGTTCATATTTAGGTTGATAAAGTACATATTTAAAATAACTTTTTTTCCCCTAGCCTTTTTGGATACTAATGGTAGTAATATTTAAAGATAACAGCAATATTTAATTTGCTAAAAAGTGTAATGAATTAAATGTTTCTGAAATAATATGCAACTCTTGTAAAACATTATTTATATTTTTTTTCCCTTGCAATACAGTAAAGTCCCAGTTATTCAGACTAAAATTGTTAATTTTGAACTTAATATATAGTAGTAAGTTTTCATAAGTAATCATAATTTATATACCAAATTCTTTTGCAATTGCCTTGTTGTGGCTTTTCCTACCATTTCAGACAAATTTTGCCTTGAAGGGGATGGTGTAAAAAACTATTTTCCCTTAATTGCAGGAATCGTCCCACTCCTCTTTGATATTCATAATTAGAATTCTACTGTAGTAGTTTTTCCCCAGAGTATGTGTGCATGTGGTTTGATCAGCCCTAATTTTAACAATATTGTGATAAAAAATATCTTGACAC
This sequence comes from Amaurobius ferox, assembly GCA_951213105.1. Taxonomy (NCBI): domain Eukaryota; kingdom Metazoa; phylum Arthropoda; class Arachnida; order Araneae; family Amaurobiidae; genus Amaurobius; species Amaurobius ferox. Next base: position 92,844,637 of record OX578148.1, read on the forward strand.
ATTTGTTTGAATTTGTGTTTTTTGCCATTTTATATTGGAAATGGGTGCTTTTTAACTTTTTTTGTTTAATGTGTTTGTATATTTTTATTTTATATTGATGGGATGTTTTTACTGTATTGTGTTGTGTTTTATTACTAGGGTCTTATTAAGTAGAAACCCACAGTTGTCTCGTCATTTGTGCATTTTAAGTATCAAAGTATAAACTATGTATGATGTGTATTTGAATTCCAAAACAGTGTTGTGGTTTAGAAATTGTGAAAAATCAATTCTTTCCGTGCAAATGCTTTTTAAACAAACAATGATATAAATTATGAAATTCTTTAATTGGGATTTCCTATCACTTATAAAACTATCAGAACTTAATTAGGATAATCTTCATAAAGTTATAAAACTAAAAGACACAATTATATATTTTAAAATTAAAAGTGTAAATGACATACCAAAAGTTTTCAGTTATTACATTTTTATCCTAATTAGACATTGCTTACTTGTATATTTTCCATGGTGCTAGTGATAATGGCATGTTTCTTCCTAAAAGCCCTCCATGCAGTCATCCTGCCTTAGGAATATGATCATTGATATTTTGAATGAATACCTACATTCATAACTTTGGTAGAGTCCCGATTATTTGACTTTCCAATTTATCTAACTACAGACAAACGTAAAAATAAAGAAAAAAAAATGAACATGCTTCATTACCAAAAGAAAATGGTTTGAATAAAACATTGCAATTTGCAGGTTTTAGAATAATGTGTATATTTAAAACAAATTTGAATTCATATCATATCAAGAATGTATTTCTTGAAGCGTACATATACTGTGAGGCATAAATGGATTTGGATCAAGTTTTCATAAACATTTCACGTACATCACAGTTCTGAAACCTGTTGTGCCATGTCAGTGTCATGTCCTCATCATCACTTATTTTTATTTTAGTCAGCAGCCTGTTTGCTGCTTCTGTACTGCCAAATTCATTTTTTTCCCTCCTTATATCTAACTTAGTATGTAAGCCCTGATTACGAGTTGCAGTTCATTATAGTGCTTTAGGCCTATTAATTGTTACTATTTCAATAATCTACACTAGTGATTTTTTTAAATAAGCAAAATGTGAAGTGAAAAAAGAATATACTTTCAATTAAAGAAAAACTTCAAGCCTTAAAGCGTATGAACCAGTGTAATAGGTCTGATTTATTTTGTTTAGCACTTAATAGCTTTTCCAGCAGTTCTGGATCATCCTACATTTTCAGTTATTCATCCCTCCCACAATCCCATTTAGGTCAAATAATCGTGGCACTACTATACCTAATTAATGGCATGCACACATAAGTCTTGATGACTGCTAAGGAATCAGTCTTTCATTTATCAGTCAGCCAGCACTCGCATTACTATACTGTGATTTTGATAATTTCAACATATCAATTAATATATCTGGTTAGGTGACATTTTAGGTAAAAATATGTCAAAGCAATGATCTTTAAGTTCTAAACCACAACCTGTACAATCCCACCTTTATTATTTCGAATATATGCTTGTGGTACAGTACATCCAGATTAATGCATTTTTCTTTATTTTAATGCAACCCAATGTTTAGCATTGGCAAGCTGCATGTCCTACTTGTGACACCAGGTTGGGAATCAATCTATTACCCGAAAAGGTTTCTCTCAAATTTTTCACTATGGTCACGTTTTACTTTTTGTTCTTGTGCAAAAGTTGAACACCTACTAGAATCGGGGAAAACAAATACCCTTTGTACGAAATAGTTTGTAAAATAAAACTCCAATTTAGACTCATATAGAACTTTTAAGAGATTTTGCCCCAATTTCATTTAGCTATTCCAACCATAGACTGCACATCAAAATATGAAATTATTTTACTAACCTGCTTTTTGGTAAATAAATTAAACTTATACAGTCAAACCTCGTTAAACCGTCAGCCTGCTTAAACCATCCGTTTTCTAAAGTCCCAAACAACTGAATAGGAAAATAACGATAAAAAATTCTCATAAACCATCATCTTAAAAATGCCATACCCTTTAAAACCTCCAGTTTTAGACACAAGAACCTCCATGTCGTAAATTCAAGACCTGAGCAAATTACTTCCTTTTCAGTTTAGAGGTCAAAATCAATTCAGCGGCAGAAAAAAGAACTTACAATATATTCTCAGTCCCCCTTCAACCACCCACTCACGCAATGGAGATCTGGTTTTGCCTGAAAAGTTCTAATTGCACACTTGTTCAATTGTTAATTTTCTTGAGTCCTTGCTGGTTTCTGGCATTTCTTCAGTTTGAAAGCAGAAACTTGAGTACATGTGCCATTGAGCATAATGTCAGAGTGTAAAATTTTAACATTTTCTGAAAAAAAGAAAATTATTGAGGAGTTTGAAAAGTCAAATCAGTTGAGAGCTGCCTTCGCGAAAGCTCATAGAATTCCTCAAGCATCATTAAATGATATTTTAGCATTAAAAGACACAGTAGAACTTTGTGACCATAGAAAAAGGCAACGAGTGTCTGTTTATAAAGAAATCGAGAAAGCTCTCATGATCTGGATGAAATACGTCAAGACACAAAATGTGCCGATTTCCAGTTTAATTTTGAAGAAAAAAGCTCAATTGAAACCGAACTTTGAAAAGAATTTATAGCTAGTAATGAATAGTTTAATTGACTAAGGATAAGGCATAATTTATCATTTAAAAAAGTCAAGGGAGAAGCAGCTAATGTTGATCCAAAAGTTGCTCTGGATTGGAAAAACACAGTGCTAAAAAATTATGCGAACAATATGGACCAAGTAACATTTTTAGTGTGGATGAATACGGATTGTTTTACAAAGTCTTGCCTGATAAAACTCATACATTCAAGTAGGAAAAATGCATTGGGGGGGGGGGGGGTTTGAGTAAAGAAAGACTTACTGTTTTGCTGGGATCCAACATAGATGGCAGTGAGAAGTTCAAACTTATTGTCATAGGAAAATCTAAAAATCCCCAGTGTTGCATGTAAAATTTTTTGCCAGTGAGCTATGATGCCAACTCCAAAGCTTGGATAACTTCAGAGATATGAGAAAAGGCAATCAAGAACTTAAGACACGAAATTTTTGCAGAAACGTAGAAAAATAGCTTTAGTAGAAAGATAACTGCACAGTAGGGTGGGCTGAAAAAATGAAAGTTCATAAATTCTTTAGCGATAGTGCCAAAAAGGTGCCTTTTCTCATCTAAGTCAAGTGTTCAAAATTTTGGCCTGATCAAAAAAAAATTTCATGGACCGCCGGGCCCCCTAATTTTCGAATTTTTCAGCTTTTCTTTCTTTAATGTAAACATGTATTCAAAATATCATGTAGAATATCTTTGAATGGCTTCTTATAATTCCTATCGTCAATTGGCCTTTTGTTGCAACGTTTATATAATAAAAAAGTATTGTGAGTGGAACGTGGAGGGATTGCAGGCGCGAGCCTATCTAAGCAACGGGATCGCACATGGCAGACTGCCAAGAAAATGACAGACTCCCCTCTTTTAGGAATCGGAACTACTTTTTTATCCAATGGCGCGTAAGCGTTTGGAGCTGAATCGTCAATGACTGCTGCCTGGGAACTGGGAACAATACCTTCTGTTTCTCGTTCATATGCGTTGTGTGGAAGTGGATATATATGTGTTTTCGTGCTCTTTTGTTAATATTAGTTTTGATAACGATTTAAAAAAAAATAATTTAAGATTAACAGTTTTTTCATAATTATGGCAACGGCAACACCTTCGAAAATTTTAACAAGGGAAAAAAGTGAAGTGCCCCGTTTTGGGGCATCCAGATTTGTTGCATGAGAACATTCTACCATTGTATAAAGATGTCATGAAATATTATCTATTTATAAGACAGAAACTGAAAGGAGAACGGAAAGAACCCAGCAGTAAGTGCTATTTGTTCAAAGCTAGCGCCTGAAATTATAAACATTTGGAGAAAGGCTTCTAATTCCTTCTGATTCTGAGAGACGTGTCGAACAAATGCTAATGTCCTATTATACCAAATACAAAAATCTTCTAAAATCTAAGGGAAAGAGAAGCTCTCATTTCGTAAAAAGTGTCCAAAAGTTTACAGAAATGTCGAAAAATCTGTTTGACCTTGCTGCGTGTAAATGTTCTGACTTTTCAAATTGCACCTGTAAGAGGCTTAAAAAAGTTCCTGCAATGGAACAAGGTTTTTTGATTGATCAAAGGACTCGGAGGAAAATGTTTATCGGCAGTGTTGACAAGGATTCAACTGAGAAGCTGAGAACACTTTTGAGAAAGCAATTCCAGAGTCGCAGAAAGTCAAATATCAAAACAATGACTCAAGAAACTCAAAACGAATGTTTGCCTATCTCGGAGGATGATGTTTCTGTTGAAAGTTGTGAGGACCTTATGGTAGTGGAAACTGAGAATCCTAAACCTTCAACATTCCAAATGAGAATAAAATTGCCATCTGTAGCATCTATTTGTGACAGAACAGGTGTTTCAGATAGAGTAGCGGCAAAGATAGCGAGTTCTGTACTCCAGGATGTAGGAATAATTACAACATCTGATATGAGTAAAGTAAATAACAAGAATAAAATCAGGAGGGAGCGAAAAAAAAACCGAGAGAAGCTTGCTAAGAAATCCTACAATGAACTGGGAAATAGAATTATAAAAGGTTTGTATTTTGATGGAAGGAAAGATGTTACAATGATTCAAGAAGAAAAGAGAAATAACTTCTACCGTGCAACAGTCTCAGAAGAGCATATCTCTCTAATTGAAAAACCAGAATCAAGATATTTAGGTCATGTTACTCCGAAATCAAGCACCTCTCTGAACATCAAGCAAAGCATTTTTCGTTTTTTTTTTTCAAGACAAAAATATAAATATTACAAGTCTTACAACCATTGGATGCGATGGAACTATTACTAACACAGGTAATAAAAATGGAATTATTACATTGTTGGAAAAAAAGCTAGGAAAACCCCTAAAATGGCTTATTTGTCTTTTCCATGGAAATGAACTACCTTTGCGACATCTCTATAAATTTTTATATGGAAAAACTATAGGGCCAGAGAGTTACTCGGGTGACATTGGAAAAGCTTTGGAGAGCTGTGAAAAATAAACAGTTATTGACTTTCAACGGATTGAAGGGAATCTGCCTGATAATTTGCGAGCACTGGCAGACCTCAGTAGTGATCAGAAGTATCTTCTTGAAATATGTCTGGCAGTATCAAGTGGTATTTGCATCCCTGATTTAGCTGCTCTGAACCTTGTAACCTGTCTCATTCAAGATGGCTCACAACAGCAAACCGCATTCTTCGGCTTTACATCAGCAAAAAAAATCCTTCGGAAAGTCTCAAGACATTGGCGACGTATGTAATGAAGGTATATGCACCAATATGGTTTCACATTAAATTAAAGCCTTCTTGTATTGATGGTTCCAGGCATCTATTTAAACTGATACAACTTTCTCGTTACCTTCCAGTGGAACTTCAAAAAGTAGTTGATCCTGTTATACAGAGGAATGGATATTTTGCCTCTTCAGAGAATATTCTGGGAATGTTGACAGATGAAAGAAAATTTATTCAAGAACTAGCCTTACGAAGAATTCTTAAAGTAAGGAACAATAAGGATTCAGACAAGAACAAACTGAAAAAGTTCGTCATCCCGGCTATAAATTTCCGAGCTACTGATTATGTGAAAATGATTTCATGGCAAAAGTCACACGTAACGGAGCCGCCAATGACGATGGAAATTAAAGACGAAGAACTCAAGCAATTACTTGGAAGAGTCATCTACCAACTCTGATCAATGGTCTCTGGTACAGTTCACAAAATTTCCATGCCATACTCAGGCTGTTGAGAGAACAGTAAAGCTTGTCACAGAAGCAGCGGGTTGTGGCCAAGAAGCGAGGGATGGATTTATCCGCGCAAGGAAAGGATCCCTGTCTCTGTTTCCTGTATTTGGTACTAAAAAGGATTTTAAAATTGAATAGATAACAGTAAGTAAGTGTACATAAGTGTTTTTATAGTAATTTTATTTCCTAAAAATGTATAACTTACTGATTGTGATTATATCGATGGATGTTTCTATTTTATGAAACTTTCTGATGACAATTTGTTTTCAATTCTAGTATATGTACTTACTTATTTCATTACCAAAAATGGATAAATTGCAAAATATTTTGGCACTTAAAATACTTTTAAAATGGTGTTTTTTCATAATTATGTGCTTTAGTACTGTAGTATTTCATCATAGAATATTTAAAACTCCGAGCAGAGAAAATATAACTTCTCCAGTCGAAGAAAAATTAAGCTTGAAAAATCGCAAAATATTGGCTTCATGCACATTTGTGTTCCTCAGAAGACACTCAAGGTATTTTTCTGTCACGATATAATTTTGGCATTTGAAATAGTACTGCAAAAGATATCTTTTAGTCACTGTCGAGGATTTATGCAACTTCAAATTTTTAGGGAAGAAAAATTCTTAAAAAAGCATAATTTTTTTAAAAAAGCTAAATTTCTGGTCGTCGGCGCCCCATGAAGGCAGTTTTTTATCGCTTCTAAATTTTGAAGGAAAAGGCACTTTTTCCGCACTATCGATAAGCAAAAAATAAAAAAAAAAATTTGACTCCCGGTTTCGGTCCACCCTACTGCACAGCTCACACCAAAGTAAGAAATTTAGAAGCCATAAAAATGGTCTACCTACCACCAAATGTAACTACTGTATTGCAGCCTATGGACCAAGGGATTATTCGAAATTTTAAATTAAACTACCGAAAACTTCTCATGAAGAATTTTATAACTGCTCATGATGACAAATCCTCCTTTTCAGTTACTGTGCTTAATACAATTTTTTTACATAGCGAAAAACTAGAGCATAATATTCACCAAAACTATTGCCAATTGCTTCAGACACGCAGGTTTCAAAATAAATTCTTCATAAGCCAATACCAAAGAGAGTGAAAGTGAAGATGATGTCCCTTTATCAGAATTAACAGATGAACTATGAAAACATGTTTTAGAATTTTATTCGGATGAATATATATCTGTGGACAGTGAAATCGAGATCTCACCAGAAATTTCAGTGTTGAATATTGTTTCTGAAATAAAAAATTCAAACTATTCAGAGTTCACCAATGAAAGTGATAATGAACCGGATCAAGTGCTGACGTCAAACTTCACCTAAGGATGCTGTAACTGCAATAAACACTGTTAAAAGATTTTTAATTTCTTGGAAAAGAATAGACAAAAATTTTGTAATGGTGGAGAAAATTAAAAAAACTGTGGAAAGTATCAAACCAGCATTAAAACAAGCATCCATTAAGGATTTTCTTAAATGAAACTGTACGTAATTTTTTTAATTCATTTTTTGATCCGTATTATGCAATTAATTTTGAAAACATACCATATTTCCCAAGTAACATTGTAGTGTCATATGTGCCAACTTTACTGAATTTGGCGGGAGACTCCTGATTTTTTAGTGTTTCTCCCGATTTCCCGCTTTTGAAGCCACATCTCCCGATTTTAACAATTTTTTGAAAAATGTGTATTTATAAATATGTCTATAATTCAAATTTAGGGGGAGGGGTGGAATGGAGATAAGAAAAATCCCTATTTTTCCCGTATATGTATGTTATTTTTATACTGCAACGTTTGGTATGACATTGAAACACACGCTTTAAGAAATCTACTGAATTTTCTTCAGTGAGGGTTGGCAGATATGTAGTGTACATTTTGAAGTAGTATTTGTATGAATAGGTTTTAAATAACAATCAGAACTGTTCAGTAACTGTTTGAACGGCCGGGAAGTGCCACCCAATTTTAGACCAGAACCCAGTGGGGGAGGCATCCACAGGCACCGTACCCTCCTTCCCCTACCACTAACCTCTTGGAAGGACTTACGGACCCACATGTTTAATGTGATCGTACTCCGCATGAACACGGCGGCAGTTGTGGCAGTGTGCAAACCACCGGGCTACCGCGCCCGAAATGTGCCAACAGCACACGGTGTTCCCAGGTGGTCACCCACCCAAGTACTAACTGCGCCCATAACTATAGATTGGTTCGGTTTATTGAGGTTTGACTGTACAATATATCTGATGAGATTTTACATTCAAGTTAATCTATAAACTTACCTGATGGCACATAAAAATATACTTGAATACATATACTTTTTATCTACTCTGTTCAAACCTCATAAATCATTTAACCTAATTTTTTTTAAACAAAATAAAATATCTCGCACTTATGTATCAATATTTCACTAAGAAGTAAGTAAACAGATTGAGCACTGCAACAATTGTAACATTTTTAAATATTACAGCTTTCTCACCCATTGGAAAACCCAAGTTAAAATACTAAAATATCAAAATTATAACCACTATCTTTGAAAACCAAAAGATTGGACCAAAATCCAATTATATACACTTGTAGAGCTTTTAAAGAGTTACAAATTCCTGCTTATTGTTCATAGCTAGCCCTTTAGTTTTTGGGATAAACAACACACACAAACTTGAAAAATAGAAAATTTTCAATTTTTTACAACTTGACGATTATTCAAAAACTAAGAGCTTTTTTTTAAAAATAAATATAGATTTAGAAACTAAATTTCCTAACACATTTTGTTATTTATATCTATCTTTTTTCGAAGATATTTTAAGTGAAAGTCAGAAAAATGAAAAAACACTTGCTCGAGCCGATACTATAATTTCTTTGAAAAAAAAAGGATCAAACCATTACATTTTTCGTAGTGCTCCCATTTCCGCCACAAGAAATCCCAAGCATAGATGTTATTCACATCAAAAACAGTCCTTATAAAGTGATTATTCAGTAATTTTGTTCCATTTGGGAGAAAATGCACTAAACTAGATATACTATTTTATGGAGCATATGCTTTGCTTTACATGTATGTTTTGTCCCTTTGGAATATATTTTGCAATTTTTTTTTTTCTATATTTAAGTTTAGATGCGCATTTACAATTTCACTTTTTAAGTTTGTAAAAAAAAAAACATATATTTTAACTGCTTAATTAAGTGTTAAAGAATCTCATCAAGGAATGTCCTATTTTATATACCAATTACTTTTCTAGATACTAAACAAATGCAATTTCTTTATATGCATCCGTTTCTTTAGCAGCTCTATTAACAGATTTCAGGGAGCTATAAGGATCTGCATTCAGTTTTTTTTAAATGCAACCTTTCTTTAACAATAGAACGACGGAGGAATTTTTGGAGGAATCGTTTTTCAATGTAGTTATGCAGTCAAAATGGCCGCTTCCATCGTTCTCGTGTTAAAATGAAGTTGCTTATACAAGTTGATAAGAAATCAAAGTAGTTTGTTATTGTAGAGAGTAATACAAACATGTGACATTATCAACCATATCAAAAAACAGGACACACAGAATGTCTTATGTTCTAATTCTCTGGTCAACTTCATTTAACATGCATTTTATTTTTCCTGCTTAAACACATCTACTTCTGGCTATAGTGTTCATGTCCCACATTCTATCTTATGTAATTATTGGGATGATTAAATGTTTTTTTGCAACAGAAACTTAACAGGCGATAACAAAATTTAGATGCACATTTGCAATTTTGCCTTCTTTATTTTGTATATATATCACACTTATCTGCTTAATTAAGTTTTCAAGAATCTTATTTACTAGAAAAGCATGGAACTTCATTTCTATGAGTTTTCAATGAGACAAATTAAAGAGATTAGTGTACAAAAAAAAACACCATGTATTCAGAGTTTGTCTCAATAATGGTATTAAGATAGCATTGGGTAAGACACCAAGTCAATCTCTTCAAGCTGAAAAGAATGGAAGTTGGAACAGTGTTGATGAAAAAATTAGAACACAAGATATTCATGTTTTTAGTTGTTATCTGTGCCAATGTACACTAAATATGACTACCGCAAAATTTTAAGCAAGTGCCATCCTAAGCATCTGCTATAGTATATTTTCTTATTTTTTTCAATTATGTACTCTCCTTCGACCCTTGCTATGGACCATCGTGAAAGGTCACTCTCGTGCTTCCCTCATGCCCAACTTTTCCCCTTTCCTATAAAGGAGAGGTAAAAAGTTCCCCATGATCATTTACAACAGATCAGATTTAGTATACATTAGCATACAGTCCATAATATTACTACTTGTTTCTCCAATCAGCTTGGGAGACATCTTATCACCTGCCCAGAAGATTTAAAAGAGCCTGTCATAAAAACTGACATGTGGTGCAACTTATACCCAAATTTTATTTTTCCTGATTTAACTTGCAGAAAATGCTTCATTTTGAAATATTGTACAATATATGATGAAAAATCATCTAGAGAATGTATTTAACATGATATATACATAAGAAAAACGTATTTTAGTACAAATAGAATTAATAATGCAGTATACAGTTGTTTTGAAGATACACTAGATCCCCCTTTGTCAGTGCAAACTCGACCGGCAACCCCCCCCCCCCCCAAAAAAAAAGATGAATTGGCCCATTTAATTTTTTAATTTTGAGTTTGTTGGATCTGTTTACCACTGACAAAGGGGATTCAGCTTATCTGCGAAACAGCTGTATACTTCATTGTTATTCTATTAGTGCTTAAATAAGTTGCTAACACTTTGTGCTAAGATTTTCTTTATCCTTTGCACAAAGTGTTTTTTACTGATTGATGATATTATACATACCTTTTTGAAAATAATAGTTATAGATTTTAATATAAAATTTGCTGAATTTTCAGTTTTGTAATTTTCACATTCTTAGTTTAAAATTTAATGAGAAAAAGAATGTTTTAGGTCTTGTGAAAATGATTTAAAATTATTAAACTTCGTTCTTACTTTCATACCTTAGTTTGAAAGTAAGAATGAAGTTTAATAATTTTAAATTTGTTCTTATTAAATTATTTAAAAAATCATTGACTTTGAATGTAAAATATTTCAGGTTCAGTTTAAAATAAATGAGCAATAAGGTAAATTTTTAAAATGCAAAGTAATACAGTGTTTACTATATTACATGTATATATGGATTTAATGTAAATTAAGAATAAAGATTTTGTGGAACATATATTGTACAGTTGTATATTGCAGTATAATTCCCAACAATATTATAAGTTTATTAAATGCACATCACATGTGAAAATATTTAACTGCCTATTGTTTTGTGCTGTTTGACTGCCAAGCTTATTGTACTGTGCTGTGTAATTTTATTTCCATTTTATTTAATAAAGGTTTTTAAAATATAATAGTTTAACTTTTTAATTTACATCATACATATACTGCATGTAACATATACTGCATTGTTTATCAGTGTTCATTGCCCTCATGTCCTATTTAAACTTATTTTTCAATTGCATTCTTAAAATGCATACTTATATGCTTTTGCCATGACCTTGGAAAATTTCAATTCATAAAATCTTTTGCCTGCATCATTGTCTGTACCACTTAACTTGAATAAAGGCCCTTTTTTTTCTGTCTCAAGATATCCATCTTGAAAATTAAGATTTTTACCAGTTTCTTTTGTAAAATATTTTATTCTACAGTAAAACATTGCAGAAAAATTATAATCTGCTGACTTTTTAAACCAGTCCAACTGAGCACTATTAAAAAAACTCAAATGCACTATACTGCTGAAAAAAAGACGTTCAGTTTGTATTTTAAATTAAGAGAAAAAAGTCATTTTAAAAATTGTAGTGCAAGATGCTTTAAGTATGTAAACAAACAACAAAAAAAAAACATTACTGCCAAAAAAAAAAAATTTATTTTAACAAAGATAAGCTAATTGTTGAAAATAAGTTGAAATTATTAAATATTTGTACTGAGAAATTAGGAGCCAAAAATTTAAATATTCAGTGGAATATATTTCTGAAATTGTATTTCTTTCAATGTGTACTGCCAAAAAAAAAAAAAAAAAAAATGTATCGAACAGGTAGGTAATTTATGCTGGATTGGATAAGTAGAATTTTCTCAATAAATTATCAAATTTCATAGAAAAACAATCATTCAGAGGTAATGTGTAAACAAAAAATATTCCATCGAGTTCCAGTCTAAATTGAGTGCCACTGTTGTGGCCATCCACTTACACCTTCAGGTAGCTCGGATTGGTCTAAGTAGGATAAAAAAAAATATGATCCATAAAAAAATTTTTTTATCATTCTTCAAGAAGATTACATTAATATATATAGAAACTACTATTTTATGTATATTTGTTTTATGCAGTGTTAAATAAATTTCAAGGAACTGATAATTTAATGTAAAGTTTATTAAATTATCAGTGAACTTTATTAGTAACAATAATTTAGAATTTTGCCTACATTTCATAACATAATGTATAACTGATTATCAAGCAAAGTTAAACTTTCATTTTTGTTAAACAGTCAGACTTGGAAATAAACAAATTTGTGAATTTTTTTAAAGATTTTTTAAATATATCAAAAAAACAATGATACAAAAATCTCATAATAAATTAAGATTACTCACCCCATTTATATATCACATATAATTAAGCAATTGCCTTAAGATAAGTTAGAGTAAAATACATTGCATATTTAATAAACTACATTTTTTTAAAGACAGTAACGTCAGAAAAATGTGCATTATATTGCTCTGAGTATGATGTAATGTTTGAAAGGATATGTTGTGAAAAATGAAAAAAAGGCCTCTTCTTAATTTACTATAACTTGTGCATTTGAATAATTTTTATCCAAAATAATTCAACACTAAATATACTATAGTAGATAATTATTTAGAAGTGAGTTTTGCAAAACTGCTGAGGTGTACCAAAGTATTTGCCATAAAAATTCTACTGTGGCAACTATTTCTTTGTAAATTTTCTATATGTTAACAATTTGCATTCAATAGAGACTTGTCAACAAAAAGTATGGAAACTTATGTTGCAATCTAAAATTCCTATATTACAATTACTAGAGAAATGCTCAGAGCATCAATGGTGTCACGAAAACAGCAAAATTCCTATATGGATATGTTGACATACAATAAGAAATACCAGGTTCAATCGCATCCTAACATACTTTTTTCCTTTTAAAGTTCGATATTTAGCAATAATTTAAAGTTCTATATTTAGAAACAAAATCAATTATACTATATTATGAACCCAAATGTAGATTTGTGATAGTTAATTGAAAACTGTGCATTTATCAGTAAAAATATTTTTTGCTTGTGTTTTCTTGCAACATCCCCTAATTATTATTACTTTGTCTTTTCTTAACATTTTAATGGAGCAATAATGTATAGAAAGACCTTGAATTCAAATATGTTTTAGATTTTTTTTTCCTCCATAATTTGGCAAATTTGCATGTCAAGACCTTTCATTTAAAAAACAATATTAGTCATGTAACTTTCCAAGAACATGCTAGAGGTAGATACGCCAAAAAGGATTTGAAAGTAATCTTGATTCTTTTGACAAATTTACAGTTAACATTTTGATTATAAAACCAATTGTAAAAATCAGTCAAGTAGATTTTGAGATTACACAGCGGACAGAAATGATATCAGAATTTAAATAGATGCATATTGGATATAGTAAACTAAAATTAGAAATCTTAGTCAAATGCAAACAAAATCCGAGATAAAAGTATTCTGATAAATGGAGTTCATGAAAATATTCTGTTGAAAGGGCATTTACCAACTAAAAAATTTTTTGTAAATAGCTGCTGTAGCAGATTGTAAGTACTATTATTAAACAACTAAGTATAAAACAGCCTTAATATGCAAAGTACAGAACTGTTAACATAAATTAAAACACTCAACCCAATTTTCCTCATATTTACCCTAAAATTCATTAAAATTTCATCCTATTCATTTATTATTTAAATTATCATGCTGTTTTTAAAGCAACAGTCCAAGCTAGATATTTTGAGGTTTTAAGCATTAGTACTTGATAGTTATATGTTAAAGGTATGCATTAACTATGGTTCAAAGCAAACAAACCACATAAAGTTTGAAATTTACTACTTAGATCTCTATAAATTTTATTATAATCACTTTCTTGCCTTAATACCTTTCCTAAACATAAACGTCTAGTCTAAACCTTCCACATTACTTATTAAAGACCCATTCTCTAAATCAGGAGTCATCAAACAGTTAATTGTGAACTACTGACAATTTATGGAAATTTGCCTGCCACTATTGGACTTGAGATCGAGTAGTTTTTATATTTATTGTGAATAATTTAAGTATTTTATGTTATTACTCTAAATTCAATGTTCAATATTTTTTTTTTCATTTATGCATTATGCATTTGTACCTGATGTAATTAATACCAAGCAATATATGGAATATAAAAAAGTTAAGTAGGAGGTATGCATGTAGGAGGTATGCATGTGTAGCTCACTAGATTAATTCCAAAAGTAGCTCATATACTGATTGAGGATAGAAACCACTACTTTAAATGATATGCATATTTTTTAAAATAGGGTTTTTACTACAATTCTAAAGTTAGGGGTTTCTCTTGTGTATTATATAATTAAAAATGTAAGCATGAAAGTTTCATAAAATGCAAAATACTTAATATAAATCATATTCAGAGCAATACCAATATCTATAAAAATTCATACTTCATTACAGCCTAATAACTTTATGATTTTGACACTTCCAAATCTTAAATAGTTACAATAAATTAAATGATACACGTTTACAAACTAAGCACCAAATATATATATATTTGTGCAATATGAGCATAATTTGAAGTAATGTTAGCATGATTTAAGTTTAAATGAATTTCCCTAATCCACAATTAAATTTAATCTGCAATGAAAATAGTATATTAATAACAACTTAAAAAAAGTTATTAAAAATACCAACAGGTTTTTAAAGCAAAACACAAAAGGCTATTTTTTACACCCAAAATTATATTTTTAATCCAATTTATTGCAAATTAATTTAGACAGCAATTTGAGCAAAATTTTATAACAATCACTTTAACTGTCACAGATACTTCAAAAATAAAATTTATTTTAAAATGTTCAAATCAACACAACTAACCCTGCTTAACATGAAATATTTCATAAACTTCTGAATTTGGAATATATTTATTAGTAATCAGCCCAATTTTCTTTGTAAAGTCAGAAAAAATTAGAGAATTAATATAAACAATTCTAAACTAAATAATTTTGTTGCCAAGCAGCAGAGAAACATTTTTCTTTGTTCTTTTGCCTGCATTGCAATATAACAGCAAATAATTAACTAAATATTTACATAAATACATTAAATTCCAGAACTGCCAACCTCTCAGAGCCAAAAAGTGTAACACGATGCACACGATAATGTATGCGCGGTATATTGCAGCTATGTAAATTCTTGATAATCAGGCTGTAGGGATTTTATCCCCTACATCAAAATTATATTGAGAAACCAATTAAATTATTACAATCCACAGCAAATATTTTTATGTTAATTTTTAAATTAAACATTTTAAGTAAAAATATTAATTTTTTAGTAAAATGCATCAATATAAAACAATTAGAAAACTATAATGCACATCATGGATTTTTGCTTTCTATTAAAAAGAAAGGTGAGGACACAATTTTCGCACATTAAAACAACATTAATAAATCTAACTTATTTAAACCAACATATGTGGCTGACTTTACCTTTTATAAAAAAACCAGAAGAACATTTTTGCTGGAAACAAGGTGCAGACATACAGGAATTTGCAATCAAAAGTGATTTAAGTGTTGAAGTGCTCAAAGAGCCTCTTACATCGGTTTTATTTCTCCTTACTAAACTAAAAACTCTTTCGCAAGAGACATTGCTATGAGGCAAGGTTAAAATGCCTAACATGACTTTAGAAAGTTTACTACAAAGAAATTTGCCATCAGAGTTCTTTTCTTTTGATAATAAATGCCATTGTTCACTAATGCTTTTACTATTTAAAATGTTATCTGGTAAAGTTGCAATTTGAAAATTTAGAAATTCACTTTCTACAACATCAACAGTTTCAAAAAATGTTTCATTCTCACATCTTACAAGGAGACATGGGAACATATCTACTAAATACTGAATTGATGAAAAATTAAACTGCTCTCTTCTAGAAATATCAGCAACTTGGACATGATTTAAAATTTCCAGATTCCATGAAAATTTAGAAACTATATAGTCACAGCCAGTATTAAAATAATTTCTAACTTTAGAAAAAAATTCTTTCTGCTCCTCAGTGCTAACTGTTTAAACCAATTGATAACTCTTCGTTTTCTTTCTAGTTTTCTATTTCATTATATTTAACATAAAATGTTGATTTTGCTTGCTTAATAACAATTACCTTTACAAATTTAATTAAGAGTTTAATAAAAAGACATTCAATATCAGATTTGAGTGTATGCATACGAGGTTCCTCCTGCTAAAACATTATATTGTATTTTTCAAAAACTTTTGTAACGTGACAAACAAATAATGCAACATGGTAACATGGCAAACAAATAATGGGCGAGCATAGCCTGCAGTAGCTAACGGAAGATTATGTTCTAAAATGAATGAGGTGAATATAACTTCCGCCTTAGTAGTCTGCAATTCTTTATTCACAGTTAAAAATTCATTTATAGACTTCGTAAATTTAGAAGTCTTGAATTTTTCCACGTGTTTGGTCGTTTTCGAATGTTTAACTATGTCTGCATGTCCGCCATGAAAAATGGAGATATCACAGTTACATACAACACAAAAGGCAAGAGATGCACTTATTCTTGATTCTTTGATAAATTCAAACTCTCTGCAATACTTTTCGGAAAACGTTTGAGATCGGGCATTCGTCTTTGTAGACATCATTCAATTAATTAACTATATAAACTAAATGGAATTCAGCAAAAATTTAAAACAAGCATCGGGAGAAATCAACAAAACATCATGTGCTCCCTCTGCGCACGGGATTTTGCAGATAACGGGAATAGCTATCAGTATTGCCAGGTCTTCGCTAAAACTCCCGCACAAAAATTGACAAAACTAGTCCAATGTTAAATGTTGCCGGTTATTGCTCAATGCCGCAGAAACCAGCTCAGTTGGGCGAAAATACCATTGAACTAAGCAAAAGCTGAAAGTAGCCCAAAAATTGTAACCCACACAGCATCCAGAAAAATTTTCCTCCAACTCTTCGCCAAAACTAGCTCAATTGAGCGGGAAAATCACGAAACTGGCAATACTGCAAATATGCGTCTACATTCCAGCACCGACCATTTCCTCCAACTCTTCGCCAAAACTAGCTCAATTGAGCAGGAAAATCACGAAACTGGCAATACTGCAAATATGCATTTACATTCCAGCGCCGACCAATCAGTAGCTTTAAATATGACGAGAAAGAATGGGAAAGCCGAATGAGTCCCGAACAGAAAAGGAAAAGAGACTGGATTGGTCTATTAGTTGCCGGTGTATTTTTGTTTGTTTCCATTGGAAAACCAAAGGCAGGGGAATTTGTTAGGAATTAAGTCTCTCAAAATTCCCTACTTCGGTCTGAAAAAGGGAAAAAACGAAAAATAGGGAAAAACGTAATTTTTTTTTTAAATCGTACTTTTGGTGGCAAAATCGTATTATCGTACTGCTCGTGATTCATCGTACTAAATATGATTAAATCGTAACAGTTGGCAGATCTGAAATTTTATTGATTTAGAAGACTAAAAATATATGTTTAATATTGTTCTTATTATTTAATTATGTTTAAAATTGAATGAATAAATATTTACAAAATTTTTGTAATTAAAATATAGTAATCATTGATGTAAAACCTACAATAAATCATTTTAAGCATAATTTTTATCTATGAAATAACTATGAACAAAGCACTGGATCAGGAACTGAAACACAATATAATTGATCATTAAAAAAGGCATCAAAACTAAAATAAAATAAAATGCTGGGAATGTAGCATTAATCTGAATTGCTCCAATATTGTCTAATAGTTTAGTAGATATGGCAAATCTGTTCCATCTCATCTCTCACCTGGTAAATAATTTTAATATATCAAGATAATTATGTTAAACAGAAGTTAGCTGTATATAGCGTGACTGAATGCAATTAATGAGCATACATATTAGAAATACCAAGAAACAGTCATTCCAAAAATGAACTGGGATTGAACCAACAACCTTCAAGATAGCACATAGACACCTTACTACTTGGACTACATGGGGACACAGTGGCATCCCTGTATATTTAGATCCAATAATAGATTTGCAACAGTAAATACATAATGGTAGACAACTGCTGGCTCAAATACAGGTAAATTTTAACCTGTAATAAATATCCCAAAGATTTTAACCCTCCCCCAAATATACATACTATTGCATTAAAAAGGGAAGACATGAAATACGAATAAGAGACTCACATTGATACTGGAACTCTTTAAGTGAAAAATTACGTACTCACTACCTTCCAAAAGTTTTACTATTGTATTTTAGCAAAAGTAAAGACATTAATATCTTTGTTCCAAGCTAGAAAAAGATGATAGAGAAAAAAATTGTTCCATTTAAGAAAGTTAAGGCTATTACAAATGCTTAACCATCACTAATGTCACTTTGTAAAAATATCAGTGGGTATGTAAAACTAGAAGCTAAAAGAGCTTCTATGAAAAACTGGCAGCATATTTGTGACCAACATTATGAAGGCAACATAGATTGAAATCAATATATATATATATGGAGGGGACACAGGAACGAAACATTCATTTCTTCCAGAACCATCTATAAAAGTATGTTTTGTAATACAGGAACATTATTAGATACATTGAATATCAAGAAAAAATTTAAAACTGTATATGTTGGAAAAGTAATTTTATAACACAATTCAGAGTAAAATAAAATATAAGAAAACATTGTGGAATGTCACTCACCAATTATTGCTTTTTTATATATACGAATATACAAGGAGTTGCATTGTTGATAGCAATTTTTATAATTTGGGATGAAAAGTTCATTTTAATGATTTTGAATAAAATTTGACAATTGTAAGTTTTGCTAATTTCTAAATCAAAAAATATATGTTTTCAGTTTTGGATAGTTAAAGAAAAAATACACTCAAATTTCTTTTAATCTCTATGTGTGACTTCTTTAACAAGTCTTGCAACTAAGTGTATAATTTTCCTAGATGTATAATTTTCCCAAGTACATGATAATTTACTAAAGTAATAAAAGTACCATGAATTTGCTGGAAATAATAATTTTTTCAAAAAAAAAAAAAAATGTTATAATTTTAAATTACAAATATCTTTGTCCTAATAATTTAAATTACACACTATTCTGACTATTCACATATGTTTATGTAATTTATGTAAATATAAAAATTTTATTTGATACTTGCATTTATCCTTGAGTCATTGTTTTCACATCTCACAGAAATACGAAACACAGATAATTCTAAGTGTTTGAAATATGTTCAGATCCTAAACATGTATTTTGCCAAAACTCATATATGAAAATGTTTAGAAAACAATGCTTTCTCTTGAAAGTATGAAAATTTTAATATCTGTATATGAAAACAGATAAGTACTTTTCATTAAATAAAATAATAAACCGATAAATAATGAATCATCTGGAAAAGACTTTTACTTCATTTTGAGCAATAAACTAATTTTAGGCAAGCAATATATTTATATTAGGGGGGAAAAAAAAAAAAAAATTCTCACCTCAACTATTATGCTTCACTTACGTCTCCTTGTATACAAAAATCATTGATTGGAAAGTGGCACTTGAAATTGTTTCTTTAGAAATCATTCACAGAGCATACACAAATCCTTGATAAACCTTCAATATAAATAGGTTTGTAAATGCTTAAACAGAGAAAATATACAATTTTTGAATTTTTACTTCTATTCATTTATTTCTGATTTCTGTTATGTTCGGCTTGTTAGCTGTATTTGTTTGTCTATTGAATATTTAATTAAAATAAAATATGTTTATGAAATTACTTAATTTATTGCTAACAGTAGACTCTCCGTTTTCCTGTCTACGAATAACTCAATAGTCAAACCGTAAATTATACTAGAGGAAAAAATACACACACACACATATATATATATATATAAATTGGTACTTGAGTATTATGCAGACCGGCATTAAAATAAAGATGTGGCTCTATCTGAATATCTCTAGAACTGTCCTCTGAAACTCAATTTCCTGTTTAGAATACAGTAGAACCTCGATTATCCGACCCTCGTTTAACCGGAACGCTCCGTTAACAGATGTCAGTTTCCTGACTTTTTTTTTTTCCCTGTCTTTCCTTTGTCCCATTTCCGAAAGAAATTAATAAGAAAATTACTTTTTGAAGGAGAATCTGAATCTACAGTTTCAATACTAGAGTTTTGGAAATCTGTCAACATTAAAGACTGCATTTATATGATCAGTGACGCATGGGAATGTATGCCGCAATTGACACTAAGACGAAGTTGGAGAAAACTTTTGCCGAATTTTTCAACTGGCGCAGATGAAAATGTTAGACATTGCGAAAGATGGTGTTACTGAATTTTCAAACATTTTTAGCACGATGCCAGGTTTTGAAAACTGTGGGATCAAAGAAATCACAGACCGGTTGATTTGTGACATGGAAGATGCAGGCTTCCAGTTGCTTAATGAGGAAATTATCGCAGAAGTCTGACATTCTCCAAAAGAAGACGAAGAAGAAGATGATGATGAAGGCAAGAATGATTCCCAAGTAAAGATTAGTAACAATGATGCTTTTGAGTGTGGCCTTGCTTGGTTGGAACAAGAACAGTGTGATTCCTCTGAACCAATGCTTTTAAAAAAACTTCGTGACAGAGCTGCACGACAAAGGATGACCAATTTATGCCAGATGAAGCTTCCATTTAAATCATTGTAAGTTTTTTGTTTCAAAATAAATTTCCATGTACTACTATACTGTACTGTAATTTGAATTTAGATATTTATTTAGCAGTTTAAATAGTCATAATAGCAGTTCGATAACGATGTTACATATTAAACTAGACTATTATTGAAAAATTCTCTATTATCCGGAAATTTTGATTATCCGATGTAGGTTCGGTCCCAATTACGTTGGATAATCGAGGTTCTACTATGTCTAAATCAGAACTTTATCAGATAGCTTCTTACATGTGTTCCTTTATTCTACTCGGCATGCATACAAGTTAGTAACTATTGTAAAACCATACCATCAATTACTTGTAACTGTCAATGAGTTTCCTCCCAGGGTTCCACTGGTAGAATCGCTACAAAATATTTAATAACAGAAGCTTTTCTACATGGAAAAGACAGACGTATAGCAGTTTGTGTTCAATACTCAATCAGAATTCACAAATTTTTTCCAGTGGATTTAAAACTTTTTTTTTGTTAATGGATCAGTGTTTCGGGGCAGTTGTATTTTGAAAAATTAAAAATTTTAAGTATTGTTTTCCATGCAGCTAATTCATAGTTGTGGTGCTTAATATTTAAAGCTTTAAGTAACTGATGTTTAAGAATGTTCTGTACTATAACTTTGTGGTTCACTGTCAGATGGCTCAGACATTGATGTCATCTAATAATGAATTAAAATCCCTTAACTTTTTATTAATTTAAATTTAAAATTATTTCATTTACATGCAAAAATTTACATTATAGAAACTTTGTTTACATTTCAATAATTTAAATTTTATGATGCATCACATTCCGGAAATGTCATGCATAAGAATTAGTGAGGAAATTTTTTGGCTTTAAGCATTGTGAAAATTATTAAAATACTCAAGTACCAAAATATCAAATATGCTCTACACTTTACCAACATCTTGTTTGTTACATGTTTTTTTCAATCTGATCCAATAATTTTAATTTCATTTGCATTATCAGTACATTATAATTTTACTTGCACTTTCTTATTTCAAACCACCCAATAAAGAAAATCATGTGTAGAGAAAAAATAAAAAGTATTTGCATAAGTATATGTTAAAAACATTTGCTACAAACTCTTTGAGCGTAAAATGATAATAAAATAATTAACAGAAAATTGTTACAATAAATAATTATTTAACAATTACATGGTTAAATATAATAAAATAAGTATATTATGATTGTATATGCAGCAATAACAGTGCTAAATTCATATTCTATCTGAAAAGTATCTGCAGAATTAGCTAAAACTTCAAAAGAATCTGTGTACATACACTCTACAGCTCTGCCATTTTAGTACTAATATAAAAATTAAAAAAAAATGTAAACATGCAGTGACTCATTTACTTAAAATTTCACACTTCTACTTGGATCAAGTACTCAGTTAGTTCTAATACAAATATGTTATACAGATTGAGTGAGAGTCTACAGTAATTAGTAAATAAGTTGAACTCATACATTCAATGGTATTGTTAAAATTAGTAACAGAATAGTTTACCTCAACTTCCTTGTTACAATGCTATTTAAAGATTCATAATAATAATAATAAAAATAAAAATTTACGATACTCTAAAGTGTAAATGCACTTTTAAGTGAAGCAAGTAATAATTAGTCAACTAGAAAGACAAAAAATGTAAAGTTGTTTGCCCAAAAAATTTCTGATGAAAAAACTATCCTCAATTATTAGTTTCTATAACCTGTATATCAGATAAAAGATATATAATTTGAACTTATAATTGTAAATTAGTTAATCGCTTATGAAATAGATATTATGAAAACTCTCTCAAAAGTAAAATTTCATAAATTTAAATTACTGTTTGGGGTTAAATAATATAAAACGAGGTAAATAAAATTAGAAATAGAACGCAATACTTTTATAGAAGATTCTCACAGTATAGAGATAAATATCAACAAATATACCATACCTAATTCTATACATATTGACACACGATAAAATATTCACCTGTAATTTAATTACAGCTACTTTGCAAATTTAAATACTAAAACAAATTGTACAGCAATATATTACAATAAACTTTGAATATAAAAGCTTGAAAAAATATGTACATGAGATATTTAAACTTCTTAAAAAAATGTACATAATCTCAAAAGTAGCTTTCTAAAATAGTAACAAAACCACAGTTATAAATCGTGAGAATTCAGTTTACGGAAATCCTCCTTAACTTCTAAATTGTCACTCTGGTTCTCATGACCTATTTTTACCCCCATATCTGCAGAGTAGGCTCGGGGACGGCTGGTGATAACTTCTGACGTTGTTGATCGAGTGTCTTCACTTTTTCGTCTACTTTTAAGAATGGGTTTTGGCTGCTCCTCCAATGAAAGAGGAGTCTTCTTTTTTAAGATAGGTTTAAGCTCACCACTTGGATAGCTAACATAGGAGCACTCATCACTGAAGCTAGTCCGTTTTTTTAATATCGGACGGGGTCGTAAACTTCCACTAGGTGAATCTTCATCAGTGCTCAACTTTAAGATAGGACGGATGTCAGTGCCACTGTTACAACTCTCATCCTCACTGGTTGATTTTTTTAAAATAGAATGTAAATCACTTGACTGCCATATTTCTTTCTCTTCAGAACTCTCTCTATGCTTAAGAATCGAGGGAGGTGCTTTAGAAAACTTCTCATCTGTGGTTGGTTTCAATATACTGTGCAATTCTTTTTTCTCCTCAAAGTTTTTCTTTCTTAAAATAGAACTGGGGCGCCTTTCACCATCAGAGTTCACCGCCTCACCATTTTCATCTGCAGATAAATATATGTCGATACTTTTAGAGCTACTAGAACCATTTTCAGTAATATCAAGACTCTCCAGTTTGACTGCACTAGACTGAACATCCGAATCATTGAATTCTTTAGAATCATCACAGCTAATCTTTATGTTTGAATTACAATGTTCACTGCTAATATTAATTTGTTCTGAGTGTGTCTCACTACTGATATTTCCTTTTTGATCAACCAATTGTGAATTATCACGACAATCTAATTTAAGTGATGCTAAGTCATTTGAATCATTGTGCTTATAATGTTCCACATTTGCTAATTCACTTTTTGCATCTCCTTGACTAGCATTATCACAAGTATTATTTTTAGAAGTTAAACTATCATTTTTACTTAAATATCTAG
Organism: Amaurobius ferox; assembly: GCA_951213105.1. NCBI lineage: Eukaryota > Metazoa > Arthropoda > Arachnida > Araneae > Amaurobiidae > Amaurobius > Amaurobius ferox. Next base: position 92,868,576 of record OX578148.1, read on the forward strand.
GTAACAGTTTTTGAATACTATTTCTAGTTATGACTCCACCTGAATTGAATGATATACTAGAACTTTCAGGATCATCACATTCTTGAGCAGAAAGATAAGTTTTATTCCTACTAGGAACTTCTGATAAGTCAGTCAAAGACTCTAGCTCACCAGCCGAGTGAGATAGTTTCTGGGAGAAGCGAATGCTTGCAGGATGCTTCCATCTAGTCTGTCTGGGATGTGACAGACCTGTTTGAGATGACCGTGGTAACAAATTAGATTTAACTTTAGAAGGAGAATTGCTGCCGAGAGTAATCTGAAATTTAAGATCGAAAACATTAGTTCATAAGAATTAGTCCATATAATTGCAATAATAAATGTACAATTGTGAAGTAAAAAACTTGATGCATCACATGCGTAAATTTGTTGTGAATGACAAAGTATATCTAATAATGAAAGAGAAGGAGGCCAGCAATTTTATTAAACAAGGGCTAGACATGGCCGTACTGCCAAATAAAGGATGATTTTAGAGCAGGCATAGTCAACATTTTCAACCAGTGAATCATATGATAAAATGTTTAACTTATGATGAGCCCAATAACACTTTTTAATCCATGGTGAGCAAAAACTTATCTGAGATTTATGCATCATATGACCTAAGTTTTATGTATAATCAAAATTTATATGCTGTAATCTCTAATTAATAATTACCCAGATAATGATCCTGTCTTTATATCAAAATTACTGATTTTATACAATTGTCATATCGACATTTGGAACACAATCTCAATTTCTTGCATTTCGGAGCCATTTTGCAAAAATAATTTCGGTTCTGGTAGGCTAACATGAGAAAGCAAGATTTCGTTCAGAGTCTTGGTTTTTCACGAGGACGGCTGACGTCAGCGTTTGTCTGGAAGTGACGTCGGCTGCGGTTTGAATTACGATATGTCACTGATGCAGGTGTCGGTTAGCAAATGAGGGCTTGATTGATGGGTAATGTATGAACTGTTCGAATGATACTCGTGGCTGACTCTTAACTTCAGTGGTGTGCGGACGCCCAGATGGCACGGCATTTTATTTGATGAATTATTAAGTTCTCAAAGATTGATATTTAAAATGAGTATATTAAAAATTTCTGTATGTTGTATTGAAGTGCTCGACAAGAAGCAAACGTCCTTGCTTGCCTCCATATGAAAATTATTATCCTTCGTGTTGGCATCTTTTAAGTTTCGATTCATCAACCAAATGTGAATTTGTGCAATGAGCCCAGTATTCGAGAAATGGTAATGCAGCACGAGATTATGAATGCATGCCTTGTGGTATAGAATTCAGCTCCGGGATTTTTGTGTCAGTATAGAAATGCCGGTTTTAAACTTTGGTCATCCAAGGCCCTTCGTGTGAGCAAAAATGGCAGATGGAATTTAGTGTTCTTGCCTCTCCTCTTCCCAGATAACCTTACTGTATTATTGAGTACAAGTAATCTGTAAATACATTTTTAATATTGATTTGAGCTGCATTGAGATTACTTATTATTGAACAAGAGTAACTACTGATAAACATAGATGTGCATATATGTATTTGCTTATAATATAGTTAATTTCGATTTGAATAAATATTTATTATTTAATTAACTTGTTATGCTTTCCACTACTTGTTAGAGATTTATGTGTTGCTCTTTTCATTAGCATCGAACTATTGCTGACCAACCGATTCCTAGAATTGGCCAGGGAATAGAAACTGGACAACACAATGCCTAACGATATTGGGTAGTAACTAAAAAGCTATACAATCACCAGAACTCTTCTAATTATTTCCTACTAATTATTACTTGAGATAGATGGTAGTTGCCGATCTCTCATGTTCTTTTCGAGTTGTTCTTATTACCAAAAACCTATATCACTATTTGATGGGATGTAGGCACTTTATAAATTGATAATCACCAATACCAATATTACGATTTGGTACCATGAAAACCTATCTACACAATATATTAAAGGCTGCAATCAACTTTAATTACTTTAGCTAGCATTATAATGATTCCTCTTGATTTAAGGAGTAAAACTAGGAGTTCCTATCATCGCACTAAAACAGGGTATATAGGTTAAACCATAAAAAAAAAGAAAAATTTCAATGGACATTTCAATTTTATTTTATAAGAAACAAATACAAGTGAGCCATTCTCATAAAAAGGTACATTTTCAATACAAACTTTTTTTAATTTAAAAAATAAGACAAAAACAATTTTGATTATGGGTAATTTCATGCAAATTAACACAGCCCCCAACCCGGCCAACACAAATGTCCACTCATATATATAAGACTTTGCAAAATTTACCCCCAAATTTTTATTAGTATTTTATTTTTAAAATTTGGTAATTTTTCGTGATTCTTGGCATATTTTGACATAATCTACAGATTGTGCTGAAAAAATTGGGCACTACTATTGTTTAGTAAGCCTCATGAGTCATTCTGAAGATAGTAGATATTTTACTTTACCACTGAGTGCATGTTATCTAACAAAACAATAAAGCAATTTACATGAAAAAAGTTTATGCATATTTTAATTGGTAACAGCAATAAGCCTTTTTATTTTAGTAAAATCAACCAGTAAGCTAAAGCAAGCTTAATTTGTGTTATTGTTCTCAACAAAATCAAAATTTGTTAATCTGGAGTGAAAGTCATGTGTTGAACATGTGGCGATTGAGTGTCGCCTGTCCCGAGCCAGGACCGAACTCGGAACCTAGTGCTTACAAGACCGACATTATAATCATAGAGCAAAAGCTAGCTTCAGCTCCGTTCTTATAATTCGGATACAGGTTCCAAGCATCTTTGACCAGATGTCTTTGCTGCAGCACACTCCCCCACCTGATGAGGAGCCCGGGTCGAATTTTGGCGAGGAGAGGGGGGCCATTCCAGAAAAACCCCGCGTGTCCCCATCCGAGACTCAGTTGAGAGGCTGAAAGGCCGGGAGGCATGTTGCCTCGGGTGTGACATCAGTCGTGGTCAACCAGGAAGAGAGTGGCAAGGCCTCTGACTCCGTGTAGTGCTGCCATCTCGTGTTAAGAGGTGAGATCGTTGGAGAGGAAGGTTACATGCTTCAAACGTTCAGTCATCATTGTGGCGATAAGGTGTCGCCTGTCCCGAACTAGGACCGAACTCGAGACCTTGTGCTTACAAGACCGACATTATAATCATAGAGCAAAAACTAGCTTCAGCTCCGTTCTTATAATTCGGGTACAGGTTCCCAGATGTCTTTGCTGCCGCAAACACATATTTTAAATGCTTATTTTATGAAAACAATGTTTCTCTACTGTACTAGCATTGGAAAGTATGGCAATAAATTCCATAAATCTGCTGTAAAATACTCAATGAGCTAAGTCATATTTATTGACACCTAATCAGGATGAATAACAGAAAATTAAAAATTAGGGTGAAAATTAAAAAGTTCTCAGGCTATATTCAGCGACTTATGTATGTGCATAAAATATCCGAGAGCTTGAAAATTGTAAATAAATGGGAGATGAAAACATGCGAATTGAGCATTTATGCTGAAAAGCGCTATGAAGTACATGAGATGAATAATGAGTCCAAAACAAATCTTCTTTCTGGAGGTCCCTTCATTTCTTCCCTGTTCCAAAGAGTAAAAATTCCTTTTCCCAACTTCTTTCTTTGACTGCCTGAGGGTCAAGAAATGAACCTCTTCTGATCTATTATGTGTTATTTCTGGTGGATGAACACCAGCAGCCTGAAAATGGGGGTAGAGATTTTAGAGATAACATACGTCTTACATACGTCTTTTTGATAGGCTCTTCATTTAGGATTACCTTTGTCTCACCTATAAACTAAAAGTTAATATTTAGATTTGGCCTACTACATGAGAAGATTAGTATGTTTGTTTTTCTCTTTTTTTAAAAAATCCTGTTTTGCTATTTATGTAATAAATAAAGGGGCTTGGCTTATCAACAAACTATAGCTATTTTCATGCATTTTGCTATTTTCTATTTCTACACATGTGAAAACCCTTTAGATCATATTTAATTATTTTATTTCTTACCAGAACCAAATATTCTATTTTGTGCCAAGACCCAAATAGAAACTAATGGGTTTAACCCTTTCGCGACGGCGGCATTCCGGAACTGCCGCGGCCCAAAGGACGGAGCGCTTCGCCTGCGAACTGTTCCCAAAGAACGGCAAATTTTTTGCACTAAGCCTAACGCTCGAAAAAAATTCACTAAAAATCACCTATTCAACACAGAAATCTACTTTTTTCAGGAATAAAAGAAATATTAATTTTCTATTTGATGTATATTTTTCATACAAATCTGAATACAAAATACTCGTTAGTTGCTCCCATTCTTTTAACTGAAATAAATGAATAATTTCACTGCCTCTAACCCCCCCCCCCCCCAAAAAAAATACTCTCTTATATTCCAATGATTCACCAACGAAATCATTAAGCTGAAATCAAAACAAGAACCGGAACTCAATTATAAAATAGCTGATGCTGCGAGAAGTGCTCTGTCTGTTTATTTTAAGGAATCATGTTTCACCACCACTCCAAATGGAGAAATAATTCATTGGATTCTCCCTATGCCAAGGTCAAGTATCTGCAAAATACATTGAAGTTGTTTCCACAGACATTTAACGCCATCTAGTAGACAAATAAATTCAAATAAAACGTTTCACATAGAAACACGCGTATGTGCCACTCGCCGTTTAGGGTAAAGTTTTCTTCGTCATGAGTGCGTGCCGTCCGTCCTTGAATGCAAGTTCGCAGACAACAAGCGGGCGTGACAACCATCACGAAAGGGTTAATGTGATGAATTGCAGCTAATGCTTTTATTTGATTCTAATATTTTTTTCTTTTTCTTAAACCAACAAGTTTTTGGGGGCCTGGTCAAAATCTGGAAATCCTGGTTAAATAAGGTGTAAAATAATACTATTTATAGTTTTAAATGTCACTTAAGTAAACATTTAAGATGTCTAACATACTACAATTAAAATATTTAAAAAATAGACAAACAACTACCTCATTTGTTTTCATCTCAAGCCTTGAGGCTGCATGACTGGAACTACTAGCATTATGTTTTCTTTTTGTAGTACTACTCGGGGACCCTAAGGCCTTTGCATTAAGTCTAGATTCACTATCTTCATCAGACGAACTATTTCTCTGTTGAGATTGATCTGCATGAAATTGTGCTCTACCTAAAAGTATAAATTTAAAACACATGTCATAAATACCTACAAATACATGGGCAGCGCCAGGAAATTTTTCAGAAGAGACTTAATAGTTTATAAAATTTGCAATAAAAATAATTTGTTAGTAATAACATAAGAAATTGATTCAAAGTACGAAGGCTATTCAGAAATCAACATCGGACGTGCTGCTGGGCACTGAAAAGTAATCATGGAAACCTGTCACAAGTATGCATCAATAATTGGTTGCCTAGTGCCACAGAATGCAGTCATCCCTTATGCTTAATCCTCACCATGCTGGGAGCTTTTCAATATGTGTACTGCTATAGAAGCTACCATCAAGTGCCAGATCTTTGAAAACACTTCCCAAAGCCATTCAAACCAAAAAAATGTTTATGCGAGTGTTGTGTTTATATATGACAACTTGCACCCACACACAGCTACTACATGCACACAAGCCATGTTATGGCAGTTATGTTGGGACGTGTTTGACTACTCACGTTACACCTGGACCATGAACAAAGGGATTTTCATTGTTTTGTACAGATGGATGTCCAACTAGGAATTCAGTGCTTCAATGTAAATGAGGAGTTGATAGATAGTGTCAAAGACTAATTTCATTCCAAAAAGTAACTTTTTTTGAGGGGATACAGAAACTTCATGAAATTTGGTACGCAGGTACATAAGGACCCAAGAAGATCTCAGCATTATTATTATTTTTTTAAATTCGAATTAGTTTTTTAGTTTTTTTATGCTTTAGCATTTTTACACAAATCAATTCTTTAGCAACTGAAAATATTATCATAGAATTTCATTTTGACACCAATGAAAATGTTGAAGAATGTTCTTTCCAATGAAGTTTGAACTGAAACCATGGGACAATTCCTTCATATTTTTTTAAATACACCGAAATTTGCACTTTTTACCTTATCTGATATGTATTGTCACATCTGAAACCCAAGATTAGTACAATTCCATAATTGACTAAAAGTTCTGGAATATATCCTAGCATTCTATAAAAAAAAATTGCGATTTCATAAACAATTTTAATTTTTGTAATTAAGTGATTACAAAGGATCTTCCGCAAAGTCCCTGCACAGTCAACAAAGATTCAAATTTCTACCAGTGGATTTTAGCCATGCCTTCCTGCCTCATTTTTCTTTGCAGAGAGCTGCCACAGATTCACAGATGATCGAGCAGATTGGCAGATATTTAGTCTGGAAAAAAAACATCTGATCGCGCCAAGTGCATTTACATTTTGGAGTTTTTTTAATTTGCAAATTCAAAAGATGACATCCTATATTTTTTATTTGGTATATTTTCAGTTTAAGTATTGTGCTAAAATTTTACTGAAATTGGATGAAAATTCACTGAGATAGTAATAATTTTCGGGTTTAATGAACTTCATTCTGATTTTGAGTATTTTCAATTTTTTATTTGTGTCATGAGAATAATTTTACAGTTAAAACAAGATGATTTGGAAATTGAATGCTGTTATCTGTATCTGTATCATTTAAGTGGCAGGTGCTTATTTATTGAAAATATAAACATTATGTTGTTAGTAGAAGATATGGTCAATATATAAATTGGTTTAATTGAGCTGAGCTTGTTGAAATTAGGATTTAAATTACATTAGTAGATTTTAAAGTAAAACATAGAGTCTCCACAAGTAACATATTTTGATTTTGTGCTTTGGAAGGGAGGCATAGTGTTGCGATTGTTGATAATAAGATTTAAATTATGTCCATCGGTTGATCTTCATTTCGAATGTAAAGTCTCCGCAAGTGACTGGTTTTGGTTTTGTGATTGGGAGGGGGGGGGGGGGGTGTCACATCACAGTAATTGAATTGATGTACAAGGATTGCATGCAATTTTCACTGTTATTTATACAAACAAAATTTATTTATTTTATTATTTTAAAAAACTACCCTGCTTAAACTCCCAGGTAATGCTGGGTACATTTCTTAGTAATATATAATATTAGAGCTATTTAACCAGCATTGCCCAGGTCCTAAATAAGCATCTACTACTTTAATACATTTACAGAAATGCCTCTTCAAACCACCCCAAATCATTTTCTCCTAGTTTCAAACCAAATCCCATGTATGCACACTGCAAACATGGAAAGCAAAAAAATAATAAATGAAGGAAACAATCATTTCTACAGGAATAAAGGTGTGGCTCACCCTGAGTCCCAAAGCAGGCATATGCAGAAAAGTCCATCGGGAGAAAAGTTGTATGCACTTAATTTATGGTATGTGCAATTTAAATTTCAATGTGTTTGCTTAAAAAATCACAGAAAATTAAAAAAAGAATTATTTTGTTAGAATGCAAAGATATACACACAATTTTTTGCCAAACAATAGAAGCGTGTAAAATTTACTTTTTTGGATGCAAAGAAATAAGTATTCCTGTAACCTAAAAAATGCAAATTTTATTTAATTAAAAAAAAAAACAATAAATAAGAAAGAATTGTCCGATGGATTTAGTTCAAACATTGTTGGAAAGAACATTTCAATCTCTCCAATAGTCTCACGAAGTTTCCAATAGCCAAACTATAGAAGCATGTAAAATTTACTTTTTTGGATGCAGAGTAATAAGTATTCCTGTAACCTAAAAAATGTGAATTTTTATTTAATTTAAAAAAATAATAAATAAGAAGAAATTGTTTGATGGATTCAGTTCAAACATTGTTGGTAAGAACGTTTCCATCTTTCCAATAGGGTCACGAAGTTTCCAATAGCCAACCTATAGAAGCATGTAAAATTTACTTTTTTGGATGTAGAGAAATAAGTATTCCTGCAACCTAAAAAATGCAAATTTTTATTTAATTAAAAAATATAATAAATAAGAAGGAACTGTCAGATAGATTCAGTTCAAACATTGTTGGTAAGAAGGTTTCAATCTTTCCAATAGTGTGCAGGGATGTATCTAGAGAAATGTGAGTGGTGGTTGATTTTCCAGAACAATTATAATTGAGAATATAAAATTTCGAAACGAGCTTCACGTTAATTCGCAAAATCAAACAGTATTAGTATTGTATACTTTTATATTAAAGAAAAACATTTGATAAAATTGAATATAACTTTTTTTTAAATGTAATTATAATATGTATATTTTTTTGGATGAGTGGTGGTCGGCAATTGAGTGGTGGTCGGAAATTCTGAGTGGTGGAAACACCGACCACCACCGACCACTGTAGATACATCCCTGGTGTGTCACGAAGTTTCTAATAGCCAAACTATAAAAGCGTGTAAAATTTACTTTTTTGGATGCAGAGAAATAAGTATTCCTGTAATCTAAAGAAAGTGAATTTTTATTTAATTAAAAAAAATAATAAATAAGAAGGAATTGTCCAATGGATTCAGTTCAAACATTGTTGGAAAGAACATTTCTATATTTCCAATAGTGTCACAATAGAAACTCTAATAATATTTTCAGTCACTAAAGCACTGATGTGTGAAAATTGTTCGAAGTCATGCTAAAATATAAAATAGAAAAACTAATTTGAATTTAAAAATAATTTTACCAAGGTGCATTGTCCCATAATTGGGTCTCTCTCTCTCACATGCACACACACAGAGAGAAAGAGAGACAACTTATTCTATTATGTAAGACAGCATAATAAACTATTATATACATACAAAATTAATACAAAAAAGCAAATTAATATTTTTTAAATACGTATTAAACTTATTTTTTCATTTCCTACATTTAATTTTTAAATAAAAATTGTAGATATCTCCTATCAGAACCAAATTTATTAAACTTTATCTAATGGGTTTTGCTTGTACCATGCTCCATTTTACATCTAAGAAATTTATATCAATACTGGGAAAGTAAAATATACCAATACAGTGACCGCCGGTTATAAGATTCAGTGGTTATAAGAAACAGCCGTTTATAAGACCCAAAACGACAGAAACAAATACAAACTTCGTTTTAACATTAAAATTGTGTCGCTTATAAGGAACACGATTCCGCTTATAAGAAACAGTTTCCTACAGAAAATTTGTTGATTTCCTTGCGACGCGGGTGTAAAAAAAAATCGATTTGTTTAAGGTTAACTGAAGGGCGAGTTGTTATCTCTTGTCTCTGGGCGTACGGGGAGGGGGTGGGAGTTTGCTATTTAACAAAGGATGACAGAGAATTTCTCCGTAGAAAGGCTTAGGGGGAGCAACCCCAAAACCAGTAAGAAACGAGTTTTAATCTTTTGGCAGTTAAGGAAACGTACTGCTAAGGAAAGGCATCTTTGCTTATGCACTCAAATAAGATTCGTACAGCTTTAGTTAGTAATTTTATGTTTTGCTAGTGGAAACATGTCTCAAAAGAGAAAAACCCTTACTTTGCTTGAAAAGCAAAGTTTACTTAAAAAGTATGATTCTCTACCTCCGTGTAGTCAAAGAGAAGTTGCTTCTGCATTAGAAATTCCGCACTCAACATTATGTAAAATTCGGAAAGGCAGAAATGAAATTTTGACGCCAAATTGTAATCTTCAAAGAAAACGGAAGCGAGAAGGAAAGGCAGCTGCTATAGAGGAAGCACTCTTACAATGGTTTTCTAACGCCAGGTTAAAGAACGCTCCTATCAGTAGGGCAATTTTACTGAAAAAAGCAGAAAATTTTGCGGAAAAATTAGGAGAAAAAGAGTTCCGTGCGACTGATGGTTGGTTAAGCCGCTGGAAAGAACGAAATAACATTGTGTACAAAAAAAATTATGGAGAGAAGCAGGACACGGACTCCGAGTCGGCATCTTCATGGATTACGCATAGCTTACCATCTCTATTAGAAAAATACGCTCCTCATCAAATTTTTAGCACTGACGAGACTGGGCTCTATTTTAGAGCGATGCCCGAGTATACAATGATGTTCAAAAATGATCTATCCTCCGTTGGAAAAAAACAAAAAGATCGAGTTACAGTTCTGCTAACAACTAATATGACGGGAACTGTAAAAAACCCTTTAGTTATTGGCAAAAGCAAACGTCCTCGCTGTTTAATTGGAATAAAAAAATTGCCAGTGATCTACGAAAATTCAAAGAATGCCTGGATGACAAGTAGAATTTTTGAAGACTTTTTGTTAAAGTGGGACAGGGAACTGATGGGAAAGGAAAAAAATCTTTTAATCCTTGACAACTGTTCGGCTCATCCTGTAGTACAGCTGACAAACATTGAACTTTGTTTTTTGCCACCCAATACAACTTCCATCATACAGCCTCTTGACCAAGGAATTATTAAAGCATTTAAAACTCTGTATCGATCAAATTTGCGACAGTGGATGCAATTGATGAAGAGAAAGGATCGGCTTCCGAAATAAGCAGGAAAATAACCTTGCTTGATGCTATCCATATGATCGCAGGCGCATGGAAAAATGTTTCTGACATATGCATTTTTAATTGCTTCCGTAAAGTAGGATTTTTGAAAAATAATGTTGACATACCAGCAGAAGATGAAGAAGAATTAGAAGCACCTCTCGAAGAATGGATTCACATCGACGAAAATTTACAAACATCTGAAGAAAAAAGTGATGATGACATAGTTGCGAAAATTCAGAATGTTTGCAACGAAGAAGAAAATGAAGACGACGTTCCACAAGAAGAAAATTTTTCTACAGCCAAACAGTCGCGAGAAGCCCTAACTATAATTAGAAAAACTCTTGAACATAGAGGGACATCAGAAAAAGTTTATGGACTATTTTATGATTTAGAAATGGATGTACGTAAACTAATCACAGACTCGTTAGCACAAACTACACTGGATAATTTTTTGCTGTTCCTCAGTAACAGATTACGGTATGTATGAAAATGTACTATGCTCTTATACATAAATGAACGAACTATGAGTTTTACTTTTTATTCTTATTTAACTACATACTAGTATATGCATATAGATAATATTTTAAGTTGTAAGGCTTAATTCGTAAAATAAGAAATATTTTTGAATGCAAAACTCAATTTACAAATGTATTATGTACGTACTAATGTTTTACTTATATACATTTATCTTTTAAATTCTGTAAAACTGTGTTCAATAGTTAGTATTTACAATGGAAGAACGATATTTAAAAAATTTCCGGATTTAAGAAACAACTGCTTATAAGAAACAAAACGAGCGAAACGAACGTGTTTCTTATAAGCGGCGGTCACTGTACTAGGAAAGTAGTTTAAATTTCAGATGTAAGCTAAATTTGGGAAAAGTTAAGGTAAAGACTTATTACTTTTCCTTAGTACTATGAATTATAAAATTTATTAAAAAGCAAGGTTAGGCACAATTACTTTGAAAATGTAACAAGTTACTAATAATATGTTAATAAGTAACTGATGTACTGCTACAATTTAGTGAAATAATAAAGTAACTGGATATTACAACTACAAGTTACTGTCACATTTCTTAATTTCTTAAGGTTACATAAGTATATTTTGAAGAAACAATGCTTGCTTAACATTTTTCTATATTTTTCAAATTCAATACAATTATATTATACGACTTTATAAAATTTGCATATTAAATATGCAAAAAACATCATTCAACAAAATAATTCTAAGATATGTATTATGATCATACTCTCAAAAATTGATGTTATCACTACTTTCTTAATTTGTAGAACGGAACAACATTTTAGATTTAGAAACAAATAAAGTTCTTTGGTTTCTTATCATCAGACATTTTGATATGATTTCATAAGCCAACAAAATGATAAATGTACAATAATGTACACCCAATCTACTTATGATCAGTGAAAAAATATTTAATATAAAATGTAGAAAATAATGATAAATTGAAAAAATAAAAAATAATTTGTGAATAAATACACAAACACACATATATATATATATACGAGGGTCACACTGAAATTTTTGAGACAGGGGCAGATCATATGCGCTAGAAAAAAATTATTGGTCGGATATTTAAATTTGAACTCTTTTATGTCCGCAGGTGATAATTTGTGGCAACAATTACAATTTAGCTATCATAGAATAAATTTTGAAAGAAAAGAAAATGAAGTTGACACGAGAACATTATCGAACTATGATTTTCTATGATTTTAAAGTGGGGCTAAATCAAGAATAATGTCTTCAACGTCTACAATTAGCATATGGAAATGATACTCCATCTCATGCTTCTGTATTCAGATGGTTTACAGAATTTAGAAGAGGTCAAAATTCTCTCCTGGATGAAGAACACACAGGAAGACCTTTGTCAGCTGTAGTCCCAGAAAATGTGTTGGCCATTCAAAAAATGTTAATTGATGATAATTGCTGTACCTACCAAATGATACAGAAGGAACTTAACATTGGATCCGCAGCTATACATAAAATTATTCACGAAGAACTGCATATGAAAAAATTAGTTTGTCGTTGGGTCCCCCATAATTTAACAGAACATCAAAAAGAAGAGCATGTCAGAATCAGTAAAGAAACCCTAAAATTACTTAATGACGGTGGACACCGGATTATTTCTAAAATTATAACTGGTGATGAAACGTACATACTGTTTTTTGACATTCCAACATATCAAGAAAGTAAAGTATGGGTCTTTGAAGATGACTCCAAACAAACAATGGTGAAAAGACAATGAGCAAAAAGAGCAAAAAAAGTAATGTATGCCATGTTCTTCAGAAGTACAGGTCTGGTCAAAGCCATAAAGCTAGAGGGACAGAAGACAGTTATAGCTAACTGGTACACTACTAAGTGTTTTCCAGAAAATCTTCAGGAAGTCAATGTTAGGGGACTCATGTTTCACCATGACAATGCATCTTCTCATTCAGCAAGAATGACAGTCAAATTTCTTGAACAAAAAACATCAAAGTGATAGAACATCCACCCTATTCTCTTAATCTTGCTATATGTGACTTTTGGTTATTTTTTAATCTAAAAACAAATTATGTGGGCATTGTTTTCATCCTGAAGATGAGGTTGATGAGACTATAAAAGCATATTTTTCATCGATTCCAAGAAATGAATAGCTTGAAGCATTTAATCAAGCTATTCATTTCTGAAAATTCACCTACAAAAGTGCATCGATGTTGGAAGGGAGTACTTAAAACACTCCTAAGAGTTGGTAAGTTTAACTTATACCACTTAGCCATATCTCAAAAATTTCAGTGTGACCCTCGTGTATATATACTTCTATTTATATATTATATATATATCAAATATTTTGTAACAGTAACGAGTATTGAAAAGTAAAAAGTACTTTTTACTACTGTTTGAGTTACTGGTTTTTACAAAGTAATAAGTAAAGACCTTCATTTACAAAAAATAACCATTACAGATAATACCATTAAATATAACTCAGCTACTATCCAATCATGTTTCAAAATATCTTAACCATATATTATGCTCATAAAGCATTAAATAAATAAATGTTCAATATCCATAATAATACACCACATTTTATCAGAAAATAACATCGAAAATGACTATTACAACATTTCATAAATTATCCTTCTACAGTATTTGCAATATTTTCCTATACAAAGTAATAGAACCCACCTAAATGGGGTGTTCCCAAAATAAGGAATCACATGACTATGAACTTGGCTGGTGCACCTGAACTCTATTTTAAAATTTGAAGCCAGCTGTATGTTATAACCAGGTTTGTTGGTTTCCACAGCGAATCTCAAAATTGTGGCACATAGTATGTTCTTGTCATTACAGTCATGGATTATTTCATACTAAAAAGCAGTAAAAAGCATGAAAGAAGTCCACAGATGCTAGAATTTACCATGAGAGTATAATTCCCATTTTTCTATATTTTTTCTCCCTGACTGCACGTATTATGATGAATGTGATCTGTGAAAGGGTATATAGATTTATATCTAATAATGATAACATATAAAAAAGTGAAAATATAAAAAGAAAAAGTGGACAAAAAGAAAATTATGCGAAAATTCGCTACTATGAAAAAGTGCACATAAAATCACATATCTGCAGACGATCCTCTACACAAAAGATCTGAAATGCACAGAAAGTGACAATAAACTTACTAAATGAAAAAAATCTGCAGCAAATTATGTAGTCATTGAACTCAAGAATAAAACTGAACATCTGTGAGCAACAGATTTGGAAAATGCAAAATTTTCTTCACAATAGAAGGCAAAGCTAATGTTTGGGATACAAATATAAATTTCATATAAAATACTTTTTAAAAAAAATCTCTTATTTTAGATGAATAAACTCATCTCTTTCCATTCTAATAAAAAATGAAGTGAGGTTTTTAAGATTTTAATTAATTTTTAACAAGACTCAGTATTATCCAGATAAAAAACTTATTAGTTTTTCCCATTCAATGTGACACCACAACTAGAGGTACACTGTTGATATGAAGATCTCATACTTTAAATAAGGAGAATAGGGGAATTTTGAGCAAGCATAATATTGTTGAATTATGTTGTACATTTCTCTGTGTGCATGAAAAAATAGACTGCAAGAAAGTTTTTTGGTCAAAATTGGCTTTTTTGGAAACTAAGTGGTGTTATCTGTATTATTTATGAGGCAGGCACTTACTTAGCACCTAGATGATGTCAGGTAATTTGTTCATTCACTTAGATACAAGTAACTTCTTGTTGAAAAGTTTTTTGATTAGAAGGTCTTGTTTGTTAAGCATGGAATTAAATATTTCCTAATCTTGATTAGGAAAATATCATGAGATTTCTATTATGTTATTGATAATATAAATCTCATTTACATAGATCTCATATGATGCATATATTGATAGAGCAGTTAATGGCCCTTTGTTAGTGACAATTTGAACTATTTATTTTACTACCAACAAACCCCCTTAATAAACACATTTTAATCACAGACCACAATGAAATATACTATTCTATTTCTCATGCATTTTTGAAATGTCAGTTAACTATTGAAATACCTGGTAAACAACTTTAGAAAGAGACTGACATACCAAACCATCAATTGCACAAAAACAGTTAATTCATAGCATATAGAAATGTCTAATAAAATAATAAAAAGGCTGATGACATGCATTTACATTCGCAATAAAAAAGAAAATGTTTCAATAAAAAAACACAAACCAGCATTAAGTGAAGGGAATTGTATGAAATCTATCCGGTTTAGACTAGATTTGCGTTTGGAGCTTTTATCTTTATATCGTTGCAAAGGCCTTTCAGTTCTGTGCAGCTGATCATTAGCATTATCACCAGGCAGCTAAAATTCAAAATAACAAATAAGTAATCTTAATTCATTAAATATAAAATATTACTAAATTTTTCAACACAAATTGAAACATACTGCTTAAATCCGATAACTTGGGTTGCAGTCATTTTCAAGCCTTTAACTTTACAAGAATTTTGTATCCTAGTGCTTATAATGGTGTGTTTATCAAGTGACTTTCAAATTTTGTCTCTACTTACACTAGCGAAAAACATCAAATTAAACATGTAGTATAATAGTATTTGCATGATAATAATGTAAAGCTGAAGATTAAGAATTTGGTTACTGAACAGTAGGTCTCAAAACATTACCGGCCAAAAAATATTTTCACTAGCTAAATACTTTTACCATAAATTAAACATCTTCTGTTACTTATTGAGATGCATAAAGTGTACACATATATTATGCCACCCACTGAAACATTAAAAACTATTTACTATAGGCATATATTTAAAAAGTATTTTTTATTGTTTGTGCATTTTGGAATACACTTTAATTTCAAATTCAAGATTAGATCTTCGATGATTCTATTTAATCTGCAAAGTGCCTGCTTTCTTTAACACAGAAAAAAAAAATTTTTTTAAAGATGCATATTTATGCATTTATAGGTAAATTTTGCAATAAATACTGTACGGTGTTCATTTCCACTATAAGATAAAGTTTATCATCATAGTTCAATATCCTGGCAGAGATCTATGATTTTGAATACTGGTTAGGATATAAGTTCTTTGTAATATTTTAAATTGTTTATGATAACTTTTAACTCAAAATTCTTTACACCACTTACATATTCAATGAACATAATCAACAACCTCTAATACAAGACCTAATTTAGTAGCAAATAATTAAAGTTTTATATTTACATTAAATATCAATATCAGATTTTTATAAAGTACCCCCTCCCCTCTACACACACCAAAAATAGAACCCTTTGGTGTTTAAGAAATACAACAGAGAAAATAATATAATCAAATAACAGGCATGAGATTGTAGAAAGATAAAAAATGAGGAAAATTTGAATTCATGTAAAAAAGCGAGCAATAAACACCCATTTACATTATTTTGTTAATTATAAAATGGAATTAAAACTGCATCAACTCTATTATGTATATAATAATTAAATCTATCAAAATGAAAACATCAAAATTAAAGTACATATTTTATGAAAATTTAATTTTTCTATGATACAAAATTAAAATATCTCATCTTCAACAATTCTTCCATATAAATGCTAAGATCTAGACAAGTTCTATACAACTGATCTGATACTTCTATACATCAATATTACTGTAAGATAGCTTGTTCATTAATAATATGCTGGAAAAACAACTTTTGTATAGAACTCGTAATAATTATAAAAATTAGTCGATGTAAACTGATGTATTTCATAAGTGGAAAATATATTCACAATTAAATGAGGTATACCAGGGATAGTGTATAAATGCCTTTTTCGTGATACTGCTGCAAAATAGCATTTAATTTCATTAATAATATGTTTGAAAAGCAAGTTTTCTGTATACAACTTATAATAATTATAAACATTTTAATGGACACAAACAGATTGCATAAGTGGAAAATATTTTTACAATTAAACGAGATATACTAAAAATCATGTGCAAATGCTGTTTTTTGTAATACTGCTGCAAAATAGCCCTTCATTTCATTAATATGTTTGAAAAAATAACCATTTTATATGCAACTGGCATTAATTATAAAAATGTTAGTGAATGCAAACAGATTGCATAAGTGGAACATATTTTCACCATTAAATGCGATATCTGAGGATCGCGTACAAATGCTATTTTTCATGATACTGCTGTAAAATAGCCCTTAATTTCAATAATATGTTTGAAAAATAGTTTTTTTTATATAACACAAAATAATTATAAAAATGTTAGTTGATGCAAAGATGTGAGAGAAAGATAATCATTGATGGTGTCACTTGTGATGCAGAAGAAATTGTAGTGTGCAAGTGCCGATTTCATGGGCAAAGAGATTTGCATTCGAGGGAAACAGATTTCCAGATGTAAGATCAGAAAAATTCTGATTTCAAAAGTCGTGACCTGTTCAGTGACATTTTGGACATTCACAACCAATTTTATAACCTTTTCAGGACTTTTGTGACCTCTGAACACCCTGCTTAAAGAAAAATTTGCAAGAATAAAATTTTCGAAAAAAGCGAAAATACTCAAAAAAATAAAAATCAACACAAAAAGCCAATTTAGCAGATCCGTAAAAGAAACTCATGCCTGAAATAAAAAATATCAAAACATGACTAATTAAAATTTTAGGAATAATTTGATGATATTGAAATGAAATAAAAATGAGTTTCTCCTAATAGAAGAAAACATACTAAATATGGATATATTTTATATCAATTGAAAGTACGTATTACAAATATTTGAAAATAATAAATTTTGCTTAAAAAAAAAAAATCTTTAAAATTTGGTATTTTCCTAATTTTGGATGTCCAACATTTACTACTGGAGGTTAAATGTCTACATAAAATATGTAATAGGCAATTCCAATTTTTTTTTTTTTAAAGCTCTTAAAACCAATTGATATTTATAGAGAATTTTTTTCTGATTTCAAATATCCAAGCGAAAATCTCTTAAAATAATTATTTATTTAAATATCAAGAAAAGAAAAATGGTAAAATATACTCAAACACAAAACGGCCCGTGATTGGCTGTGACGTCACATGGCCTGTTCGACCTGTGATGCAATATTCTATCGCGTTTTGCCTTGAGATATTTGCAGGATAGTAGAGGTTTAATTTTGTATATAATTGAAATTTTACTTTTGTACTTGGTCTGCTTGAATATAGATCATTTGCTGATTATTTTATTTTATTGAAAACATGGATCCTGGTTTTGGTCCTAATTTTTGAAGGGGAATCAGACAATTTGCCTAAGATCGATTTTACTATGATGGCGCTCTATTTCAGAAACAATAAATATTTTGTAATAGCTGAAACTCGGGGTGTAAACTTGATACTCTTTTCTTGAAGATTTATTATTATCATTATGTGAATTACATCTATGTTTAGGGTATCTGTGGTGGAAATCTGAGCATTACGAAAAATGCAAACACTTTGTATGTCAATTCCTCAGAACCTGATAGATAAAAATTTACATATTTTTTTCTTGTACTGTTGGTCCAGATTATGAATATATAAAATAATTTTAATACTTTGGAACTTTTTTAGAAAACACTTAAAGCATCTATCCGAGGGAGTGACTTTTTAATTTTCCTTACTTTCACTCAAACTTCAAAAGATAGATATAAATAGTAAGCGACAAAAATATGTATTAGCAAATTTAGTTTCTGAATCTAATTTTTGAAAAATATAAAAGCAAATATTAAACCTTACTGACTTAGTTTTCGAGTAATCGTCTTGTCAAGTTGAAGATTAAAAAATTTTCATTTTACAAGTTTGTAATGCTTATCAAAAACTAAAAGTGCTAGCTATGAACAAGAAGCAATAATTTGTAGTTCTTTTAAAATCTTGCAAGTGTATATAATTGGGTTTTGGATCAAGTGGTTATAATTTCGATAGCTTAGTTTTTAACCTGGATTTTCCAATAGCTGGGAAAGCTGCAATATTTAAAATATCACGATTGTTCAGCTCAGTGTCTTTACTTACTCCTTGGTGAAATATGGGTGCACAAGAATGAGATATTTTATTTTGTTTAAAGAAATTAGAAGATTAAATAAACTTGGGGATTCTAAAGATGTTTAATGATTGATGAGGTTTGAACATAATACAGAGAAATATACATAATCAAGTACGTAATTATGTGCCACCAGACAAGTTTATAAATTAACTTGAATGTAAAATCTTGTCAGATATATTGTTAAGTTTAATATATATAGACCGCAAAGCAAGTTAATAAAAACATTTCATATTTTGAGAAAATTGCATATCTAGAGTTTGAGTATCCAGATGAAATCGGGACTAAAAGTAAAAGTGCTAGCTAGCTATAAGCAGTTAGCAAGTAATTTGTAGCACTTCGAAAGGCTGTAAACAAAACAAATGAGTCTGAAAAAAAAAATCGAACAAATTGAATCTTACTGAAGTTTTATTTTACAAAATATTATTTACGCAAAACCATTTCGGCTTTATTGGACTGGACGACCCACCTCGGATTTTTTTTTGGGGGGGGGGGGGGGGGATGTGCTCTGTAATTTTTTTAGGACGAACCTTATGACGTCACATTCCGTGTGCGCCAAAATGGCTCATTTTCCCGCCACAGTCAGAAAGGCGAACTTTGACTGCTAATAAAACATGAAATACAGCTCGGAGAATAGAAATTTTTATACTTTTGTCCATTTTGTAACATTTCGAATTGAATATATATATATATATATATATATATATATATATATATATATAATATAAAAAAAAAAAGAAAAAAAAACGGAATTGTCCATTGTACCTTCTCGTAGTCAGAAATTTGTATAGCTAAAATTAAAATTAATTGTTTCTATTACGATATCACTCATGGAAGGTAAAAAATATATAAGATCTTTTATACAGGCAACCCTCCTATAACGCGGTTTCCATATAACGTGAAGCAAAAATTGCGACAACCCTCCCATAATGCGGTACTCATAAAATGAGATTTCTCTACAACTCAATTAGCTTAAGCAATCTCCCTATAGCATGAATTTTTCTATTACACTTTTATGATTGAAATTAATGGGGAATTCCCCTGTTTTTTCATCCATGTACATCACCATTTATCAATTTCAGTTATCAGAAAAATCCCCTGTAAATGCAGAAATATACAGCATTGCTGTGGCAATGATTATTAGTTTCCATATAACGCAGTTGAATTATTCTGTTTTGTGCTAATCCTGAGTTTCTTAGAATGTGGTTTCCATACAACACGATATGCGGTTTCCATATAGCCTGGTACGAATTAATCTGATCTGCACTAATCAGTTTCATATAATGTGGTTTCCATTTAACATGGTACAAATTAACCGCATTATAGGAGGGTTGACTGCATAAAATACTTAAAAATATAACAAACCATAAGGAAGACTATTTTTTAAACTATTTTATGGCTAGTTTTAATTTTTGGGTGTTTCAAAATTTCTTCCTTTTTAAATTTTGATGTCTTAAATGGTTTGGGGTCACTTGATACTTATATAATTTTATTAACCAATAATGCTTTATTAATTAACAGAAAATTATGTACATGTGTGGTTTTATCATTTTTTAAACAAAACTTAATATGCTGTTCACCTTTTGCATAATTAAACAATTTAGAATTCAGCTCCATATTTAATTATATTTCATTCATTTTGCATAGTTTTAACAACTTTTATCAATGTTATAATTTTTATATGCATTTTTCTTACAATAAGCTTTTTTAAAATTCTGTGCTCATATACATACATATTGAAAAATTCTACCACTATTATTTTTCACTATTTTCATAACTAATGATATACAATCCATACTCATATTTCCATTTTTAAAATTTATTCTCTTTGTTTCCTGTTAGTTTTACATTTTCCAACATTTTATAATTGACCATATCCATTTTACAAAATTATTTCAATTGAAGTCTTTTTAAAGAAATATTTTGTATTTTCCAATTTCATGGCTTTTTAAAGCACTTTTCTTCAATTTAATAAGTGCTTGAATAGCCTACATTGAAATTGTTTCAGGGGAAAAAACAATGATAGGAAAACGAAATTCCTCATTTTAATTTTAGCATTAGTTATTTATAAATGTAAAATTTTAAATTTAACATTTGTAGATATCACAAATCAGAATAAAAGTTGTGATTCAGCTGATATTAAAATAAAAAAGACAAATGCAAACACTTTTAACCCTCTGTTTTTTCTAACCGAAAAACAAGTGATTGCATATATATGCCCCCTTTTCACAAACAATACACAATAGCGTTAACAGCTCTAGGTATTTTTCTACAGAGACATGTTAGTTTGCTTGTCCTTCATAAATGTTTGAGAAAAGTTTGAATATTGATGATTTTAAGAATGTCGACAATCAGCATATGGCGAGTGCTAATCTGCCATCTATAATGGAAAGAAAATTGGGTGTTCTTGTTGACTTTCAAATGCCATTGCTTGGCCATTATGCTAAAAAACAAAATTTATTTCCTTTTAAATATCAATACATGGTGTACTTAATTTTAAATATATTAATGTTTATAATAATCCTTCAATGATATTGATATGGTAATGACAATCAATTTAAATAGTGATGGGTTATGTTTTATTCACAACTTTTTTTTTTCAAATAATGTAAAAGTTCAGTTTGCATGTGGCAACACTTCCAAAAATGATTGTACATTGAAATACCATCAAGATGATGCCATTCAGAGGTAAAATGCTATAAAAATTCACAAAAGATATTTAAAAGAAACACTTTGTCTGATTTAAAACATAAATGCACCATGCAAATCTACACACTGCATTTTTTAATTGAACATTGGTTTGTCTTTTTGTATCAAATCTGAGATCTTGAATGCACAGTAAAAAAGTTCTCAGAAATACAGACATATTCCTACTAATGCAAAACAAAGACAATTGCAAAATTTAACCTGACAGATTAACAGTTTTTCTAGTATTATACAGTCTACAAATGCTATCTTACATTTGACACTGGATATAAAATAATTTCTAATTCATTGCTTGCTTTGTTTTCTAACTGCTGTGCTGTGACACCTTAGTGCATCACAACTCAGTAGTAAGGGTATCAAAAATTGGCTATGTAATTATAGTAACTAAAAGGGAAAAAATTCACAATTGTCATCAGAGTAACAGAACTAAGTAGAAAAGTGTGATGCAAAAAATGAGCTCTCAGTTATCATTTCCCGGACTACTTTCCATACACACGCATGTCAATCAACTATCATCTGGATTACCTCTCTCAATCAAGATAGGGATATTTCTTTTGTGAGAATCAGGGCAGGAGTGATTCTCACAAAATAGTGACATAGTGATTCTCTGTTTTTAGCTCCCTAACGGAAGTGGAGAAAGGAAAAATAAATCTTAAACCCTGAACAAGGCAGCATTCATACTATAATGGGTAATTTATACAAATTGTTTGTGATACTATGCAAAATAGTGTCATCCTCACTATTGTGGACACACAAATTTGGCCTGTTAAAAATTTACAATTGAAAACCGAAAATATAATTTTTTTAATTGATCTCTGATATGAATTTGAGTTTTTCTTGCCAAACTGCAGAGAAAAAATTAACAGCTATGAAACATGATTTAAAAGTGATTGATTTCTTCAAATACAAAACTGTTATCTGTAGGACTCAAATTTTATTACCAAACATTGAAAATATTAATTTTTAATTGATCCCCAAAATTTCCATGAGTACTATAAAACTTGATTTAAAATAACTGATTTTCAAGTAAAGTGTAATTTGGGATAGGAGGTATAACCAGAGATATTTTACAGCAAATTCAAATTAATTCAAATTTTATTAAGGTTGGTATTAGAAAAAAAATATTGAAAATTTGAAATTTCTACAATACTACAAATTGCTATGAATAAAAAAATATTGCATAGCAATTTGTAAACACTGCTATGCAATATTTTTTTCAACATATTTTACCATGCAACATATCTTTTCATATACCAAAAAGTGTGTTTCAGTAAATCACACAAGTTTGACTATGAAAAATGCCATCAAAATGTTAATTTAGTTTTAAAAAATTGCAAAATATGGCTTTCTTACTTATTTTATTAATTCTATAAATTTTCTACTTCAGAAATTGTTACAAACAGGTTTTACTGTATACTTATAAACTTACACACAAAAATGAGAATCCATATAATAAAATGTACTTGTTCAAAAATAAAACTATAAAATAGATAAAAGAAAATTAATCTTGCTAGAGCATGCAATCTCAACAAGTTATATAATATAAAATATTCTATCACATGTAACATTTGATTTACACTGATTTAGATTTATGTATAATGTGTTCCAATTGTCAAATGGGTATTTTTAAGACTTTGTAATTATAAAAAACTTGAATTATAACATATTTTCTAATGATTTAAAATTTTAAACTGCAATATAAAAATTTCAAAAAACACTTCATAACATAATATCCAGCATTAATATCAAAATTAAAAACTACCTGTGAATTGTGATTTAAAGAAAATCTATTTTCACTCTGGTTCAATTTTCTTAAAGAAGGTGGTGAGTTTCTTGAATTGTAAAATAAACCTAAAAACAAAATGCATATGATAAACATTTTACTTATTTATCACTATTTTTTATTCATTTTCAGCAATTTGTTTAATCTTCAGATTATATATACTATATTATATATTACAAATTAATAATGATACTCAGAACAAAGTTTTGAAATTTTAAATATTGAAACATCAACAAGCAGAACATCTGTTGGATAGCAACTAGTAAAATGCTTGTTGATGCTTCGGTACTTACGTATTATCGCAACCATGACAAAACGTAATTGATGTATCGTCCAATAAAGGTCCCGATCGAATCCAAGGACAACATGCAACAAAGTGATCTGTATGAGGACCCACGTTCGAGCGGGCTCGAACTGGTTGGGGGACGTACGCACCGCTGGGACTGTGTCGTCAGACAGGCCGGCTTCGCCGGACCAAGTCACAGAGCATACTGGACTCGCTTCTGGGACTCGCTTCTGGGTTTTTCTCAAGCAGTTCGACGTGGGTCCTCATACAGATCACTTGGCTGCATGTTGTCACGGTCCTTGCGCCGTGCGACGGTCCCAGAAGCGAGTCTAGTATGCTCTGTGACTTGGTCCGGCGAAGCCGGCCTGTCTGACGACACAGTCCCAGCGGTGCGTACGTCCCCCAACCAGTTCGAGCCCGCTCGAACGTGGGTCCTCATACAGATCACTTTGTTGCATGTTGTCCTTGGAATCGATCGGGACCTTTATTGGACGATACATCAATTACGTTTTGTCATGGTTGCGATAATACGTAAGTACCGATGCTTCTTGCTTGTCCTGAAGAAGGCTGTTTTTTTTTTGTTTTTTACCTTTGAAACCGGTTGACCAAAATTTTTATTGAAATAGTTATACAAGGATTTTATATTAATTTATCTTTAACTGCAGTTTTGAGCATATTTTGATGGATAGCCAAATGGATGTTCATCAACTTGCAGAATACCTGTTAAACAAAACTTGGATTAGTTTCTTAAAAAGTCGGGTTAAGCCAAGCTGAACATGTTTAATTTTGAAAAATTTTTAAATGAATTTTAATAGAGTATATGGAATTATTATATTGATTACAAATTTTAAAAAAACTTATCTAGATTCTTTGTACAAAAATAAAAAAAAATTGAATTTTTAACACATCTGAATGCAACTCATTTCATGATGAGCCGGGCTTGGATTTTGCATCTGTAACTTTCTTCGGGCATAAGGAAAATTACAGCCTGTCAGGCCAGAGACAGTTGAGTTCTATCAGATCAGATCAGGGGAAAGTATGTGCAGACCTCTAGTACGTGCACCCCAGTGGGTAAGCAAATAGATGCGATATTTTATTTTTATATCTTTTTTAAGACAAGTTTTATGTTGATAGAAAAAAAAAATTCATTAAATAAAAACAAATATTAACTTGTATTTTTAAACTACATGATCTTGAATACAATAATATTATGATTATATTAATATTATTTTACTTACTAGAAAACCTGTTTAGAACAATAAATAAATAAAAAATCCCACATCTGCATTTACCATAGAGGTACGTCGTGTAAGAAAGTAGTTTTGAAGGGCACATGATGTAAAAGTAGGATTTAGGAGCACTCAATCAAAACAGTATGGAGACCTCTGTTTTGCATAGAGGTACAATAAGAAAGGGTTTTGTCATGTGACAATTTTAAATAGATTCCAAATCGGTTTAAAATATGACATTTAACATTAAGTTTCGATATCTAATTGTTTTTAAATAATATTTTCAATAATATGAAATGTGTCACATTCTATAAGAAATGCAAAATTAAATTGATAACTCACAAATATAAAATTAAATCTCAAATGAACATAAAAATTTTAAAACAAAAGTTTCTGCTTGAGTTATTAATATACCACATGATGGATTTGGGTGATGTAGTACCAGGCAAATGAGGCTAAGTTCAAAGAATATTCTGGTATAAGTAATCATCCTACAGCAAAGTGTAAAACAACCAAGAATTAAAAACCGGTTTGTCCATATGTTATGACTGCTTATAACACAAAAAAAGGCCCAATGGATATTCATATTTTTCAGTTTGCCAAGCTCTAATAAGGATCAGGTTTATGACCTAAAATGTTTCAGATTTTGAATTGATTTAATATAGAAAAGTGAAAATTACGAAATGTGCTTCCAAGCTAAATATCTCCTAAAATACACAATTTAATTGAGTGGAGCTTTTGAAAGCATTGAGACTGGATCCAGGGAATGGTACCACATCTCCTCATGATATGGTGAGAGTTAAAACACATGTTTGGTCAGTCTGTAGTCCACTTATAATTTGAAAATGATTCCACCTATTTATATCCTATTTTGACTGGTTCGTTAAGCTTAAAATGAGCACATTTATGGCTAAAATATTTCAGATTTTATGCGACATTAATTTTATTTCAATAGTATCTCGGGCAAAGTCAGGTATTTCTGCTAATCATCTTATAAATTCAGCAGAACTCAGTATTGAAAATTATTTGTGTCCTCTTAAATTCATTGTAATTTGATCCCTTGATTTCTAAGACAAAATAATAATAAACAAGAAACCTGTAATTAAAAATGTGTTTAATTAAAATTATAAAAAGAATGACAATTATTTTTGATAAAGTTTTGGGTTAGATTTTAGACTCGATCATATTACAATACTTTCTCTTTTTGTACTATGCATTGCAGAAAAGAAAATAACCTCTTTTAGAACAGGTTATTTTTCAAATTCAATATTCTTCAAAGTTTTATCAGCAAATATTATTTCTATGAAACCTGATTCATAAAATATTTCTTTTAAATAATAATTATTTTTTTAATATCTAAGATTCTGGTCCGTGCCTGTTATGCTTGCTTACTTTTTTTTATGCAAACATCAAAATTTAAAAGTATCGAACAGACTTTTTTATTTACTAAATCAGTTTTAAATCAAGTCAATTTAGTTAATGAATATTTCTATAGAGACAAAATTTAACCACATGTGTATCATAATTTAAAAGTCCTAAGACAGTGATATGTCACTGATTTAGTTAATTTACAATGTTCAGTGTGCATGATTTAATCACAAGATTTTATTAGCAACTCATGCAGAAAATATTGTTGGAAAAATGCAAAAAAAATAACTATAAAACATTACTTACTATGATTTTCAGTGGATGACTGTGGTATATTAGAGTTATGACCTGAATCTTGAAACCTGTAAAAACAAAATTCTTTCAAACTTGAAATTGATTCAAATATAATAATGCATATTAATATTGCAGGGCTGCAAGGAGGAGCAAAATGATGCAGTGCATAGGGGCCAAGGAGGCTAACTGAGACTCAGGCTGCATATATATATGTAAAAAGATATCTTTCTACTTTCACTGACCTGGAAAAACAAAATTCTTTCAAACTCGCACTCGTATTCAATCTAAATCAGGGCCCTTTTAGAAGGATAGGAAATAGATGGGCTGTTAACCAGATCCTCAAGCTACTAAGGGCTTGCCAGACTATTATGCTTGACTGTCAAAAATATGCAAAAAATGAGCTTTCTTATAACAGTGTCTCTAGTGTAAGCGCAATCTATTGTCTTTATTTTATAAATATGCATTGTAATCAAATTCCCTTTAATTAAAAATAATAATTCCTTTTGTTACCAGTGCTACAAAAAGCTTTTGACTCCTTAATTTATCACTACTCATATTATATCACAATATTTTGATACCACAGATACAGCTTTAATAATACAGTAGCCATCCAGCCAATAAATTTCAAATTTGGTAAATAATTTTTTCTTCTTTTTCTACTAGTAGCCACTGTGAGATAACCAATATGTATCAAGAACTAATACTGGAATTACATATATTTTGATTATATCTATATATATAATAATAATTTGAAAGTCCAATGATTATTATTTTGCATCGTCACTCTTTATTACTTTTTAGCATGCTTCAGTATTTAAAAAATGTATACACACACACACACACATATATATATATATATATATATATATATATATATACATATATATATTATAGTGTTACAGAATTAAATTATTTTTAATTTCCCAGCATGTTTTACATTAAACATTATTTAATTCTGTTACTATGCAACTTTTATTTTATTAAATACTTTTATTTAATTAAAGTTTAAGAAAAAAAATAAAATCATCTACACAATATTTCTAGAGAAGGCTTAATTTTGTATTCTTTATTAATATCTTCACAAACCCCTAGGCTAGAAACTCAAAACATAGATGGGGTTACCTGTAGTGACAAAGAATAACAATAGTAAATTCGAAAAAATCTATAAAAAATTGTGAATTTCTACATAGGACAGACAAGCAAACAAATATTTAATTATAGATATATATATATATATATAAATCACAGTAAGTAAAAAAACTATAGACCTTCTATCATTCGTAAAATTGTGTCCAAAGCAGGCTGATAATGATGTCATATCTTCAAAGCCAACAGAACGTCTTCTCATATGTGCTTTACCTAATCGAGAAGTAACCATGTCATTGTTCCCAAGAACTCTGGGTCTACTAGGAGGTGAATATGTTGTTAAAACTTTCCTTTCAGATGGCGGACTTTCACATTCATTCTTGGACTTTGAAAATTTATGGCACATATTCTTACTGGAATAAACTGGTATGAAAGACAATTGATTTAAGTGAGCATTGTTTTGGCGAAAATCATTTTTAACTTGAGCGATCTCATTCGGTTTTAATCTCTGATTACATTCAGCACTAGAAACTTGACTCTTTGCAGAAGTGGCCATGTAAGCTTCCATTTTTGATGGTAAAAGATTTCTGGAAATGAAAATTTAATTCATTAACTTGTAAAAAGTATCACACAAGTTTAAATACTAAATTCAAAGAAATTATTTTAAGCTAAATTTTGTAAATTATGGTAGTCAAAATTCTTTGAAAGTCTAATTTAAGCAAGGTTAAAATGAACATTAAGATTTTTACAAAACAATGAGATTTGAAACATTAAATGCTCTTAATTTTCCCAGAGCTCAATATTTAATTTATAGTTAAGTAAAATTAAAATACATATCGAAATGTGTTACTTTAATAAAATATTGCTGAAAATTCAATGTAAAATAGTTTAAATACAGCCATTTTTTCGATACTTACATATTAGTCCAACCATGTTAGCGAGTTATGAAAGATTTGGTTCCTGGTTGGGTTAATATGTAAGTATGGTATATATAAATACGTGTATTTGGCACTGAATAATCTTGTGTGTGTGCATTTGTTTCTGAAGCAACTAGAAGCGGCCATGTTTATTTTATGTAAACAACTATTCCGTCGTATATATGTTTTCATGTGTATACCCTTTTATGTTTTTTTTATACGCATGTATTGTTCTTGTATCACCCCCCCCCCCCCCCATGTTATTTAGACACTTTTTATATGTTTTCAAGTATATTCTTTATTGGAAATGTTTGAATCTTTTTGTATATATTTGTTTCATTGTCGAAGATCTATGGTTGTTGTTGAATTCAGTGAAGAGACAGATTATTTAAATTGTACGGAGTATATACTATAAAGAAACTTATAATTTGCAATCATGTGCAAATTCTGTTAAAATATTAAATTTATTGTTCCTAAAGAGAAGTTTAAGAATATCTGTTCTCACTATGCAAAATTATCTTCACGGGCATATCTGAAGAATAAAACATCCTGGCCCCTTTTGTAAGCAAACTTACAAAAAAAAAAAAAAGGAATTGAATACTTATATTGTCGCAGATTAGAAAATATGTCAGTGTGTTAGTAGAAGATTACCCGTATTACAATATGAGTCTGAAAAATATTTGCCAAAATAAAAGAGATGACGCAATAAATTGAAAATATCAATAATCCCCGTACTCTTTATACCAGAAGGTCGTAATTGATTCCAATATATATCAAAACATATGCCAATATACCTGTACTACTTATATTCTCGTAGATTAGAAGATATACCTGTGTATTTGTAGAAGACTACTCATACAACGTACAATATATGAGTTTAAACAATTTTTGTCATAATAAAACAATTGCATAATACCTTGAAAATATCAATAATCCCTGAATCAATAATCCCCAAAAATATCAATAATAATAACATTTAAACCTGAAGACCGTAATTGATATTATCCAGTCAAAAATGCTATAAGAAAAATCAAATCTTTCTTTTCTAAAATATATTTTTATAAGCATTTATTTATTATTCAAATCGGAAAAATAATAATTAAAATTAACAGACAGATTTAATTTAATTGCGTTTCTGAGCAACATGATATAAGATAGAATCTTCCTTATAAACTGTGAAATTATTTTCAAGCTTTTTGTTTGGATAAACCACTGAGTAGAACTCCTAGGAAAAAGTTTGGTTTTTCATTACTATCTCGACAACCCCTGGTCTTAGATACTCGAAACTTGGGCTAAATTTATGGGGGGCTATTTCAAGGCTATCCACAAAATTTCATTAAATTCAGTTCAGCCGTTCTCCCGTGATGATGACACAAACGAAAATTTCATTTTTTAGTAATATCTCGAGAACCACTGATCGTAGAAACTCCAAACATGGACTAAATTTTAAGTGGGGCTATTTTCAGGATACCCACAAAATTTCATCAAATTCGGTTCAGCCGTTCTCCTGTGATGACGGGACAAACAGAGAGACAGACAGATTTTCAATTTTATTTATATAGATTCACTATTACCCTGACAACTTTTTAAATTTTGTGGGTGAATTGTGAAAGTCTCTGGAAAAAACAGTTATGACAGCCAATAATGAAAAATGGAAATGTTGAGTACCTACATGTTCACAACTTTCCAGATGAGAAGTAAATACAAAATTATATGTGTTCCCAATTACCCTGTTTTTGAAGTCCTACAAATAATTATGAAAAGTGGCACGAGTAAATATTATTGTAATCTCTCAGAATCATTACGAATACTATGTTTAATTACAAGGTAATGAGCTTAAAATTAAATAATTACACGTAATTAAAAAAGTATAAAAAAAAAATTAAATGTCTTTAGAGTCCAGTCAATGAAGTATATATGTATTGTTGCTCGTTTCCAGACACATACCCTAGAAACACATATGACTGGTTAAATCCATATCAATTCAGGCACACAAAGAAAAAAATCTTACCTTCATAGTCTCCGA
Organism: Amaurobius ferox; assembly: GCA_951213105.1. Taxonomy (NCBI): domain Eukaryota; kingdom Metazoa; phylum Arthropoda; class Arachnida; order Araneae; family Amaurobiidae; genus Amaurobius; species Amaurobius ferox. The sequence goes on from OX578148.1 coordinate 92,899,293, forward strand.
TGTTTTTGAATTTAACATATGTTAAAATTCAGGAAAAAGTAAGAAACCCGTATTTTTTTGTTTTGTTCAAAAAAATTCCTGGCCCAAGATATAGGTCGCCAAAGATGGCACCTCAGGTGGCATTTCCCACTTACAATTTTCGGCAAAATTTTAAAACGCTCTATCCTCTATCTCTGGAATGGTTCAAGATATTTTGTTGCGTTTTTTTTTTTATTTGAAAGATAATATTTTTCTGATTAAAATGATATCCTCCGTTTGGAAATATGTATCCAAGTTCTCTTGCTATAGCCTTCTGAATTTTTTAATTTTTTTTTTGAAAAATCAAAAATAATATTTTTTCAAAAATGTTAATCCCAAAAATTTTGATTTTTTGACTGTTGATCAGCAGCACAGAGTACTACATTCCCTGAAAAGGAGAACTTCCACTTTTGAGTTTAACAGATTTTATAAACAATTGAAAATTTTGCCATACATTAAACCAGTTTCCGTTATCACATACTCATCACATATTGGTCTCATGAAATCAAAATCTAGTCTTATTTGACATGGCATTTTAATTCTTAATAAAGATAAGTAACAGACACAGTTTTCAAAACATATTAAAGCTTCCAAAATATATGTGCAAGTTCCAAAACATATTACAGGTTCCACAGCATACCACTTCTGTGCACTCTGCTTAGAACTGAAATTAGCAATCCAATGAACTAAAAATTTGTTCAACTGCATCAGTATCTTCCTTTGATATTGAGTGATGCCTTCCTGTTGAAGCAATAAGAACTGGGGCAACCACAATCTTTAAAACATTGCGAATTGGAAGTGAGCATTGGTGGTGGTGTTGCTGTCTTGCAGCTGGAAATCTATATCTAGCAGCCGGTCCATGTGGCAGCATAAAGTTCATGACTATTTCATTTAACTCACAACTGATATCTATAACCTCTGCAATCCACCAGTCATAGTCACACACACATCCCACAAACATCCCTCTTTGTAGGTTGTGAATCTGAATATTCTCCTGTCGCTTTTGAGATCTTGGTAGGACAAATGAAATTTCTTTTTTCTTGCTCTTTAAAATTCGTGCAATATAGGTTCGCCCATCACTGTGAGTTCACACATGTGTCTTCTGAATTCCTTTCACAGTGGCAGTTTGGTTTGACCATCATTCTTTTTTTTGCTAACAGAATTTTTGAACTTCCTCTTTGGGCAACAGGATGAGGGCTGTTGATGTATATAACTTCATCACTCACCACTCTTGTAAAATCCTCAGCATTCTGAATTGCAGCTGTACTTGGGCTGAAAGATTATGTTTTGTAGTGTGGTACTTCAGCAGGCCTCCTACACCATCACAAAGTCTCTTCCCTTGACCAGTAGCGCTGTATAACCACTTCATTGGCACAAGCGACTTAGTCACTTCAAACAGTTGGTAACGATTTTTGACGTGGCTAGGGGCACCACCAGAAATAATGATGATCTTTTCTGGCTGTGATAGCAGCTGTTGTTGAATTTTGTGTACTGCCAACAATGCATGTGCTCTGAGTCATATCCTCTGTCATCACTTATAACTGTAACACTTGTGGTCCTGTTTTGATAATATGTGGCTCCTGCAAAAATTGAAACTTGGTTATTAATCCAGTGATACCCTTGTACTTCTTGTGGCAGAATCACAAATCAGTTCTCAGCAAAATCAAAGTGAAGCACTAAACAGTTACTCAGCCTCTACACGTCCCTTCACTTCTGCAATGTGTTGTTGTTGCAATTTCTTCAGATGTTGGTGTGTTACTGATTTCACTCTCCATTTCTCAAGTTCGTCAATGAAGGTATCAACGGCAATAGTTTTCTTAATGAGTTGATTTTCCTCCCATGTTGCATATGTAACTTCAGAAGAGTCTTCTGCTATGTTTTCCAGACCAAGTAAGTGTCTGAAGGAGAGTCCTGCCTTTCCAGGGCAGTCACCACATTCCTGAAACAAAAAGGTCCATCGCTCTACATCACAGACTACTAACCACTTCACACATCCAACCAAGGTGTAATATGTCACGCCTTCAAGTAAGTCCTTCAAAGTTACCACGCAAAGTTCAAAATTGGCACAATACACACATAAACAGACATCTCTAGGTGGGTGTGGAACCATCCACTTAGGTCGTAGTGCATAAAATTTTGATCTTCCAATGTGGAATACAGGATGTTCCTTCGTATATATGGCGAAAGTTTCTTTAATACTGCGGGTCATGTATCTTTTCACTTTCACTACTTTTTCTCCTGCAACTATTATAGTGATAGTGTCTTTTTTATTGGCACTCTGGCGAGAACAGTCCTATTTATCTTCCAGATAAAATGACTGTGCAATTTGAACATGAGCTACAGTCACAGGATGACCATAATAGGGATCTGATTTTCCAAACACTCATTTTGCAGACTTCAAAAAAATTCAGAAGGCTACAGCAAGAAAACTTGGACACATATTTCCAAACGGAGGATATCATTTTGATCAGAAAAAAAATCTGATGTGGGCAACACATGACTTTTCTTATATAATGCAATGAATTTACTACTTTTACAGTTAAAAAAAAATGTTATTTTTATAGTAGATACTTATATTCTTTCCAAGATATTGAATTTTCTTCAGTTAGTCGTCATTTTCATTGACTTAGAGTCATTTTTATCAATTTGGCGAGATTTTTGTTAAATTGGCAACAATTAAAAATATCACAAAGTTGGCGACATTCTGCCAAATTCGTCACCAAAATCTCGTCAAGTGTTATAAACAAAGAAATAAGTTATTCTTACAGCAGATAAATGACTATTGGCGTTCAAATACAAAAGTATTACTCAAAGTTTCTTTTTTCATGAATGGAATGAGCTAGATCCACTAGAATGATGTCACCACATTTATCGCATGATATTACATATGAAAAGTGAACATGTTTCTCAATAAGAAATATTTTTTTTATTTTATATAACTTTTTGATAATTTTTTTGAAAAATGTGCAATATCTCGAGAACGGTTCATGTTAGCGTTCTAAAATTTATGTCAATCATTTTCTAATGGAAAATTACATAAGAAATGTCTATTTGCGTAACTATATTAGCGGTTTTGATTGGCGATTTTTTCAAAATTTCACTTGAAAATTTAGGGGGGATCTGAACATTTGATTGCGTATAAAAACAATAGGCTTCCAGTGTTTACGGATTGTGATTTTTGTACCAAATTTCATTCGAATCGGTCCATTCGTTCATCAGTTATCGTCTCCACAGACTCACTGACACACACACACACAGACATCACTTCAAAAATGTTTGATTCGTGATCAGGGATGCTTGAAACGTGCTCTCCTGTCGAAAACTCGAATTCAAATTTTCGACCCCATCGCAATACTTTCCTTATACATTATGGGTAAATCCAGTGAATAGACCCCCACTCTTTTTTCTAAGTACAAAATTGCGCCAAGTTGGCACGTTTCTCAGTGTTTTGAAATTGACTCTTCCCAACTCAAGTGACATAGTTTCCCGTGTTTTAAAATAGGCCCCTCCTACCAAAATGACGTATTCTATAGTTTTATGAACTGGAATTTTGAATGTAAATGATATTTTAATAAAATGGAATAATACTCATTAAAAGTGAATAATACTCATAAAAATCTTGCAAAATACGATTTTTGTGCATTACAAAATATTGCGTAATGGCAGAATAAAACACGTTTAAAATTTTAGAAGCCATATTGAAACACGCGATACTTAAAAAACTTACGAAAATTTAATTTAACAATACTTTTTGGCGCAGAATCGTACTTTGAAAAATGAGTGGGGGTCTATTTCCTTGACCAACCTACATTATGTATATAAAGAAAGTAATGTTATCTTTCAAATAAAAAAACCGCAACAAAATATCTTGAACCGTTCCAGAGATAAAGCGTTTTAAAATTTTGCCAAAAATCGCAAGTGAGAAATTGCACCCGAGGTGCCATCTTTGGTGGCCTGTATCTCAGGCCAGGAATTCTTTTGGTTTTGCATTAAAAACTCACTTCCAAGCATAATTAACAAACAAATTTATATTTGAAAATTAAAATGTTAACTTAAAATATTAATTGAAATTTAAAATTTGAATTCACAATTACCCCACAAAAAAAACAGGGTTATTGTAAATTTGATATTTTTTTTTAATGTAGAGTTTAAGTTAACATTGTAATTTTAAATTGTGAATTAGTTTAATACTAATTAGGTGGAAATGAGTTTTAAATCCAGAAACAAAGACTTTCTTTTTCAAGACAGATGCAAGTTTGATAGGGGGGAAAAACTTTTGAGATCGATGATCAATGGCACGGAGCTTAAATGCCCAGAAAATTTTCCTAAATTGTTACCTGGCCTAGAAAAATCACTAAATTACAATCCCCAGCAGTAACATTGCATTTATCAAAACAATAAAAAGTTATATTCCATTATATAACTTTATATATATATATATATATATGCTCTATTATAACCATTCACATTTACCCCTACTACATGAGAAATCAGTTTTATTTTATAATTTCAGATTTGTACACTTGTCTTACATATTCAATGAAAAGTTAGAGCCCATACATATGAGCTAAATGTTAAATAGGTAATCAAATGTTATATAGGGTCAATAAAAATAAAATCATAAAAAAAAACAAAATATTTATTAATTATAATCAGAAATCACAGAATATACTCATTTTCTGAAAATGCATTTTCAAGTAATACGAATATTATAGATTTAATAAAAGTATTTCAAATTGACAAGATAAAACTTCCATGTTACTAGTCAATAAAACATAGTTACAACATGAATTTTACACCTACAGTTTACAGTAACGTTTCGTTATTTAACAAAACTGTTATATTTTAACTAAAAACATAAACTATCAAGAATAGATAGTTTGAAAAGTTATTTATTACATAAAAATATGTATACTAAGTCTATCTTACCTTTTATACTTCACATGGTCACATTTGCCTATGAAAAAAAAAGAGTAGACATTATTTTACAATAAATCTGAGGGTTAATTATTATGATAAATGTTTATGGAATCTAGTTTATAGAATTAGGTCAAAACAATATTTTAATATTATAAAGATTTGTGCAAAACTGAGAAAAATATACATTACATAAACAAGACAGCAGATATCTCCCTAAATTTCTTCATAACTATAAATTCAACAAAACTGAAACTGCCGTATCACAGATAAATGATCGAAGCATAATTAATGTTCTTTTAAATAATAAATTAATGATATGTTAACTAGAAAAATTAAACTAATATTCTGAAAACACTACTTCAGTTCACCCGATACCTTACACAGAACGAGAGACGAGAGTTCCTAAAACTAAAATAAAAGTCTCACTTCACATCACTTCGTACACTTTATGCAGTTGGCATGTTCTAAATCATGGAGATGCAAGCGATTTCAGTAGAATATGAAAGAGTCCAGCAAGATCCGTTTGACAGCCATTTTGAAGGGATGGGATTATCCAAGTGTTATTTTTTTAACACAGATTGCCAATATTTCAATCACTGTTTTCGCAAAAGTTGTCAAATGTGAAAAACAATAAATAAAACCATACGCCAATGTTATTGGCGAATTTGGATTATTGAATTACATCACGTAAATTGAAATTGAATACTTTTGGTGACTTTTCTGTCAAAACAAAATTGCTCAATTATACTCCACAAAATCCAACATTTAATATCCCGTGAAATAAATGACAATTGGAGAATTATTTGGCACCAAAGTACAAAACTATTGCATAAATTATCTTCTCTCGTGAATGCAACTAGCAAGATCTAAGAGAATTATGTTAATAGATTTGTTGTTAAATATTGCATTTCGGAGGTGAACGGCCCGGCTTAAGGCATGGACAGCGTGGGTAACTGCCTACGGCTGCCGAATTAGGGGCGGCCATTTGGAAGTGAAATTAGGTATAGTAAGAATAATTTTTGTGGTCGTATTCAAAAAAATTTTTGAAAATGAACCAATTTTGTGTCACTTTAATATAAATGAATTGATGTAAAGGATAAAATCGTTTTTCTCCCATAATTATATCTTTTTTGAAACAATGTATAAATCTGCTTGAAGTACGTAAGCTCAAACACTTAAGAGATTACTAGATTTTATATAACTTGCAGCTGGGTGCAGCCTGCAATCCCTGAGGCTGACTTTGTTTCCCCCAAATACTGGAAAAACCCAAGGGGCGATTCTCAAAATCTGTTCCTGCTTTCAAATTCGGCTGCTGTCTAGAGGGCTCGGGTTCGAATCCCGAATAAGGCATGGAAGCATGTAACTGGATTTCGATCTGTTGTTGCCACGTTAATTGAATTAAAAAAAAATTTAAAAAATTCAAATTGTAAACACATGAATGCGGTCTCTGTGATCGCACTTCTAAAAGGACGGGATGGAAGAGATTAGTCCAGATGGTCATTCTTTCGGCCATGCAGATAACACAGTGACTAGAAGTAAAAAGCTATAGTGTTCAGAGTGTTGTGTTATGCTGCTGTGCAAGATTCCCAAATTCATCTTCGTCAAATATGGCTTCTTTTAAGGGTGAGCGTCAGTAAATTTTCTGCCCTATCCGCGCTTTGTTAACTTTCGCGGCACACATATTTCGCCGAAATTCTGCTCAAACAGTTGTGAAATATTTTCTGAAAGATAAACTGCAATCCTTAGATTATATTAAAACTAAATTTAATGCCCCAAAAAACATAGAATATATTTTTTATTTTAATCCAAAATATTTTTTGTGCTGCCATCTGTTGTCGTAATTTAATTCATACCGATTACTTTTATTTTTTAATGAACATTTTGAAATATCTATTCCTTCTAATACAGTGTTAAATACAACAACAGATCATATATAATAATGCCGCAATCACGGAAAGGTAATTTATCATTCTATAAATTTGATAAAGGATCTGAATGTACATCACTGAGGACTGCAGTTTTGTCTTCAAGTTCCTTTGTCTTCAAGTCCAAGTTCAATTACGTTTCCGTGATTATGGCATTATACATGATCTGTTGTTGTTTTTAAAAGCGTATTAGAAGGAATAGACATTTAAAAATGTTCATTAAAAAATAAAAATAGTCGGTATGAATTAAATTACGACAACAGATGGCAGCACCAAAAATATTTTAAATTAAAATAAAATATATATTCTATGTTTTATTGGGTATTAAATTTAGTTTTAATATAATATAAGCATTGCATTTTATCTTTCAGAAAATATTTCGCAACTGTTTGAGCAGAATTTCGGCGAAATATGTGTGCCGCGAAAGTTAACAAAGCGCGGATAGGGCAGAAAATTTACTGACGCTCACCCTTAAGTATTCCGATAACTTTTTTTTTTCAATTATTTAATATATTTTAGTAAAATTTCTTAATTGACTGGGACACGTCGATTTCGTAATTGTCTGGTACAGCAATTCTCCACTTTTGTTGATATTTAATGTGTTTTAACACATAAAATAAATTTCATGCTGAATTTAGTCTATGGCATTAGCTCCAGAATAATACTGATAAAAGAATAATTTTTCACGTTTTTATCCAAAATAATATCTGTAGGCCCCGTAGCTGTTCTATGAAGAATTTCAGAGGCAAATAATTAAACGATGGAGTAAAATGATCTTAATTTTGCAATTTTTCCAGTTTCATTGCAAAACGAAAAAAAAAACGGTATAAAAGATTTTTGCGAAGCAAAATATTCCTTTATGAATATTTGCATAAAAGTGCAAAAGTTGTTTCTAAATTGTTAGAGTTGTTTTATAAATTAATAAATTTATTCTATAGACCCAATTTGTGAATTTGACAGATTCTTTTGCTCATGCATACAAATTTCTGTCTAGATATACGTTCAATAATCTGTAAATATTATTTCATTTTTGCATAATTACACTTTTATTTCTAATTATAATGTAATACACTTTTAGGTAAAATGTTAAGTAAACAATCTTAAAATTTGTAATATACATTTTGATATTGCGATTTCTTTTATTTCTACTCAAACAATTCACTACTCCTATCCCAATGTTCTAGTCAACTTAAAACGTTCGAGTTATTATTATTCTTATATAAAGTTGTATTGTATGATATGTGATATTTTTTTGTCCATTATTTTTTCAAAATCGAGAAAAAATGAAATATTAACGTTCCTCTTTTCCAACGAATGGAAATTTTTAATTTTAATACGCCCTATTTTTATTACCCCACTCGAAAATCATATTTTTAAATTTCTATCCCCTCTTTTTGAATTAACTTGGAAGCATTTGGGTATTTCCCCATGTTTCTGTTGGGCCCATGTATATCTAAATTCTGTACAAATGTTTTCGTTTACTACTTTTTCCAAAATTACTAAAAAAAAAAATAAAACGTTTTTTACCCCATTGTCCTCCAATGATTGCAAATATGATTTCCCCACCACCACTCTTAGTTTTGTGATGCACTTTATCTTTTGGCAGAAAATTAGAATATTTTTAATTTTTACTCCCCTCCCCCGTTCCTTCCTAATTGTTGTCCCCCTTTTCTATTCTATGTATTTTCCGTGCGTTTGGATTAGGTTTTGTATCTTCTAACATTTTTCATATATTTCCATTCACTTGTCACAAACTCAGGAACATTTTAAACATTACATTTCTATCGTCTAGTGTTTCTTACTATACCTAGTCATTTCTATCTTATTCTGTTTCTATCCCCAGTGAATCTATAATAATAAATATAAGAATCTGTCTATTTGTTTGTCCACAATACCACGCGCTATCTACCGCACTGAATTTTTTCACACAGTCGCACACGGGGCGCGGTAGGCCATTGGTTAGCGCGCTGGAGTTGCACTCGGTAGGACCGGGTTCGATTCCAGCCGCTGCCAAAACTGCCGCCGTGTTCATGCGGAGTACGATCACGTTAAACATGTGGGTTCGAAAGTCCTTCCGAGAGGTTGGTGGTAGGGGAAGGAGGGTACGGTCCCTGTGGATGCCTCCCCCACTGGGTTCCGGTCTAAATTGTGTGGCACTTCCCGACCGTCCAAACAGTTACCTTACACCTTTCTGGTACGTCGGACGGTCTGGGTTTCAACAACAACAACAACACAGTCGCACACACTTCCCGGCCGTCCAAACGGTTACCTTACACCTTTCTGGTAGGTCGGACGGTCTGGGTCTCAACAACAACACAGTCGCACAGTCACATCTGTTGCTCAAGTCCTCGGACGAGTCGGAAGGTCTGGTTCTTCAACACAGTCGCATCTATACAATACCTGAACTAATGCGTATCGAAGGCCTTTTTCCAAAATTTAAATTATATTTTTTAACGAATTTTTAAATTCCAAAATCAGTTAATCTCTAGCTATCGATATGATCTAGCAGCTATATTCACGATTTAACAGTTACAGAACCTCCAGCCATAGATATGATCTAATAGCTACCCATACTATTTAACATCTACCGTAAAGATCTAATGCCACGTTCATCTCCTACAGGTTATAATTATCTCATTCATTTATTCTTTGCATTACGGAGAGCGTATTTTTTTTTTTTTTTTTTTTTTTTTTTTTTTTTTTGCGGATAGCGTACTGGTAATTTGGCGTCGGTTTAGAATTTGAAGAAAATTGAGTAGTGTTATCTGTAAATGTATTATTTAAGTAGCGGCGGTAAGTTATTTACGCCCCGGTTAACACCGGGTAATTCGTTCCAGTGATACAATAAAACAAATGTTAAATTCGGCAAGGTTAAAAGCCCAGACCACACAACAGACCAGAAGGCTTACTGTTGCAAGATGTGTGGGCGGGAATTCGTCAAGGTGTAAAACTTCTTGTAATTTGGCTAGTATTCCATTATTCTGCATCTATGTACCTGCAGTATTTGAATCAGATTTTAGAGGGGCTACAATGGACAGTAACAAAAAGCTACGAAATAGGATTTCAGGTTTTTATCTGCGAAATCCAAAACGCTATAAATTTAAATATTTTTGCGTTTTTAATTTAATATTTAAATATTAGCTATTTAAATAAATTGCTGATAATAAGCTGCAAAATTCTGAATTGTCCTGTTATATTATATCTTAGCTTTTTAGGGATTGAAATGTTTTTCCTTCATCTCTCCTCTTTCCTAATTTATTTATGAGATCATTTGTTTGATTTGTTACTTTTCTTATAAGCATAATGTATAAGGAAAGTATTGTGACGGGGTCAAAGACGGAAGAGCACGTTTCAAGCATCCCTGATCACGAATCAAACATTTTTGAAGTGATGTCTGTGTGTGTGTGTGTGTGTCAGTGAGTCTGTGGAGATGATAACTGACGAACGAATGGACCGATTCGAACGAAATTTGGTACAAAAATCACAATCCGTAAACACTGGAAGCCTATTGTTTTTATACGCAATCGAATGTTCAGAACCACCCTAAATATTCGAGTGAAAATTTGAAAAAATCGTCAAAAAATCAAAACCGCTAATAAATTTAAGCAAATAGACATTTCTTATGTAATTTTTTCATTAGAAAACGATTGACATAAATTTTAGAGCGCTAACATGAACCGTTCTTGAGATATTGCACATTTTTCAAAAAATTATCAAAAAGTCATACAAAATAAAATAAAAAATATTTCCTATTGAGAAACATGTTCACTTTTCATATGCAATACCATACGATAAATTGGGTGACATCATTCTCGTGGATCTAGTTCGTTCCATTCATGAAAAAAGATACTTTGAGTAATACTTTTGTATTTGAACGCCAATAGTCATTTATCTGCTGTAAGAATAACTTATTTCTTCTTCCATAACGCTTGGCGAGATTTTGGCGACGAATTTGGCGGAATGTCGCCAACTTGGCGACTTTTTGAAATGTTGCCAAATTAACGAAAATCTCGCCAAATGTATAAAAATGACGCTAAATCAATTAAAATGACGGCTAATTGTCGAAAATTCAAAGATGTACAAACAATTCATGTTTATGCAATTAAAATTTCAAATTTTATTAAAAAAAATAATGATGAGGACAACTTTCATGACACTACATGCAGTAAGTTACTTCTTACTCCTGATAAATTCAGAAAAATATAATCGACGGTGGCTCCAGTCCAATGGAGCTGAAATTGTTTGGCGTGAATAGTATTTTGTAAGATAACACTCCAGTAAAGTTCAGTAAGTTTCGATTTCTTCAAATTTATTTATTTCGTTTACAGGCTTTAAAAGCAATACAAATTACTCGATAACTATTTATAGCTAGCGCTTTTAGTTTTCGCCCCGATTTCATCTGAAAACTCCGACGATAGACTCCACTTTAATATATTCGATTATTTTACTAACTTGATTTACGGTATAAAGATTAAACTTAATGACGAGATTTTACATTCTAGTTAATCTATAAACTTGCTTGGCGGCACATAAATACGTACTTGAATACGTATATTTCCACCTATTCTGTTCTAACCTCACCAATCATTAAATATCTTTAGAATCCCCAAGTTCATTTAACTTCCTAATTTTTTTAAACAAAACAAAATATCTCGTGATTGTGCACCAATATTTCACAAAGGAGTACTTAACCAAACTGACCTGCAACAATCCATTTCAAATATTACAGCTTTCCCACCCATTGGAAAACTTGGATTTAGTGGTTATAATTTCGATATGTTAAAATATCGAAATTATAAACACTATACTTCAAAAACCAAGAAAATGACCTAAAATCCAATTATATACACTTGTAGGATTTTTAAAGAGCAGTAAATTCGTGCTTATTGTTTATAGCTATCACTTTTAGTTTTTAAAATATAAGCATTACAAACTTGAAAAACATCAAATTTTCAAACTTCCTCCACTTGACAAGACGATTACTCGAAAACTATAAAAGCCTTTTTTAAATATACATATAAATTTAGAAACTAAATTTCCTCATACATATTTTTGTCGCTTACTAATTATATCGATCTTTTATACTTTCGAAGATATTTAGAGTGAAAGTTTTTTTTTTTTTTTTTTCCAAATGGCCAGGCACTTGACTCATCATCATTCGCCTTTGTCAGCGGCCAGAACGTGAACCATTTAGCCGTCCCAGGACGTTGCCCCAGACGCACCAGAGGGGGGCGGAACACACTACACCCACAACACAAACATCCATGCCTTACGTGGGACTCGAACCCACAACGCGGCGGTCGAGCGATTGCTGTGGAAACGCTCGCCTTGACCACTCGACCACTACGTCGGCTTATAGAGTGAAAGTCTGAAGCATGGAAAAGAAAAAAACCCATATTTAAGTTTCAAAGTTTAAGTTTTCACACACACCCTTTACACATCACCTTTCTGGTAGGTCGGACGGTCTGGGTTTCAACAACAACAACACCCCCTTTACACCCGGGCGCGGTAGCCCATTGGTTAGCGCGCTGGAGTTGCACTCGGTAGGCCCGGGTTCGATTCCAGCCACTGCCAAAACTGCCGACGTGTTCACGCGGAGTACGATCACGTTAAACATGTGGGTCCGTAAGTCCTTCCGAGAGGTTGGTGGTAGGGGAAGGAGGGTACGGTCCCTGTGGATGCCTCCCCCACTGGGTTCCGGTCTAAATTGGGTGGCACTTCCCGGCCGTCCAAACAGTTACCTTACACCTTTCAGGTAGGTCGGACGGTCTGGGTCTCAACAACAACAACAACAACACCCCCTTTACACCTTTCTGGTAGGTCGGACGGTCTGGGTCTCAACAACAACAACCCCAACCCCCCTTCGGGTGCGGTAGCCCGGTGGTTTGCACGCTGCCACCGTGTTCATGCGGAGTACGATCACGTTAAACATGTGGGTTCGAAAGTCCTTCAGAGAGGTTGGTGGTAGGGAAAGGAGGGTACTGTCCGTGTGGATGCCTCCCCCACTGGGTTCCGATCCAAATTGAGTGGCACTTCCCGGCCGTCCAAACGGTTCGGACGGTCTGGGTCTCAACAACAACCCCCCCCCCCCCCCCCACTAAAAAAAATTCGATCCAGAAACCATTTATATGCACTTGTAGGGCTTTCAAAGAGCTTCAAATTCATGCTTATTGTTCAAGGTTATCTTTTAGTTTTTGAGATGTTACAAACTTGAAAATTGGAAAATTTTCAATCTTCTTCCAATTTGGAAAGATGATTACTCGAGAACTATAAAAGCTTTTTGTAATAACAAATATAGATTTTGATATTACATTTCCTAGTACGTATTTTTGTCGTTTACTATTTATATCTATATTTTATAGTTTAAAATGAAAACAAGAATAAAAAAAAAACGCTCGCTCGAACAGATACTTTTTTGTTTTCTAAAAAGAAGTTCTAAATATTAAAATATTGAAATTATTATTATTAGCGCCTAAAGAGTTTACATTTTTCGTAAAAAAAACTTATATCCACGTTCTAGAATTTATTTTACAATAATATTAGCAGTGTATCAATTAACGTAAACAGAAATTTATAGCATTATTGAACGAAACAAAATTAACTTGTCTGTTCTCGTGAATGAAACGCGCTATATATACGAAAATGTCGAATACTCTTTTATTAATTTTATGCATCATTTTTTATTCATATCTTCGAAAAACGTGCAATAGCACGAGAACGGTTCATGCTGTCGTTCTAAAAATTCCATTTGAAAACTTACACATAACATGATTGTTACTTTCCTTATATACATAATGTATAAGGAAAGTATTGTGACGGGGTCGAAAATTCGAATTCGAGCTTTCGACAGGAGAGCACGTTTCAAGCATACCTGATCACGAATCAAACATTTTTGAAGTGATGTCTATGTCTGTGTGTGTGAAAGTATGTGTATGCGTGTGTGTGTGTGTCAGTGAGTCTGTGGAGACGATAACTGACGAACGAATGGACCGATTCGAACCAAATTTGGCACAAAAATCACAATCCGTAAACACTGGAAGTCTATTGTTTTTATACGCAATCGAATGTCCAGAACCTCTCCTAAATTTTCGAATGAAATTTTGAAAAAATCGGCAAAAAATCAAAATCACTAATAAAATTTCGCAAATAGACATTTCTTATGTAATTTTTCATTAGAAAACGATTGACATAAATTTTAGAACGCTAACATGAACCGTTCTCGAGATATTGTACATTATTAAAAAAAATTATCAAAAAGTCATATAAAACAAAAATATTTCCTATTGAGAAACATGTTCACTTTTCATATGTAATACCATGGGATAAATTAGGTGACATTATTCTCGTGGATCTAGCTCGTTCCATTCATGAAAAAAGATACTTTGAGTAATACTTTTGTATTTGAACGCCAATAGTCATTTATCTGCTGTAAGGTTGAGGTTGAGGTTGATTATGGTTTAATGGCACAAGATCCAAAGAGGATATGCTGCGCCAGACATATGGTACTGAGATACATAAAATAGTATTGATAACACGAGTATAATTTAAAATAGTGATAATGTGCGAAAATACTATGGAACATGTGCAACAATGCAAATGATATGAAAAATGGCTAAAAGGTTATAAAAGGTGATGTTAAAAATGATGGAAAAAACCAATGTCCAATAGGAATGGGAAAAGCTCCAAATGAGGATTTTCTCCAATCAATTCTGCCAAATTTAATGTATAAGTCTTAAAATGCTTGAAACGAAACTGTTTATATTTAGTACACTCAATTAAAATATGTTTGATACTTGCTGAGGTCTGACAACTATTACAAAAGGGTTCAACTTCTCCTATAAGTAAGTGTCTGTGGGTAAAACGAGTATGACCAATTCGCAAACGTGTTAAAAGTACCTCAAGTTTCCTACATTGGAAACTAGTCCACTTTTGTATTACGGGCTTTATTTCATACAACTTATTACGAGACTGCTGGTTCCAGGAATACTGCCATTTGTCATAAATATTTTTCAAAATGAATGGTTTGATGTCAGTTAAAGGGATTGTCAGGTTTAAATTTTGAGTAGCTGATTTAGCAGCAATATCTGCCAACTCATTTCCTCTGATACCAACATGTCCTGGCACCCAACAAAATTCAGTATGGTATCCCTGTACCTTTAGACGATGTTCATAAAGAATATCAGAGGCAATAGGGTCATTCATAGCAGTCCTAGATGATAAAAGTTGTAGCGAACTCAATGAATCGGTATAAATGATGTGCTTTTTGGAAATTTGATGCGATATGAGTATAAGACTCTGGTATATTGCCATAATCTCAGCAGTAAAAATAGAGCAAGATACATGCAGTTTAAAAGACTTTATAGTATTTTTAGATACATAAGCCAACCCTACGTAATTGCCAGCTTTTGAACCATCTGTGAAAATAGGAGTAAACTCATTGTAGAGATTTCTATGTTCAGCAAACAGTTGCAGATAAATAGTCTGATCTGTGTTTCTCTTAGTAAAATTACTAAATGGGTTGAGATATATAAAATCTGGAACATGCCATGGAGGTGTTTCAAAACACTTTGTTTTCCTTATATTTACATCTACTTGTGGGGTTATTGATAATATGTTTCGTATCCGCTTGCCAAAAGAAGGAATGCATGAGGGTCTGTGGTCGTAGAGTCGATCATAATGCTCATATAGTATTAGTCGTTGCAGAGGGTGGTTCTGTAAGGACATGACCCGACAGTAATAATTCAGCATCAACTGTTCACGCCTGAATTCTAGAGGTGGCTCATTGCAGTACACATATAAACTTTGAACAGGAGATGTTCTAAGGGCACCTGAACATATACGTAATGCCTTATTATGTATTGTGTCCAGTTTCTGAAGAACAGATGTTCGTGCACTCCCATAAACATTGCATCCATAATCAATCTTGGAACGAATAATGGCCCTATATATACGTAGCATTGAAGTTGTATCTGCACCCCATTTCGTATTTGACAGAACTTTTAAAATGTTAATGGCTCTCTCACATTTCTTTCTCAATTTCTGAACATGGGGTAGGAAGGTGAGTTTTCTATCGAACCAGACTCCAAGAAATTTCACTTCATCCACAACAGCAATTTTAGCATTCTCCATGAAAATCTCTGGAGGTAAGTGTAGACCTCGTTTTCTGGTGAAGTGAACGCAACAAGTCTTTTGGATTGAAAACCTGAATCCATTTAGATTAGCCCATTGCAGAATGCCATTTACTGCAGTTTGACGCTGTCTTTCAACAGTGCGCATATCATGTGCTTGGTATGAAACTTGCAAATCATCCACGTTGAGGCTTTTATGAACTGATGGTGGTAGATGGTTTAAAATACTGTTGATTTTTATGGAAAATAGAGTCACACTCAATACACTTCCTTGTGGCACTCCCTCCTCTTGTACGTGAGGATTTGAAAGAACAGTACCAATACGAACTTTGAATGTCCTATGTGCTAAAAAGTTTTGTATAAAAATGGGAAGATTTCCTTATAAATTAAAATCAAAAAGGTCCTTAACAATACCATAGCGCCATGTGCGATCATAGGCTTTGTCAATATCAAAAAATATTGACACTAAATGATTTCGCCTAAGGTAGGCAGTCCTGATCTGGGATTCCAGAGCAATAATATTGTCAGAGGTAGATCTTCCTCGTCTAAAACCACTTTGATGTGGAGATAAAAGTTTATTTGTTTCAAGGAAATACACAAGTCGGGCATTTACCATTTTTTCCATAATTTTGCAAATATAGCTTGTCAAAGCAATGGGTCGGTAACTTGAAGGACTTTTGGGGTCTTTTCCTGGTTTTATAATGGGTATGGTGATTGCTCTTTGCCAGGATGTCGGAAACTTATGTTCCATTTAAATCCTGTTGTACAGATATAAAAGGTTCAATAAAGACTCATGAGAAAGGTGTTTCAGCATAGTATAATGGACACCATCTGGCCCACTGCTGGTTCCCTGAGTCTGTGACAATACTGTAAGAAGTTCAAACTCTGTAAACGGAGAATTGTATGGCAAGTGTTTGGCTTGTGAGAAGACAATTGGTTTCTTTTCTGATCTGATTTTATGTGACAGGAATGGTTCTGAATAACTTGCTGAGTTTGAAACATCTGCAAAGGCTTTGGCTATTTCATTTGCTATTTCTACCGGAGAGCTAATAATTGAGCCATTACTATTTATAACAGATATAAGGTGGTCATTATAGACACCTGAACACTTTTTGACCTTTTCCCATACTTTCTTGCTGGAAATGGAAGAGGTTAGTCCACTGACATACTCCTCCCATGACTCTCTTTGTCTTTGTCTGCGCATCCTACGAGCAACAGCTTTTGTATATTTAAATGCAGTAAGATTATCAGTCGTAGGATACCTTCGAAATTTGGCCCAGGCTTTCTTTTGTTTTTTGTATGCCTCGCGACATTCTTCATTCCACCAAGGAAAGTGATACTTAGATGTTTTTTCGAGAATTCTTAGAGATTGTATTATCAGCAGCCTTAATCAAGAGATTTGTAATATTGTTTACAGCTGTATCAATGTCACAGCTATGAACTGCGTCATCAGCTATCACAGCTTGGGAAGTAAATGTCAACCAATCAGCTCTCGAAAAGATATATCGCGATGGTTTCACAGGTGATCTGATTTGACTGTTAGAGAGAACAATGGGAAAATGGTCGCTATTGTGTACATCTTTGTCGACTAAAAAGGACCAGTATGGAAGGACTGATGGGGAACAGAAAGCAAGATCGATAGTGTGGAATGTCTTGCTTGGTTGATGAAAGTAGGTATGTTCATTGCTATTTAATAGGCACAGGCTGTGATCTATATAATAAAAGGCAATGTCTGTGTGTGTGTCTGTCTTATACACTATACGTTTCGCGACCGCGCGTCGGAGAGCTACGAAATTTGGCAATCTGAGACCTAGGGGGGAGGGAAGGGGACACGTGAAAACCGATTTTTAAAATTTTAATTTCTTTTTTATTTATTTAATGTTTTATGCGATTTCGACCGTTTTTTGCCCTTTTTGCCCTTTTTTCTCCACGATCCGGACGTCGTAGAAAAAAACAAATCACACCATCGGAAAGAGCAGAGAATTTCGAGTAAAAATATATCAATTTCAAATCTCAGGGACAAATTCTAATATTTTTTTATGATTTTAAAGCAAAAGTCACTTTTGACTCAAAAAAACGATTTTTGGTTTTTAAATTCTCGCATAGTAAAAAGTACTCAGAATTTCGACTAATAATTTACATTTTTAGAAAGGTCAAACATCTGGCATTCTTACAAGTCCAATCTAGTCAAGAAATAATGAAAATTGCCTTCAGGATCGCAATTTTAAAGACGTCATGATTTTAAATTTCTCGGCGTTCCGTTCGTTTCTCCCCCGCTGAAGCAGGGAAGGTGGTGGGTGGGGACGTCAAGGTGGAGGTGACGTCACGGTTATGAATAGAGCGCTTTTGCTCTATATAAATTATTATATTTATATTTTAAATGATGGGACGATCTGGATTTTTTAAATGTATATTTTAACTTTTGGATATTTTAAATGGATATTTTAATTTTATGGATATTTTAAATGATGGAACAATGAAACAATGGAATGAGGATGATGGAATTAAGCATATGGTCATTTTAAATTGCAAATTAGCGCGCGGGAAGTTAGCGGTAGGCCCGGGTTCGATTCCCGCCACTGCCAAAACTGCCGCCGTGTTTACGTGGAATACGATCACGTTAAATATGTGGGTCCGTAAGTCCTTCCGAGAGGTTGGTGGTAGGGGAAGGAGGATACGGCCCCTGTGGATGCCTCCCCCACTGGGTTCCCGTCTAAATTGGGTGAATATGTAGAAAGTTATGGAGATTGTCGCGGAGGGCGCGGCAGCCCAGTGGTTAGCGCGCGGGAATTGCACTCAGTAGGCCCGGGTTCGATTCCCGCCACTGCCAAAACTTACGCCACGTTCACGCAGAGTACGATCACGTTAAACATGTGGGTTCGTGAGTCCTTCCGAGAGGTTGGTGGTAGGGGAAGGAGGGTACGGTCTAAATTGGGTGAATAAAAAGAAAGTTATGGAGATTGTCGCGGAGGGCGAAGTAGCCCAGTGGTTAGCGCGCGGGAATTGCACGCGGTAGGCCCGGGTTCGATTTCCGCCACTGACATGGAGTACGATCACGTTAAACATATAGGTCCGTATGTTTTTCCGAGAGGTTGGTGGTAGGGGAAGGAGGGTACGTTCCCTGTGGATGCCTCCCCCACTGGGTTCCGGACTAAATTGGGTGGCACATCCTGGCCGTCCAACCAGTTACCAGGCCCGGGTTCGATTCCCAAAATTGCCGCCGTGTTTACGCGGAGTACGAGCACGTTAAACATGTGGGTCCGTGAGTCCTTCCGAGAAGTTGGTGGTAGGGGAAGGAGGGTACGGTCTAAATTGGATGAATAAAAAGAAAGTTATGGAGATTGTCGCGTAGGGCAAAGTAGCCCAATGGTTAGCGCGCGGAAATTGCACTCGGTAGGCCCGGGTTCGATTCCCAAAATTGCCGCCGTGTTTACGCGGAGTACGATCACGTTAAACATGTGGGTCTGTAAGTCCTTCCGAGAGGTTGGTGGTAGGGGAAGAAGGGTACGGTCCCTGTGGATGCTTCTCCCACTTGGTTCCGGTCTAAATTGGGTGAATAAAAAGAAAGTTATGAAGAATATCGCGGAGGGTGAAGTACCCCAGTGGTTAGTGCGCGGGATTTGCACTTGGTAGGCCCGGGTTCGATTCCCAAAATTGCCGAATAAAAATAAAGTTATGGAGATTGTCGCGGATGGCACGGTAGCCCAGTGGTTAGCGCGCGGGAATTTCACTCGGTAGGCCCGGGTTCGATTCCCGCCATTGCCAAAACTGCAGCCGTGTTCACGCGGAGTACGATCACGTTAAACGTGTGGGACTGCAAGTCCTTCCGAGAGGTTTGTGGTAGGGGAAGGAGGGTACGGTCTCTTTGGATGCCTCCCCCATTGTGTTCCGGTCTAAATTGTGTGGCACTTCCTTACACCTTTAGCAGTTACCTTACACCTTTCTGGTAGGTCGCGCCAACGAGTTTGCCACGGTCAGAATTTTCAAGGGTAGCGAACAGGCTGGTCGCCAAAGGCGGCTAGTCACTAATACACTGTTCAATTTGCTGTCCTCTGTGATTCATGTCACAACTACCTCAAAGAGGGTTGTGACCATTAAAGTCACCCAATATTACGAATGGCGGAGGTAGTTGACCAATCAAATCATCAAGTTCCTTGTGATCAATATTATCATTTGGTGAAATATATATACAGCATATTGTAATCAATGTCTTAATATGGATACGAGCAAAAACAGCTTGTAAGTTAGTGGTAAGTTGTACATTGGAAGTAGGATAGTCTTGGGAAATTAGCAAGGCTACTCCCCCAGAAACCCTACTGTTTTGATCAAAATCTTTGCAAATGCAAGTAAAATGTTTAAAATTTATACTATTGTTAAATTTTAAAAAGGTTTCTTGAAGACAGACACAAATGGGATGATAAGTATTAATTAATGATTTAACCTCAAACAACTTGGTCTGCAAACCACGGCAGTTCCAAGAAACTAAAGAAGCCATTATGTAGGTTTTTTCTTTTTTGGTGAACGAGAACTGTTCACCCTGGACCTATTGAATGAAGGTGGCAACACATCCGTCAACATTGTTTCGTCATCCGAAACACATAGTTGTACTGCATCATCAATATTGGCATCATTTTTTGCATCTACTCTTTTTAATGATTTTCTAGGTGCAAGTTCGTCTTTCTCATTTTTTAATTTAGATTTTTGGTTGGATTTTTTTTTGTTCATTGTAGTATATGTTTCAGTATTCCCACTAGTACTTGGTTTATTTGGCTGTGAAAACTCTGGTCTAAAAGTTGCTAAGGGTATGGCAGATTTAGGTTTAAATTGAGTACTTGATGGGTTAGTAGGATTTGGAGTGTCTTCGGGCACAGAGATAGGTTCGGTTTGTGTAGCAATAGATCTTTTCTCACATTGCGTGGCAACTGAAGTTGAGGATTTAGTGGCTACTGTGGCATAGGATACCCCTTCAGGTGTACGTGCTGTTACTATTTTACGTGCTTCAGGGAAAGAAATATTATTATTGATTTTAACAGTTTGTATTTCTTTTTCGATCTTCCATTTAGGGCATGATCGAGCATATGATGGGTGTTCACCATTACAATTAACACACTGAAATTTTTTTGAACAATTTTCAGATTCATGTCCAGGCTCAGCACACCGGGCACATGTTTCATATTTCCCTTTGCATGAATTTTTAGAATGTCCAAATCTTTGGCACTTAAAGCACCTTAATGGATTTGGAACGAAAGGACGGACTTTGCACATCAGATAGGCTGCTTTAATGGTTTTTGGTAAATCTGGCGAGTTAAAGGTAAGTATGAGGTGTTTAGTTGGTAAGACTTTCCCTTCTCTACGAATGTTGACACGTCTTACAGCGCACACATTTTGGTCAATTAAAGTGTTCAAAATTTCTTCCTCACTGTCATAAATCAGATCTGATTCGGAAATTACGTCTCTAGAATAATTAAGTGACATATGTATGTTTACTGTGATCTTGAAACTTCCAATAAGGGTCATTTTCATTATGTTTGTTGCTTGAGCGTTTGTGGTAACTTGGACCAAAAGGCCACCGGATCTTAGTTTTTTAACATTTTTTACATCACCTACATAGGCAGCTATACTTTTTTGAATCAAAAAAGGTGAACAATTTGCAAAAGTTCCTTCAGACTTCTTTATGATGAAATATCTAGCTTTTGAGGCATTACCTGATGTTACACAACTTTGTCCCATGCCTCTGGGAGTCATATCTTTTGCCTTTGAGGATTCAGTAATCTCAACCCTCTCAGCCCAATCCATGCGTGATATATTTGGCAGAACAGCATTGTTCTCATCTGAAAAAGAGCATGAAGAACCTGAGACAGAAAGCAATCTCAAATTCTCCATGCTTGTAACCACTTATAAAAAAACCACGGTTTACTTCCAGATCGATCGGAGCCCCCGCCAGGCTCCGTCTCCCCACACTTTTCTAACGTGCCAAGTGTAACCGCCGGAGTCATTCGCAAAGCTAGATGATGGAGAGCGGGCCATAACGTGCACCTGGTGCACAGGGCCCAAGGACCAACAAAGATCCATGGGGGATTTCTCGATATGAAACACTCTCCACCATCTAACCAACGCAACCAAGGGACTCACCTCTGGAACCGTTTACTGCAAACGTTTCTTAAAAGCAAAACTACTGATGCACGCAGCTCTACCCCTTTTGCATCACACCCACATGAACCCATTCCCGAGCCCAAACGGTGTACCTTACGGTAGAGGCCGAAGAGTGGTACTAGGGCCCATAGAGCAGATGTGATGTTTACTAAGGGCTCGGCATTGATGACACCAGCAGCTGAGAGGGACAAGAAACACAAAACACAAAAGGAGAACAAAACAAAAAGAAGGGGAAAGGAGGACAGACAAAAAATGAGATGGAAAAAGAAAGAGAGAGTAAGAAAAAAGGAAAGAAAAGCCTTGCTAAGGTACCTCGGGATTTCAACACCCGTATTCACTAAAGAAGTGAACCCCTGAGGGGTTATCTGCTGTAAGAATAACTTATTTCTTAGTGCATAACGCTTGGCAAGATTTTGGCGGAATGTCGCCAACTTGGCCACTTTTTGAAATCTCGCCAAATGGATAAAAATGACGCTAAATCAATGAAAATGACGACTAATTATTGAAAATTCAATATCTTGGAAAGAATATTAGTATCTACTATAAGAAAAACTTATTTTTTTACTGTAAAAGTAGTAAATTCATTACATTATATAAGGAAAGTCATGTGTTGCCCACATCAGATTTTTTATTTAATATTTTTGGATTTCGTTTTTTTTATGATTTAAAAGAAGTTTGAAAATTTGCGATCTTCCGAATGTTCATTTATTTCCCTTTAAAATCATAAATTTTATTCACTTCATTCCATTCGTTCTAGAAATTTTGTCTCTCTAGACACCTATACGCACCCATATATACATTACACTAACATATGCACAAGCATCCCATTAAAAAAAAATCTGTTGTGGGCACCACATGACTTTCCTTATATAATGTAATGAATTTACTACTTTTACTGTAAAAAAAATAGGTTTTTCTTAAAGTAGATACTAATATTCTTTCCAAGATATTGAATTTTCGACATTTAGTCGTCATCTTCATTGATTTAGCATAATTTTTATCCATTTGGCGAGATTTTCGTTAATTTGGCAACATTTCAAAAAGTCGCCAAGTTGGCGGCATTCCGCCAAATTCGTCGCCAAGCGTTATGCACTAAGAAATAAGTTATTCTTACAGCAGATAAATGACTATTGGCGTTCAAATACAAAAGTACTACTCAAAGTATAGTTTTTCATGAATGGAACGAGCTAGATCCCCGAAAATGATGTCACCCAATTTATCGCATGGTATTACATATGAAAAATGAACATGTTTCTGAAAAGGAAATATATTTTTTTTATTTTATATGACTTTTTGATAATTTTTTTGAAAAATGTACAATATCTCGAGAACGGTTCACGTTAGCGTTTTAAAATTTATGTCAATCGTTTTCTAATGAAAAATTACATAAGAAATGTCTATTTGCGTAACTTTATTAGTGGTTTTGATTTTTTTTAAATTTCATTCGAAAATTTAGGGGGGTTCTGAACATTCGATTGTGTATAAAAACAATAGGCTTCCAGTGCTTACGGATTGTGATTTTTGTATCAAATTTGGTTCAAATCGGTCCATTTGTTCGTCAGTTATCGTCTCCACAGACTCACTGACACACACATCACTTCAAAAATGTTTGATTCGTGATCAGGGATGCTTGAAACGTGCTCTCCCGTCGAAAACTCGAATTCGAATTTTCGACCCCGTCACAATACTTTCCTTATACATTATGTATATAAGGAAAGTAATAATTGATTAGGGTTAAATGATGTCCAAAACGTATATTAATCCATCGAAAATTCGAGTTTTCGACCCCATCGATATTTTCCCTATACATTATTTGTGTGCAGGGAAATTACAAATGAAGTCCAAAATTCAGTAATGTATTATAAATTATTGTTACATTTTTTATATGTATGTATGTAGCAAGAAATGTGAAGCATTCCATTTTCTAAACCGCTAATTAGAACTCTAAATTTAGATGAGAATAAAATTTGATAGGTCATTGAAATAAAATAATTTTCGTAAGGCGATAGTGATCCTGTTTCTAAGGAGGATTAGTCCCCTCCTGATCTTGCCTGTCTAAGATGCTTTGCTCTTAATAGCTTTCTCGTATAATCATAAAAAAAAGTCCAGTCCCCATCCACTCACCTTAGGGGGGTTCTGAACATTCGATTGTGTATGCGGCAGTCATCAGTACTGAGGGAGAAGCGGGATTCGTCTCTAAACATGTCTCCAATCGGACACTGTCTAGGCTGACCGAGCTAAACACCAATCCAGGCGGCTCTGGTTATGTTGAAAGGTCAGTGGTAGATGCGTAAATGGGAGTCGACACTTAATCCCACCTTCTGCCAGTCGTATCTGAATAATATACATTGATACAGGATGCACGGGAGATGGCAAATGCCTTCGAATGGTTGACAGCGACGCCATTGGTGTAGACGTGGCTCCTCTCCTGACTGCACGATCCTCTCTAGCAGTTGTCTTTCTGGGGCGTTCTGAGCCTCTGCTACGGTTACATAGGTCTTCTCTGATACACTGTTTCCATCACCGAGCAACTACCATATCGCTCCGACCAAAATGGCGACTGATACGTCTATTGGACCAACCAGCTTCCCTTGGGCCAATGATGAGACTTCTCTCTAAATTAGACAATTGTTCTTAGTGCTGTTGTTGAGACCCAGACCATCCGAGCTACCAGAAAGGTATAAGGTAACTGTTTGGAAGTGCCACCCAATTTAGACCAGAACACAGTGGGGAGGCATCCACAGAGACCGTACCCTCCTTCCCCTACCACGAACCTCTCGGAAGGACTTACGGACCCACATGTTTAACGTGATCGTACTCCGCGTGAACACGGTGGCAGTTTTGGCAGTGGCGGGAATCGAACCCGGGACTACCGAGTGCAATTCCCGCGCGCTAACCACTGGGCTACCGCGCCCTAATAGTAGTTATAAAAGGCCGGTTCACGGGCGGATTGAGGAGCCGCAGCCTGCGCAACCAATGACTCATTGAGGAGGGTCCCATCATTCGGGAGGAGGGTTGTTTTGGGTGGAGGATGCCTCACTGAAAGTCCTTAGACCAACTGAGGAGGCAGTTTTACAATTTTACTTTCGTAGTATTGCGAAAGAGGTAAACCAACTGAGGAGGCAGTTTGGTGAGGATGCCTCTTTGAGACCAACGGAGGAACTTTGAAAGAGGCCTCGGAGGTTTGACCTTTGACGGGAGTGCATCACGGGACATAGCCTCTTTGAGACCAACGGAGGAACTTTGAAAGAGGCCGAGGAGGTTTCAATGGATGTCGCAATCGCTGATTCATAATCTGGAGAGGGAGATGACCTTTGACCGGATTGCATTGCATAATCACGGGAGCTTCTTAGCACACGCCCTTCCTCTGTGCTGGTTGGTGACGAACTGAACTGTGTTATCAGTGGTGACGTAGTTAAAGTGCCCTCTGACGAAAGTTGGTGAGGTGCTGCCACCTATCGGCATTTTTTTAAATTTCCAAAAGATTTTAATTTTGCACTTGTCAGAGACGGGACTCGAACTCGCAACTGTTCGATTACAAGACAGACTCCTTGTCAGTTATGCCACAGCGCTCTTGCTTCGTAGATAATATTCAAATGTGTTGGCTGTGTTGCTCAAATTGAAGATCAAAGTTACCATGAATGTCTTTACAGCACTCCATTAGACGACAGTGTGCAATGCACTCCACAATATACGTTTGAGCCACACTCTAATTAATTTTTATTCTGATACTGATTGATACAACCTAAACAATATATAATAACAAATGAGATCAATCATGCATAGAGCATTGATTATCCAATTTAAATACAATTTTATTTAAACATCTCTAAAATGCGATACATTCTGCGGTGATATTTTTTTTAATTATTACAGAACTACAATAATTTATTTTACTGGAAAACTTAAAACTTCATCGAAAAAAATGAACTTTATTCAAATGACGGCATCAAAATATAAATCGCCTGGCTCTCTATGTAAAAGCAATGAATATTTCATTCATACACTTTTATTCCAGACTCCAGAATTAAATAATTTTGCGTGAAAAGAAATCAGCAATTCTTAGACTTTTCCGGCCGGGGAAAAAGCAGCTAAAAGCCTTTATAGGTAAGCCCCACGGCTTGGGTCGATCAGCAATTATTATACAACTCATCTGACAATCACTTGTTTACATTCTGCATCCATTAAAATTAGGCTTCGCTGTAGAAGTAATCAAAGTTTGATGATCATTTAAACTCAAAAATATTATAATTGCGTTGGCACAGAATATAGATGCACAGAAAATATGCAAAAATAAAGCGATTTTAGGACGGATGTAACACTAAATATAAATTTAAAAGAACTTTAAAAATCACGATTTTTACTCTGGGGAAAAAAGATGGATACCATATTTTATTTTGAAGTGAGTCACGTGATCTTCCCATATTATATGGCTGTAATTATTATTCAAATTTTTATTTAAAAATCTACCGAACATATTTTGCTGAAATTATTTTTATATATTTTATGGGATAATTTGAATATTTCTTAAAATTTTCGAAGCAATGTGTGAATTTTACGAATTTTAACTCGCTTAAAAAATGTTTGAAAAATTAGGTCCCATAGGGTTCAATGTATTCTATTTTTTCAACCCGGGTTCAATCCAAAACTATTTCGGTGATATTGTTTATTTACATTCCCATAAGTCCCATAGACCGTCTCAACAACAAACTAAAATTTCACTTTGATAAAGTCATTTTTACGGCATTTATCGTGATATCGGACAGACAGATAGACGAAATGACCAAAGTCATAAACACTTTTCAACTATGTTGCAAAGTGTTAAAAATGTATGAGAAAGTAGTGCTGGGGGGGGGGGGGGGGGCTTCACACATTTTAGAGATTTTAGTTAAGAATTATCCTTAATTAATTTTTAAAAGCGTTTCTGTTACTATGGTAACTATCTAGCATGTATAATGGGCAACGAACACAAAACTGCTAAGCAAAAAAGCACCTGTAGCTTCCGCAGAGCACTCCAGTTAGCTTTACACGAAGCACAGTCTTATTTATTTTTATCCAAGATAGCCCTAATTATGAACGCATGAAGAACTTCGGAAAGGTTCATTTCGGAATGAACTCATGAGTCTTGGAGTGAATCACCCATCAAAGTCCTCTTCGGAAGTCAGCTGAATCATTTAAACTAGTAATCGTTTCTCGGAATACAAGGCTGTGAGACGAGTTCTACCAGAAAACTTTCTCAACAAATGTGAGGTGCTGTTTCAATTAACTTTTCCCACAAATTATGATGAATATAATAATAAATTAGATCAACGATGTAATATGCAGCGCATATAAAGTTATATGCATTGTGCAGTATAAGTAAAGCATAAAGTATGCAGACGCGTGCGTTTCGCAAATTTTCTGATTTTCTGCTTCAATGAGAACAAGCATGGATCTGAATGCTCAAATGCGCATTACTACATTGGCCAAATAAAAAAATATCTAAATGACAAAACCCGATATAGTAGGGCCACCTGGTGTGATCATGAGGAAACAAAACAGAAAATGGAGAAAATATGAACTTGAGAAGTAAACAAGAAAAAAAATAAACAAAATACAGAGTATATGAATAATGTAGAGCATGTGAACCAACGTGCGGAACAGAGAAGATCAGAACAGATTTCTTTCATTGTTTTTACTTGTTTTGCTTTCTTTTCGCCAAACTAGAAGGCGTTGCTGTATTGGGAATTGTCATTTAGCCATTTTCTGTTTGGCTGGTGTAGTCTAATGCTCATTTGGTCTTTCAGATACAAGCATGTTCGCACTGAGGACGGAAAACCAAAATTTTAATAAGCGCACACCTGCTTAATTTTATTTGTGCGCAAAGTTACATTCTATACTTATGATGAATTTGTTTGTTTAACAGTTCAATTGAAAAACACGGAACAATACTTATTTCTAGCTGCGTTTCGAAGATCCGAAACACCCCTTTAAAATATCTCTAGCACGAATCTCCACTCAACTTTCTCATACATTGAAATTCCATAGTGTTTAGTTCTTACGTATCCCAATCGTTTGCAATAATATGTATACGTAATCGTTAATATTAAAATTATTTTTATGTATTCATAAACAGAACCCCATTTACATCAAAAACAAGTAAAAAAAAATTACATTTCCATCTATTAGGTTAGGAAGCGTCCAAAGTGTTTATATTTATCGTAAGGCTCCGAATTCAAAAATACCCCAACCATAAATGTTATTCATAATAAAAAGTTGTCATTCCAGACCATCTGGGTTCCCTGTGGATGTCGCCTCCCACTGGGTTCTGATCTAAATTGAGTGGCAATGTCCCGGCTGTCCAAACAGGTACCTTACACTTTCGGGTGGGTAGGACAGTCTGGATCGAAAGAAAAGAAAATACCCCTCCCGCTTACCTAGAACGAAAATTTGTACACTTATATAACAGACAATGAGACAGAAATTGAGTCAATTTTATATTAAGGCGACTGCTTCCCGCGCTAACTGCCATACATTTTTAATTAAGATACAGAAAAAGAAATTGTAATTTAATTCGAAAAGTTCAAATTTTAATTATGAGAAAATTATATCTAGTTTTTTACATAACGTATGCACACATAAACTTTTAGTTGTAAAATGTAACTTTAATTTTAAACTTTTAGATGTAAATTAGAAAACAATATTTTCTCAATATAAGCGTTAAAATTCATATACAGCTTCGTTTGCAATTCAAGAGGGTGTTTCACAATGAGTTTCCGTGAGGAATATAAAAAAAATCTGATGTGGGCAGCACATGACTTTCCTTATATAATGCAATGAATTTACTACTTTTACGGTAAAAAA
Source organism: Amaurobius ferox (assembly GCA_951213105.1). Taxonomy (NCBI): domain Eukaryota; kingdom Metazoa; phylum Arthropoda; class Arachnida; order Araneae; family Amaurobiidae; genus Amaurobius; species Amaurobius ferox. The sequence goes on from OX578148.1 coordinate 92,928,280, forward strand.
AAATATAGGTTATTCTTATAGTAGATATATTCTTTCCAAGATATTTAATTTTCGTCAATTTGCCGTCATTTTCATTGATTTAGCGTCATTTTTATCCATTTGCCTAGATTTTCGTTCATTTGGCAACATTTAAAAATGTCGTCAAGTTGGCGACATTCCTCTAAATTCGTCGCCAAAAACCTTGCCAAGCGTTATGGACGGAGAGATAAGTTATTCTTATAGCAGATATTGGATTATTAGACTATTGGCATTCAAATACAAAAAAAAGTATTACTCAAAGTATCTTTTTCATGAATAGAACAATCTAGATCCACGAGAATGATGTCACCAAATTTATTGTATATTACATATGAAAAGTGAACATGTTTATCAAAAGTTAATATATATTTTTTAATTTATGGGATTTTTTAATAAATTTATTTGAAAAATGTGCAATATCTCGAGAACGGTTCATGCTAGCATTCTAAAGTTTATGTTAATCGTTTTCAAAGGAAAAATTACATAACAAATATCTATTTGCGTAACTTTATTAAAGGTTTTGATTTTTTCAAATTTTCAATCGAAAATTTAGGAGGTTCTGAACATTCGAATGTGTTTAAAAACAATAGGCTTCCAGTATTCACGGATTGTAATATTTGTACCAAATTTCATTCGAATCGCTCCATTCGTTCGTCAGATATCGTCTCCACAGACTCACTGACATCACACACACACACACAGACATCACCACCTCAAATATGTTAGATTCGTGATCAGAGATGTAAACGTGCTCTCCCGTCGGAAAACTCGAATTCGAATTTTCGACCCCGTCATAATACTTTCCTTATACATTATACTATGTATATAAGGAAAGTAATAAACGGCTGGTTTAGTTTTAAAAGTGAAGTGAAATATGAAAAATAACAAGCAAACAGAGGAGAATGCAGCTATGATACTTGAACCCATGGAGTTAGAAAGGAGATAGAACTCCTATGGATGAAATGTTTGAAAATGCCATGATGCTTTGAGAATTATATGTAGGTGTCACTAGTGTTAGTAAAGTAGCCGCTATTTTTAGCTGATCCTGCCACAACAGAAAGGCGTAGTATTTAGTATATGTTACTTTTGATTATTTTAAAATTAAAGCTTCCCTAATTATGAGTATAATTAGGGAAGCATATGAGTATAACGAAGAATTATCACATTTAAAAAAAAAACAAAAAAACATTGGTCATATATTATAAAAAAAAAATATCCTAATTCTGAATATTCAAATGATGTTGTCGAGAAAAATTTATTTATGTAATTATTGCAGAAATAAAAAGTGCTAAAATGACCGGACACGTCATACAATCGAAAACGCCCTGCTATTGGTTGTGACGTCACAAGTGCCGAACGCGTACTTTGCTGCGGAACTTTTCACACAGAAAAGTTTAAAAGAACATTTTGGCTAACGTTAAGTTATGAAAAGAAATCAGTATTCTGCTTTTATTGTTTACTTTTTAGAGTAAATTCACTGTAGACGAAGTATGGTTGTAAATATTTAAAACATTTATTCGAGAAGATTAAAAAGCATGAATCAAGCACAGTTCCTATTAACAATGCATTAAATAATAAAATAAATATATTCATAAAATGTGGCATTTGAAACTACGACATTATTAAAGCAATAAATTATTTTTGGTTTAAAAGTAATATTGAACATGCTTTGTGATTACTGAGTAAGAAAAGAAGAAAAAAATAGCTTTACTGCATTTTAAAATATCTTTATCTGTTTATAGTAAGTTCTCTTTTTTTCCTGCCGTGCTGGCCTCATCTCTGAAATAACTCACGAACCGCCACTGTATGTATACTACATATATAGAGACCAGCACAATTTATAAAGAAAGAAGAGAACAAGTTTTCTCATTTTCCGTAATCACGTGAAACCAAACTCTTGTGAAAATAATTGCTAAACTGATTTTTAGAATATTCCTTTAGTTTTCTGTGTAAGTTCGGCTTAATAAAGAATAATTTCTTTTAAAACTTTTAAATGTTTTTCTAGTAAATATCAAATAAATTAGCCATGAAAGCAGTAACTTAGACAGCGGTTAAAATGGTGGTCAAACATATATATATATATATATATATATATATATATATATATATATATATATATATATTTGGGCGTACCCAAGGGGTGGGCTGATGGCCCCCCACCCACCTACCACGAAATGAAAAATTAGCATGGAAAAATTGCAAAATTTTGCATTAGATGTGTCAAGCATGAGGTTCAGCCCCCCCCCCCCCTCCGAAATGAAATCCTGCATACGCTACTGTATATACATATACATACATATGCATACACACTGGCGTAGAGGAAAATCCTGCCCCCCCCCCCCCGGCAAGCTGTGTCTTTAAAGCTTGTTGGGAATCTTTATCACAGTAGAAAGGGGCCTTTTAGCCCACGCCCCCCCGCACTAGGAGTAACATACATACACCCCAGTAACATACATATATTATGTATCAGGCCCAAGCACAGGAATTCAAAATGGGGGGGGGGGGAGTCGTCTCATGAGAGTTTTTCCCTTAGTAAGAACAGCATCATTTTGTTTGAATTTTTTCTTCTAATGGGGGTTAAGCCCCCCCCCCTTCCGTACACTGATTTGATATACATAGAAGAAGAGAGGGAGAGTGAAAATTGATAACACTTTTTCGATAAGAAAAATATATTTTTAAGATTTTCATGAAATGAAATTTTTCAATGAAAATATATAGGGATGGGAAATTTTCCCACCCACATCACTGATTATGTTATCACCAAAATATTAGAAACCTTTACTAGTATAGCCAATACAAAAAATATTTCTATACATAATATGCACAAATACATTTTAAGACAACATAAATAGTAATTTCAAAATATATTTATGGGATAATATTTTAGCTGTATTTAACATTAAAAGTAATTAATTAACCCATTTTGGACCAACGTTGCGTGTAGGCAACATTATTTTGGGGATTTTTTTATTGCCCTAATCAAATATTTTTTCTCCAATTTAGTCGCATCATATTTCAAAATATTTCCTCCAATTAGAAACTTTTTCTTTTAAATGATAAAATACTTTTTTTTAATTTTCTTTTAACGTGGGAGGTTTCCCCCCCCCCCCCCCCCCCGCAATGCACGGCTTTGGTCGAATAATTCATATTCATAAACAAAATACTTACATCGAAATGATCTTCACTCTAAGGCACGGGGTTTGCAGAAAGTTCAGAGCTTTTTTTTCGCATCTCGTTTCATAGCAATGCACCACAACTTTCTTTCATTACTATTTCTTGGCACATTCAGAAATAATTTATTGGGCGTCGTAGACGAAGTATTGGTGCATTTTGGAACGATACAATACTTGTATCTTAGCGACATTGCAATCTATTTGTGAAAGTAGCAAAAATCGCTGAATACACTGGCTACCTCAGTTTGTTTTCTTGAAATCCGATGGCGCCGGACGGCACTTACTACGTCACGACTTGGATTATCACGTGACTTCCTGTTTTTGCGAGCTTTGATAGAAGCTGAATTTTAAGTGTGAATATAAAAATTAATATTTATCAGAAAAAAGCAAAAATGAGTTTTCTGTTAGTTTTCCGACATTTTGAATCGATTTAAACGACTTTTAAAAAATGTTGCAATTCTCCATTAAAAGGTTACTGGCTAAAGTATAATTAGCCAGAATTATTTAATAGTTGTAGGATAGAGTACAGAATATATGAAGATAAAAATAAATTGAAAGTTAAAATAATTCTGAATATATCGGGATATTCTTTATTGTTCAAGTTCTAATTTGCCCTACGCTAATAATTTTTCTTTTACAAAACTAGGGACTCCGAGATATTGATAATTGAAAATTATTGACTTATTCCAGTTTAAAATGTAAGTGTGAATAGTTAGTTACTTCCTCTGATTGTGAATATTGGGGGGGGGGGGGGGGAGACGAATACAAATTTATTTAAAATAGCAAAACCGCCTTTTGAAATTTTGCTACCATTTAATTTTGAATAATTTATTTGGTGCTGATCCCTTACAATTGAAAAATACCTAATGACAATAATTGGAATATCTCAGCGAATTTTTATCAAAAAGGTACCGGGTAAACATACTTCGCTCTAATTAAGTGTGGCGCAAATTTTAATAATTGACATTTTTTTGGATTGGGAGGGGGGCATATAAAATATTAATTTTCGCATTGAAATTATTTGTTTCGGGGGTGTAACTATCATAGCTAAATTTTCCCCCTGTCTCCTGATTACGTTTTATATTTTACTTTGTTTCTACGACCAACCATTGATTTTAAATTTATTTAGGACTGCATGCAACATACAACACAAAAATAATAGTGTAGATCGGTTTCTAAGGCAAGAAACAGCCTTCTTCGTCAAGATACACAATTAAATCAACCTTCTCTCACGAGTGAAGGTTAAGCTTCTGGTGTGTTCTGATGAAGATTTGCCTTCGAAACCAGTTGACACTGTTATCTTTGTGGTGTATGCTGCTTTTAACGAAATTATTTTAGTTATTTTACTTTAGTAGTAGTCTCAGCTGAACGTATTTTTTTACTACCCGTTAGTATACTACAATTTTTTTCTTATGAAATTGATTATTTTACTTAGAAAAGTTTTCTACCTTATAGTTCTAACAGATCGGCAGGATGAGGCGAATAAAATAATTAAAAAAAAAAATAGATAAAAAAGTAAAGAATCATTCTGTATCCGGTCAGAGAGATAAGAGTTTCTTACAAAAACTGCTCGAATTATAAATTTGCGTTGCGTGCTTGTGAAAGAAGAAGTCTTACCACACAGAAATTGTTCAAATTTTGCAGTGATATTTCTTGCGCTAGTTATGACAATGAAGTGTGAAGTTAAAAGACGCCAAAGAAATATATATATATATACTGTATATGATCTTGGACAAGGATTCTTAACTTTGATTTTTGGTTAATCCCGTTTAAAAATGTGAAGTACTTGCAAAGGATTTATTAATAAAGTTTGACGGAAAACAAGACGATATCTTATGTGAGCAGTACCCGGATGTTTAAAGGTGTGTAACTTTAGTTTGAATAAGTATGTTTCGGTTCTATCGGTCCGTTGAAATCGATTTGATAGAACCGAAAATAGACAAATCTATAACCCGGGCTACCTGCCCTCTGCACTCCCTAAGCGGGAAAATCACGATTAACGTTAAATCCAAAGATTATAGAGTTGTACTAGTCCTATAGACAGACATTTCCTTTTGATATTTTGTAACACCACTTATCTATATTAAATCCTATAGCAAAATAAAAGCATTCTATTAAAGACACCTTTATTAAAATAATAAAATAGTATGGAAACACGTTAACTAATTAATACTTTAAAATCAAAGACAACCAAAAAATAGGTTTAAAAGTCTTTTATTAAAATCTCCTTTTTCGGAATTATAAAATTGCGACATATAAAATTCGGCCATAGTGCTTTCGGGCACTATTGTGCTCTTCATCAGTGGCGAAGTGAAAACAAGGTGCGAATATTCGCATTTTGGGGGGAATAACTCGAAATGGAGTGTAGTCAGAAGGCTCAAATTTGGCATATCGTTGTCTTTTGAGGTGTATTTTAAATTAACGAATTTTGATCTTTACCGGCTCTGCTCGTCCAGGGCCCGCCATAAATGTTCTCGTTCCTGGGGAATAACTCGAGAATGGGAGCAGCAGCCAGAGAGTTCAACTTTGGTATGTCGTTGTTTTTTATACATTTAAGTTACATGTAAATAAAAAAAGGAGGTATTTAAAAAACCTCATTTTCTGCTTTCACTTGTTATTTTCTTTTGAATATCGAACAGTTTCGTATAGAAAAAGCGTTTCTGTTGCATAGCAACCACGATTTTTAGGAGATTGGATAAGTTGAAAAAGACGCTGGATATAATAATATACCTAGCTTTTGTTTACGAATCAAAATTATTTACATTCTTCTTAGATACAATTTTTAAGATTCAATTATGTTTAGAAGCATATAAACTTATCGAAGAAGCCATTTCTTATTTCACTCTGGCCATTATCTATATAATAAAAGGCAATGTCTGTGTGTGTGTCTGTCTTATACACTATAGGCTCAGCGACCGCGCGTCGCAGAGCTACGAAATACGGCAATCCGAGACACGGGGGGAGGGGCAAGGTGACACGTGAAAACCGATTTTTAAAATTTGAATTATTTTTTTTGTTATTTAATGTTTTATGCGATTTCGACCGTTTTTTCCCCATCCAGATGTCGTAGAAAAAAAACAAGTCACACGACAAGAAAGAGCAGACAATTGCGAGTAAAAATATATCAATTTCAAATTTCAGGGACAAATTCTAATATTTTTTAAAGATTTTAAAATAAAAGTCACTTTCGGCTCAAAAAAACGAACTTTCGTTTTTAAATCCTCGCATCGGGAAAAGTTGCGATAATTTCGACTAATAATTTACATTTTAGAAAGCTCAAAGATCAGGCATTCTTACAAGCCCAATCTGGTTAAGAAATAATTATAAATAGCCGCCCGATCCGGATATTGAAGAAGTAATGATTTTAAATTTCTCGGCGAAGTTCCGATTTTTCATCCACATGCGCGCGCGGCGTTTCTATGGCGACGGTTTTTGGCATGCATCGGGTTAGAAAATAACGTTATATTTTAAATGATGGAATTAAGAGCTTAGCATATGGTCATTATAAAATTTAAATGATTGAATTGTGGTGATGCATTGTATACCTCGAGTGGTGGTAACAGTATACAGTGAAATTATTATATTTATATTTTAAATGATGGAACGATATGGATTTTTTAAATGGATATTTTAATTTTATGGATATTTTAAATGCTGGAACGATGGAACGATGGCATGAGGATATTTTAAATGATATTAAGAGCTTAGCATATGGTCATTATAAAATTTAAATGACTGAATTATGGTTTGTACGGTATTTGGCCTAAGGACAATTAAAAACCGAATTAGTGTTTGCTTTTTATAAGGTTTTTGGCTCATTATGCTGGATTGAATTGTGGCGATGTTTACATCGGGTGGTGGTTGGAACCACAATGAAAAAACTTAAACACTGAAGAAATAAAAAAATAAATAAAAAGAAAGTTATGAAGATTGTCGCGGTGCCTTAATTAGTTTTAACGTCATTAAACTAAATCAAACTTTGTTAACTCCACGGGGTTGACGGAGCGGTAGCCTTGTGGTTAGAGCGCGGGAATTGCACTCGGTAGGCCAGGGTTCGATTACTGCCACTGCCGAAGTGTTCACGCGGAGTACGATCACGTTAAACATGTGGGTCCGTAAGTCCTTACGAGAGGTTGGTGGCAGGGGAAGGAGGGTACGGTCCCTGTGGATGCATCCCCCACTGGGTTCCGGTCTAAATTGGGTGGCACTTCCTGGCCGTCCAAATAATTACCTTACATCTTTCTGGTAGGTCGCGCCAGCGAGTTTGCCACGGTCAGAATTTTCAAGGGTAGCGAACAGGCTGGTCGCCGAAGGCGGCTAGTATGGAATAAAATAAGAACATTCCCGGTAGAGAATTGTAATAGTAGTTGATTTAATGCGTAAAGAAAAGCAGTTCATGTTCACAATAGGGAAAAATGAGCAATATCTCGAGAACGGTCCATGCTAGTGGTCTAAAGTTTGTGACAATCGTTTTCTAATGAAAAATTACATAAGAAATGATTATTTACGTAACTTCGTTGACGGTTTTGATTTTTTGATGATTTTTTCAAAATTTAATTCGAAAACTCGGGGGTTTCTGAATATTTGATTGCGTTTAAAAACAATAGGGTTTCAGTATTCATGCATTGTAATTTTTATATCAAATTTCTTTTGAATCGCTCCATTCGTTCGTGAGATCGACTCCACAGACATCACCTCAAAAACGTTTGATTCGTGTTCAAGGTTACTTGAAAAGTGCTCTCCCGTCGAAAACTCGAATTCCCATTTTCGACCCAGTGACAATACTTTCCTTTATATATTTATATTATGTATATAAGGGAAGCACTAAATAGCATCATAAATGAAAGAAAGACATGATATTTTTAATTTTATTTTACTTCAGACAAAGTATATAAAATAAAATGGTACAAACAGTATATAAAAATGAAGACGCATGCATCCACAAAATGCCATTATTTCAAAGTATCAAACAACACAAAATACTCATCTTTTAAAACTATATCACAGTAACACCATGCAATGGCAACAGACAATGTTAATATTTTAACACACACAGATGCTATGTTAGTTTCATTAATTAACTGAATATGGAGGTCTTAATATAAGTCTTATCATCGTTAACAATCTCCTATTTTGAGCCATATCGGTTAAAAAACTAAGATGACTTGAAAGAACAGAAAAATATAAATGACATGAGTGATTGTGTATTTAAAGTGACTCTACTAACAGATAAACTTCGCTGAAAACATAGCATAAAATAAATTGATAATGGTATCAACCGATTTCGAAAAAGACAGATCAACCGCATTAACAAAGACAAGAAGGTCTTTGTTAGTATGGTTTGCTGTTAATCCAGAAATAGACTGTTTTCCGTCTCCGAAGTTCCTTTTTCGAACGAAACGAAGTTTCGTTTTTAACTTTAATCTATTTTTTATTGCAGGAATTTTAGCGATAAAATCTACTTAACAGGGCTTTAAATTGGTTTCTTTTGAACACATTTTACTAAAACTTTGTAATTATGTTCAAAAGTTAAAATTTATGGACAGACACATGCTTATTTTTATTGCTCTGCTTTTATATCCTGAAGAGGAGATGAGTATTTTATTTCCGAAACCTATTGATTGTTTTATGCTGTACTGCTAATGAAGATTTCATTTTCAACAATTTTGTCAATAGTTTAAGCGATTTATTTTAAATATGGTAAACCTTCGGCACCCAAAGGGGTAAGATACTATTTTAATATACACATTACATAGATTAAATTAGCTAAAAATGGCCTTCAGAAATACTTTTCATGTACGTCATTGATGGTGTATTGAATAAAGCCTTTTAGCAATATTTGTAGTCTTTTCTAAATATATAGCTAAAATAATTTCAGTAAAATTTTTGTGCTACGTTAAAAAAATGAATAAATATTAATAATTCATTGATACATATATATTTTTAAAGCATGAAAAATTTATTTAAATCAAAATATTGGACTGTAAAATACGATATTCACAACACGATTTTAAGTGTATATCAACAATAAAATTGTTTTTAATTTGTTTTCAAAGTGGTAGACCATTTTGTTTCTTTTTCAAATTTCAGCAACTTTTACCCGGATCTAAAATACAGATTGAATATCTTGTCGAAGGACCAACAAGAAGCATAGGTAATTTTTTATTAGCTGAGAAAAAAGGCATCTAGAAATACAGATAAATGTCGGTGCTCACAAATTTAAGGTTATAATAAATATTTTAACATATCTCTATAATCATGGATATCAGTAGCGAAATCGTTAGGACAACTGGTCGTCAGTTAAATTTTTTATTCGAAAAGACCGAAATGTGATTTAAGTTTGGAATTTTTTTTTTATAAATCAGCAACATAAGATAAATGTATAACATTTCCAAAGTTTTTAAAACATATGTTTGATCGTATAAAAAAATTTCGAAAACGTAAACGTTAAGATTGGCATACTTAAAAATTTACTAGTTAAAGTAATGTTTTTATTTTATTTCAGAAATTCTTATATTTTATTGACGGAAGATAACATATTTTATTATATTTCAATTTAAATAATTATTATCTTAAATAAAAGCACTCATAAGCTTTCTGTCACAGATAGGCGTCTAATTCTTGAATTATAGAATTTTCGCTATTTGTGTCCTTAGTACTTTAAATTAGGGAATTCAGAGTAGAAAGACCAACTTTTAACTTTAATGTGTCAACAATGTAAGTAACATTTTTTATTTTACTAGCTAAATCAAAGATAATAGTTCCATTGAAGTATCACTATACCATTCTTCGATTCAGAAAGTTCACAATATATAATTTTTGTTCACGATACATCATGTGCTAAATAACAGAAAACACTGTTCATATAAACGCGATTAAGGTTCAAAGTAAACATCAAAACAACGGTTTTAGTATTTTATTTTTCTCCTAAACATGTAATGACAAAATGAACATACAAAAAGTTATTGGTATCAATCTTTTAAAATTCTGAAATTTAGAATATACGTTATTTCACACTGATAAATTGTGTAATACTCGTAGCAAATGGAATTTTTTGGAATCTAAAATACGTGTTTATCGTTTATCAAATTTGTGTCCATGTGTGAAAAGTCAACTTAGAATAGAACAATAAATACAATATCAATTCATCAGTTCTCGTGGATGAAATTTATAATTTCATAATACAGTTTCATATATTATGTACTGTAAATTATTGTGAATACAGGGAATACAGGTGAAACACTGAATTAGGTAATTCTATATATATATATATATATTCCATGCTTAGGTAATTCTATTGCTTGGTTGCTCATAATGCTTCTAATCATGGACTAAAGCAGTGTTTCTCAACGTTATGCATAATCCCAGAATATATCAACAAAATTTTGGACTACTTAAATGTTTTTTAAACCATAATTTTTCCTTTATAAATATTATAATTTAATTTTCCTGCTATTAAACTGAAAATTTGGGAAGACGCTGTTTTCATGTTAATCCTTGGAATTTGCAAATAACGCAGACGATTTGGAGTTTGACACAGTTTAGGAAGTTCAGATATTATAGAATATAAATTTTGTTTCCTGTCGCAGTTAAATGATTAATTATCCAAATACCCGAATGTTTTATCCATTTATAAATTGATTTATATTTTAACAGGTTTTGTTTGTTTACCTTGATTTTTTTTCTTTTATTTTAGTTCAAAAGGTAAAAAATTGTTTTGCTGTGTAATACAGAATAGGTGGGTAACGTGGAATTCAATAGCTAATCTTTTTTTTTGTTTATCTTCTACATATAGAGAAATGAAGTTAAAACATATAAATTGCATGAGAAACACAGATGTTTCCTAAAATTCTTAATATTTACAAAAAGTTTTCCAGAAACCAGAAAATCTCATACAACGAAGATCAGCATAGGACTGTAGAGAGTACGAGAAAGACCAACTAGACAATGCGGGGCGAAAGCATTGTAGGTGAATTTTATAGCATTATGCTAAATATGAGTCCAGTTCAAGGTATTTATACTTTCTTATGAACGTTCTCTACTAGACGATCCAAAAGAGAATGGCACAGCACAGTGAGTATATTATAGAAATAGCATTAAGTTATACCTCAAAAGTAACACTTGAGAGAAAAGAAGCCATAATATAGGCAACAGCCAGGTGTTCCATATGACTATTTTCCATTACCTCTACTATTCTATATATTATACTACTCAACTATTCAATATTACCTGATCTTCCTCTACTTGAGCCATAAATACATTCTTTATGCATGATTATATCAAATTTTGTCCTATGCTGCCATGTAAAAAAATATAAAATTTCGAAGTTTTCGCTCGAATTAAAAATTCTATTTAGTTCTAGATGTTTTGATAACAAAGCCGGATATAAAGTTTCGTCAAAATCTATTAATATTTGTGGCTGCTATAGTGTACACAATAAACAGACCAAAGACACTAGAAAGATAGATGGGCATCACTCCAAAAATAGTTAAAACGTGTTCAGGTCTTAAAATATATATTGGCATCAAGTATCGAATTCAAAAATTTTTATGAAAACATTACTTTCTCTATATTATATTGCATTGTATGAGAAGGTAAAAGTAAAGTTCGTTTCCGATTATAGTGGCTGTGTAATGGCATTTGCAAATCAACAAAGAATGTAAATTCCATTCCGTTATTTTCATGTTATCTTAACATATGTAATACAGTGCAGTCAAAAGTTGCAGCAAATTTGGTGACAAAACAAAGTTTTAGCAAACAGTCGTCGTCGTTTTTCCGTTAGTTACATTTAACGGTATCGCTATACATTAATTTATTTCAAATTACGACTAGTGGGTATTCTAAAGATAAATATATGCCATTAAAAATAGACAATTCATTTTGGTGCAAGTTTATTCTGAAGAATAATATTGAAAAACCCCAGTTGATGAAAATGGTAAAGAATCCAGTTTTTAAATGCAATTAATAATACAAAAAGAGTTGGCATTGCACAGTCAAGTGCCAATCTTAGGAAAAACAGGAGATTTATCATAATTAGAATGAATTCACGCGGACTTAAATTTTTGGACAACAATGGACAAGTTCGGGTTAAATAAGACTATAACTATCTTACAATACTGTAAATAAATAAAACGTGAAGTTAACTATCCAATAAAAGTCATCTTTCATAGGTTATGCCAATCTTTTTTTAAATAAAAGAAAGAAATACGTTTGAGAAACACTGGACTAAAGGTTCTGAAGTTAATCAATGTACAACAAACTAAATGGTTAGCATAGAAAATACAATGTTAAGATGATGAGCAATCAACAGAATGCAGGTTAGCTAGGAATCGGTTTCAAACGCAAGATGTCCAAATGTTGCAACACACGCATCTCACCTGCAGATGCTGCTGGAGGAGGAGTTGAGGGAGCATCATCCTTCGACAGCAGTAGACTAGATTGCTTGGTGTCTGGAACGTCGTTCAGCAGGGTATTTAGAAGTTTCTCAAGTCCACTCTCATCGAGAACATCGATTGTTTCTCTGGGCATATTGTTCGAAGGGGATAAACGTGAAGATTCGAATTTAGGCGACGTCTGTGATTTGCAGACGGCAGAACTAAGACGAGGATAATCAGAAAGTGTCTGTTTCATAATTGGTTTTGACTCGGATACATTGGAATCCATTGAGACTCTAATCTGTCTGATTTCTTCACCACCAAGCTTTTTCAGTCTGTCTGATACAAAAGATCGTTTGGGAACTACTGGGTGATTCAGAGACATTTCTTTTTTAGTTTCTACTCTTAAAGGTTCCAAAACCACATGTTCGTAATGTTTTGGGGATGTCTTTTCTATCACGAAAGTTTCCATGGAAGGTTCAAACTTCCCATGTGGGTGTTTTCTAGGAGATGTGGGGCTGGTATTAGCAGCCGTCATTAAATAAGATATATTTTCCGAAAGTGACCGAACAGCCTTGTATTTCTTTTTTGCCATTTCAAGGTGTGGATTGTGAGCATTAGCCATTTCTTTTGTAATGTAATTATAGGATCTTACTTGTTCTTGACCGTTCTTTCGTAAATTGTCATAAAGTTCTTTCCTGATGCTAACTATGGATTCCAATGGAGTCATTCGGTTTTGATCACGTTTATCACATTTATCTACTTGAAAATCGAACGGTCTATTTTCATTACGACTATCACGTGATTCTTTAAGCAGTTTTTGTTCAATGTCTAACTGCCTGGTCAAATCATTAAACAGTTCATCAATACAAATGTTTTCAGAATCAGGACTTTTACATGTAGTACTGGTCAGGATATTGCTGGAAGGTGAATACACAGAAGACTTTAAAAACTCTGGATTTCGTTTATCGATGACGGGCTTAATGTTATTATGCTGATAATCATAAAAGTTTAAGTTATTTTCCTTTAAAGAACTAGGCTTGAACTGCAATTCCGAATTTGTGTTGCAAGTGAAAACGTTGTTCTTTGAAGGTTTTGAATTTAGATCATTCAGCGATGCATTGGATTCGCTATTTTTCTCAGACAGTGTATCACTACTGAACTTCAAACTACGGTATACGCTTTCTAGTTCTTCCATAGCGCTGTCCAAATTAGCAGTAGCCGACATTTTGTCGGAATGGTGATTGTTTTCTAGTTTCTCTTTCGAACATTTTATTTCAATTGGTTTTAAATTAGTAAATGAAGTATTAGTGATCACATTTTGAATTTTGGATTTGGGTTGTTCGGAATAAGCAATGTTGACTTCAGATTTGCTTAATCTGTTTTTAGTTTGATACGCTTCGACTTCTTTCAAATTGGCATAATGGGAAGAGTTATACGAATTATACGAATTCACAGGCAAATCGGTATACATTTTGCTACATGCACTTTTCCCACTGCGATTACAAGAACAAACGGATTTGTTTCCAGAGATTACATGACAAAGGCAAGCTTCGCCTTGAGCAATTCCTGACCATTTCATCCAAGATGGCGACACGGATTTCTTTTTGCTTTCAAGGCTGTTGAACATATATTCACGTCTTTTATCTGTTTCTTCCCACTTGCTCCTCCACAACAATCGTTTAGGATCCTCTGATAAAGCACTAGGAGTTTCAGAGTTGGAAAAATATCCTTTGGTATCAGCTGATTTAGGTGAACTTTGAGAAGGACAAATGTTTGCTCTAGCAACAGAAATCGACTTTTCAGTCGCAGGATAGTCTTTAAAAATATAATTTTCATTATAGTCAAAGAAACCACACGTCTTTCGTCGAGCATTGAATAATTCTTTCATTCTGCGCTTTTCCGATGCATTATCGATTACGTTAGTACACGTTTTAGAATCAACGGGTGTTACTTCCGTTTTAACGCTATCAAAGGATTTAGTAACAGGAATATTGGGTTGATACAATGGTTTCCTCTCCAGACTATGAGTGTCATGGTTTAAATAAGTGTTTTGGTGCTGAATGTACGCTTTATTAACAAATGTAATTGATTTGGGAGAGCGAGGGGGTGGTGTTGGGGCCCTGCCAACTGGTGATGGACACTGCAAGGTGTCAGGACTGGGCAAATTTCTCTCTCTGTCCAAACTGTTCAGGGCGTTTTGGCTAGAGAATACGTTCCGACGCTGTGTAGAGAAGGGACTTGCATTTTCCAAATTCTGCGGACTTTGGCGAGGGGAAATTTTAATTTTATCTCTGAAGTCAGAGCTGTTTCTCCATTTTCTCTCTTCTTCCTCAATATGTTTGATACGGGCCTGAACCATTCTCGTCATATTTTCTTTGCTAGGGAAATCGCTGAAATAATTCTTTTTCGTGAAATCCAAGAAATTAGGCGAAGGGCAAAAATCCGTCTTAACCTCCAGGTTTTGATCTTCAAATATGTTCAGGTGTCGGTCGAGGTCGAGTTTGATCCCATCTTCAGTTGAATTCAAACATAGGCTTAGGTTATTTTTTCTAATAACTTTCTTTAAACCATATTCATCTTGCGATCGGCGACGCAGACGCTTTTCCAAGCGATACGACCTCGATTTCACTTCTCTGACAGTTCTATGAATAACTCCGTCGCTGTTGTACCTTGTAATCGAACTTCGATTCTCATCTTCTGAAGAAGTATCCCCATACTTCTCTCTTGCAGCTTCCACCTTAGCTTTGATAGCCACCAACCGTTCTTTCCGGCTAAGACTGTCATTCGAACTGCGCGAAGAACGATCCATGCTGTCACTGCTATTGACATTAGGCCTCAATGTATCTGAAGGGCTACGACAGCCCTTACGATAATCAGCTGATTTCAGCGAGTTCCTGAGTAATTCTTGGTCAGCCTCCAGCCCATTTTTCGGTGCCACATTTCTATGGCTTGCGTTCGATTGAGGATCGGTCTGATTCGTGTTTGCGGTTGAAAATTCGTTCACAACAGTTTCGGTTTTGGACGATTTAGGGTCGTCCTTTTTATTTTTCGATGATACCTTAGGTTTTTGGTACTCGAGGGAAGAACAGGACGTGTCCGAGCTGAAAGAAGTCTCTCTGCACTTGGTCCCTGACGGGATAGGCAGACAGAAAATAGTATTTTGGCGAGCAGTCTTCTCTCTGGTGAAAATTTTGCTCTTGCGTCGGACTTTCTCTCTTTGCTCGAGGGCTGCGAAGATGATCCTGTGGTCGATTCCTTCACCGCCTGCCCGAGCGTAAGAAGGAAGACTGAGACTCTTCTGCACGGGCACCACGCTATATTTCCTTTGGGGGCTGCTCAGGGTAGCGGCCTCCATCACCAATCGAGGCACATTTTATGACGCTGCCACCCTGTAAAGAAAATCAAGTTTTATTTTAACAGATCTGTCAAAAACACAAGGTATACTTTCAATTTTTTTTCAAGTAGGGGACAGGATTAGTTGCGCTCATGAATGTGATGCATCCGGCAGATTTATGGTAATATACATTATATTAATTAATAACATTTACATCTATAATGTAGTTTAAATATCGTTTTTCTGTATAGATATAGACAATACTACCACTATTTCTCAGCAAATTATCTTTGTTTCTTCGCAGCAAAAAATAAACAAACTTTACGAAAATCTTGAAATTATATAATTTGTGTTGTAGTTATGCACATAACAACAACAAAAAAAAAAGTGGTCTAGTTCTATTTTAAATAATGGATCTACATATAAAATTTGTAGCATTGAGGGCAGGCGTATGTGAGTTACAGTGTATACAAGACAGACAGACAGACAGACAGAGAGAGATAGAGATAGATAGATAGAGAGGGAGAGAGATGAGGGGATGAAAACTCTCCAAAATGTTTGAAATATGTTAAGGAGGTTTTAAGTCGTGCCTTTTTCCATTAAAATTCAAAATTTTTTGAGGGAAATATAGTCTTAATACTCTGTATAAGAAAGAAAGTTTGAATTTGTATATTGCATAAATTATAATATTTTTTTTTTACATTGTTACTTTATTTTCCAGATTATTTAAATTCTCGTCTATTCAGGATCATCTTCCGCCCCTTTTCATTAGAATAAAACCGTATACTACAGTTTACTACTTAAACAATTGAAGCGGAAATGGGCATGATAAATGATTAATCTCTAGAAGCATCAGGTCTTCCGTTGTCGCTCTGCAGTGCTTATTATCTTCTTTCTGATCAGGTTCGTTGAACGATATCATCCAACTTGGCAGACGACTTCAAGGTGCTGAGATGTTTTCATAAGTCTTTATTAGCAGATATACTCGACGTTGCTCGTCATTTAAGGCATGTGAAGATTCTAATAACATTCTAAATCATATTGTTTTTCCAAAATTTCCATTACAAATAATTATTTTCTTTATTTATAAAAATAACTAAAAGTACATAAAAATCTCTGTTCTCGCTATACAAAATTATCTTTACAGGCGAATCTAAAAAATAAAACATCCTGGCCCCGTTTGTAAATCAATTTATAAAAAATATGATGTTTAAACAACATATGTCAAAATGAAGAAGCTGAAATAGTAGCAAAAGATATTAACTTACTATTTTATCTCATTGCAACAATCAGTTAAAAACATAATTGCAAATGCACGAATTTGCAAAATATTTTTCAAAATCAAGAGGAAATTGAAAATACCACTGATATGTCACAATTCAAACTTACCGTTCATTATTAAATTTGTATTATAATAAATTTTTTAGCATTTAAATCCGATAAATTGAATTAAAACCGTAATGCTTTATGAAAGGTGCTTGAATTATTTTTTTACACAATGAAAGCAATCTAATTACAGTGCTATGCAACAAATAATTTTCTTCGAATCAAGTTTGAGTAAAGAAAAAAATCGTCTGCTTATTGCTACCATGAATGACTTAATTAGAGCACTGCTTAATTTCAGCCATATTCATGAAAGAAACGTTTCTTTAAAAACGATAAAAAAAAAAATTCGATGGAGCCGAAATGGTTTTGCGCGAATAACATTTTTTCTTTATGGGTGGTTTATCTTCTTTTAGACATTTTAAAAATCGTTCAAAACACTAAAATATCGAAACTAGAACCACCTTTTCAAAAAAGTTCAAAATATGAAAACATCGAAATTTGAATCACCCTTTCAAAATATTAAAATATCGAAATTATAACCACTTTATTTCGAAAACTAAGACATACGAAATCCAATTATATATCTTTTTGGGCTTTCAAAGGGTTAGGAATTACTTCTTATAGTTCATAGCCAGCTTTTTTTAGTTTTTTAGATATAAGCATTAAAAACTTGAGAATGAACTTGACAAGATAATTCCTTGAAAACTCAAATAGCTCTGGAAAACAAATTATTAATCTAGAAACTGGATTTCCTAATGAATATTTTTGTAGCTTACTGTTTATATCTATTTTTTTAGGTTAAAAGATATTTCGAGTAAAAGAAAAGTGAGGTGAAAACTCGCTTGAGCAGAAACTTTTCAGTTTTTTTTTGTAAAAATTGCTTATATTTTTATGTATTAGGTTCAGAGATATAAGCGTTCAAATGTTTAAAATTTTCGTAACGCTTCGATTTCAGCTAAATAACCCGACCATAGATGTTATTTACATAAAAAAATGCAAACCTCGCTGAGGCAACTTTACAGCATAATATTGATTATATTTAAAATGTAATAAATTAAAATTACATTTAAAACATATAACAGATATATGAAAAAAAAATATGCACTTAAATAAAAGTTGTCATAGCATATGTATCTAAATAAGTGTTTATTGAGTCGACATTCTCTTGTCCAGCCCTTATATGGAATGATCTTATGTTATGACCTAATAATCAAATGACCAGTTTTTTTAGGCGGTGGGGGATTAGAGTTTCTTACATGGCTCATTTATGAAATTTGTGAGAGTATTATTTTATTTTAGTTTTAGATGTAATAAATCCACCTCTAGTAGAAATTAACTTGACTATCTTAAAAGAAAGAAAAGGTACATTAAGTGCAGAGGATGCCCCCCCCCCCCCCGAGCTTCGTGCGCCCCCCATTTACTTATTGTCAAAAACGGCCAGGACATCGGGGGACAAAAGCACAAAACATCGAAATAGAATCTACACTATAAAAATATAAAAATATTTTCAATAGGTATTTTTAATTCCTTTCAATGTCAAAAGATGGCAGTGCCTATCATCTTAATGAGTTAAGCGTTGCAGGTGGCAATATTTTGATAGGACATAAAAAACGAAGAAAAGGTCACGCACACAAATTGACAAAAAAAAAAAAAAACTCTCAAGAAGGAAACGTTCTGCTCGTGTGGGAACGTAGTGGCAGATAAGTATAAACAAACTAGTCCCTAAAAAACATCTTGATATGTTATTTACTTCGTTTCAAAAAGTTCGTCTCAAAAGCTGAGGCAAATCAACAGTTTCCGGGGGCCTAGTTAAACCTTATTCGTGTGTGTGTGTGTGTGTGTGGGGGGGGGGGGGGGGGGGTATGACGTTTTAAATTACAGCTTGATTATTCAATGGTGATCTCATGGTCATCAACAGGGTATTATTAATTTATGATTCCTTTAAATTCTAAATGTGAGGTTTCTAAAATATTTAGGCTCCGATACTGCTATTTTTTCTTATTTAAACATTCTTAACGATAAAGGCATACAGTACTACAATGGGATTAATGGGGCATATCGTTCAATTAACTACAATATTATTCTATCTGCATAATAATTGTCTAACGTATCTTTGTCTCTCCAGACTTTCTGGAAGCCCCGGTAACTTTAAACGCTGAATCTTTGTACATTTATAGCATAGATCAAAGTACAGAACATAACGGAGCTGCATTTTAGATTCCCCTCTCGGAAAGGGTTTAGAGAACATGAGATTTTTCAAAAAGCTTTTCCAAATCATCCAGAAACTCCTATGGAGACTTAATTTTTGTGCACTTATAGTATCAACCACGGTATAAAACCTAGAGGATTTTCGATTCCTAATTGGAGGTTTAGAAAATAGGAGTGTTTACTAAAAGTATTTCCGGACTCTCAAAAAAGTCCACTCCATAAATACAGTGCCTAGAAGTAACTAGAAGTATGGTATAGTCTCTTCTAGGTACTGTACCATAAGGCTGAATCTTCACACACTTGTAATATCGTTAATGGGACAGAAACTAATGGAGCTGGATATTTGTTTTGTCTCTCCAAGAGAGGATAAAACGTAGATAGCCTATATAATTCTTATATTCTTTACGATATCTACGGGATAAATGAGGGAGGAGGGAGGGATCGAAAAGTACCTTCAGACTACTAAAGAAGCTACATATGACCTACAACACTGAAACTTTGCACACTTATAGTATCGACCATGGAGCAAACAGAACCTAACTAAATCAATTTACGATTAAGGTGACTATTTTCGACACTAAGCGCCATAATTTTTTTTTCAACGACCAGCCACTTAATATTAAATCATTCGCCTATACAGGCTATCCTACAAAAAGTGAACAGTGAACGCTTTTTTTAACCGCTGGTTGTAGACCTATAGTTCTAATTGTAAAAATGCTTTAAATAAGGTAGGAAATTAAGAAATAGTAATTTATACCATACTTTTGTAGAAAGTTAAGAAAATTAACTTTTTAAACAGCCCCTCTTTCAAAGAGTCAAATTACAAATATGTTACCCATACTGCATTTAGTGTACCTGAAAAAAAAAATTGGCTGCAATACGATCCAATTTGACATCGTTATTATTAATTAAAATTTTCATCGGGAAATAAGGGTGCATAACATAAATCAACTTCGGTTGCAAATAGTTAAATTCTTACCACTTCTTTAAATTTATTTTATGCAGATAAAGCTATTATGTCATTATTATGTCGATTTAAAGTTTGTATTTTTAGCTTTCAAGTAAGCCTGCTACCTAACTAGAGTTTGAATGGCGGCGCTGTTCAGCAATGCCGAACTCAGTGAGATAATTTTGATTTACATCCACCATTATTTATAGCCACCCAATTTAAACCGAACACAATGGGGTCGACTCTCGAAATAATTAATAATAATCTCGAAATAATAAATAATAATCTCGAAATAATCAACTCTCGAAATAATTTTCGGAGTTTCGGATTTATTGGGCTCATATCTACAACAAGTTAAAATAATTAAAAGAAAATTTATAGTGCTGTTGAAAAAAAAAATGTTCGTGTATAGTTCATTTTAGCATAAATAATTTTTGTAATATAGAGGAAGTATTGAATTTAATATATATATATATATACATATATATATATATATATATATATATATATATATATATATATATATATATATATATATATATATATATATATATATATAATCACGTGTTTTTATGCAGTCATAGAAACAACGGATATTTTGGTATATCTGTCTAGAATGCGTCCCTGAAGACGTTACTGACAGATATACTATTTATTGAATTATTTTCCTTTTCCTGGTCATTCAACGATCTACTTTTCCAGTCCATTCTCGTTACTTTTTGCTTTTAACCTTTTGCGTAAGGGTGGGACAGCGTCAATCTCAAACGATGAACCTCACAAAAAGACAGGTATTTAACATTCCTTATTACCCTATCCCAAACAGTTCGCTATCTCCCATGGCAGGCATTGACGTCCGCTAATGTCTGCAAAGGGAGATCGAACTGTTTGGGATAGGGTATGTCAAATACCTATCTTTTCGAGAGATTCTTCGTTTGAGATTGACGCTGTTCCACCCGTAAGCAAAAGGTTAATGTAAATTAAATACGCGCTATTTTACTACCCACGGTTTGATGCTGTGTTTACAGATCTGAACTCCTCTACATTTTATTTTCATCATTATAATATGATATATATATATATATATATATATATATATATATATATATATATATATATATATATATATATATATATATATGTATATATATATATATATATATATATATAAATATATATATATATATATATATATATATATATATACAGTTTATCCATTTCTTCTATGAATCACTTGTTTAGTAAGAATTTTCATCTTTGCTTCATGTTCATATTCTGAATTGGTTATAAGGGTAATTGTCCTGTCTCCTGCTCTGACTCACTGGACTGGTCTAGGAGTGTTGCTGTGAGCGTTCGTACAACCTGGTTGTATTTTGACATGCTCATTCTGGTGCTTCTAGATAATTCATTCTGCTGAGGTTGATCGCGCATACACGTGGTGAAAGAAGACCGGTTCATGCCACATGGTAATACACATTTCCTTAATATTTCTTACCTTTACTTTTTCATTTTTTGATGTCTGTAGTCTGAGTTTGAGCATTTATAGTAATGTACTATTGCTCAATCTGAAACAGACGTTTGTTTGAGTTAATTAGAATTAAATACTCAGACTTGAAGATGAATTTAATTCCGTTAAGTTGTCGGCATTTTTTAAATTAGGGTTTAATGAGTTACAACTTCTCTCTATTCTATCATTGAACTTTAATATTATAGCATTATATATATATATATATATATATATATATATATATATATATATATATATAAAAATAAATAAGATAAAATTAAAAATAAAATTAAAATAGATATACTAATTTAAAACATGATCAGTGTCATACCCTGGTTCAAAAACAATACGGAGGAAAATTAATTAATTATGATATGATAGGAAATATCAGACAAAAGGAAAACAATGCAACCATAAAAGACAAAAAGATCTAAATTTTAAATATGAATAATACACATGAATTTATCAACATTCAAGAGCGAAGCATACTAATCAAGTTCAAACAACAAAGGATTATCAAAATCTGGAGGCTAAAAATATTAAAATGACAAAATAAGAGAAATAATACAATCCGAAAATATGAAATAGGATAGAAGCTCTGTGAATCCAGCTTATCAAGGATCTTTGCATCCACAGAGGTTCCAAATGTGTTTCGCTCAACGATACAGCCACATGGCCGAAATAACGTCAAAAGATCCGACACATTTCCAGACTATAACATAAACGAAAATAACAAAAAATAAGCAAAAGGAAATTGGAAGGAATATAATGAAAGTGCATTAAGCAAACATATAAGCAATCTAACCAACAATCCACAATGATTCGGATAGAATTAAAGTCATACCTTTCTTCACCATTATACAAGACACATTTTCGTTGC
The DNA here is from genome assembly GCA_951213105.1 of Amaurobius ferox. Classification (NCBI taxonomy): domain Eukaryota; kingdom Metazoa; phylum Arthropoda; class Arachnida; order Araneae; family Amaurobiidae; genus Amaurobius; species Amaurobius ferox. Next base: position 92,951,049 of record OX578148.1, read on the forward strand.
ACTAAACAAAGTATCAGGAAAGAGTACAAGAGAGCGCCATCTGATGTGAATTATAGGAAATACTTCTGCATGTTTAACTATACATATTTATAAGTTTCAAACCCAAAAATTAGAGATATAAAGATAAAATAAATAAAAAAAAATTTAAAATAATAAAATAAAAAAATACGCAATAAACTCAGTAATAATTAATAATTGACAATTATATATTATGTATCCAAAACTTATTACTAAGACATTAAAATCTCAAAGAATATTTTAATGTTCAAAGTATACAATAGCAATTTCAAATTAGACTAAAACAATAAATAATATATTATAAATAGTATTCAAAATTTCTAAAGTGATATTTAACAAAATTAACTGGATATGATTCAGTCTTACAGTATCGAAATAAATCTGCAAGATGGTTACTGTATTGTGTATTTTCACATAACCTAAAAATCCTATGAAATTGATTTATTAAAATATTTTTATATACCTGTTTACTCATACATGAGTTAAAATTGATTATCTTGTGAATTTTAAAAGGAAAACTTTTTCTTTTATCATAAATGTTTGACAAAAATGAATATTCATTATCAAGAGATAGAGTTAAATCTAAGAAATTAACGCTAGACGAGAAGTTGCTTAATATATATATATATATATATATATATATATATATATACATATATATATATATTACATATATATATTATATATATATTATATATATATATTATATATATATTATATATATATATTATATATATATATTATATATATATATTATATATATATATTATATATATATATTATATATATATATATATATATATATATATATATTATATATATATATATATATATATATATATATATATATATATATATATATATATATATGGTTAATCTCCAAATTTAAGCCAATGCTGTTCATTTTTTTATCGGCATTGTAGCCGCTGTTTAACTTCTTTGGTGATTTTAATATTTCATAATTACTTGGAATTGGTTGTTATTATTATATCTCTCTAATACATACACACACACACATATATATATTCCTTTCCGACAAAATTTGAAAACTTTCATACGTTAAGACATTTAATCAATTAGTAGCTTAAAAATTTTAAAGTATAATAGGTCGTAATTTTATATATAAAAATTGTTTATGTACATGTTTGGAAAATTTCAAGCTATACTAGTTTTATTCAGCCATTTTGAAGAAATACTGCACGTCTTTTCAAATCAGCCACTGCCTTAAGAAACTTATAATCATCTCAGTAGCAGGGTGCGGCAGAAAGAACTCCTCGATTTGGGAAGCCAATAGAAACTAATCGAAACAAGGTAGAAAAAAAATCTTTTTATACCTGAGTAGTACACATAATGCAGTTTGAAATCAACAAGTTTTAAAAATTACATCACTTAAGTGGCGTCCTCCATTGGCAATACATAGATCGAGCCTTTCCCTGTAGCTTTCCATGGCCCTGCGGTAATTTCAGCCGGAATGGCAACAATTTCCCGAGTGATTGCCGCCTTGAGAGCTTCCAAAGTTTGGGGACGATGTTGGTATACCTTGGCTTTGAAGTGGCCCCAGAGAAAAAAATTGCACGAGTTCAAATCTGGCGAGCGCGGCGGCCATCCAATGTCACCAGGTATAGAGATGACATGGCCAGTTCTCGTGCGATTTTTTTCTCTGGGGCCACCTCAAAGCCAAGGTATACCAACATCGTCCCTAAACTTTGGAAGCTCTCGAAGCGGCAATCACTCGGGAAATTGCTGCCATTCCGCTTGAAATGACGCGCAAGGTCATGGAAAGCTACCCGGAAAGGCTCAATCAATGTATTGCCAATGGAGGACGCCACTTAAGTGATGTAATTTTTAAAACTTGTTGATTTCAAACTGCATTATGTGTACTACTCAGGTATAAAAGGATTATTTTTCTACCTTGTTTTGTTTAGTTTCTATTAGCTTCCCAAATCGGGGAGTTCTTTCTGCCGCACCCGTTATAACTCAAATTGCGGTATGCGTAAGCGGCCAATCCGGAGGATCCGTTAGATTTTGACCCCTCATGCGGTATGCGTAAGCGGCGTACGGCGGCCAATCCGGAGGCCCGTTAGATTATGCCCCCTCATCCTCTTCGCTTATTTTCATTTCTATGTGATCTGCCCTACTATCACTTGTAATTTTCAAAATATTTATATTTTTAAGCAGAACATTAGTTTTAATTGTGAGAATCCCAATTCATATAACAAATAAAAGGATTTAAGGAATTTAACCCTGTGAAAGTGAATTTTAGAACATATGAACATAATTCTGAGCTAATTATATTTCAACAGTGAATTTTCGCCAAAAAAAAAGTTTGTTGAAAAATTAATAATATTTTTTCTTTAAATAAAGTTGTAGCTGAGCTGAACACACATACACAATAAAAACAATCTGACGTGGGCAGCACATGACTTTCCTTATATAATGCAATGAATTTACTACTTTTACAGTTAAAAAAATGTTATTCTTACAGTAGATACTTATATTTTTTCCAAGATATTGAATTTTCTTCAATTGGTCGTCATTTTCATTGATATAGCGTCATTTTTATCCATTTGACGAGATTTTCGTTAAATTGGCAACATTTAAAAAAATCGCCAAGTTGGCGACATTTCGCCAAATTCATTGCCAAAATCTCGCCAAATATTATGGACGGAGAAATAAGTTATTCTTATAGCAGATAAATGACTATTGGCGTTCAAATACAAAAGTGTTACTCAAAGTATCTTTTCTCGTGAATGGAACGAGTTAGATCCACGAGAATGATATCACCAAATTTATCGCATGATATGTGAACATGTTTCTTATGAGTTAATATTTTTTTATTTTACTTGATTTTTTGATAAATTTATTTGAAAAATGTGCAATATCTCGAAAACGTTTCCTACAGTTTGTGTCAATCGTTTTCTAAAGAAAAATTACAAAAGAAATATCTATTTGCGTAATTTTATTAAAGGTTTGATTTTTTGATGATTTTTTCAAAATTTTATTCGAAAATTTAGGGGGGTTCTGAACATTCGATTGTGTTTAAAAACAATAGGTTTTCAGTATTCACGGATTGTGATTTTTGTACTAAATTTCATTCGAATAGCTCCATTCGTTCGTGAGATATCGTCTCCACAGACTCACTGACACACACACACATCACCGCAAAAATGTTTGATTCGTGATCAGGGATGCTTGAAACTTGCTCTCCCGTCGAAAACTCGAATTCGAATTTTCGACCCCGTCACAATACTTTCCTTATACATTACGTATATAAGGAAAGTGAAAAAAACACATTCCCACAACATTTTATCTATTTCACAGAATAATTATTGTGAAGTTGGAGATTTATCATTCAAAGTTGTTAATAGCAACTTGTAGCCGATACACAGTTTTGAAAGTACAAATATTGCTGACCGATAAGGGTGGTGGTGACCCCCTTTATCGTTTGTGTATGGATGCCCGTGCCATTATTAGTTTTAGCGCACATCCTCTGAAATTGCAAATTTGCAGCTGAGGATGCCATATCGTTTCTTCCCCTCCACACTACTCTGGGAGACAAACCACATTTCGTGGGTATTTATAAGATAATGAATGCCGATGCTTGTACGCCAGTTGTCGCAAGAATGCGTCACTTTTTTCCCCTATTTATTTTCGAAAGTCATCAGCCTGTACATTATCACCACGGAGTTTTTTTTTTGTTCAGGACCACGAATAAATCGCGATAATGAAGCGTCTCAAAACTCTTGTCGAGCTCGAAAATACTTGAGATATATGAGCAGAGCCTGATCAAGCCAATGTGGGGCCCAAATCCTGGCGTTAATTCGGGGTCTCATACCATCACGGCGTATCAAACACATGAAAACATCAACACATAACAAATTTTGGGGACTCAGATCATAAGAGGCCCTTTTGTAGAAAAAACTTCCAAAGCTTTATTCCAAAGTAATATATGTATAATATTTCAAACTAGAAACATATTTTAAAATTTTAAATAATAACTAATATTACCAGTTTTAAAAGCAGACAGACAGTTACCGGCAGACAGAATGACCAAAGTCATAAACACTTTTTAACTACGTTGGAAAGTGCTAAAAACCATTTTATAGTAATGCTCATTCTTGATTTGTATACAGCTTTCAAATTTGGGTTCCTTTTGATTTGTTTTTGATAATATGATTTATGTTTAATTCCTTAAAAGACAAATTTTGATCATGATACCAGGCAATAGTGTATTTAACTTCAGATAAGTTTTAATGCATTATAAAAAAAAATTCGGGCCGGGCTCTGAGTGTCTTCGGGCCGGGTCAGGAGAATTATTTTGAACATTTCTCGGGCTCGGGCAGGGTCCAATCGCAAAGGCCTGGTAGAGCAAAATTTTTAAAATTAGGTTCATGGTCCATGCAAACCTCTACGATAATGATAATCTGATGTATAAACAAGAAAGATCAATCATGCATAAAGCATTGATTATTAAACACTTTCCAACTGAAATGCAATTTTATTTAAACATTTCTAAAATGCGATACATTCAGCGGTGATATTTTTAAAATTATCACAATACTACAATAATTTATTACATTTGAAAACTTAGAATTTCATTGAAAACAAATGAACATTATTCAAATAACGTCATCGAAATATAAATCGCCTGTCTCTCTATATAAAAGCAGTGAATATTTCATTCATGAATTTTTTTCCATTCCTTTCATTTAGCGGCAAATATTTTTAAAATTATTACAATACTACAATAATTTATTTTACTTAAAAACATAAAACCATGGAGGTAAAATTACTTTCTAACTCCATGTTTTAAACTTTATCAAAAAAGCAATAATATGGAATCGTCTGCTATGTAAAATCAAATAATGTTTCATTCATATCAGCTATATTGCAGACTCTAGAGCTAAATAATTTTGCGTTAAAGAAATTCAGCAATTCTTATACAACTCATCTTGCAGTTTGGTGTGTTTACATTCTCCATACGTGAAAGTTAGGCTTCCTTGTAGAAATGATTTAAGTTTGATGATCATTTAAACTCCAAAATATTGTAATTGCGTTGGCGCAGTATGTAGATGCACAGCAAAAAATAAAAAAATAAAGCGCTGTTAGGAAGGATTCAACGCTAAATATAAATTAAAAATTACTTTAAACTACCGAACATATGAATTTTTTTTATGTATTTTATGGGATGATTTGAAATTTTCCTAAAATTTTGAAGCGATTTGTGAATTTTAACTTCGCTTATAAAATGTTTGAAAAATTAGGTCCCATAGGGTTCAATTTCCCTTTTTCAAGCCCGGGTTCAATCCAAAACTAATTGGGTGATATTATTATTCATTTACATTCCCATATATCCCACAGACCGTCTCAACAACATACTAAAACTTCATTTTGATAAAGTCATTTTTACGACACAGTTATCGTGCGAACGGACGGACAGACAGACAGGCAGAATGAATGAATGAACAAAGTCAACACTTTTCAACTATGTTGTAAAGTGCTAAATATTTTTAACACGATATTTCTGACATATTTTTGAGAGTATATTAGAAAAATTACTACTATTTCAATTTCTCAGAACATTATATGATTTTAAAATTTAATATGTATGACTTTTCTACCCATTTTTATACCCATTATTTATTTACTTTCTGAATGCCCTTCTTCACAGTCGTATTTAATTACTTCGATAAAAATCCTATACAATAAAAATATGTAAAATTGAACACAACAAATTTATTTCCCATGTAAGAGTTCATGAGATGACAAAACTATAACGTGACGCCCAAGGTTCTTGAAGATGAAGTTTTGTTGTTCTTCCTCTTGACAAATTCGGTCGCAGATTCTAGGTCACGATCTTTGACAGGGCAACAGAGACGCAGTCACGTGTCGCTTTTACAGCCTTTCCCCTCCTGGGTACCGAATTCCTTGTTGACTCGTTTCAAGACAGCAGCTGGGACATTATAGCCTTCAGACGAGGACAGAAAACATTCAGGCAAGCCAAGCTTTATGAAGCAGTCGAAAGACATATTTAAGTGGTTTGTGAAAGTTTTATTTTGACGGGGGTGTAACGAACAGACGATGTTCCGTGCTGGGATGGAGGTTTATGGAATTTCTGAATGGATTTTATGTTTTATTTAAGATGAATGGGAGAGTTGGGTTTTCTCGGGGGGCTGACGGTACTATACAGCGACACCCAATCTCCCTCCCCCTCTCTCACATAAACACACACACAATCCCGCATTTACCCGAATTTTGGATTTAATGAGGAAACATTCATGACCGGAGGTAAAAGAAGGTGCATATTCATCTTTAAGGGTCGCATTATACGTAATAACATACCCATGTGCTTTCTGATGTGAATATTATTTTTATGTTCCATGGAGAAGCAGCGCGTGAAAAGTCGCACAATTTGAGCATGTGGTCTTCCTTTTGTGGGTTTAAGGTTCGCTTGTATTGCAAGCGCTGCTTTCTCGTAAGGAGTCCACATTAGGAAGCACATGGGAAGTTGTTACTTGCAAAGCGCATGGCCGTCCATAGAAGGATTTTCCAGGAGGGGGCAAACTCAAGGAATAGATTAATTTAGTTTGATTCCTGCCTTTGAGACTTTGAACGCCCAGGCAGGGGAAGTGCCCCTCCTTAGCTCTCCCACTAGACTAGATCATACCAGGACTCTACCTGATCTGTTAGAGCTCTGACATCATACGGGTATATAAGGTCTATGGCTCTCCCCGTTGGACCCATATGGTAATGCGGCTCTTAGTTTAGCCCATCGAGAAGGAATATATCCCTTCTCGATGGTCTAGCCCCAAGTTCAGTAGTTATCAACTGGTGTACCGTGGGGGCTGCTGGTGAGTTGCACGGCAAAATTTATAAAAGAGGTCAATTGCACGGCTAGGTTAAATCTGAAAGTGGTCAGTTGCATGGCAAGATCTAATCCTGAATTAACTTCCTTCTCTTCTACTGTGAAAGGCGCTATGTTATATGTATGTGGGACCAGAATTATGGGATTATAGGAAAGCATATGGTAGGCTTTAGAGAACATATATATATATTTAAAAATTAACAAAAAAAATCGCAATTTTTCATTAATGCAAGCTTTATCTTTTAAATTTACACAATTGAATATTCCTTTGAATTTAGGATATTTCCTTTCTAATCGAAGATTTAAAACAAAAATAGGATACATTTTAAAAAATCAAACCTTGAAATTTATTGTTTAAGACTGGACTTAAATCAGAAAATTAAAAAGTCAGACTTTTGCCTTGAGGCACTTCGTGCGATCGCTCTTGATACTATCCATAATCGCTATCCTCCTTATGAATGGCTGCATATCTACACGGATGGTCCCCTTTCGGACTCTTCTCAAGGAGCTGGTGCTGGCATTTTCTGTTAACTTTTTTGCTTTTTTCTGCCAGTTGGAAACTTCTCAACCCATTTTGATGGAGAACTGGAATCAATATTTGTTGCATTTCAACAGCTTTCCATTCGGCAGAATTCTTTTGAGAGGGCTGTGATCCTCTCCGATTCAACATATGCCCTTCAGGCTCTATCATCTAATCAAGAGAGGAAAAGTCCTCGCGTCCAGCAGTGTAGATCTCTTCTCGGGAAAATACAACGCAAGGTGTCTTTCCAGTGGGTGCCCTCCCACTGCGGTGTCGAGGGTAATGAGAAAGCAGACTTTTTGGCAAAGCGGTGCAATGTAATCCAGAAATCAAACAGAAATTTGCCCTTTCATTCATCAAAACTTGAAATAAATAGAGTCTTTAGACATTCCTTCCGTACTGTGGCTGTTTGCTCTTCTGGTGCTCAACTCTGGAGTGTTTCTGAGCACCAGTCCCCATTGTGTTCCTGATGCTCCTCGTGCAGCTGCGACTGCCACTTTTAGACTTTTGACTGGGCACGATTGTTTTCGTGCCCATCTCTTTCGTTTTAATATTGTCAATTCACCCGTGTGTGTTTTGTGTACACCTGGACAAGACATGACCGCTGCGCACACTGACGAATGCCCTGCATTATCTCATTGTAATTGTATTTTGGAAAAATATTGGAGAGCACGAAGCTTTATGACTTAATAATCAACAGGCTGACATTTGATAAATAAAAAAATAATAAAAAAAATTCTTGTTTTTGGTACAACTCTTAATAAGTTTTAAATATTTTCTTTTCCCATTTTGTACTTTACATTTTTAAAGGAGCGAGATTTATTTCACGTCTAATCAGTTTGGAAGGTTTTTTCAAAGGTTCATCCACAGACTTACGCTTAACGGAGTTTGATAACAGTTGTCTATTCAGATTTTAAGGAGGTTCATGGTTATGCTTTAAATCCATTTTTAAGATGACTGCATCATTGGAGTCCACATGCAACTTTGCAGTGCACTTTCTTCCAAAGCATCTTCATTTCCACCCATCTTGAATCTCATATTCTTCATAAAATTTGTATCCAGTGAAAACAAGTAATTTCTTTCCTTTCTCACTTAGCATAAATTCCATGGCACAAAATGATGCAAACAAAAAAGGTGTAAATACGAAATGAAGCAAACAAAGAATGACACGAACTTTCCTATTTTTGCCCCCGAGCAAAAAGACCCATGGACGTACTATATATATATGAAAAGACCGGTTTAGGGAATGCAACATCGAGGTAGTATTATAAACTCGTTGGAGTGCAACTAACCAGTGCAGTTATTGCCGACATCCGTGCAGTTCACCATTTTGATAAGAGAAAGGATTATGAGGGTGTGCAACTAACCTGTGTCCCACCGCGGCGAACAACTGGGGCAATATGAATGATCGTCAGGTACACTATGGGTGGACATTATTACTATTTTTTGTTCCAAAAAATAATTAATATCTGAATGTTTTCGACGGCCATTACAGCCACAGGGGAGCCACGGAAAGAATGTAGCTGGTCAAGGGAGCAGTGGTCTCAAAAAGTTGAAAACTTCCTGTCAATCTCATTTAGCTAAGCTGTATATCAGTGGTCAACTTTTTTGATAGTTAACTCTTACTTGAGTTCCCATATGGTAAATATATATATATATATATATATGGATATCCTATACTCTGTTATCCTAGATGGATAACAGAGGCTTGCAAAAGAGCCCAAAGGTGTTTCTTAGGTGGGTTGGGCTTAAACAGTAGGAGCTTTTCCGGATGGTCCCTACTTCCGCGAAGTAATTAAGAAAGGGTATCGGCACTTATTTTCCCCACGGGTGGTAGACGTTCAAACCCCATTAGTGTATGAGAAGAAGACGTGGACATAGTACAGTGATTAACAGTTGACGAGTAGATTGTCAAGAAAAAGTTGCCAATAGGCGAAGATTTTTCACATGCTCTCGTCACCGGCCATCCATTTTGCTGCTCCATGTCTTCGGACGAGTCGGTTGGCCTGGGCTTTCGACACGCTCTCGTCAAAATCATGAGATCAAAGTGACAGTTCAGAGTGAGATGTTACCTGCGGATTTCTAGTATTGTGAAAGATAGAAAGGCTCCATCTATTCTTTAAGATGTCTACGAGTAAATACAAATGCCGGATTCGCCCCCCCCCCACTCCTAAACGGGCATTTGTATCAGATTTTCGCAAAAATGTTGTCGTTCTAAACGGACGTTCTAGTAAAGCAATCTTCATACAATCATAATATTAATATGTTCATGGTCGAGCAATTTAAAGATACAAGTTAATATTTGTTACTGTTTAATTTCTTTTCTTTCCTTTTTCTATTAATATAAAACTTGTTTTTGAAAAAAAAATTGGTTGCGTTTTCGTACATATGGAATGTGGCGGCACCTGCGTAGATGGGCGCTCCCAAATCTAACAGGTGCAATATTGGAAAAGAGGTGGCATTTGCGTACAATATGGGTAGTTTCGTAATGCCGCAGAGTAATGATAAGTATTATAACAATTCAGAATAATTAGGGAGGCTTCAGAAATCGGTTGATATATTCAACCAGATGTTGATATATTCAACCAGACCTGCTGCAGCAGGTGCAATGTTTCTATAGGCGATTTCCCCAAACGCTGGCAGAATTTCATATTCGCACGTTGTTCTTCAAACGCCATTTCCGTTTTCGACGAACGCGAATGACTACAGTTCACTGACACGCATTGTCTGGAAAAATACCTCCTTCTTCCTTTTCACATTTCGCGTCACACGTCTACGCCACAGTAAAATAGTTCCCCTCTCTCTCAATCAGAGTTGGAGATATCAGTACAGTCTCCGAACTTTTTGATCCTACCTTGTATTATTAATACCCCTCTTGATTATATACTATAAAATAATTATAACAATTCGCATAATAAATACGTAATGCATTATTACTATTTATTATGTATATACCTTTACGACACAGAGAATCCCAAACAGATCGATCCCCCTTTGCAGACACTGGCGCGTCCATTTGGGATAGAGTATGTCAAATACCTGTCTTTTTGAGAGGTTATCCGTTTGGGATGGACGCTGTCCCACCCGTAAGCAAAAGGTTAACATTAACCCTACGGGGTTCGTTTTTGTTCCACACAATCTATGCATATAAACGTGGTATACAAATATCCGCTTTTCGATTAAGTGGGGCCCCACTGTATTGCTAAATTAAGACTAAATTTTGAAAAGTGAATTGAAATATCTTTAAAGGGAAAAAATGAAATAAATAATTAAAATAAATATAAATCAGTGTAATACGTTGGTAAATTACAAGAAAGGAAGTTTAGCCCCGTTTACCGTATTACATATATTGTCATATATTAATTATAACGAAACGTCATTGAAATGGCAGGGAAGGTTATGTAACAGGGAAATCTAATGTTGTACGTAAGTGCCACCTCTTTCCCTATATTGCACCTACCAGATTTGGAAACGCAAGTGCAGGCAAGAATGCACGTGCCACCAAATTTGACATACACTCTATAACAAAAAAATCGACGCACCACGAAGGAGTTGTCCGATTGTAATGAAATTCCGCATGAAAGACATTTTGAGTCTTTAGTGACGAGTCCCGTTTCCAACTGTGTCCTGACGACAACCGCAGACGTGTCTGGAGACGTCCAGGGCAGCGTAGGGATGGTTCTTGCCCTTACTATCGCACGCTACACATGCCCACAACAGGGCGTTATGGTCTTGGGTGCCATCTCCTTTGATAGCCGGACCCCTTTGGAAGTCGTTTCTGGCACACTGACAGCACAAAGGTACGTAGACAACATTCTACGACCGGTTGTGTTACCGTTCCTTTTGCAACACCCCGGACTTACTTTTCAACAAGATAATACCCGGCAGCACACGCCACGTGTTGCTATGAATTGTTTTCAAGCTTGTCCAACACTTCCTTGGCCAGCTAGGTCTCCTGATCTCTCCCCCACAGAGCACATTTGGGACGTTATGGGAAGGCGATTGCAACTATCGCGGGATGTTGACGATTTAGTCCGACAGTTGGAGACAATTTGGCAAGACATTCCGCAAGACACCATCCGTGAACTTTATCAGTCTATGCCACGCCGGGTGACATCTTGCATCCAGGCCAGAGGTGGACCAACGCCTTATTGACTTTCTCCCTTTGTATACGGTCAAACTCTAAATCATTAAATTGTTCTGAAATTTTAATCGTTTATTTTTCTATGTATGTTCTTCACATCCACCAATTTTTATGACAATCGGACAACTACCCTCTTGGTGCGTCGATTTTTTTGTTATAGAGTTTATATGCAAACATCAGCAAGTGTCACTACAACTGGCGCGCCCCCCCCCCCCCCTCCCCACGTGTCGACCGACTCGCTTTGAAGACCACTTATATAGATACCACAAAAGCGATCCTATGACTTTCAATAAAGAATCCTTACAGCTGAAATATCATAAAATATGTAACTCTCCTGCTCAGAAAGTTGAAAACGCGCCCTTGTGATATATAACCCCAAAAACAGAAAACAGGACAGAAAGACGTTTTTAAGGAAGTTGAGTGGTTCATGATAGTTTTATAGGCATAGGGTGAGGATAGAGTTTCAGGCAGGCTCTCTTTTTGCTTTCTCTACGATATACATAATAGTATATGCAAGAAGAAACCATTGTGATGGATCTATGCGTTTGGATTATACCTGAATACGAAACAACCATTTTTCAATAACGACTGTTAGCTTGTGGAATAAATCGATAAAATATTATGAAATTTGGTGTGATTATTTTAAGCGTTAAACGTCAGAAGCCCTATTGATTTTCAATGTGACCGAACCAAGGGAAGGAAGGGTCTTAATTTTTTGAACATTTTTCTGAAAATTGAAAGAATATTATAAAAATAAAATCACGTTAAGAAAGGGGATATTTTATGTGATTTTTCATTTTAGAGCGAATGCTATCATTTATTAGACACTAACAAGTGCCGTTCTCGAGATATTTCAAGTTCTTGAATTAAAATAGAAAAATTCTAAAAATTAAAACATAAATAAATAAATAAAATAACGCACTATTAGCAAATGCATGAATGAGGTGTAAATACTTTTAATCTGAAATGGATGGCCATCATTATTTAGATATTATCACAAAGCGTTCACGAGATATAAATTTAATTTGTTCCTACTACGTAGCGTTATATTTTTAGAAGGGGGGGGGGGGGGTGCACATCAAATACTATGTGATTCGAATTTTCAAATCAACAAATGTTAGAAGTTTATTGATTATTGGGGATCTGAAATCAGGAACCACCCTTAATTGTTCGATCATTTTTTTTTCCTTTTCTTCCCGACGTAAAAATAAATAAATAAATAAAAACATAATTGTGTTACAATTTGTTTCAAAAACAGCCGTTTTAATTAAAACAAGAATGACATTACTCATACAGAATTATAACCTGCGCCGTTTTCAAGATATTGCACGTTACGTTTTTTTTGATCAAGAAGAAATTTTTTTTTTAAAATTAAATATTTTCACTTATTATGAAATGACTGAGTATTTTATATGTGCTTTTAACCGAAACTAAATGGACACTTTGTTTAATAGTTACCATAAACCGATTTCGAGATATTAGAAATTTTATTTTTCCACGGGGAGCTTGATAATAAATAATTAAGCGAATTACATGAAAATTAGCATGTTTATTTTGATCACCAGCAGCAATAAGCCGCAATTTTTTGAAAGATCTTGTAATTAGAAAGCTCTAATTTGAGTTATTGAAATTCGTTTATCTGTAGTGAAAATCGTGTGTTAAGACACACGCGCGTGCTCGCTCGCTCGCGCGCGCGCGCGCACACACACAGACACGCGCGCACACACACGCGTGCGCACACACACACACGCGCACACACACATATATATATATATTTTTTTTTCCGCCAGAGATCTTTAAGTTTCTGTTAATCAATCCATCATCGAAATGATTATTGCTTCTTTTCATTACGCAATAAAATTAAATACATTAAAAATCTATTTCAATAAACTACCATTTTAAAAACGTTTATCACATACATAACATGGCAGCGGACTTTATCTAGCACTCCAAATTACGACAGGGAAAGAAAAAGAAAAATCTTTATCTTATCCTGATGAAACGGTCATCCCGAAATCTCACGGGCAAAAAATAATTTTCAGTAATAAATTTAACACTTTCAAGAGAAAAAAAAAATAAGAGTGGAAACAGGAAATGAGCACAGACGATTTTTGGAGGTCAGAGAGTGAAGTGAATTCACGAAGCTCAAATTCACGAAGGTCAAATTCATGAATGAAATGAAATGAGCTGCAATCTGTTCTCGCCCACTATGTTATGTACCTGCTTCTACGCCTAGAATATTATGGGTGGAAGGTCCAAAAGGTAATTCAAGGAAAGTGATTAGAAAAAAAAATATATCATAAAATAAAAGGAACTTCATGAATAATGAAAGAAAATACTTTCTAAGTTATGTATGAGGAGAATATTTGATCGGCCTATAGAAGCAGATGCTGTAATCCAATATTCGAATTATTCAAAAGAATGTTTTGTTTGTTTGTTTGAGAAAAATTAACCAAATACAGAAGAATAATTAACGGTCATTAACACAGTGACAAATTTATTTTTTGTAAATGATTGCAGTGTACAATTTATATGTCCATCTGATCTTCATAAAAAAAAAAAAATTACTACCCGTATTTAAGCCTGTCAAAGACAGAGAAACCAACGCACTCAAAAATGACGTTGCAAATTCTTTGATAAGTTTGATTTTCAACGTCCACTGAAAAACATTTTCTCCGACCCGTGTGTGAATAATTTGTTCTTCATTTTGTTCTGTTGCATGAACAATATTATAGGTGCGCAAAGATTCCACTTTTTAGATCACTGGATGGATTTAGATAGGACTGGAAATTTTTTTTAGAACTTGCCAGTTTCTCTACCTTTCGGGGGAAATCTGGTTCCGCTGGCTTCTATCCCGTGGTCGATATTATAAGTGTGCAAAGATTTAATATTTTAGATCACTAGGATCCTTTTGGAGGGGTTTCAAAAACTCCTCAGTTTTTCCACCACCCTCCGGGGGGGCGCGGTAGCCCATTGGTTAGCGCGCTGGAGTTGCACTCGGTAGGCCCGGGTTCGATTCCAGCCACTGCCAAAACTGCCGCCGTGTTCATGCGGAGTACGATCACGTTAAACATGTGGGTCCGAAAGTCCTTCCGAGAGGTTGGTGGTAGGGGAAGGAGGGTACGGTCCCTGTGGATGCCTCCCCCACTGGGTTCCGGTCTAAATTGGGTGGCACTTCCCGACCGTCCAAACAGTTACCTTACACCTTTCTGGTAGGTCGGACGGTCTGGGTTTCAACAACAACAACCACCCTCCGGGGGGGGGGGGGGGGGGGGAGGGGTAGCCCAGTGGCCTAGCGCGCGGAAATTGCACTCGGTAAGTCCCGTTTCGATTCCCTCCGCTGCCAAAACTGCAGCCGTGTTCACGCGGAGTACGATCACGTTAAACATGTGGGTCCGCAAAGTCCTTCCGAGAGGTTGGTAGTAGGGGAAGGATGGTACGGTCCCTGTGGATGCCTCCCCCACTGGATTTCGGTCTAAATTGGGTGGCTCTTTCCGGACGTCCCAACTGTTACCTTACACCTTTTTGGTAGGTCGGACGGTCTGGGTTTCATCAACAACAACCCCTCCTCCGAGGGAAATTCGAATATCCGGCTACGTTAGGTTCTGTTCTGTGGCCGATGCTGTTATAAAAGCGTAAACTGTTTCTGTCAACAAGGAGAAAACACATTTACAGGCAACCATTGCTATTCTGTGAAGAAACGGATTGCTTGACTCTGGCGACATTATTCGTTACCTTGGCGCCAAATTTGGCAAAATATTGCCAACCTGGGGACTTTTGGCGAGTTTCGGAAGGAAATGAAATTTTTTTTCCTGGATAACAGTCGAAGATACGCCTCTTTCTAGAGATTAAGTACGTCATCGTTCAGTTATGGAGAGTAGTTGACGTAATACGAGTCAAAACTGTATTGTGAGATAGGTCAGTGTTTTGAGAACAGAATTGGCTGTTTTGTGTATTAGTTGATCATTTAATTGCTGTTTTACGATCTTGTAAGATAGCTATAGTGTTATTAGCTGTCAGTCACTCCTGTTTACGGTTATTGGTACTTTTAAACAAATAAAAACGTTGGTTATCCAGAATTTCGGACTTATTTTTGTATCCTAGGAGTACACTCATAATTTCAGAGGATACGTCGTAAGAATACTATAAGTGTGTAAAGAAGGTTTAATTTACTGAGGGGCTTTTGGAGGATCTGAAAAGACAAAAAAATACGTAACACAATTATTATATTGAAACGTCGGACAAAAATAATTTGAAAGTACTTTGAAAGCTATGAATGATTGCCAATTTACAGTTTTGTTTTCATATGCTCACTATGTATGCGATTAAATGGTTACAATAGTAACAGGACTTCTTTTAAATACCAATTTCAAATATTTTTTACTTTCCCTATAAACATAGTATAATGTATAAGAGAAGTATGGTGACGGAGTCGAAAATTCGAATTCGAGATTTCGACGTGAGAGCACGTTTCAAGCATTTCTGAATTCGAATCGAACGTTTTTCAGGTGATGTCTGTGTGTATGTGCGTGTGTCTGTGGATGCGATATTTCATGAACGAATGAAGCGTTTCGAACGTAATTTGGTACGATTATCATGATCTGTGAATACTGGAATTGTATTGGTTTTAAACGCGATCGAACTTTTGTAAGACCCCCCCTCCCTCCCCAAATTTTTGAATTAATTTTTGAAAAATTCATAAAAACATCAGGACATTCCATAATGTTAAATAAACAATCATTTTGTAAGTACATTTTATTGTAAAATGAATGACACTAACTTTAGAACCCTATTTTCAACCGTTCTCGAGATATTGCACATTTTAAAAAAATGCGTCTAGTAAATAAATGTATCTTTCAAATAAACGTACACCTTACTTCTGTCTGTCTATAATGAAACGACAGAAGAGATTGCGGCGTCCCCTAGCGAAGAATTTAAAAAGTTAGACATGAAGTCGGATGGATGAAAAATGTCAACTACAAAGTTGTAGAGGATTCAATGGGTAGAAATCGACACCAGGAACGCCTATATGGAAGGCAATAAACACCTGTCAAAAAGTCGTATCATCAAGGACTGTAACACGATCTGCAATGCTTGTCAAAAGTACGCGTTAATATTCTGTCTCGAATTTCGAATTCAAATGTTGCCGAAGATGGGGCTTTTGATCAGGCTGTACATTAAATTTAAAAGTGCCTGGGGGTGCCTTAGGACCTTTCCATAAGAACCTTTTATATGGTATATCGGGTCTCAGGACTAAGTAGAGGGCCATGGCGAGAACCCATGCAAAGCAGAGTTAGGTCCTCATCCCGCCAGGACAATATCTATAGGAGTTCAGAAAAAAGACCTTGAGCGATATTCCAAGAATTAAGTACAGGAATTAAATATGTTTTCTTAGCTAAGGACAAAGAATATTTTGGCGGCACGGGGAAAGAGAAACTAATCCCCGATGCTTAAGAGCTTCCGGCGTTTGAAAGACAGAATCGTTTTCTTGTAGCATCTCCCTCGCGGCCTCTACGGAATCTTAACGTCTCTGTTATTTTGGTTCAGCCAACTGCGTACGGATACAGAGAGATGGGCAGACTCAACCAACTAAGAAAGTGCTACATTGTCTGAAACGGAAGCGCCCCTTTCTAACGAGTTCTCCGCAAATGAGGGGCGGATAGGACGGGTGTGCTTCTGCATCTCACACGTACCAGTATTCAGTGACTGGAGAATGAATGGCTCGTTGAAGACAAAGTGGAAGGTCGGAGTCAATTTTCTTTTGGAAATCAAACATGCATACACGTCTTTCACCCGAATAAATCATAACAAATTGAAAATAAACTAAAAATATCCCATTTGCTCCGAAAGTCTTTGTAGACCCACCGCCCTCAATCAGGTACACACGCAAATATAGATTTCAGGGGGCATTGGCCTCCGAATGTGTTGCGCCCCAGTATCTGAGCAAATTTAGCATAGGTTAGTCTTCCTTATAATGGACTTTCTATAAATTTCTGTGCCTGGAGGTGGCTCATTCGCCCTGCTTGACTTTTTCTTGCGGCCTTTTCCCCCAATGTGTGACGTCCGTAGATGTTCTATCTCCCCAACTAGACATAGTATTCAAAATTTGAGGCGTGATAGATCTGGTCACGTGACTAAGCTTAGGGAGTAGGCTTAACTGTATAAATTCTCTACTGTGGAATACATCTTACAAATATATAAGGTCTATGTCCTGTGGTATGGTAGGGGGGGGGGACTCAAGATGGAACACATTACTACAGGAACGAAGCCCAGGTGCGGTGCTTAAGTCTTCACCATCACAACACTTTTAACATAGAGTATAAAATCCATTGTATAAGTAAAATATCCGATGGTCATATCGTAAGCCATGCAAAAACCGTAAGATTAGGAGAATAAACTACTAAGGGCAATGAGTAAAAATAACGAAGCAGAAAATTAATTGTTGCTTTTACACGCCTCAAGAGTTTCTTTCAATCGAAGTTGCATTTGATTAACTACATTTGATTAAATATACATTTGATTTGTTACAAGATTCATGCAATTATAATATATATGATACAGAAATTTTAAGCTTCTCCAGTTAAAGTATCCTTTTCCTTCCTAATTTTTATTCCAAATTCTTTTCTTGTATCACGTGCTTATCGGGATCTTAGTAAATTCTATCTCGCACAATTCATTTCGCTGCAAAATAAACTCTGTTTCTCATTCTTCATAGACATATGCAACTTTAGCACCCAATCTTGCCTATAAAATAAACTCTTTCACTCCAATTTATCACTTAATGCAGTAAAAAATATAATATTTTAATCTTAAGTGTGTAAAAAGAATTTCTATTTTTAAAAATATATTTAAATTTTTTTATTTCCATCCCTTACATTTTTAGCCCCCCTCCCCATTTCCTAATCAACTATTAAAGTCCGTGTTAACATTCTTGTATTTGGGTTTATATACCTCTGGAAATTTTTTCAAATGCATTTATTAATTTTCTTACAACAAAGAAACACTCTTTCACTCCTCCTCCACAAAAAAATTAAAGATGTGATAATTTTCTCTTAGTCTTGATGTGCCCGATATTTTTGTTCTTTATTTCTCCCTCACATTTAATTATTCTCTCTTGCTCCCCCTCTCTTTGTAATTAACCTGAAGTGTCCGAGATATTTTCCTTTTGTTTGGGTTAAGGTTTGGGTTTATCTTCAAATAAATTTTTTCAATTTTTTCCCCTATTACTTTACAAAACAAAGCAAACAATTTTTATCTTCCTCCCCCATTCTTTTCCAATGACTGAAAAAAAAAAAGATTTCTTTCTCTTAGTCTCGATGTCTGATTTTTTTTATACCCCACTCGATTCGATATTTTGTATCATTTCTCTTATTCTTAAACCCTCATATTCTCTTACACCCTTTTTTTTCTAATCAACCTTAAGCGTACCTATTATATTTCATATTTAGGTTGGGATTCCTAAAAGTCGTTTCAGAATCGTTCATTACTTCTTCCAAAACTAAGGAAAACAAAAATTTTAAGTTTTTATAGTCTCTATTCCCAGTGCAGTTAAAAAAGAAAAATTTGGTATTTTTCTCAATGTTTTCATATACTCTTTTCTTTGATATCTTAATATATTTGTTTCTATGTGTTTCAGTTTGGGCCATTTTTACCCCCCCCCCCCCTGAAATTTACATATTTCGAATTTTTTTCAGTTTGTTGATATTGGACCTATAAATCTACATTTGAATACCAAATTTTAGATTTAAAATATGAGAGCGGGGGGGGGGGGTTACAGACTAATACAGGCATCTGTAAACAGGAATCCTGATTTTTAATTTTGAAATTCTAAAAATAAAAGATTGATAGTAATATACAAATTTTGTATGCAATCGATTTTAGCATCCCCCCCCCCCTGAAAAATATTCTGCATAAGCCCATGGATATACTCCTACCATCTGATAATGTTGCATTAAAATGATAATGTTGCATTAAAAATGAAAAAATTCTGATTGACCCAATTTGTCTAAGGGGGTCGTATAAAAATTTAAAAAGTGTAACTTTTTGAAAATGAATGGGAAGACTATTTCATTATTTTAACATTTTTGCAATTTACATTGCCCACTTACCTCCAACAGGTAAAGAATTAAAACGCGTTTCAATCGTTTTGGCACCCCCTGTATATATATATATATATATATTTATTCCAAGATTTCATAAAAATCCCATTAAATTTCGAACAGTAACTAGTGGGCATAATACTTACTCTACTACTGCGAGTAAATTACTTCTAAATTCTTTAAATCACATAAATGATAGTTTACGTCAGTCTAGCAATAATTACCTTATTCTTAATAATAGTAAAGAATTAAAGAATAGATTAACATCCCTTAAAAATCTAATAGGATTTCAAACCTTTGATTTTAAAGATCTTATCAATAATATCAAGATCTCTGACCTGTATGATGTAATTTTGGCTCTATACAATGATTATATTATTAATCTTACATCTCATGCTAGTTTTGTTAATTTTCCTAAACTTCTTCACTTTGTTAGTTTCAATAATTATATTTTTCAAGGAAATAAATTATACCTACAAGTCTCAGGAGTTCAACAGGGTGGCTGCAGTTGCAGTATGTTAGCTAATTTATATCTTTATAATTTTGAACAGTCTTTTACTTCAATAGATTATACAATATACAGATATGTTGATAATCTGATTTGCTTAGTACATACTGAAAATTGTGTCATTAATATAGATTTCTATCCTGATAATTTGGAATTAATTCCTAATGAAGCTACTATTAGTAAAAATAATAATTTTTTGGATTTAAATCCTTTTGCTGAACCTTCTAATAGAATTGTTACTTATTTATATGATAAAAAAGACTCTTTTAAATTTAAAATTAATAAAATCTTATTATTTAATTCCTGCAACTCGTTTCTATTGTTTAGAAATATTATTCTTAATCAGCTTTTTAGAATATATAGATTATCTGATAAAAAATTCCATGCTTTACATATTGATAATCTAAAAATTACCAGCAATTTATATAAATATCCCTCTTATTTTGTAAATGGTATAGTTAAAAAATTCAGAATAGCTGGATATTCTTGAATTTTATTTATTTAATATTGCTTTAAATTTTAGCCTGACATCTCCCTTCTCTTGTTTTAATAATTTATTTATACATCCACTTAGACATTAGCCTTTCTTTTATTGCACCTCTTGATGGTATATTATCTCTTGTACATGTCCTTTCGTATTACTGTTATATATTTCTTACGAATGGCAACAGTATATCTTATTCCTTTGTGAATGGCAACACTTGTCACTTCTTTCTGTGTTCCCGTGCTTACTAGATTAGTGACGTTTTTTCAGTCCGTTTTTTGGTATCCATTTTTCCTTTTATTTATATTTTTACTTTCCTTATATACATAATGTATAAGGAAAGTATTGTGACGGGGTCGAAAATTCGAATTCGAGTTTTTGACGGGAGAGCACGTTTCAAGCATCTCTGATCACGAATCAAACATTTTTCAAGTGATGTCTGTGTGTGTGTATGTGTGTGTGTGTGCGTGTGTCAGTGAGTCTGTGGAGACGATAACTGACAAACGAATGAACCGATTCGAACGAAATTTGGTACAAAAATCACAATCCGTAAAAACTGGAAGCCTATTGTTTTTATACGCAATCGAATGTTCAGAATCCCCCTAAATTTTCGAATGAAATTTTGAAAAAGTCGTCAAAAAATCAAAACCGCTAATAAAGTTACGTAAATAGACATTTCTTATGTAATTTTTCATTAGAAAACGATTGACATAAAGTTTAGAACGCTAACATGAACCGTTCTTGAGATATTGCACATTTTTCAAAAAAATTATCAAAAAGTTATATAAAATAAAAAAAATATATTTCCTATTGAGAAACATGTTCACTTTTCATATGTAATACCATGTGATAAATTTGGTGACATTATTCTCGTGGATCTAGCTTGTTCCGTTCATGAAAAAAGATACTTTAAGTAATACTTTTGTATTTGAACGCCAATAGTCATTTATCTGCTGTAAAAATAAATTATTTCTTCGTCCATAACGCTTGGCGAGATTTTGGCGACGAATTTGGCGGAATGTCGCCAACTTGGCGACTTTTTGAAATGTTGAAATGAATTAACGAAAATCTCGCCAAATGGATAAAAATGACGCTAAATCAATGAAAATGACGACTAATTGTCGAAAATTCAATATCTTGGAAAGAATATTAGTATCTACTATAAGAAAAACGTATTTTTTTTACTGTAAAAGTAGTAAATTTATTACATTATATAAGGAAAGTCATGTGTTGCCCACATCAGATTTTTTATGTATGTCGTCCAAGTAGAAATAGTTTATAGATATAATCTGTCTATTTCTTCAGAAACATACATTTTTGTGTTTGCTTCTACAAAAAACTTGGGCATGAATACGATTTTTGTGGAAGTGAACAATTCATGATTTAGGCTTAGAGTCTTGTCCACGTGAATAGCGTTTGTGCTTGATTTCGTTTGTTATTCTTTTTTCGATTCCATAACTTTGTATTTTGATACTTTTCATTGACTTGTTGATTCGATATTTATTTTATTTATTTGTTTTTTATTTTTTTCCATTTGCTCGAGGATTTGTTGATTTATACTTTTATTTCGTAAGCCTGTTAGATATTTGAATTTTTGTGTTACAGCTTCTCACTTTTCTTTCATTGGATCTTCAAACCTTTTTTTCTTATATATATATATATATACAATAAATAGAAAAAGAAAAATGAAGAATGACAATGCATCAAAATTTCGCCGGGGGGATTGTGACCCCCACTTCCCGGTTTAGCCAGCTTTATGTCATGACGACACTCCCGGAAGCGGATACAATGTCGCCAATCAAGTACTCGTACATATACTAAAACTATAAATGTAAAAAAGAAAAAAGTAGAAAAACCTATACAGTCCCTACACCTATACAATAACAACGAGCTTTACTACATCCAAACAGAAACACAAAATACTATAAAAATGACTTACATCCAATACCAATATATCAAGAAAAACAAGCCACGCATACACCTCACCGAAAAGCAAAAGACTCTTACTTTGTACAAAATGATTTCTTTCAGACAGTTAACCCAGACCTCCGCAATGCAGCTGCTGTCCATTTCCATCTCAGACTGAAAGTGCTTTCCCACTTAAATACAAGTCGTAACACTCAGTTACGGTTATGCCGTAAAATTTACATAAAATGTCACAGAGAAAACGTAGAGGGTAACCCATTTCGATTGCTTCCTTTAGATAGCCCAGATCACTTATATAACGATTTTCAGCACTGCTATTTAAACGTTTGCTTCTTGTTAAAAAATTTATAATAATGTTCCTGAAAACATTTCTATGCAGACAAGAATGCCAATTAATAATGTAATTTATTTTAAAATTAAATGCTTTTCTTTTATCATATAATTTAAAACCAACTTTACCATTAGAAAGTTTATATAATGTTAAATCTAAAAAAATAATACTATTATCAATGTTACGGGAAGTTTCTGTTAATGTCATATTTGAAGGAAAAAAGTAAAATCTAAGTGATCCCGGTCATCGTGGCATGCATATAATATGTCATCCACATAACGTATGTATACAATCTCATTTAAAATATGTGTGTTCCCTCCTCGTATTTGTTCAAGTATATATCAGCCAGAATAGATGAACAAGCATCCCTCATCGGAATGCCATTATGCTGTTTGTAGAATTCAGTTCCATCATAAAGCACAGTTTCAAACAAGACCATTTCGATTAGACATTTGTATATATGTTTTTTAATGAGGTTTTGCATCTCATACTTTTCATATATCTCCATCAGTATGCAAAACAGATCATTTATATCTATATTGCAAGAAAGGTCATTGAAATCACAACTCCTATACTGTAAATCGTCAGATATGTCTTTAAGTTTTTCAATTACTTCACTACTATTATTAATGAAAAATACACCAGAATTTTTTATTTTTTTCAATATATTTTTTAGAAGTTTTAATAATCTTGTATTTGCAATAGTTAAGTATGTTTTAAAACCATTAGTAACTGGTCTAAATTTTATGGGGTTTTTAAGAAGTTTAGGTATAAGAGTTATATATGATAATTTGATGGTATTCAGGTTGTAACTCAAATTTTTATATTTAGCCTTGATACGATTTTCAATTTCTGTTTTAGACTGATTGAGTTTTGTATATGCATTAATATCAAGGTAACATTCAATTAGTTTTTTATTGTAAAATTGTTGGCAAGTGAAAGCATAATTAGAAGTAACTTTATCCACATATGTTATCACAAAATCCTGATGCAATTTATCCAAATTTTTTATACTGTATTTCCCATATTTAACGTGTTTATCCAAAACTCCATATTCAAACCTTATACTTATACTTTGTGTTAAACAAGATTTCCATTCATCAAATACTTGAGACGGTAGGCTGTATTTTACTGCAGCATAGAAATGTACTTGTTTGAGCAGCTTGGCGCCTTTGGGTATATTTTCAGTTGTTAGTTTTAGATGAGATAAATGTTATATTTATATATATATATATATATCTTAATTATTTAAATTAGAAAAGATTTAATAAAGATCGGTTGCTGTATAAACTCATTGGGTTTGATTGCGATGTTTCACAATATGATATCATTTTTACTTTCCTTATATACATAATGTATAAGGAAAGTATTGTGACGGGTCGAAAATTCGAATTCGAGTTTTTGACGGAAGAGCACGTTTCAAGCATACCTGATCACGAATCAAATATTTCTGAAGTGATTTCTGTGTGTGTGTGTGTGTGTCAGTGAGTCTGTGGAGACGATAACTGACGAACGAATGGACCGATGAAAAAAAAATTTGGTACAAAAATAACAATCCGTAAATACTAGAAGCCTATTGTTTTTAAACGGAATCGAATGTTCAGAACCCCCCTAAATTTTCGAGTGAAATTTTGAAAAAATCGTCAAAAAATCAAAACCGCTAATAAAGTTACGCAAATAGACATTTCTTATGTAATTTTTCAGTAAAAAACGATTAACATAAATTTTAGAACGCTAACATGAACCGTTCTCGAGATATTGCACATTTAAAAAAAAATATCAAAAAGTTATGTGGCGATTGTGCGTCGCCGTGGTCCCGAATCAGGGACCTGATGCTTCGTACACCGACATTATAATCACTGAGCAAAAGCTAGCTCCTCCTCTGTTCTTAAAATTCGGGTATGGCTCGTGTGGCATCTTTGATAGATGTCTTTGCTGCCGCACACTCCCCTCGCTGATGAGGAAGTTGCCGAGAGGCGATGTCGCCTCGGCGTGACGGTCAGGGCCGGGAGGCGTGTTGCCTCGGCGTGACGGGCAATCGTGGTCAACCAGGAAGGGAGTGTCAAGGCTTCTGACTCCGTGTGGTGCTGCCATCTCGAGCTGAGAGGCGAAGTCGTTGGAAAGGAAGGTTGCGTTTTTCAAACGTCCAGTCATCATTGTGGCGATTGTGCGTCGCCGTGGTCCCGAACCAGGGACCTGATGGTTCGTAGACCGACATTATAATCACTGAGCAAAAGCTAGCTCCTCCTCTGTTCTTATAATTCGGGTATGGCTCGTGTGGCATCTTTGATAGATGTCTTTGCTGCCGCAGTTATATAAAATAAAAAAAATATATTTCCTATTGAGACACATGTTCACTTTTCATATGTAATACCATGCGTTAAATTTGGTGACACCATTCTCGTGGATCTAGCTCGTTCCATTCATGAAAAAAGATACTTTGAGTAATACTTTTGTATTTGAACGCCAATAGTCATTTATCTGCTATAAGAATAACTTATTTCTCCGTCAGTAAAGCTTGGCGAGATTTTGGGGACGAATTTGGCGGAATGCCGCCAACTTGGCGACTTTTTGAAATGTTGTAAAATTAACGAAAATCTCGCCAAATGGATTAAAATGACGCTAAATCAATGAAAATGACGACTAATTGTCGAAAATTCAATATCTTGGAAAGAATATAAGTATCTACTATAAAAAAAAACCTATTTTTTTTACTGTAAATGTAGTAAATTCATTGCATTATATACGGAAAGTCATGTGTTGCCCACATCAGATTTTTAAAAATAAATTAGCGGAAAAAGTATCATCTGCATAATGCTATGTCTATGGAAAGTTTATTTCTGCGTTTTTTGTTAATATTTAGACGACTCATGGACTTGGAAACTCAAAACATGGAGTAAACTTAAATGGACCTATTCCAAAGCTATCCATAAAATTTCACGAAATTCTGTGCAGCCGTTCTTCCGTGATAATGAGACAAACACACACACACACACACAGACAGATTTTCAATTTGATTCATATAGATATTTCAAAGTTCATGTCTAGTTTTGGATGCCAAAAGTCTACAATTATACATAAGGAATTAAATGCATTAATATTAAATTTTCTTTTCAACCACAAGCCTGCCTACGTGAAATTATAAATCACTTTATGATATATTAAATTAGCGATGCAAATGATTAACAATGAATAAAACATAACTTTCAAGGATTGACTAAGATAATTAAGTCTGCGTTTACGAGCGATATCATTTTGGACAAGGTTTTCATGATATGGAATTAAAATGATACGCATATAATACATAATTTGCTTAATTTAATAAGCAAGCAGCTGATGATAAAAAATTAGTCTCTTTTGAAATAGAAGTAAAGGTAATAACTACTTATACCAGTTTGAACGATGCTATATGTTAATATTAAGAAAAATAATATCATCTAATATATACAAGATGTGATTTTTTCTCATAATTAAAAAACCTATAGGATTATCGCTGTTGCCGCTTAAAATAAATATTCCAAAGAAAATAGCTCGATTCAAAATATCACGCTACATAATATATATATATATATATATATATATATATAATGATAATTCTTAAACAAATGTCCATTCATTTTTGGCTAAAAATGCCTAAAATGTATTCATTCATTTTATATTATTTTATATATTCATTTTATATATATTCATTCATTTTATATTATTTCATTTTATATTCATATTTTATATATATTTTTTCAATTTCCGAAAAAATATTTGAAAAATTCGGGGATTTTGTTTAATTTTTTTCGTTAATCATTGAAAAAGGCTTAATTTAAATTGCTTAATTCAGGGAGTTTAATAAAAAACTACAAATCAAAATTACCTGGATTTTCTAGGCTTTCCCAGAGGAAAATATATTAAATTTCCAGGGTGTTTTCGCCACTTTTGTGGATGAAAAATTCTAAACCTGTTATAAGCGGAAAATGAGTATAAAATTGTACTCGCACACACATACACACGCAATTTTTAAAGAGTGATCAAAGAGAGATTTAAAAGAGAAATTTAAAAAAGAGATCAAAATTTCTCTGGGATTTTTGTTGATTTTCAATGGTGTTCAAAATTTCAGAGGTTTTTCATGTTTTTCAAAATATTAGAAACCCAGTTAATTGTCGATTAAAATTTATCCCCCTCTTTATAAATAACTAGCCATGCCCATACCAACACACTTAGTAAAAGTTCTGAATATTAAAAACCGTTTCAAATTGAATTATAAAATTAGCGCACATTTTATAATTTTGTTAACAGAAATTATGGTATGTAAAACAATATTTCATCTCCGATCGCTGTTTATTGCCTCTTCAAAGTTTTCAGATATTTTGATCTAAAAATCAATTGGCA
Source organism: Amaurobius ferox (assembly GCA_951213105.1). Classification (NCBI taxonomy): domain Eukaryota; kingdom Metazoa; phylum Arthropoda; class Arachnida; order Araneae; family Amaurobiidae; genus Amaurobius; species Amaurobius ferox. Next base: position 92,978,324 of record OX578148.1, read on the forward strand.
GACGATAAAAAAGTGAAATAAAAGAACCAAAATTTTTATTCTTTCAGGTGTGTTTGCAAATTAAAAGATTTATTTTTTATTTCGTTAATTTATAAACGCTTCCATAATTTTAGAGATTGGCTAAAAAAAAAAAAAAAAAAAAAAAATAAGTCACGTTAGTTTGGAGACTCAAATAACGTTTGAAGGCTCATATAACGATTGGATCACGCTCAATGTAAGGAAAGAGTCAAGAGGATAAAAAGACAGACAGATAGACGCCTAAAATTTACGTGGGACCATTCGAGGCTGCCCATTAAAATTTCATGAAATTCGGCACAGCCGTTCTCTCGTGATGATGAGATAAACAGTTGGATTTAAAGTTTTATTGTGCACAGCTAGCATATGCTTCCCCTGATACTTACCCAGAATTCCCACGACGCCTTGCATTCAATTTTTCGGACAAAATCATCAAAACTAAAAAATTTGAAACGTATTTTTTAAAGCTTCAAACTTCCAATTTCATTGTCACGGTCGACCGCGTTTAAGAAGTGCTCGAATACGATTCTATAAAAAGAGACTCCGAGAAAGTTTATTTTGGAGTTGTGAAGTGGGCGTTTTCAAGATGGAAAAGGGGAACCCTAATAGTTATCCACGGATCATGTGGTTTAGTCTAGCCATAGCAAAGAAACCTGTTCGCCTGCATTCTACTTCTCGACTAAATATTTATTTGTAGCAGAAAAAAAATAGAGTGGAAGTTGTAGTTAAGTGAGCAACTGCCGCGAAAAATATTTTATTATTTAGCTAAATATACAGTGGGGGAAGTTTGTAAACAGAGTTCTAACTTAATGGGAATTTAAATCTGAAGTTTTGCCCTGAGGACTTAAACCATAGACTTCATGATCATGAGAAGAGCTGTATTGAATAATTTGGGCTGTAAGAATTCTCTCCAGATTCAACGAATACATCCATTTATTTGTCTTATTTCACGTTTATAATTTTTTCATCTACCAGTGTTGCCATCGTTTAAACACAAAACTTTATTCCACTCAGTTAACGAATTTATTACAAAGATTATTTTGATTGTCTCCCTAGTTTTGCTTAGATAATGATTCGAACTTCCGACTTCTTGATTTTGAGACAAGAGCTCTCGACAATTCACCGAATTATTCGAGTAATGAAAGAACATATCAATTTTCAAGATATCAATATTGTAGCTCGTATATGAAAAGGGAAATGCTTACTGCGTGGAATTTCGTTTTCCAAAAGGGTCTATATGGATAACTAATGTTAATGGCTAAATTATTTAGACAATACAGGGGTTGTTGTTGTTGAGACCCAGACCGTCCGACCTACCAGAAAGGTGTAAGGTAACTGTATGGACGGCCGGGAAGTGCCACCCAATTTAGACCGGAACCCAGTGGGGGAGGCATCCACAGGGACCGTACCCTCCTTCCCCTACCACCAACCTCTCGGAAGGACTTACGGACCCACATGTTTAACGTGATCGTACTCCGCATGAACACGGCGGCATTTTGTGGTAGCGTGCAAATCTAGCGCGCAAACCACGGGGATACCGCACCCGAGATGGCCAACAGCACGCGGTGTTCCGAGGTGGTCACCCACCAAGTACTAACCGCGCCCGATGCTGCTTGACTTCGGTGATCTAACGAGAACCGGTGTTTTCAGCACGGTACGGCCGTTGGCCGACAATACAGGGGTGGTGGAGTTAATATCCCTTCTTTTCCTACGCCATTGTTTGCCAGATTCATTTTGCCTTATTTGAAATAACTGGCCCTATCCACTTTTTTCTCAGTTAACAAAAAAAAAAAAAAAAAAAAAAAAAAAAAAAAAAAAAAAAAAAAAAAAAAAAAAAATGCAACCTCCTAGTACTATTCATTTTCCAAAACTTATAATTGTTTGACTATAGACAAAAATCTTATCAAAACCTTAAATTTTTAATACCGTTTCTCCTAATAATGCAAATTAAAAAAAAAAAAAAAATCTGATGTGGGCTGCGTATGACTTTCCCTACAGACTCAAACTCATTTTCTCTTTCTTTCTTTCATAATCTATTAAATGCAGTTTAATTATACAGTCAAAAATTGCGTATTAAATAATAATTTAATTGACAATAAAAAAATAATTAGTCTTTCATTTCAGATGTTGAACTTGCACGCGTACGCACACACATATATCTTCCTTTATTACGTAAAATACACGCCGTAACATACGTAAGATACATTAAGTGAGATTACGCTCAAGTAATAAATAAAACAAGAAAGATCAATCATGCATAAAGTATTGATTATCACTTTCCAACTGAAATGCAATTTTATTTAAACATCTCGAAATGCGTTATATTCAGCGCTGATATATTTTAAATTATCACAGTACTACAATAATTTATTATATTTGAAAACTTGAAACTTCATCGAAAAAAAATGGACTTTATTCAAATGATGTCACCGAAATATAAATCGTCTGGCTCTCTGTGAATGTTTCATTTATATCGCTTTTATTCCAGACTACAGAGCTAAATAATTTTGCGTGAAAAAAATTCATCAATTCTTATACAACTCATCTTACAATCACTTGTTTACATTCTGCATCCATTAAAAGTAGGCTTCGTTGTAGAAATAATTAAAGTTGGATGATCGTTTAAACTCATAAAATATTGCAATTGCGTTGGTTGTTTACATTCAGCATCCATTAAAAGTAGGCTTCGTTGTAGAAATAATTAAAGTTGGATGATCGTTTAAACTCATAAAATATTGTAATTGCGTTGGTTGTTTACATTCAGCATCCATTAAAAGTAGGCTTCGTTGTAGAAATAATTAACGTTGGATGATCGTTTAAACTCATAAAATATTGTAATTGCGTTGGTACAGAATATAGATGCAAAGAAAATGCGCAAAAAAAAATGCAGTTTTAGGACGGATGAACACTAAATATAAATTTAAAGAAACGTTAAACATCACGATTTTCACACTGGGAAAAAAATGGATGCCATATTCTATTTTGAAGTGGGTCACGTAATCTCTTCATATAATGTGGGTGTAATTATTATTTTAATTTTTATTTAAAAATCTACCGAACATATTTTACTGAAATTTTTTTTATATATTTTTATGGGATAATTTGAACATTTCTTAAAATTTTTGGAGCAATTTGTGAATTTTAACTTCGCTTAAAAAATGTTTGAAAAATTAGGTCCCATAAGGTTCAACTCGGTCCCATAAGGTATTTTATTTTATCAACTAGGGTTCAATCCAAAACTAATTGGGTGATATTCATTTACATTCCCGTATGTCCCACAGACCGTCTCAACAACATACTAAAATTTCATTTTGATAAAGTCATTTTTACGGCAGTTATCGTGCGAATGGACAGACAGACAGTATGAACAGTTATAAACTTTTCAACTATGCTGGAAAGTATTAAAAATCTAAATGTAACTGTTGCGCAAATAAAATTTAAAATGTAGACGTTCGTTTCGAAAATACAGAATAGGTTTTCTTTTGCAGAGTTAGGAAACTAACAGCTTCTAAACTAATGAGTTTACCATGTGCTGCGACTGTTTAAATACAGCAATGACAGTAGTGCTACATTGTGAGAGGAAAAAGAAGGTACAGGATAAAAACAGAAAAAGTCCCGCATAAATATAGGGAGAGATAAGATAGGTTAAATCAAATTAAACATGATCAAGCCGTAACTGGGAGAAGTTTGATGTCAGATAGATCATTAACCCGATTAATAATTTTATTTTTTACGAAAAGCCTGTAAGAAGTGAAAATCTGAAATTGAAGAGCATTTCTGAATAAGAGAAACAAAATAAAAATCAAATAGATCACTGGTCAACAGTGATTCGTAATATAAGACTTATTAATTTCATATTTTTAAATTAGTTTTGATGTTCTTTTAAACGATGCTTTAAAGCACGTTTAGTTTAACCGATATAAGATAGCCACATTGATAAAAATAATAATAAATGTTTTATGGTTGAAATTCCCAATAGGATCCTTATGGGAAGAAACATTAATTTTATCGATAGAAGAGAAAACTACTTTGAAGACAAACTCTAAGAATTTTAGAAATTTTACGACTAATTTTTGGATAGAATGGAAAGGAAACAACACTACTATATTTTAACTGGGACATCCTTGCTCTATGGTGGATTGGAAAATTTGGAAGAAAAAAAACACAATCAACAATTATAAGACAGTTTTTAAGCACGGTGAATATAAATGTTGAATACGGTAAGCTTTTCATTAGGGGGACGATAAGAGTTATTAGCACGGAGGGGTAAAAGGTAACTGTACAAGGCTAAGGGCAAACAGTGATTAGAAATGAATTTCCACTGCGAATAACCAGCACATCTAGAAGAGAAGGATAATTATTGCGTTCTAACTCACGGGTAAACTGAATACAAGCATCGATATAGAATTCATAATGGAAAGAACACTGTTAGGATCTACATTAGGGGTTGATCAATTTGAGAAAATCAATTATTAACGTAGCGAACATAAAAAAGAAACTAAATAAAACTTAACAATGAAACTTCCCAACAGTGCATGTTAATATCCCACAAAAGTGAACTTAGAGAATTTTCTAGGGCCAAGCTATATCAGACATTTTAAATTTAAAGCAATCATCTTGAAAGACAAAGAAATAAGATTAAGATATAAGATTGAGATATAAGATTAAGAGATAAGATCAAGACATAAGATTATCCATTTCAAACTCAAAAAAATTAAATTCCTGTAACATTTTCTTGAGGCATAACCAAATAGTATTACATCCATCTCATTTAGAAATTTCATTTATACATTCACTCAAAATTTTAAATTCAAATATTTAAATACCTAAATTGGCAACATGCCTACGATTAAAATAGATTAAAAGAACTTATAAAAAGTTTTTATTGAGCAATAAAGGACATAAAATATGTAATTAGTCTAACCGTTTCCGGAGAGATTTAAGAGATAAGATTAAGACATAAGATTATATATCTCAAACTCAAAAAAATTAAATTCCTGTCGCATTTTCTTCAGGCATAACCAAATATTACAATCTCATTTAGAAATTTTACTAGCCGTATACCCGTTGAAAATCAACGGTCTCGCAATAAGGAGAAAATATTGGAAAACTAAATTTTCGCACTTCTTCCTCTGTTTGTATTGTGTTTTTATCAGATGATTGGCCAATATACCAAATATCAAGCCTCTATCACATTTAAAAGGAAGCGTGCCTCATTTATTCAGAAAATCGAACATATTAGTGTGCGCACCCCTTAAAGTAGCAAATATTGGAAATCTGAAATTTCACACTTTCTTCCTTTCAAACTATCTACCCTTACACCAAATTTGATATCTCTATCTCATTTCGAAGCATCGTTTTTTATCAATTCTCTTTTCGAACGTTTCGAACGAATAGATAGAGAGACATCGGCACCCCCTACAATAGCAAATGTTGGAAGACTAAAATTGCACACTTTCTTCCTTTCCAACTTTTTACCCGTACACCAAATTTGAAGTCTCTATCTCATCGTGAAGCATGCTTTTCTAGCATTTCATCTTTCGAATGCTTTTGTGTGGAGTACCCACCCCTTTAATTATACATTTTTTAAAAACTCAATTCTTTTTGTGATTTCTATGAGATGTTTCGCCCATATACCAAATATAAAGCCTCTATCACGTTTTTAAAGGAGCGTTTCTCCTTTATTCCGAAAATCGAACATTTTGGTGTGCGGCACCCCCTAAAGTAGAAAATATTGGTAAACTGAAATTATACACTTTCGCCCTTTCAAACTATGTATCCTTACACCAAATCTGATATCTCTATCTCATTCCAAAGCATGGTTTTCTTTATCAATTGACTTTTCGAACGTTTGACTCTGGAGCACCCCCTTAAACGAACATTTTTGAAAAACTGTATTCGTCTTGGGCGTTTTCGTCAAATTATTAGCCCATATACCAAATTTTAAGCCTCTATCAAATTTTAAAGGCGTATTTTCTCATTTATTCGGTAAATCGAACGTTTTGGTGTGCGACACCCCCATAAGAAGAAAATATTGGAAATCTGAATTGCACACTTTCTTCCTTTCGAACGATTTACCCATACACCGAATTTGAAGTCTCTATCTCATCGCAAAGCATGCTTTCCTATCATTTCACTTTTCGAACGTTTTGGTGTGCGGTATCCCCTTAAGTAGAAAATATTGGAAATCTGAAATTCCACACTTTATTTGTTTCATACGGTTTACCCATACTCCAAACTTGAAGTCTCAATCTCATCGCAAAGCATGCTCTCCTATCATATCACTTTTCGAACGTTTTGGTGTGCTGCACCCCCCCTTAAGGATAAAATATTGGAAATCTGAAATTGCACACTTTTTTCCTTTCGAGTGATTTACCCATATACCAAATTTGAAGGCTCTATCTCATCGCAAAGCATGCTTTCCCGTCATTTCACTTTTCGAACGTTTTGGTGTGGGGCACCCCCTCTATAGAACGTTTTCGAAAAATTCGATTTTTCCAGGGGGTTTTATCGAACGACCGAGCCGTGTACCAAATTGCAAGTCTCTATCTATTCGGAAAGTGCCTAAAAAAAGCGTGACAGACAGACAGACGGACAGACAGACGGACACTTGGCAATTAGTATATATAGATTTATACATTCACTCAAAATTTTAAATTCAAATATTTAAATACCTAAATTGGCAACATGCCTACGATTAAACTAGATTAAAAGAACTTATAAAAAGCTTTTATTGAACAATCTATATAAATAAAATTGAAAATCTGTCTGTCTGTCCCGTCATCACTTGAGAACGGCTGAACCGAATTTGATTAAATTTTGTGGGTAGCCTGGAAATAGTCCCACTTAAAATTTAGTCCATGTTTGGAGTTTCAACGATCAGTGGTTCTCGAGATATTAGTAAAAAACTAAATTTTCGTTTGTCTCATCATCACAGGAGAACGGCTGAACCGAATTTGATGAAATTTTGTGAATAGCTTTAATATAGCCCCCCATAAATTTAGCCCAAGTTTCGAGTATTTAAGACCAGGGGTTGTCGAGATATTAATGAAAAACGAAACTTTTTCCTAGGAGTTCTACTCTTTAACTCCATCCAAACAAAAAGCTTGAAAATCGTTTGAAAGTGAATTAAAACTTTATCTCTGAGTTTGATGGGAGTTTTTTTTGCGCTAGTTAGTCACTTTCTGAAAACTTAAATTGTTTGAAACATGATTTAAATGGGAAATCTATCTCCATTGTTTATTTTTCACAAGTTTTTACTGAACAATGAAAAGTATAAAGAAATCAAAATGGTTATTTAATTTCGCAGTTTATGAGGAAGATTCTATCTTATATCATGTTGCTCAGAAACGCAATTAAATTAAATCTGTCTGTTAATTTTAATTATTATTTTTTCGATTTGAATTATAAATAAAAGGATATAAAAATATATTTTAGAAAAGAACGATTTGATTTTTCTTAGAGCATTTTTGACTGGATAATATCAATTATGGTCTTCAGGTTTAAACGTTATTATTATTGATATTTTCGGGGATTATTGATTCAGGGATTTATTGATATTTCAAGTTATTATGCAATTGTTTTATTATGACAAAAATTATTTAAACTCATATATTGTATGTTGTACGAGTAATCGTCTACAAATACACGGGTATATCTTCTAATCTACGAGAATATAAGTAGTACAGGTATATTGGCATATGTAGAGTACGGGGATTATTGATATTTTCAATTTATTACGTCATCTCTTTTATTTTGGCAAAGATTTTTGAGACTCATATTGTAATACGGGTAATCTTCTACTAACACACTGGCATATTTTCTAATCTGCGACAATATAACGGGGTTGCATATATTGATTCAATTCCTTTTTTTGTAAATTTGTTTACAAAAGGGGCCAGGATGTTTTATTCTTCAGATCTGCCCGTGAAGATAATTTTGCATAGTGAGAACAGATATTTTTAATCTTCCCTTTAGGATCAATAAATTTAATATTTTAACAGAATTTGCACATGATTGCGAATTATAAGTTTATATTATATACTCCGTACGAAGAACGGGTATACTGCTAGTTAAGGACATAAAATATGCCATTAGTCTAACCGTTTCCAGGCGTGAAACGCCTTCAACAGAGGCATATGATATAAGCACAAGGGATATATACACAACCAAAATACGAACTAAATTTGCATATAAAAATAAGATAAATGGCAAAGGGGTAAAAAGACAGGTTCAATGCATAAATAGTTCATCAAGCATAAATAGATGCATAAATAGTTCAAGATGCATAAATAGACATATAAAGTACAAGAAAAAAAATATATAAATATACAAAGGAATGCACGTTAAAAGCAAAAACAGCAATATTTTAAATTGTGTGGACAGTGGCTTTAACTCTATGACGCCAAACAAACTATCCAAAATTAGACGCCAAACAAAGCTAAGTTTTTGAACCGGTTCATAATTGCAGATAGAATCGCGACAGAGATAAATAAGCATAGATTTAAAACAAGAAAGATCAATCATGCATAAAGAATTGATTATGGAACACTTACCAACTGCAATGCAATTTTATTTAAACATCTTTTAAAATGCGATACATTCAGCAGTGTTATTTTTAAAATTATCACAATAGTACAATAATTTATTATATTTGAAAACTTCATCGAAAACAAATGAACTTTATTCAAATAACGTCATGGAAATATAAATCGCCTGGTTTTCTATATAAAAGCAGTGAATATTTCATTCATAAACTTTTCTCCATTCTTTTCATTCAGTGGCGATACTTTCAAAGTTATCACAATACTACAATAATTTATTTTACTTAAAAACTTAAAACCATGGAGGTAAAAATACTTTCTAACTCCATGCTTAAAACTTCATCGAAAAAGGCATATAGAATCGTCAGCTTCTATATATAAAATCAATGAATGTTTCATTCATATCAGAGCAGACTCCAGAGCTAAATACTTTTGCGTTAAAGAAATTCAGCAATTCTTATACAATTCATCTTACACCTTGATGTGTTTACATTCTCCATAGTGAAAATTAGACTTCGTTGTAGAAATAATCAAAGTTTGATGATCATTTAAACTCAAAAATAGTGTAATTACGTTGGCGCAGTATATATATGCACAGAAACACAAAATAAAAAATAAAGCGGTTTAGGAAGGATGCAATACTAAATATAAATTAAAACGAACTTTAAAAATCACGATTTTGACACAAGATGGATGCCACAATTTATTTTGAAGTGGGTCACGTGATCTCTTCATATAATATGGGTGCAATTATTATTTTAATTTTAATTTAAAAACTACCGAACATATTTTGCTGAATTTTTTTATTTATATATTTTGTGGGATGACTTGAATGTTTCCTAAAATTTTCGAAGTAATTTGTGAATTTTAACTTCGCTTAAAAAATATTTGTAAAATTAGGTCCCATGGAGTTCAATGTATTTCACTTTTTCAATCCGGGTTCAGTCCGAAACTAATTGGGTGATATTATTCATTTACATTCACAAATGTCCCACAGACTGTCGCAACAACATACTAAAATTTCATTTTTACGGCAGTTATAATGCGAACGGACAGAAAGACAGAATGAACAGAGTCAAAAACACTTTTCAACTAAATTGGAAAGTGTTAAAAACAGAATGTTCGGGGGGCTATTACAATGTGGTAAAAAAAAAGTTTTGTAAGAGGGGAGGGGCTTGTTGTTGAGACCCAGACTGTCCGACCTACCAGAAAGGTGTAAGGTAACAGTTTGGACGGCAGGGAAGAACCCAGTAGGGGAAAAAGGGAGAGGGTCGAAAGCCCAGACCATCCGTCTCGTCCGAGGACTTAGAGAAACCATTTGGATGGCCGGAGATGGGAGAGGGTGTAAAATGAAAGCCGAGACCAGTTTCAGATAAAGAAGTAGAAAGTTTTTTGTTTTGAATGTCATCACAATGTTCAAATAACTTAATTTAAAACAAACTTAGTTGTTAAAATTAACAGGAAAGACAGATTTCATTTCAGGGAAATTTGCCTAAAAAATTTTTGTTTTCGTTCCCCCTATTAACACGCCCCTGTTCGCATATTATGATACCTTGTCATTTAACGGGCTCGACACAACTAGTTTTGTTTAAAATTACACCTTCTGATGCAATAAAGCTTTTTACCCACCCCGAAAAACATCCGGGACTTACTCCTTCTGTATCTGAATCTATTTCGGTGTGTTCAGGGAGGCCCCAAGACATTTACCGCTTGGCCGTAAATGTGCTGGCTACAAAAAATACGTCTGGAAAGTTGCCATCTATCTCTCGCAGAGAAAAAGAGCGAACTTACGATAGGGTTTGGGGTGTGGAAGTGTTGCGGTGGTTTGACCTACAGAGTAGGATCTGTCATGAGGTCTTAGAACTATCAGAGGGAGAAACAATCTAAAGGCCGTCACAGGGTCCCGGCCAACAAGATAGTATACGTACATGGAGGGAGTGCGATCCTATCTTCCCCATACTAGCAACGTGGTCAAACCTTCGCCCAGAGATATAGGTAGACTGCGCCACAGACTATTATACAGACCTGTCACTCTCGATAGTTTCGTTTTCGCGGCGGCCATTAGAGATAGACCAAACAGAGGGTTGGCGCGCTCTTGGCGATGGTCTGGTTTGGGTCCAAGCCGATTTTCAATGTTATAACCCTATTTTGCTCGGCGAAAACTTAGAACCAATAACCTTGACTTAGAACAACAGACTAGTGTGGTTTGAGTAACGTGAAAAAGGATTATTTGTTAAGTGTTTAGATCATTTCATAGAAATGGATTGATAAAAGAAAACTGGTTGCGTTACAGGGTATGTAATTTATGTTTATTAAAATTGAAATAATTTTAATTATCACCATCCTACATACGTGTTCATTATAAGTATACACGTGTTCATAAGTATACACGTGTTCATATAAGTATACATGTGTTCATCATACGAAATTAGTGCTGTGTTGTTATTACTGCCGGATTAGACTAAATTTTAAGAGGTAGTGGTATAATTAGTTAAAAAATATTTTCCGTATTTTTATAAAATGTGAAATAATTGATATTTGGATAGCTTTTTCTTAGTTGAATGTGATATAGTATGTGTATATATTTATGTAAAATTTTTATTAAGTGCCTTATGGTGGAAAATTCTCCCCCCCCTCCTCGGGTAATTAATGATTGAGTTCCACAACTTCGATAGTGCATTTATGTAAATTTGATATTTACTATATGAATATTTTTATATTTAAAAAAAAAAGTCTATTATCAGTATCCCAGAATAAATTAAGGATCAAGTAATTAACGATCAACACGCTAGTATACTTTTTAGACTGAAAATATTATATAATATTTCAGTCTTTTGAGTATGTTAGCTTGTAATTTTTTGTGCATTATGTTTTATAGTGAGACAATGCAATGTGTCTATTTTTTAAACTATTTATGATTATTTGAATTAAATATATAACTATGTTTATTTAAATATTCTTAAACTAATGAATATATTTATGTTGCAGATTAATGTATTTTTAAATCCTGATCCTTTCTATAGTTTCAAAAATTATAAAAGTACAGTCTTCAACATTTTGTTCCCCTCCCGTTTAAAAAAAAAATCGCCAAGCGAGCGATAACGCGCCAAATCTGGCAGACGCATCGTAGTTCAGTTCGTAGGCCATTCGTTTCTGGCAACCTACTGCTGTCCAGAGTTCTTGGAATTACTGACGTCACTGGTCCCTAGCTGTAGTCACTGGTTTCCGAAGCATGGGAAAATGTGTCGATGTTTTTAACTCTGGCGTTCCTAATGATGAAAATAAATCAAAGCGCTCAGCTTTTGGAAATAATTTAAATGACCAAATGCAAGCGGATATTACGGAGCTCAGAGTCATTTCTAAAACTTGAATACTGCCTTTCCAAAAAGGCATTCTTGTTTCAATAGCAAACTTAAAAGGACTTTATGATGACATGAAAGTAAATAATATTAAATACATAATGACAAGTACAGTCAATCAAGATGCTTTAGAAAATATATTTTCCCAAATTAGAGGTCTTGGACGATTTTATAACCATCCTCTTGCTACTGATTTCAAATTCCGACTTGAAACATTATTGCTTGGGTCTAAGCTTCCTATGCCAATAAATACAAATGTGGAAAATGATCGAGATCAAACACTAACTGCGACTTTATTTTTCAAATTAGAAGAAAAAGACGATGCAGTCAGCATCGCTGCAGATATTGAGCCTCAACATCACATTCATTTCAGTCCTGATGTAAATGAAAAAGAAGCCTTGCGTTTTTTTTTTTGCAGGATATTTAGCATATCGTCACAAAGAAGCGCAGTTAGGAACTTATTCATATCTAGTGAAATCAACATCCGAAAATGACAAAAAATGGATTGAATCTTTATCAAGAGGTGGTTTAATTGTTCCACATGATACCTGGGTAGAAACAGTCACCAAATTATAAGATATTTTTTTTAAGCTATGTCGCGAACGTTTTGGTATACTCGACAGAGAAGACAAAGTTTTGAAATCAAACACATTTATTAAACATGAAATAACAAGGCAGTTGATCGAAAACAGTGGAGTACAAGCATTTCTCGCAATAACTCAGAGTTACACTCGGTAGGGTGACCATTAAGAACACCCCTGGAGGAAGAGGAACCAAGAGAATACACATATTTTCTGATACATAAAATAAACACAATATTCCTCACATTATACTTGACATTTATATACGACATTTGTATACTTTGAACATATACGACATTTTCATATAACATCATCAATGATTCGATGCTCACGAGGATTTGACAATTAACACCCTATTCGTTAGGTGGAAGACTAAATATATATAAAACTTTACCTCGTCTCTTTTAAATATAACATTTACAATTCTGTACCATGGGAAAGGATATCAGGATGGACTCTCGGCATAAACTCATCGAGATTCTTGCGCAGAACAAAATCCATAATGGTCGGGAAACTTGACTACACAACATCATGCTGGCGGAATTCGACATCTTGGTTGGTTACGGAGATTGGTTGATTCGTACCTTAGGACACAAGGAGGAGTCAGGCAAATACAAATCGCTGTAAAATGAGCTTTCCCTCTAGCCCTATTAGCGATTCAAGCCGACCAGTGAAAGAACCATTTTCTCTTTTCACAAGACTCATTATTCCATTACTACCAGGCTGATTCATTTAAAAACACGAGTGACTCATCTCTGAACCGAGCCAAACGACTCTACGCACAACTTGTCGAACTATGTTACATATTTTAATCACATCCTTCCACTTTCAAAATTAATCCACCTTTTCTTAAAATTCGCGATCATACGCGAATCAAACACACACGTCTACATTTCTCCACGACTCCTTCCACACTGCTTCCAAAATCCTTTTTCAAACGCGCGCGTGCGCAAAACCTGCAAGTTCCCAACTAGCGACTGAGAAGCGAAAATACAAAACTATTACTATTTTTCTGGAACATAAACACTTTTGCGATTTTAGAGTTCACTTCCCTTAAAAGTCAATGTAATTGAAAACATGTAGAAAAGACATCTATATTTCGAAATTGACACTTTCAATCACACAGAAATAAAACAATACTTTAATATACAATTTTAACACAGAGGTGTGAAAGCCTTATCACACTTACAGGGAAATTTTATTTCTAATTCAAGAAATATTTTAGAGAACCTCCAACTGAAAATAAAAGAACAGTTTCGTGAAATAGCTCTTGATGTTGTAAGAACATATACCAGAACCAGAACCTTCTTTCGAATAAGGCATATAAATGAACAGATGAAAAGAAACGCCATGAAAAGAAAAGCTGAAAGAATTTCTGGTCATTCACGTGAAGAAATGAAAAATAAGCAATGGAGAGAGAGCTTTAAATTTTAAGGTTCACTCATGACCTAGTAGTTAGGAATTGACGGGCTGCGTGTGTTAGGTTTTCATGGTTTTCCTAACATGTAACATAAATGTGACACAGCTTCCTTTAAAAAGTCCTCCATGAAGGCATTCCTCCTTTATAGAATGGCCATTTTAAAAATTATCCTTCTCTCCCATAAGGGAAAATCCGTAACCCAGTCATTTGATCACTGACCTTTGTAACACCAGAATTAGTTGAAAGATCGTGAGATCAAATCTAGTAAAGTCACTAAAAAGGTATTGGGAGATATACCCCCCCCCCCCCCTCCCAGAAACCTATCGAAAACTATTGAAGTTAGAAGGAAGGATATTAGGAGAAATAGGACACAACTCATTTCAATATCGCACCCCCCCCCCCCATTTTTTCTGTCGACGCCATTGATTAAAACCTACTGACTGGTTGGACGTGTTAGTTTTAATTGATTTTCAAACATATAGCGTAAATAAGGCACAATTTCGGTAGATGTTCTTTTATGAAAGGCATTTTCAAAATCTGGTCACAACTGAACTTATCTAATCAATATCTCGTTCTATCTCTTTACTTTTTTTAATTTTTAATTTTTTTTTTTATCATGAAGTACCCATATTCAAAAATTGCCTATCGTTATATGAAATCCAGTGCTCATTGAATTTCTTGAATAATTCAATTTTTTGACCATCATTAAACAATAATAATACATAATTAAAAAAAAACAATTGTACTGATCTTTTGTATCGTACAAAATACGATTTCTATATTTGTTCGCATTCGGAGAAGTCTTTAAATAATTGGATTTCGTACACATTTCAATTTCATTATGAAAAAAATAATAATACGAGCATTTTTCAGCCTGAAATCTTTAAGGACGTCACATATTTATTTATTTCTATAATTCTGAAAACTATTTTTGAATTACATTCAGCAAGTCATTCACTGTCTTCTAATTTATTTTATCATGTCAAGTCTACAAGCATGATATTTTAAAGCAGTTTGATAAAAATGGACAGGTTTTGTTGACTTATTATTCTAGTCTCAGATAGAATAATAGTGCCTTGTATTTTAGCTAAATCCTCCGATATTTTACTATGCACTGAGTAAAGAAAAACTAATAACAATTTTAAAATGCAGAAAATATTTTAGCATAGTTTAAACAGCTCAATTGCTAATGTCATCGTTAGAGATGCTTAAAAACAACTCTAACAATACAGTCCTAAATAAAATTTATCATAACTAGTTTTATTTAATATTATATTCTTACATATGAATAATGAAATGTAATCTATCATTTACTCGGTAGAAATGTCAATATACTATATGATGTATATTTAAATTAAGAAAATTGCTGCAGTAATTCAATGTATTTCTTATGACAGCAACGGGCTACGGACCTGTCTTTGGGACCAGTGACGTCAGGCGCGAAGGGAGGGGAGAATTCCAGCTGTTGGCGTACAATCTTTGGCCAACCTTACCTTTCACAAGGTCTATTGGTCCAATTCACGAGCTCTAGTGTCTATGCGACATCCCATGTTAAAAATGTTGCCAGAGGGTCCTATGGGAGTGCACCTTCTGAATATAGTATTCTGTGGACTGCGCATTGCTATTCAGAAGAGATTGAAAACATGACCACTGCATGTATCACGTGACTTATGGTCGAACACTCCCAGACTTGGCGACTTATTGCCGCGCTTGGCGCTTTAAATTTTTTTCACTGGAGTAAAATAATTTTTTTTCACTGGAGTAAAATAGTGCTGAATACCTCTTACGTTTCTGATGTATTTAAAAATACATATTGGTTAGGTCCTAACTGTATTTCACCTCGATGGGTCAAACATCAAGGTCTACAGAAAGGAACTTCTACAGAGAGGAACTCTTACTTCCATTTACTTTGGTCAAACATAAAGAGCTGCTCTAGGTCGAGGAAAAGGACATCCAGGATTTAGCGATTTATTGCCTAAACTGTGTAGTGTACCTTCTGTTTTTTTTTTTTTAACTTCTTTTAAAGACGATATTGATTGGGAACTTATTACACGTGTTATACGTTATAAAATTTTAAAGAATATGTATAAAGAAAAATACGAAATAGGATGAAAATATTTTTATTACCAAAGAATGCTATTATAAAACAAATGGAATTACAATGGTCCCATCAAACGAAAAAATGGGATACCAGACAGTATCACTGGTAGATAGGGGAAACTTAGGCAATTTCGTGATAAGGGAGAAACAGGTCATTCCACGATAGCTTAAATATAGTCCATTAACGTAATTATTGACATAAAATCGATTTTATATACTTCTAAATGTTCTAGGGTAGGGACATCCCTGAGATTATGGCATGAGACTCTCATGCAGTAGAATCAAACTCGGATCATTCGAGTGCAATTCCCGCGCGCTAACCATTGGGCTGTTCCACCCTTTTGTCTGTGTGTTTGGCGTATTCGACTTTCAAACATATGTGATTGTTTGCAAGAAAAGGATCTCAGTTGTTTAAAATTTGAAAATGAAGTTTAGTTTAGTGACTTGTTCTGTACAGCTTTTTAGGCTAATTCTAAAAAACAAAACAGCATATCTTTACTATAATTACAACCGTCTTACATATTTTGGATTATTAATTACTAGCCGCCTTCGGCGACCAGCCTGATCGCTACCTTTGAAAATTCTGATCGTGGCAAACTTGCTGGCGCGACCTACCAGAAAGGTGTAAGGTAACTATATTTGGACGGCCAAGAAGTGTCACCCAATTTAGATCGGAACCCAGTGGGGGAGGCATCCACAGGGACCGTACCCTCCTTCTTCTACCACAAACCTCTCGGAAGGACTTACGGACCCACATGTTTAACGTGTTCGTACTCCGCGTGAACACGGCGGCAGTTTTGGCAGTGGCGGGAATCGAATCTGGGCCTACCGAGTGCAATTCCCACGTTTAAAATATAACGTAATATCACCGCGACAATTTCCATAACTTTCTTTTTATTTATTTTTTTATTTCTTCAGTGTTTAAATTTTTTCATTGTGGTCCCAACCACCACCCGATGTAAACAATACATCGCCACAATTCAATTCATCATAATTAGCCAAAAACCTTATAAAAAGCAAATACTAATTCGGTTTTTAATTGTCCCTAGGCCAAAAACCGTACAAACCATAATTCAATCATTTAAATTTTATAATGAACATATGCTAAGCTCTTAATTCCATCATCCTCATTTTTTCCATCGTTTTATCATTTAAAATATCCATAAAATTAAGATATCCATTTAAAATATTCATAAATTAAAATATCCATATTAAATATCCATTTAAAATATCCATAAATTAAAATATCCATATCCATCATTTAAAATATAAATATAATAATTTCACCCGATGTATACAATACATCACCACAATTCAATACACCATAATTCAATCATTTAAATTTTATAATGACCATATGCTACGCTCTTAATTCCATCATTTAAAATAACTCGATCCGATTCACAATCTCCATGGAAACGGCGTGACGTCCCCGGCTGCGCACGCATGTGGTAGAAAAATCAGAACTTCCCGAGAAATCGCCGAGAAATTTAAAATCATTACTTCCTTAAAATCAGGATCGGGCTACTATTTATAATTATTTCTTGACCAGATTGGGCTTGTAAGAATGCCTGATGTTTGAGCCTTTTCAAAATGTAAATTATTAGTCGAAAATCTCGATACTTTTTCAGATGCGAGAATTTAAAAACGAAAATTCGTTTTTTTTTTTTAGCAGAAAGTGACTTTTGTTTTAAAATCTTTAAAACATATTAGAAATTGAAATTGAGATTTGAAATTGATATATTTTTACTCGCAATTGTCTGCTTTTTCCGGTCGTGTGATTTTTTTTTCTACGATGTCTAGATGGTGGAGAAAAAAAGGGGGAAAAAAGGTCGAAATCGCATAAAACATTAAATAACAACAACAAAATAAAAATTAAATCGGTTTTTACGTGTCATCTTTCCACTCCCCCGGGTCTCCGATTACCAAATTTCGTAGCTCTGTGACGCGCGGTCGCTAAGCCTATAGTGTATAAGACAGACACACAGACATTGCCTTTTATTATTTAAAGAAGCAAGAATATTAAAACCGAGAAAAACAGCTTGGAAGTTTTTGAGTTGATAGCAGGGTTAGCTAACCTCCATTTGTTTAATCTTGGTTTAAACCAAGGTTTATTTTAAGTCATTTTTTTTTTCGTTTAAACCATGGTTTTTCGGCGTTATTTTTTCGGAAGAAAACCTTGTTTTTTTTCCAACCCTGGTTGAGAGAAAACATAATAATATCTCGGAATTGTTAACACGCAGAGCACAATGAAAAAGTTTCCCATTGTTTTAGAAACATACGGCCACCTATATCTACTGAAAAGTAAAATGGGTGCAGTAGTCGGTATAATGGTTATACAAAGACATTTATTTTTAAATTTTAGCACTACAGAAAATATTATTATAAATTTATTTTCCCCACAACAAAAATAACATCAATGAATCGGTTTCGCGCTTGCCAGTTGTTTTTCAACATGGAACAGTTGATGTCTTCGACACCAGCAAAAACACACAGGACCGGTGCAGACGAGCAAAGTGCGTCACTTTTACAGTGGCGTCCTGTGACAGAAAGTTGACGACGCGTCCCACCAATACATTAATTTGAATTACACAATTTACACCCTAGATCTGGCATCAAGTTGGTGTCGGCAACACTTCAAAACAAGAAACGTGGGTTTCGACCATTGAGGTAGTATTATATCGAGGTAGTATTATACCACCGAGGTTATTAGTACCATCGAGGTAGTATTATATACTAACTCGTTGGTTTCGACCTGGTGCACATGAGCGGCGTGCGTCATTTTTACAGTAGCGCTCTGTGATATTAAGTTGACGCCGCGTTCCCAACGTTCGACGTCAGGGGCATGTGTCAAATAGAATGACGCGGATTTCTCTGGGACGATTTTCATGAAACTTTATATCCGGCTTTCTAGAACTAGACAGACTTTTTTGAAATTCGAATGAAAACTTTTTCGAGTGAAATTTCATATTTTTTATGGCAGTATTAGACAAAGGTTGCATAATCATGCATAAAAGGGTTTATTTATAACTCAATGATCACGAAACTTAACAGATTTAATCATTATAGTGATGCCACTCAGCTGATGAAGATTTCAGTAGTGAAAAAAGAAAATATCAGTAGTTTTAAGACTTTTTCAGTAGTCAGGTTAAGAAATGAAATGTATGCTCATATAATACAAAAATGCATATACATAAAATTATTTAAGCATATATATAATTATGCATTAATATATATATATATATATATATATATATATATATATATATATATATATATATATATATATATATATATATGTGTGTAAGTTTTTATTCAGTTAAAAATATATTCTATTGAAAACAAACAGTTTTGTTTGATAAAGCACAAGTTTTCACTAACGATAATAACAAATATTAACCTTTAATAAAGAAATAAAATATGACAATGTATTTATAGATGTGAATATATCAATTTTAATATATTCTTGCCAAAATGGTTGCTTTTTTATTTGCCAAAATCATTATTTTAATACCATTTTTTGGAAAATATCCCTTCAAAAGGTTCATACCCATTTTTCAAAATAGGAAATATGTATTAAGCAAAAATAATAAAAAAAATTAACCTTAATAGGTAACTAGAATTTAAAAATAAGCTAGTCTAGTCAATCTAATATTCAACATTTAGAAGGTAGATGGGAAAATATACTAATGGACTCTCGGCGATTCACGTGAACATATGCAAAAATAATTAGAAAAATAAACCCTTAATAATAGCCAAAATATGAAAAAAGCTAGTTTAATGAATCTAATATGTAACAGTTAAAATATGCTGATAGATGGAAACGATTTACGGGAGCATAAAGTGAATTGAGTAATCGCGCTATTTATGCGAAAATAACTAAAATATAAACCTTGATAATTTATCAGAATATAAAAATAAGCTAGTTTAGTCAACCTAATATGCAATATTTAGAAGATAAAGATAGATGGAAAAAGATACTAATCGACTCTCGGCGCTTCACGAAAACATAAACTGAATTGTTCAATTGCACTGTTTATGCGCAAATAATTATAAATTTGCCGTTCAGCGATTTATGCGAAATTTAACATACATTTATTACTTCCATGAAAAAAATAATGATCTTTTACATTCCACGCAGCGGTAAATCCCCACTGTCACCTTAATTTGATTGGCATTAACAAGCACGCGTCCGTAAATCCCCGTTGTCAAGTTAATTTGATTGGCATTAACGCCCATACGGCCGTAAATCCACGTTATTAAGTTGATTTGGTTGACATTACTGTGCACGCGGCAGTAAATTTACATTGGCCTTCACAGAAGACAATTTTCTAAAAGAAACTATGAAAATTCCGCAATCAGCAGTATGAGGACGTTTCCCGTAAAAACTACGGCGAATCCGTAGCAATCGGCATCTCCGTGAGTAGGTCGGCAAGTTGAAAATTCTCTGATTTTTCCAGAACTTTGAACAAAAAATCGATTTTCCCTGCAATTTCCCTGGCATTTTAGTCCACTTTCAAATTCCCTGCAAATTCCTGATTTCCAGAGTGAGCACGAATCCTGTTCGAAATAGTTTCACATGATGCTGTCATCTGATAAAACGCCAAATGTACAATTCAACGTTAAAAACGTTGTGCCGTGGATCTTATATATCATTTTTGCACTGTGGAAGAAGTCATTTTAATTTGTGTGCACCAGAATTTATTAATTTGTGTTTCAAATTTAACATCAAAAATTAAAAAAAATATATATATGTCATACATCGAGAAACTAGATCCCCTTTTCCCATTAACTGTTTTTTAATATGTGGTGCCATTTGTTATTATTCAACTCTTTTATGTTCCATAGCTTTCTAACGACATTTTTTTACAATTTTTAATTGCATATTGTTTCACAACAGTGTAAGTTCAATCGATCCATCATTCCCCTGAGAAAATAATGTTTATTTATGTTTAATCATGGTTAAAAGCTGTATATTTTCAAAATATCTCCATATAATAAGTTTGAGAACCTCCCCCCCTTCCCCCGATTTTGAGGGCCAAAATATATCCTAATCTTGCAGCCAACAGTTTGGTTCGATTTAGATAAATAAAAATACTTTTCTTACTTCTGTTTTAAACAATTCTTTCACAATCTCTTTTAGAGAATAATTTTTGTAGTATGAATACACAGGTTTATTCAGTTCTCGGCTTTGTAATAAGTACATTAAAGGACACAAAAGATAAATATTTCTGAACACTCACCTGAAAATAGAAAAGAGAGTATATAAGAAATTAAACGAAAATATCAAAGTTAAAATTCCACTGTAATGCAAATAGAATAATCAGGAAAATAAATTAAAAATTCTCAGAAATTTGATATCACATGACATTAAAGATTTATAAAATAATATTACTTAATATCATTTTATATATATTATGCTTATGGTTAACTTAATATTTAACAATTAATTGTATAATTTTAATAACACTTCTGATATTATATTTGGGCCCTAATATACAATTTGTAATCATCTCGCATATCTAAATGTTTGAAAGATCCCTCCCACTCGCACATTCTAAATATTTGAACAGCAAACTCTAAAACTTCCATCATACTCCCAAAGAAGCTATCATAATTAATCACTGATCATTTTCATTCTTATTAGAGTTAATAAGGTGTTATTAACTGTAATAACAATGAAAACGATGAGTTATTAACCATAAAGTGCATTGCAGCCAAGAAAATTGAACCAACATGTCGAAAATGTTTCATCTGGCTAGACCTTCATTACCCTTCGTCAATTTTGCATATCAATTTTGGATTATATTTATATAGTATTGTTTTGAATTGCCTACACCCTTATTTTGAATCAATTTTGTGTATGATTAAAATTACTTTCTAATTTTCAGTGCGCCATAATTTTGTAGAGGAAGATACGGAAAAACTTTTTTTCTTTATTTAATTTATCTAAAAATGATTTTTAGGATTTTGTCTAAAAACCTTTGAAAGTAAAGGACAACTACCTCTGCTTCCAATGGTAAGGGAGTTTTTTTTTTTTTTTTTTATACACTCTTTTAACCCTTTGACTGGCCGGTTGTCCAAATAGTTGCTAAGTCCTCAGGATGAGTCGGACGGTCTGGGTCTTCAACCCTTTGACTGGTATGTTTCTTACTTTCCCTACAATACATGGTAATGTATAGGAAAAGTTTGGGAATCATATCAAAAATCGCAACTAACAGAGCTTCCTATTTTTAACGTCACGTCTCTGTGTGTGTCTGTCTGTGCAATGTATGCATCCACTCTAGCTGGAAAACTAATTGGCCAAATATCACAAAATTTGGTAGATATGTCACTTGAGGGGAACCCTGGTGCTAATTAGATTTTAGTCCGAAAGAAAAAAAAAAAATAATAATAAAATTTTTTTTTACGAAATGGCTCGCAAAAATCGCACGTATTCACTCCAGCTGCAAAACTAATCAATCAAATTTAACACAATTTAGTAGATAAGTCACTTGTGGGCTACCCTGGTGCTGATTAGATTTGGGAACAATTCGGAAAATAAAATAGCCAGCCTTTTTGCGAAACAAAAATCCTCAAAATCTATAATAAAAGACTACATATACTCAAATATACCAGTTAAATGCATGTTTTATACGCAATTTTTGACGATGGAAGGATTAAGACCAACCTCATAGCTTTCGGACGAATTATTCTCGATATGTTTTAGCTTTCCGTATTTTTGCCATGTCGTCTTATAAAACATAATATCGTAAACATAACATATTAAACATATCCAGCCGCCATGAAAACGAAAATTGAATTAAAACTGCGAATTCAGTGACATTTTAAATAATTACCTATATTATTTTGTGCTCAATTTAATGAATTTCACAATTCATTAAATTTCTCAATTTAATAAATTGTAAAAGAAAGAGAAAATGAATTTATGCCTGTCGGGAAAGTCATGTACTGCTTACATCATATTTTTAATCTTTTGACTGGTATAAATGTAAATGTACGTTTATACCAGTTAAATGGTTAAACTTCTAAAAGTATCCGTTTATCGAATGGTTGCAGAATTAGTTGCGTAAACGATGGTTGCAGAAATTTTTAGGATTTAATTATACACCATTAAACCGAATTTTAAAGAACTTTGAAAACCGTAGAAGATCTTTCAAAAGGCAGAAAGTATAAAACATTTCCCGAACATGTAATTTCATGACAACTATTACGAAAGAAACACTTACCGAACAACAAATTACAAATCTACATTACAAATGCGGTTACGAAACAATTACAAGAGGTAAAAGTGACTACACTTTTATACATGCTAATCACTATACTCATATAAAAGGTGATGGCAGTTAAATGACAGCCATTGAAACATGAATAAATTCAAGATTCTTAATGGTTGAATAATGAAATTCATACAGTGAAATAATAAATCATTTTATAACCCCATTTTAATAAACTTCCGAGTAAAAAATGATAAATACAATAATTTCAGTAAATTTTCTGCAAATCAGCATAATTCTATATTATCGCATGTCGATTTACTTTCTTAATTTCTAATAATTTCCGTTGCAAACGACGTTAATGATCACAAGCGAAAATTACAGAAACATTTCTGACATAAAAACTATTTTTGCTTGTCACAGAGTTCGTTTCTTCTTTGTTTGTTAGACTAATAGTCGGTTTCTGTTGAACGACAGATAAGTGCGGAGGAAGAAATTTTGCGTAGGTAAAGGGTGGACGTGGTCCTGCTGCCAAAGGAGTGATGCCTTTATATAGAACTAGGGCATTCAGTACCGGGACAAAAATTTAAACCGGTATGTCGGAAGTTTAATATTCAAACCCGTGCATTTTTTCAAATATTAACACTTTGTTAAGGGACAAATTTAAACAAAGTTTAAGGGAAAATACGAGAATAATATTATAATTTAATTTAAAAGAAAAGGTATTTTTATCTATGTAAACTTACATATTAAAACTTACATATGTGTTTGTGCAGTCTGTAGCTTTAAGTCCAAGCGGCGTACGGCTATGAAATTTGGTACACTGGTACTTGTGGACCCTATCCTCGGGGTTAATTTTTTTTAATTTAGAATTAAATTCTTAGTTATTTTATAGGCTATAATTTTCTTTGCGATTGTTAAAACTTCATAAAACGTATGGAGAAAAATGCTTCTCAAATTTCATTCGAGGCACAGCGGTAAGATCATAAATAAAACTCTCGCAGATATAATAATAATCACATTATTACCTGTCTCGCTGCTAAAAAATAAATTTCCCACTAAAGTAAAAAAACAAAAACAGAAAGAACATTTTTGGAGTGCGAGTCTCCACGCTTTTTTTTTTTTTTTTTTTTTTGTACAACAATTTTCACGGCGTTTAGTTATTTTGGATTGCAATTATTATCAAAACATATCCTAAAAATAAAAAGTTCCGTCTTCCTCCATCCCTCTGGAAGAAAATCCGGCATGCGGTGCCATGGGAATATTATCAATGAATGTTTTTTCTTTCTTTCTTTCTTTTGGAGCGGTAGTTTTGGTTTCACAATTTTGATTGTTTTTTAATATTTTACTGACTGACACGAAACCTAAATTGTAGATTGAATTGTAGTTCTCATACTCTCGGATCCTAATAATTTTATTTTGAACATGACAGCGTAGAATGCGATGACCTTGAATGATATGTTTTATGGAGAGATAAAATGACCTATATGTAGCAATAACAAACTTGAAGCATCGTAAAACGTTTCTGACTGTACCGCGGGACGAGCAAAGCATGGGTAGAATAACAACTAAGGACAATTGCATTAACTGTAATCAGAGAGCCCATTGGTCGAGATTGTCACATGCATACCAAGTCCAAGTTCGGTGACAATGAAAAAGAGGCCCGATAGCCGAAAAAAAAGATCCATGAATGCTTAGTAATAAGTTTAAAAATCTGATGTGGGCAACACATGACTTTCCTTATATAATGTAATGAATTTATTAATTTACAGTAAAAAAATAGTTTTTCTTATAGTAGATACTAATATTCTTTCCAAGATATTGAATTTTCGACAGTTAGTCGTCATTTTCATTGACTTAGCGCCATTTTTATCCATTTGGCGAGATTTTCGTTAATTT
Source organism: Amaurobius ferox (assembly GCA_951213105.1). Lineage (NCBI taxonomy): Eukaryota > Metazoa > Arthropoda > Arachnida > Araneae > Amaurobiidae > Amaurobius > Amaurobius ferox. The sequence goes on from OX578148.1 coordinate 93,003,458, forward strand.
GGCAACATTTCAAAAAGTAGCCAAGATGGCGCCATTCCGCCAAAATCTCACCAAGCGTTATGGACGAAGAAATAAGTTGTTCTTACAGCAGATAAATGACTATTGGCGTTCAAATGCAAAAGTATTACTCAGAGTATCTTTTTTCATGAATGGAACGAGCTACATCCACGAGAATGAAGTCATCCAATTTATCGCATGGTATTACATATGAAAAGTGAACATGTTTCTCAATAGGAAATATTTTTTTTTCATTTTATATGACTTTTTAATAAATTTTTTGAAAAATGTGCAATATCTCGAGAACGGCTCATGTTAGCGTTCTAAAATTTATGTCAATCGTTTTCTAATGAAAAATTACATAAGAAATGTCTATTTGCGTAACTTTATTAGTGGTTTTGATTTTTTGACGATTTTTTCAAAATTTTATTCGAAAATTCAGGGGGGTTCTGAACATTCGATTACGTATAAAAACAATAGGCTTCCAGTGTTTACGGATTGTGATTTTTGTACCAAATTTGGTTTGAATCGGTCCATTCGTTCGTCAGTTATCGTCTCCACAGATTCACTGACACACACACACACACACAGAGACATCACTTCAAAAATGTTTGATTCGTGATCAGGGATACTTGAAACGTGCTCTCTCGTCGAAAACTCGATTTCGAATTTTCGACCCCGTCACAATACTTTCCTTATACATTATGTATATAAGGAAAGTAAAAAGTGCATGAAGGATGCAACAGGTTCATATAGTCAACCCAGGTCGATAACTGACCGGGCGGACATTTTTTTCCTCCTCATTTTGGAATATGGTACCCTTGTTGATCGCATTTAATTTCTCCAAAATCGTTTAAGTTGTAGTAAATAAACCAATGAAGTAAAATAAAATAGTTTTTCATCTTTGGTATTCTTAATCTCAAAAAATTCAATAATTGTAAATACCCATTGAAGATTTTTATTCATGAAAAGAAGCATTCGAAACAAGTAGGATCTAGTCTACTTCTTTTGTACATTATATCAGAGGTAATGAAGAGTCGCCCATAAAAATTTTCTGGCGGTGTTGTGATAAAATACTATATATGCTTAGGGGGGGGGGGGGGGGGGGCACCACACGAGAGGTGTCAAGGGGTTTAGATCACCCGATTTTTTTAGGGAGGGGAAGATCTGAACCCTTCGCAAGGAGGGGAAAATCAAATATAGATGGGGAGGGGGCATAATTTGCAAGGGCGACTTTGGTTCGAATATGGCTAGAGTATATCGAACGTGCTTCCGTCTGAATTTGTTTTATTATCTGAATAATCTGTTTTTAGTTCAAGTCTTCATAGTTTTGAGTCGTCTTCTTTTTTTAAATATTTTTTAGATTTTAATTTATTTTTATGTTGTGATTGGTTTTGTGCTTTTTCACATGGTGTAAAAATGTTTTTCAACGATCTAATGTTTTGTAAATAAATAAATAAATAAATAACCTTTTTATAGGCGGCATCCTAGCCAATATGTACAACGTCAGCAAGAAAATTTGCTATGAACCACAATTATGTGAACGTCTGAAGAGACCGCCAAATTTAGTCTTACCACACAGGCGGCATTGAATTGTTAAAGATTAAGCTCAGGCTGAACGAAGCTGCAACGGTCAAGTTCATACTCCCAGAACCCACCTATAGCTTCCAAAATTTCGCAAAAGGCGAAGCCCGCAAAATTATGGTACATAGCAAAATTTTTTGCTGTCGTTGTAGATATCAGCTATTTCATTAAACGAGAGCATAAAATGCGGAAACCAGCCCTGACATCTATAATGTTATCTATACCCTTACAAATTTACCTTTAAAATGCAAGATGAATCTTGAATTGGGTGTACTGTATTGACTATACAGACATCCTGTGACTATGCAGTGTTCCAGGAATTATGATAGTTCTCCATGGACGTATAGTAAGGCTTACCATACGTCCCGTTTTGATAGGGATTGTCCCGATTTAAAGGTACGTCCCAAAGTCCCAGCCGGTTTGTAATTTTGTCCCAGTTGGAAGGTACATCCCAAAGTCCAGGCTGGTTTGTCATTTTGTCTCGGTTTGAAATTTATCTTTTAGAATAAAATTTTGATGGGAAAGACCAATTTTTTATAAAAAATTGAAAACAGCAAACATCCCGTTAAAAAGTTCACGCTAGCAACAAGTATACGAATGGTAGAAATTAAATGATTAATGTTTTATGTTTCAGATTTCTCCTGTATTCAATAAATATTTTTATTTATTTATTTTTTATTTTGTCCCGGTTTGGAAACCAATTTATATGGTAAGCCTATCTATAAGAAAAATTATATGGAAATCTTAAACTTCAAATTAATATAGCTATTTACAAAAAAAAAAATCTCTCTGTTCTATATTTTAATATATTGCATCTACACATAAAATTTTATAGCAAAACATGCATTTTGCGATATCATGTCCATATACTGCATGGGCACAAAACACACAGACTCTCAGACGGATATATTTTCGAGAGTTCAAAAATTACAGTTCTTAAAACGCGAATTTCTGTTAAAATCTTGGATTCGAATGTTCTTGGGAAAACCCCCAGAAAAAGCATTATTTTCCCTATACAATGGCTTAAGAAAGTAACATTTATCTTAAACATATATCTTAACTAGCCATTTACACCCACGCTTCACGTTGGCGAAATGGCTAGTTGTCATTATATGCGACATCCTAACACACTTAATAAAAGTTCTGAACATTGTTACGACGTACCCTCTTGAATCGTGGGTGTATTTGCAAGATACAAAGATGAGTCAGAATTTCCGGATAACTAACGCTTTATTAAAAGCATCAGTAAGAGTATAAACAATAACAATATACAGTTAAATAACTCTCTGGCTATCTTGTAAGGTCCCACAACAACTGTCAGATACAGTAAAACGGTCATTAAATGCTTCTATTAATTCATAAAAAAAGACGATTATATTGTCAAAACACATATGTATTTATTCACGCGTCACTTTTACTCGTATCACACCCTAGCTCATTCTAACTGAACGATGACTAACTTAACCCTCTGTAGGAAAGTTCTAAATAAACCGACTAACTCCGGAAATCGACGTAGGGCCTCATACAAATTATGGGTCGGTTCTCCTACAAACATTTATTAGAGCCCCCCCCCCCCCACACACACACACACTTTATGCTTGATTTTACCCTCTGTATAAATTTTTTATCTTCGAAAAAATTATTGGGGATCCGGAACACTACACAAGTCGAGTTTCCGAAACTCGCCGCGAGTTGATAATATTTCGCCAAATTTGTAGCCAAGGCTACAAAATTTGTCGCAAAGGTCAAGCACCGGACCTTCAAATAATAACAATGGTTGCCTGTAAATGCTGTTTTTCCTTGGGGATAGGCAATACGCTGTAAAAACATTTTAAGCGGTATTCGTAACAATATAAACCGCTTAAAATGCAAGCATAAGATGATGCTCATTTAGCTCAGTTAGTATGGAAATTTTGGTAAAAGATAAGATTTCAAGAAAATGCGAATTTTACGTTTAGCTATTTTCAAGTTATTTTTTGAAGAATGCTGGGAAAAAAAACCCTGGAGATTCATTTAAAAAGAAAAAAAAAATCAACATTTTAGATTTTACCCATTACTTACAAGTCAAGCCCTACATGTATGCAAAGTTTCAAGTTTCTATACCCTCAGCAGTTTGGACTGTAAATTCATTAGTGAGCCAATCTCACTCAGATATGTGATATAGATTTATGAATAAAATGGTAGAAAAACTTAATTAAACTTAATTAATTATTATTCGAAACATAATACTTTTCCTAATACCATGAGAAAGTAAATATACAAATAATAGGAGATTTAGACTTTTGTGTATTTGGTTTCAAACAAGGATTTATAGTTAAAATGATTTTTAATGAGACACTTTTTACACTGGAAGTAAAAGGGGTGAAATATTAGTTCAAAACGGAACGCCACTGATTACGGAGACGCTTTGCCGAGACGAATTAGAACACTGATTAAAAAAAACAAAACATCACAAGATCCATAAATGGTCTGCAGATATTTTTTCTCTACACAATGACTCGGCTAATTGGATCAGCGAGTTCCACAGGATCGCGACACAGTCGTGTCACGCTCAGCAGTGTTACACAACAATGTGAGTTATTAACCAATTAATTAATAACGGGTAAACAGCGCAATTTAAGGTCTACGTTCTCCTGGGTCACATACAAAACATTTCAGCTTTACATACTTGCTATAAAACATTCCCATTTCAGATTTTCGAATATGCACATATATAATATCTTCATTTACAATTCGCGGATTACACTCTTTACTTTTTGAAATTTTATAATTCTCACTTAAAGAAAGAAGCGACATCTCCCGTGCTGAGACAATAAAAAGACAGAAGCACAGCTTACAAACTACTTATCATTCTATAAGCAACGGGGCATAGAATATTCTAAACGAAATATCACTCTTCCATTAATTCAAATAAACGAAATATTTGCAACGCTGTAAAAATATAATTATAAAATGACTATTAAATAAAATGTTTCATCATTTACGATAAAATCTAAAACTATAAAAATTTATGCATAGAATATTCTAAAAGCAGCTGTCTATGAAAAGAAAAGAAAAAAAGCTTACTATTCTATGCATAGAATATTATAAACAAAGCTGTTAACAAATACACTAATATTGCCACTCAGTAATAAAAAATAAACAATTAAAATTTTTATGTTGCTAAAACAATACATGCAAATATATAGTAGTACTATATGACAGACGATAAAAAAATTCAAATAAAAGAAACTCAATTCTTCTATACTACTTACAGCAAAGTAAAAAAAGTTTATTTTTACTTTCCCTGCGATACATGGTAATGTATAGGGAAAGTATTGGAATTATGTCGAAAATCGCAACTCAAGATTTCGACGGTTAAAAAAGTTTATTTTTACTTTCCCTGCAATACATGGTAATGTATAGGGAAAGTATTGGAATTACGCCGAAAATCGCAACTTGAGTTTTCGACGGATCTACACGTTTCGGGACTTCTAGAACATGAAAACACTATTTTTAGCGTAACGTCTGTGTATGTGTCTGTCTGGGCAATGTATGTATCCACTCTAACTCAAAAACTGATAGACCAAATTTGATAAAATGTGGTAGGTAAGTCACTTGTGTGTGACCCTCGTGCTAATTAGTTTTTGGTGCGATTCGGGAAAAAACAACTCGCCTTTTTTTGCGAAATGACTCGCAAAAATTGTCTGTATCCACTTTAGCTGAAAAACTAGATCACATTTCACAAAATTTGGTAGATAAGTCACTTGTGGGTTAACCTGGTGCTGATTAGTTTTGGTACGATTCGGAAAAAAGTAACCTGTCCTTTTTTGCGAAATGGCCCGCAAAATCGTCAAAATCTAAAATAAAAAAGTACGTATGCTCAAATATATCAATTAAATGCTTGTTTTATACATAATTTTTAACAATGAAAGAATAAGACCAACCCCATTACACTAGGGCTAGCCGTTTTCAGAGATACTTTAGTTTTTTCGCATTTATGCTGGGCCACCGTTGAAAAAAAAGTCCAGTTACCAACTGAAAACGAAAATTGAATTAAAAGTGCCAATTCAGTGTCATTTTAAATAATTGTGGGCGTTATTTGTGCAATTAAACTCAATATAATGAATTATTGAAGAAATTTCAGAGAACGTAAATATGAGTCTGCAGAGAAAGTCATGTGCTGCCCACGTCAGATTTTTTTTTTTTTATTTCGTTCATTTATAAAGCTTCCATAATTTTATAAATTCAGGCACAAACAACGATGGATTTTGAATCGCATCTATTGCAGAGATGCTCGGAAAACGATTAGGTTACGTTAGTTTAGAAATTCAATTAACGATTGGGACCGGATTGGAACACATTGACGCACGAAACAACAGGACATGAAGACATACAAACAGATAGAAAATCAGACGGACTCATAAATTTTAAATGGAACCGCATCAAGGCTGCCCATGTCCAGCCAAATTTCATGAAATTTCTCACAGCCGTTCTCTCTTGATGTTGAGAATACATGGATTTTAATTTTATTTATACAGATTTTTCTGTATGACAATCAATATTACAGCGGAATAAACTATATCTTCTTATGAACTTCTGTTTGCAAGTTGTTCTTAAAATTCTGTTTTTTAAATATATAAATTGGCAACAAATCAGCTTCATCGATAATCATTCAGGCGATTTGCGATATTAATATATGCATTTTATTTTAAAAACTTTTACACGCATAACGAACTTCCGGCTATCAGTTTCTTGGATTATACGTACATAACTGTTATTGTTTCGATAATTACCACTGTTTTCTACAGGATATAATGCTACGAATATTTTAAATTTCGAATAATGTTTGGTTAAATTATGCTATTCATTTGAAACATAATGTATAAAAATGAAATGTTATTGCGATATGTACATTTGTTCTTAAGTTATCGTGTCCACACAATACAAACATCGAAACGCACGTATTAAGATCGAAAAACACATATTTCCATCTTAATTCGTGCTTTTCGATCGCTGCCCCGGGTTTTGAGTCATTACCCAGAAACTTGTACATTTTTATAGCGCGTCTAAACGGGGCCTCCGCTCGAGAGAGGGGGCCGTGGCAGTCAAATTAGTGACGTCACGAAAAACGATCCACGGTTGGCGAAACGATCCCGTTCGCTCAGTTTGCGAGTTTAAAGCTAGTTTTTAAAAATATTTTAATACTTCTTTTTAGCTATACCTGACAAGATTTTCAAAAAGAGGTATGTATGTTTGTCTGTTACATACACAAAAAAAAATGCAATTAATTAAAATTTAATGAGCACATATTGATTTAATGTTTAAAATAATAAACAGGTCTTTTACTGACAACTTCCCTTACATATATGTAAATTTTTTATTATTTTATGTGTTGGATTTTTTTTTATTAATTTAAAACACTAAAATATACTACAAAAGAACACAGCAAGTCAAATTCCATGTCGCTACGATTAGTGGAACCTGGTTAGCTAGGGCCTCAAAGGTTTGAAAAGCGACAAATAAAGTTAAGTTTAAAGTTAAGTGATTGTAAAAAGGCGTGATGGATGGACAGACAGACGAACACTTGGAAGTTAATACACATACTGAATATTGTACTGTAGATATTTTTACAATTTGATTGAGCTATTTATAATTCTTTTAATGGCTCTAAAACTTAAGAATCACGACGCACCAATGAATAAAGAATAGATACTGTATACAAAAGAATTAAGAATGGATACTGTATACAAAAGAATAAATACTCTATCTTTCATGTCATTTTTAATCTCCCCGCATTAGCAGTTCATATTGACTGTGTCAAATTCAATCTTTTGTGTCAGTGATGGCACAAAGGTAAACATCTATTCAAACAAGCCAACACAGTTAAAACAAAACTTCACTTAGTAAAAGGCTGAAAATACCCCAGGGGGCAATATACTTCAGTGATTACATTGGCAGACGAAATAGGTAACCGTTTAGCCCGAGATACTTGGCAACGTGACAAGAATTCATTTACGTCAAAAAGTGAATCTTACAGAAGAAATTTAGGAAATTGTATTAATTTAAGGCTTATAAGTTGTGCGAAGCAAAAGTGTAAATTATTCCCAGACCTTTAAAACTCTCCTTTAGTAGACTGATACATTACAATACATTACACAAGACGTGATGCTAAAAATAGATAACAGTATTCTACAGTGCCCTAAAAGTGTATATCAGTCGAAAAGTCGAGTTCAAAATTTTGATCCGTTTTCAAAACTTTCCCTGATTACCATTAATTGTAAGGAAAGTGAAAATCTGATGTGAGAAGCACATGACTTTCCCTGCAGACTCCTATTCACGCTCTCTTTATTTCTTCAATAATTCATTATAGTGAGTTTAATTGCACAAAATAATGCCCATAATTATTTAAAATTACACTGAATTTACACTTTTAGCTCGATTTTCATTCTCATTTGGTAACTGGACTTATTTTCAAAGGTGGCGTATCGAAAATGCGATAAAACTAAAATATCTCGAGAACGGCTAATCCTAGTGTAATGGGGTTAGTCTTATTCCTTTCATTGTTAAAAATTACGTATAAAACAAGCATTTAATTGATATATTTGAGCATACGTAGTTGTTTATTTTAGATTTTGTCGATTTTTGCGGGCCATTTCGCAAAACAAGGCAGGTTCCTTTTTTCCGAATTGTACCAAAATCTAATAAGTACCAGAGTAACCCACAAGTGACTTATCTACCAAATTTTGTAAAATTTGATCTATTAGTTTTTCAGTTAAAGTGGATACAGGCAATTTTTGCGGACCATTTCGCAAAAAAAGGCGGGTTCTTTTTTTCCGAATCGTACCAAAAACTAACCTGCACCAGGGTCACACACAAATGACTTGCCTAACAAATTTTATGAAATTTGGTACATTAGTTTTTGGGTTAGAGTGGATACATACATTACACAGACAGACACACACACAGACGTCACGTTAAAAATAGTTTTTTCGTATTTTAAAGGTCCCAAAACGCGTAGATCCGTCAAAAACTCGAGTTGCGATTTTCAGCATGATTTCAATACTTTCCCTATATATTACCATGTATTGCAGGGAAAGTAAAAAGAAGGAAATTTAAATCTGCTGTGAAATTCAGGTGCTGTCCACATCAATATTTCTTTTCCTACAATATATGGTAATACATAAGAAAAGTATTGAAATAGTGTTGATAATCGGAATACGATTTTTCGACGGATCAGCCCATTTCGGACACTTTAGAACATGAATCCACTAATCTTAGCGTGACGTCGATGTATGTGTCTGTTTGCGCAATGCGTGCACCCACTAAAGCTAGACAATTTTTCGACGATATTTTACAAAATTGAATAAGTAAGTTACTTGTAGGTCGCCCTGGTGTTGATTAGATTTTGGTATGACTCTAAAAAATAGAACCAGCCATTTTTTTCTGAAAAATAGAACCAGCCATTTTTTTCTGAAAAATAGAACCAGCCATTTTTTTCTGAAAAATAGAACCAGCCATTTATATAACTTTTTGCAAATGATCTGTAAAAAAAAAGTAAATAACCTGAAGTAAAAGATTCAATATGCTTAAATGTATTGAGCAAATGCTTGTTTAGATGTAATTTTTGACGACTAAACTAGGACCAACCCCATTATTCTAGAACGAACCGTTCTTGAGATATTTAGTGGTTTTCGGAATTTTGAGGATCTGACGATATTTTCCACCGTAGTTAAAAACTATTCATTGAAATTTTTTAAACTTTGGTAGTTAAGACTACACTGGTACTGATTAGATTAATATGATTGAGAAAAATATAACAGACCATTTTTCGTGAAATGGCCAGCAGATATCGTCAAACAAAATATTAAATAAAAAATCTGATGTGGGCAGCACATGACTTTCCTTATATAATGCAATGGATTTACTACTTTTACAGTAAAAAAAATAGGTTATTCTCATAGTAGATACTTATATTCTTTCCAAGATATTGAATTTTCGTCAATTAGTCGTCATTTTCATTGATTTAGCATCATTTTTATCCATTTGGAAACATTTAAAAATGTCGCCAAGTTGGCGACATTCCTCTAAATTCATCGCCAAAATCCCGCCAAGCGTTATGGATGGAGAAATAAGTTATTCTTATAGCAGATATTGGATTATTAGACTACTGGCGTTCAAATACAGAAGTATTACTCAAAGTATCTTTTCTCATGAATGGAACGAGCTAGATGCACGAGAGTGATGACACCAAATTTATCGCATGATATTACATATGAAAAGTGTACATGTTTCTCAATAGTTAATATTTTTTTTTAATTTATGGGATTTTTTTATAAATATATTTGAAAGATGTGCAATATCTCGAGAACGGTTCATGCTAGCGTTCTAAACTTTATGTCAATCGTTTTCTAAGAAAAAATTACATAAGGAATGTATATTTGCGTAACTTTATTAAATGTCTTGGTTTTTTAATGATTTTTTCAAAATTTCACTCGAAAATTTAGTGGCGTTCTGAACATTCGACGGCGTTTAAAAAAATAGGCTTCCAGTATTCACGAATTGTAATTTTTGTACAACATTTCATTCGAATGGCTCTATTCGTTTGTGAAATATCGTCTCCACACACACACACACAGACATCACTTCAAAAATGCTTGATTCGTGATCAGAGATGCTTGTAACCTCTCCCGTCAAAAACTCGAATTCGAATTTTCGACTCAGTCACAATACTTTCCACATACATTATGTATATAAGGAAAGTAAAAAAAAAAATAGGTTATTCTTATAGTAGATACTTCTATTCTCTCCAAAATATTGAATTTTTGTCAATTAGTCGTCATTTTCATTGATTTAGTATCATTTTTATCCATTTGGCGTGATTCTCGTTAATTCGGGAACATTTAAAAAGTCGCCAAGTTAGCGACATGCCACCAAATTCGTCGCTAAAATCTGGCTAAGCGTTATGGGCGGAGAAATAAGTTATTCTTATAGCAGATAGATGACTATTCGCGTTCAAATACAAAAGTATTACTCAAAGTATCTTTTCTCACGAATGGAACGAGCTAGATTAACGAGAGTGGTGTCACCCAATTTATCGCATGATATTACATATGAAAAATGAACATGTTTCTCAATAGTTAATATATTTTTTTTAATTTACGGAATTTTTTTATAAATATATTTGAAAAATGGGCAATATCTCGAGAACGGTTCATGCTAGCGTGCTAAAGTTGATGTCAATCGTTTTCTAAAGAAAAATTATATAACACATGTCTATTTGCGTAACCTTTTTTTAAAGGTTTTGAATTTTTGATGATTTTTCAAAATTTCACTCGAAAATTTAGGGGGCGGGGGTTCTGGACATTCGATTGTGTTTAAAAACAATAGGCTTCCAGTATTCATAGATTGTAATTTTTGGACCAAATTTCATTCGAATCGCTCCATTCGTTCGTGAGATAACGTCTCCACACACACACACACACACAGACATCACCCCAAAAATGTTCGATTCGTGATCAGGGATGCTTGAAACGTGCTCTCCCGTCGAAAACTCGAATTCAAATTTTCGACCCCGTCGGGGCGCGGTAGCCCATTGGTTAGCGCGCTGGAGTTGCACTCGGTAGGCTCGGGTTCGATTCCAGCCACTGCCAAAACTGCCGCCGTGTTCATGCGGAGTATGATCACGTTAAACATGTGGGTCCGAAAGTCCTTCCGAGAGGCCGGTGGTAGGGGAAGGAGGGTACGGTCCCTGTGGATGCCTCCCCCACTGGGTTCCGGTCTAAATTGGGTGGCACTTCCCGACCGTCCAAACAGTTACCTTACACCTTTCTGGTAGGTCGGACGGTCTGGGTTTCAACAACAACATTATACCATGTATATAAGGAAAGTAAAACATTAAATATGTTGAAATGTATTAATTAAATCTCAGTTTTATACGTTATTTTCAACGGCAAACAAATAAACCCAACCCCGTTACTCCAGGATGAAGCGTTTTCGAGATATATAACCTTTTCTTGACTTTGAGGATCTGGAAGCGTTTTTAAAATGCGTTAAACTATCTACTAATGAAAAAGAAGACGTATGAAAACTTCAAATTGGATACAAGTCATTTAAGGCAATTAATCTCAGTTTAATGGCGCATGACATAGAAAATGGATTTAACTCTGTAAGGAAAGTCGTGTACTGACCACATCAGATTTTTTTTGGGGACTGTATCCTATGTCTACCATCATGCATAGATAAAGAACTGCATTAAGAAGACCCCACCCAAAGTTCTCAGAAAAGTGAAGAGTCATATTGCGTGTCCTCAAATACAGTTAGCAATTAAGTTAACCGAACAGAAGTGAAAAAAGAAATGTTTGAAAACAATTACTTGATAAGACATACGCCTTATTTAAGATAAGCTCGGAGCAAGTTTCATCTTACAGAAAGGCAGTAAAGTAGAATTATTATAAATCGCATAACACTTAAGTATATGTAAAACTGTAAAAATTTAGGATGGTTTGATATTTAAATTTCGCGGGATGTAAACTGCACCACTCAGCATTCATCAAGCTACAGTTTGCGAGTTCGATTTCCGGTCGGATGGTTATGAAAACTTGTGCATGTTAGGTTTTTCCAACATGTATGATCCTCTCATCGTCTGAAGCGCGGAATTCACCAAGAAATTATGGCTCACGGTTGATGATGGATGATCAGTTGAGCACTTTCTTGCTTTTATGCAATGCATTGTAATAGGGTAGAAGTAACTTCACTGTTATAACGTAAAAAAGTGCAGAATTGTGCTTCTGGTATAAAACTCAGCATAGGTGGACAGGTTTGTACATGCACTCTGGTAGGGTAGCAACAATGTACAATATTAATGCATTGTTCTTTTTCTTTTCAGAGGTAAATGTACTTTAATTACAGAACGTTACTTTGCGCAAAAACAATAATAAATGTAATATGCGGCGTAAATGAATTGTAGTAAGCATACGATCGTTTCGAAAGTATACGATGGGTTTTCTTCGTCAATGCGAGCAGGTCAAGTGTTACCCACTAAATGGACTAAACCATCAATATAAAGCTGCTTAAATGAGTAGAAATAAGTAGTGGTGGTGCCACCTGGTGAGAAGGAAAAGGAATTGGTAAAACTAGAAACAATGTATACAAATACTTGAACAATAAAGTCAGAAAAGGGGGGGGGGTTGAGAAAATAGGGAAATTAGACATAAAGAAGTACAGCTTCAGTATAAATATTTTTGGAGTGATTTTTTGCACGAATTGCGGAAGACCCGGGCAACCCTGTTTTGTTTCTGGCATTCTAGCAACCCCGCCTCCTGTTAGCTTCTAAAATTTTCCTCAATGTTCTATCGAGTTTGTGCGAAAAAAAAAAATCATGTGTGGAGAAAAGAATTGATTGTTTCAATCAATTTTTGGAAGTTGTTAGAGACATTGGCATAATCCAGACCAAAAACTTTAGAAGGGAAATTTTCAATTTCTAGGTTATTTTATCCGTTTTTTGATATGTTGTTGTTGAGACCCAGACCGCCCGACCTACCAGAAAGGTGTAAGGTTGTTTGGACGACCGGGAATTGCCACCCAATTTAGGCCGGAACCCAGTGGGGGAGGCATCCACAGGGACCGTACTTTCCTTCCCCTACCACCCTCTCGGTAGGACTTACGGACCCAGATGTTTAACGTGATCGTACTCCGCGTGAACACGGGGGCAGTTTTGGCAGTGGCTGGTATCGAACTCGGGCCTACCGAGTGCAATTCCAGTGCGCTAACCACTGGGCTACCGCGCCCCCGTTTTTTTTATATGTGCTATATTTAATTTTTTGTATGGTATTTATGTTCTTTCATATTTTTCCTGATCAATGTAACTTTTTAAAAATTATTTTACTTCAATGTTTCCATTCTTTTCACGCTAAGTCTAAAATGGCGTTCGAGAACAATTTTCAAATACAACATTTTCGATCGCCCCAAAATGGTGGATTTTTTAAAGTCTTTATACTGAAGTTGTTCTCATAAAGAAAATTAGTCAAGGAGATAGTGGATGTTCAAATGAGCAAAAATCAACAAAACTGTGCCAAAAAAAATTTTTTTTGACGGAATATTATTATACACATTATTTTACATTGATTACAAAAAACCACATTTAAATCAAATTTTTACTTCCAAAATTAGGAACAGGTGAAGATTGTAATTAAAAGTGTACATAAAATGTGCATTTTCTTTTCTTTCTCAAAAATGAAATTTACGAGAATTTTACAGCATTAAAATGTTCCATTGGGTTTTGATTTTCGTCAAAATACATAAAATTTGTGGGATATGTTCTATATGTACATGTTATTACAATTGTGCATTATTACCTTCCTTATATACATAATGTATAAGGAAAGTATTGTGACGGGGTCGAAAATTCGAATTCGAGTTATCGACGGGAGAGCACGTTTCAAGCATTCCTGATCACGAATCAAACATTTTTGAAGTGATGTGTGTGTGTGTGTGTAAGTATGTGTGTGTCAGTGAGTCTGTGGAAACGATAACTGACGAACGAATGGACCGATTCGAACGAAATTTGGTACAGAAATCACAATCCGTAAACACTGGAAGCCTATTGTTTTTATACGCAATCGAATGTTCAGAACCCCCCCCCCCCCTAAATTTTTGCGTGAAATTTTGAAAAAATCGTCAAAATATCAAAATCGCTAATAAAGTTACGCAAATAGACATTTCTTATGTAATTTTTCATTAGAATACGATTGACATAAATTTTAGAACGCTAACGTGAACCGTTCGCGAGATATTGCACATTTTTCAAAAAAATTATCAAAAAGTCATATAAAAAAAAAAAAAAAATTCCTATTGAGAAACATGTTCACTTTTCATATGTCATACCATGCGATAAATTAGGTGACATCATTCTCGTGAATCTAGCTCGTTCCATTCATGAAAAAAGATACTTTGAGTAATACTTTTGTATTTGAACGCCAATAGTCATTTATCTGCTGTAAGAATAACTTATTTCTTCGTCCATAACGCTTGGCGAGATTTTGGCGACAAATTTGGCGGTATGTCGCCAACTTGCCGACTTTTTTAAATGTTGCCAAATTAACGAAAATCTCGCCAAATGAATAAAAATGACTCTACATCAATGAAAATGACGACTAATTGTCGAAAATTCAGTATCTTGGAAAGAATATAAGTATCTACTATGAGAAAAACCTATTTTGTTTATTGTAAAAGTAGTAAATTTATTACATTATATAAGGAAAGTCATGTGTTGCCCACATCAGATTTTATATTTTTGCATCCGTTCGCTATAGGTAAAATTTCGATGAAAATCGACTTCCAACCCATGCGGGGATATATATATATATATATATATATATATATATATATATATATATATATATATATCATACCAGAAAAGTATAAAAATGAAAGAAAGCAATATATCAAAGAACAACGGATTTTAGTATATCTGTCTAGAATATGCCCCTGAAGAGGTTTCTGGCAGATATACTATTCTTTAATGTATTTTTCTTGTCCTGGCCTCTCCGTTCTCTGCTTTTCCGGTCCTTCCTCGTTGCTTTTTGCTATTAAATACACGCTATTATATTGCCCGCGGTTTGATTTGCACTCCTGCATTTTCGGTTTGATTTGCACTCCTGCATTTTCGTATTTGTTATTTTAATTTATATACCGGGTGGTCAGAATTAAAACACAGCTACTCTGAGCTCTCTATACATCGAACTACTCAGTGTAAAGGCTCCAAAAATTGTTGAACCTACTATTCAAGACATGGGGAAAGGGATTACGCGAAAAAAAAAATCAGTTCCAGAAACACCGATAGGTGGCGCTGTACAACAATAAATATGCTGAAAAGACACAAAATAATCACAAAAAAAACAAACACATGCGATATGGAATTTTTCCTTTTTAATTTCTTTTGCTGATACGAAAAAAAAAAAAGAAGATAAAAAAGTGAAGAAACTTAAACTGTCATTGTAACTGCAATTTAGCACTGTAAGCACAAAAATTTGCATAAACCCTAGGTTTGCAGCTACTATGTTCTGAGCATAAAAGGGGATAAAACTGGGAAATTTTCATTCTTATCAGTGGTGGCTGTCACACTGCCAGAACGCGCTTTGCTTGTGAAGCTGTTTTGTGAAAACAAAGGACATGCTGCAGCTGCACTTCGAGAGTTTCGCCGACTTAAGAATTTGCGCAAAGGACCATTACTTCCACAAGCTCTCAGGAGAATGATCGCTCGATTCGAGAAAACTGGACATCTTGGAGTTCAGCCGGGTCGAGGACGCAAATCGACTCGTTCAGATGTCGTTGACGATGTTGCCACCGCTATTGTTGAACAATCAATGGATAACGTTATAGGCTGTAGTAGTGCACGTGGAGTGTCACGACACTTGGGTGTTCCCTACAGCACAGTGCGGAACGTACTGAGAAACATAGTGCATTTTTCCCCGTACAAAATTAGTCACTATCACCACTTGCTGACCATCGACAGGGAGAAGCGACTGACCATTGTATTGACATTTCTGGCTAGAGTTGAAGTGGATGCATCGTGGCCATGGTAGCTTCTATGGAGCGATGAAGCGTATTTCCATCTAAGTGGAACAGTCAACACCCATAACTGTCGCATTTGGGACACGGAAAACCCTCGTACCTTCCAAGAGATTCCACTTCACTCACCGAAAATTACAGTCTGGTGTGGATTCACAGCCACGTTCATTCTTGGACCTTTCTTTTTCGAAGAGGCTACTCCCAATGGCCCTGTGACATGCACCGTGACGGCCAGGATGTACAAAAACATGCTCGAAAATTTTGTTGTATATAACTTGTTGTAATATAATTGTTGTATAACACAAAGTGCAATAGCATAGGAAAGTTTCTGACATTAAATAGAACATTATTGGAAGATTGATAATCATGATAAAGAGAGATAATAACTTTATTTAAATCTTTAATATCAATATTATTAAATAGGTCTTTAAAATCAAAGGTATGGAAACCAAGAATTTGTGGAAGCTTGCTAAGGTGATTAACTAAATCAAAACTATTGTTCAAAATGAAATATCCTGAATTCTTAAATTTAAGAGATTCATTAATTCTATTTAAACAGTTTAGCAAGTACTTACTAGCTGTAGTGGTAAAGGTATTATGTTCACAAGTGACCATTCTGAAACTGAAAGGTGATTTGTGGAATTTAGGAACCAAAGTAACATTTGAAAATTTATAAAACTTACAATTAATATTTAATTGTGTATATAATTTTAGCATTTTATATATATATATATTTGAATAACCTGAAGTTGGATTCAGAAATTAATGCACAAATTTGTTCATATTATTCTGTTAAATCAATATAATGTAAAATTGTGAGAAAAAAAAATTCAAAATTGGTGAGCAAACGGAAAAAAAATTCTTTTTTAATTTTGTTTTCTTTTTAAGTTAAAAATTACATTTTTTTATTATAATTGGTAAATGCATGATAAATTTAGTATATGGGGGAAAAAAAACAGTCAATTTGATGAAAAATTAAAAAGCTACATTCTAACGTTCACTGTTCCCTTAATGTCATAATTGGGAGAAATATGGTATCACAAACAAATAACTAACCAGATTATTTGGATTTTTATTGATGTGACGAGCACCTTAAAAGTTATACAGGTCTAAAACTAGTTTTGAATCTGAATGAGGTTACTTCATATCGTGAGTGTAAGATTTAAGTAAGGCTCGGTAAAAACGTTTTTCGCCAAAATGTAAGTTGTCCATTCAAGAACTGGATTTTGTAACACTTTTGCACCACAAGATACTTTTCGTAACGGAACAAAAACAAGACTGGCAATATTTTCAGATTACGTATTGAAGTTATTATTTATCTTATCACTGGCGAGTTTTAAACTACCTGAAAACATGAATATCTTAGAGAAGATAATTTTTCGAAACCTTCTCCAAGGATAAATTCCTTATCTGCCTTCCAAACCAATGTTGAAATTACCTATCTAAAAAAAAATTATATTATCAACATTCAAATAAAAATGCGACATTTATCGAGGCGGTTATCTGCAGCCTATACTATGTTTCTAAAAGTTTCAAAACTCAATTAAAGCAAGTCTGATATCGAACTGTGATTGCAAAAAGTTCCAGGAAAAAATTTCGAAATCCAAAAGCTATATTTAGCTAAAAAAGTTCCCTATTGATTAACATGGAATTATCAAATTAGCTTCAGGCGGAGAAGTTTCCTTTTAAACAGTTAGAGAATTCCATGAAGAATAAAAAACGTAATTAAACATAAATTAAGAAAAATAAAGCAGCATACATAGAAACTATGTGAGAAAAAAAAATTAATACATCTGGAATTGCTCAACATTGTTTTAATGATGATCTCCGTTTTGCCTTTTCTTCCGCAAGGATTATACAAAAATATACATCGATCTATGATCTTAATTTTTCTGAAGCCTTTCATATTAAAAAACAAAAACAACAACAAAAAAAACCCTATAGGTTTTTTACTACTTACTAAATTACTAGTCATTAACGAAGTTACTATAGTATGTAATTTTGTTAATGACTTATTCAGTACTCAATTCTCATCTGCATTCTGGCTGGTTGCCTTATAATGTTATCATTTTTTCATTATTTTTGTTCCATTTTTTGCCTATTTCTCAGCTGTGTTGTTTTGTTATTCTTATTTTGTTGGCACTCTCTTAATTTTGTTCTGTTTTGTCTTGTTGGAACATTCCTGTTGCGTTTCAGGGCAGTCCAATCTTGTGTGTCAGTTCACTGTTTCTGATTGGCTGGGCTGTTTTTCATTCTGCTTTCTGATTGGCTGGGCTGTTTTTCATTCTGATTTCTGATTGGCTTTCTCAGACCATGACAATTCATGACTTATGTATATACAGGGTGTTCCAAAAAGATTGAAACGCGTTTTAATTCTTTACCTGTTGGAGATAAGTGGGCAATGTAAATTGCAAAAATGTTGAAAGTAAGGTAGGAAATAAGACTACGTTAATGAAATAGTCCTCCCATTAATTTTCAAAAAGTTACACTTTTTAAATTTTTATACGACCCCCTTAGACAAATTTAGTCAATCAGAATTTTTTTTATTTTTAATGCAACAAGATCATTAAAAAACCCTGCATATCTGTATCTTTAATATAAACTAACTGAATTATGATAAAGGAAAAAATCTGACTTATGCCACTTTTCCGTACTATGTGAAAGGTTGTTTCACCAGTGAAAATAGGGATCAGAAACAAATTGACGATGGAAGTTGTTTAGATCAAAAATACGTTAATATGTGTCAAATTTTTTTATCACAAAAGCATCTAAATAAAGCATTACACAGACAGAGATCATATAAAGCAGTGGTACTTACTACGCGGTTGGGTATCCTATGTATTATCATCCAGTTTTTTCTTTTTTGTGATATGTCACAAATTTACATTTCTAATTTGATATAGGGTCCCCATTCACAATGTTCAATTTTAAGATAAATATAACTCGCTCAATTTTAAAGATACATATATGCGGTTTTTTTTAATGATCTTGTTGAATTAAAAATAAAAATTTTCTGATTGACCCAATTTGTCTAAGGGGAGCGTATAAAATTTTAAAAAGTGTAACTTTTAAAAAATGAATGGGAGGACTATTTCATTAACGTAGTCTTATTTCCTACCTTACTTTCACCATATTTGCAATTTACATTGCCTACTTATCTCCAACAGGTAAAGAATTAAAGCGCGTTTCAATCTTTTTGGGACACCCTGTATACACTAAATATACATCTTATGCTTCTGTCAAAATTGATGATGATTTCAAAGAATGATACTAGAGATAAGTATGTGTGTGCGTGTGTTCGTAAGTCTGTGGACGTGATGTCACAGGAATGAATGAAATTTGGTACGGTTATTACAAATAGTGAATCAATCAATCCCTATTGATTATAAATGCGTCGAAGATTCGTAAGCCCTGAGCTGTCCTGGGGATATTATACGTTTTTCGTATAATTAAAAAGATAATAATACATAACCTTAAAATATCAAGTATCTGGCTACATAAGGACTATGTTTGCTCTGTTCGTTTATCCGTCTGTTTCTCAAAATTTCTATATTTATATCCCAAATCTTTTTGGTTGATCATGTTAATTTAATTCTGATCTGTTTGTTTATTCGGATGTTTATCAAAATGTTATCTTTATATCGACTATTGTTTATTATTATTTATTGTTATTTTATTGTTTGACTATTGTTTATTGTTATTTATGTTTTATCGACTATTGTTGGTTGATCATGTTCAAATTCTTTTAATGTTTAAAATAATCCCATTGCTTATATATATATATATATATATATATATATATATATATATATATATATATATATATATATATATATATATTTGAAATGTAATAATAAGAATTATGTAAAAATAAAAAAATACAATTCAAGTAATATTAACATCACCATAGAAGCAAATTCAAAGCCTTAATGCCGATAAGAGAAAAAAACAGCACCATCCCAAATTCGATGATTAATTAGAATTAAATTCATCGTCAGGTCTGAGTATTTAATTCCAATTAACCCAAACAAATGCCTGTTTCAGATTAAGCAATAGTACATTACTATAAATACTTAAACTCAGACTACAGGCAACAAAAAATGAATAAAGGATACATTAAGAAAATTGTATTACCATGCGGCATGAACCATTCTTCTACCACGTGTATACACGATCAACCTCAACAGCTTAATCTAGAAGCACCGGAATGAACAAGTCGAAATTCTACCAGGGAAGCAGTACGAACGTTCACGGAGTTACTCCCAAACCCGTCCAGTGAGTCTAAGCTGGAGACTGGACAAGCAATTCAGAATACAACTTCCCAAATATGCAAACATGAATATGAATATGAATCAAAGATGAAAATTCCTACTAAACAAGTAATTCATATGAAAAATGGATAATCGAGAATGCCACTATACACCATTATTAGGGCGCTCAAAACGTAGTTTCAATACTGAAAAAGTTACATTTTTTTGCGAAAATAAAATTCAAAACATTAATGTTAATGCATCTTATTTTCCTATTTTTTGATTTTTCTAATGTTTTTGACTTAGTTTATTATTTTTCATTTTTATTTATATAATTAATAATTATATATAATATATATATATACATACGCACACATATATATATATATATATATATACACATACACATACACATACACATATATACATATATATATACATATTATTATTATTATTATTATTATTTTTTTTTTCTTTTCTTTTTTTTCTTTTTTTCTTTTTTCCTACTGTATGTTAGTCACTATAATTGGGAATGTTTTCTAGGATGTTATCGAGTGAAATTTGATACACTGAGTTGATAATTTTAATAACAAACTTGGGGGGATATGCATTATTAGTCGCTGTACTCAATAATTCCATAAAGTGCGCTAATTTATAATCTTCATCACAAATTTTATTGATTCTAAGAGCCTGGTTTATTATAATATTTCTAAATACAGATATATGCAAACAAGAGTCAAAATGTTGAATTTTTGATGTATTAAATTTAAAATCCTGTCTTTTATCATACAAGTTTATAACCATATTACAATTTTGTAAATTTAAATTTAAATCTAAAAAGTTTGCAACATTTGTGTCATTATTACTTGCATTTAATTGTAAATTTTTTGGATAAAAGTTTAATACTATAGGGATATTATTATTTGGGGATACACATAAAATGTCATCTAAATATCTAAACATGTGCATATTATGCGAGCTTGGATTAATGTTTTTTTCATAGAAGAATAAATACAGATTAGCTAACAATGATGAGGCACACCCCCCTTGTGGGATACCAACCTGTTGTTTAAAAAAAGTACCACCATGTTGAATATAATTCTCATAAAGAGTGAAGTTAAGTAATTTTTTAAATAGAAAATTTGAATATTTTAGGTTGATATTATATTTTTCAAAAATTCCTAATATAACTTTATACAGATCATCTATATTAATATTATTAAACAAATCTTTGAAATCAAAGGTATAAATACTACGAATATTTGTAAGAGTTTTCAATTTCTTAACTAATTCAAAACTGTTTTTTACAATATGACAATTATTTGAGATTTCATCTGACAAGGATATTTCATGTAATATCTTTAATAATAATTTTCCAGCATTAGTAATGTAAGAATTATGCCCACTGGTAATGGTTCGAAAAGCAACAGGGGATTTATGAAACTTGGGTACTAAAACAATATATGGAATGTTATTACAACTATTTTTTAGATGGATTTGCTTATATTTGGCTGATATTCTATTGTATAAGATTTTAAGGTTAGTTTTATGTAAATTATAGATTTGATTATTAAGTAAGTGTGACTGAAGGGTATTTTTATAGTAATATTTACATATAATTGAGTAGTTTCCACATGCTTTATCGACATATGTAATGACAAAATCATTTTGTATTTCTTTAATATCATTTTTAATTGAATTAAGTTTATATGAATTATTAATTTTCTGATTATATATATAATGATTTAAGTATTGCTCTATTAAGACTCTCCAGGGTTTAAAGGCTTCTACAGGGATTTGATATTTATAACTGATTTTATAGATAAATTTATTTAAGTCAAGAAATAAACCTTTACAAATTAATTTATGTTTAAATATGTGTGTGTATGTATATATATATATTATATATAATTATTAATTATATAAATAAAAATAAAAAATAATAAACTAAGTCAAAAACATTAGAAAAATCAAAAAAGAGGAAAATAAGATGCATTAACATTAATGTTTTGAATTTTATTTTCGCAAAAAAATGTAACCTTTGTCAGTATTGAAACTACGTTTTGAGCGCCCTAATAATGGTGTATAGTGGCATTCTCGATTATCCATTTTTCATATGAATTACTTGTTTAGTAGGAATTTTCATCTTTGATTCATATTCATATTCATGTTTGCATATTTGGGAAGTTGTATTCTGAATTGCTTGTCCAGTCTCCAGCTTAGACTCACTGGACGGGTTTGGGAGTAACTCCGTGAACGATCGTACTGCCTCCCTGGTAGAATTTCGACTTGTTCATTCCGGTGCTTCTAGATTAAGCTGTTGAGGTTGATTGTGTATACACGTGGTAGAAGAATGGTTCATGCCGCATGGTAATACAATTTTCTTAATGTATCCTTTATTCAATTTTTGTTGCCTGTAGTCTGAGTTTAAGTATTTATAGTAATGCACTATTGCTTAATCTGAAACAGGCATTTGTTTGGGTTAATTGGAATTAAATACTCAGACCTGACGATGAATTTAATTCTAATTAATCATCGAATTTGGGATGGTGCTGTTTTTTTCTCTTATCGGCATTAAGGCTTTGAATTTGCTTCTATGGTGATGTTAATATTACTTGAATTGTATTTTTTTATTTTTACATAATTCTTATTATTACATTTCAAATATTTACCCATATACTTGTCTGCTGCATTATGCGCGTATTTTATATTGGTTTCTTATTTTCTGTCTAGTTGTTTACGAGTTTCTGTGGTAATATTCATTTTTAATTAGTTAGAACTGAATTACACTAAAGTTAGCTGCATTTGCGCTGAATTGGTGTCAAATTTTAACTTTATTTTTATCTCATTATCCCTAATCTTATCACTTTAAAATGTCTTGTAATTGTATTCCTAGGTAATAACTGTATTCTTAGCCATTGTTTTTGTGATCGATCTTAGTTTTTCATATATTGAATATCTTATTGTTTTTTGTGATCGTACGTAGCCTTTCATACGTTGAATCTCTGATTTGTTGAACCATTAAATAAATGTATATTTATTGGAAGAATTTGAATCCTGTATTTACAGCAATGGTTGTATTATTCCTATATTATTCTTAGATTATTAGTTCTGAAGTAAAAATTGTGTTTCATGCTGTATTGATGGATGTTAATTTGAATCAATTTATTCTGGAATAGTCAATGTGTATATGTATATTTTTCCACTATCTATCCTAGTTTTGCTTATTCCTAAGCATTTATTTAATCCAGGTTTTAATGTGTCTACACATTAGTTTATATATTTTCAAAGTGTTTTAGATGATCCATTAGTTTGAAAAATAATGGTAACTTTCATATGTTCTAATTGTGTCTCCACCTTTGTAATTGAATTAAGGTGCATTCTTGGATAAAGAGTCACTTTTTTTAATGCAAGTGCCTTTATTTTGGGGAAATAAAGGTTACAATCTTTCCCTATTACATGATGTCTTATTATAAAAAATTAGCGACTGGCAACTGGATGCTCTCTAGCATCCAAGCTCGGTATTCGAGAACTTGTTGGGGTTCTCCTAGATCGTTATCCAGCTACCAACAATATCCTTTATCCTCTATGACTATTCCATCTTCATTCGGTACTTCCAGCCAGTATTCCTTGTTCACTTCATATAACTTTCAATCGTACAGCCATACATCACTAAATAACACACTTAAATTTAAATCTTGTAAATCTAATAGATGTAAAACTTGTCCGTTTGCTAATAGTAATCAGATCAATTGTAACAATAATCTTGTCTTCTGTAAAACATATAATTGTATCTACCAAATTGTATGTAAAAAATGTAATATGTCATATATAGGTCAAACCAGCAACCCTCTGCATCTCCGAATTAACGTACACAGGAATCACATAAAATTTTTTTCAAATAATGCAACTTCCTTTAATGAATCAAAATTTGAATACGAACATTTTTCTAAACATGGGTTCGACAACATTGAAATTAGTATTCTGTGTATTCAAAAAAATTACTATGACAGATTGTTTCTTGAAAATGAATTCATTTGTGCACATAAAACTATTTTTCCATATGGACTCAATCAAATATTTAATCATCATAATATAGTTAAAAAGTCCTTTAATTCTCCTAATGAAGACCATAATATTTATAATTCCTTCAACAATCATAAAAGTAAATCAAAAAGAACTAAAAGAGCAAGTAAATATAATAAAAAATTGCCATCATTATCTGAACTAAAAAATGCCATCCTTCAGCAACATGCAAATTTTAAAATTACTTTTGATTGGAAACAATGTAAAAACTGGATTTTCGCAATTAAAAAACAGCAATTAAATATGGTATATAACCTTTTTCTAAGTACTGCATTTGATAACGTTCATTTTAAACATTTATTCTATGATTTGCTCATTACCAGAAGTAAAAATCTTAATGGTTATTTATATGTCACAGACGTAAACTTTAATGACGAATCAAAACAAAATACTAAAATAAACGAATATTGTACCTCGAATTTTACTAATTCTGTCTTAAATAATCTGAAGATAAATAATTTTTTAAAATCGGTTTCCAATTACTTTCCAGTCAAACATGTAAATCCTAAAATTGCTTATAAATATGATAAACCGCTAGGACGTTATATTTTCAACTATAATCAAATTGCCAAATCAGTAGATATTAATCAAAACTATGAATTGGATAAAGAGTCATATTGCCACTGTCATTTAGAAAAATACAAAGACTTCGTAGATAAACACCATGGGCATGTTATAACGGGAAATCTAAATATTATTAATTATGATGCACTAAGATCACTGATGTTACTGGGTACTAAGTACCGTCTACCTACTAAATTTAAACATAAATTAATTTGTAAAGGTTTATTTCTTGACTTAAATAAATTTATCTATAAAATCAGTTATAAATATCAAATCCCTGTAGAAGCCTTTAAACCCTGGAGAGTCTTAATAGAGCAATACTTAAATCATTATATATATAATCAGAAAATTAATAATTCATATAAACTTAATTCAATTAAAAATGATATTAAAGAAATACAAAATGATTTTGTCATTACATATGTCAATAAAGCATATGGAAACTACTCAATTATATGTAAATATTACTATAAAAATACCCTTCAGTCACACTTACTTAATAATCAAATCTATAATTTACATAAAACTAACCTTAAAATCTTATACAATAGAATATCAGCCAAATATAAGCAAATCCATCTAAAAAATAGTTGTAATAACATTCCATATATTGTTTTAGTACCCAAGTTTCATAAATCCCCTGTTGCTTTTCGAACCATTACCAGTGGGCATAATTCTTACATTACTAATGCTGGAAAATTATTATTAAAGATATTACATGAAATATCCTTGTCAGATGAAATCTCAAATAATTGTCATATTGTAAAAAACAGTTTTGAATTAGTTAAGAAATTGAAAACTCTTACAAATATTCGTAGTATTTATACCTTTGATTTCAAAGATTTGTTTAATAATATTAATATAGATGATCTGTATAAAGTTATATTAGGAATTTTTGAAAAATATAATATCAACCTAAAATATTCAAATTTTCTATTTAAAAAATTACTTAACTTCACTCTTTATGAGAATTATATTCAACATGGTGGTACTTTTTTTAAACAACAGGTTGGTATCCCACAAGGGGGGTGTGCCTCATCATTGTTAGCTAATCTGTATTTATTCTTCTATGAAAAAAACATTAATCCAAGCTCGCATAATATGCACATGTTTAGATATTTAGATGACATTTTATGTGTATCCCCAAATAATAATATCCCTATAGTATTAAACTTTTATCCAAAAAATTTACAATTAAATGCAAGTAATAATGACACAAATGTTGCAAACTTTTTAGATTTAAATTTAAATTTACAAAATTGTAATATGGTTATAAACTTGTATGATAAAAGACAGGATTTTAAATTTAATACATCAAAAATTCAACATTTTGACTCTTGTTTGCATATATCTGTATTTAGAAATATTATAATAAACCAGGCTCTTAGAATCAATAAAATTTGTGATGAAGATTATAAATTAGCGCACTTTATGGAATTATTGAGTACAGCGACTAATAATGCATATCCCCCCAAGTTTGTTATTAAAATTATCAACTCAGTGTATCAAATTTCACTCGATAACATCCTAGAAAACATTCCCAATTATAGTGACTAACATACAGTAGGGGAAAAAAAAAAAAAAAAAAAAAAAAAAAAAAAAAAAAAAAAAAAAATAATAATAATAATAATATGTATATATATATGTATATATGTGTATGTGTATGTGTATGTATATGTGTATATATATATATATATATGTGTGTGTGTATGTATATAAATATATTATATATAATTATTAATTATATAAATAAAAATGAAAAATAATAAACTAAGTCAAAAACATTAGAAAAATCAAAAAATAGGAAAATAAGATGCATTAACATTAATGTTTTGAATTTTATTTTCGCAAAAAAAATGTAACTTTTGTCAGTATTGAAACTACGTTTTGAGCGCCCTAATAATGGTGTATAGTGGCATTCTCGATTATCCATTTTTCATATGAATTACTTGTTTAGTAGGAATTTTCATCTTTGATTCATATTCATATTCATGTTTGCATATTTGGGAAGTTGTATTCTGAATTGCTTGTCCAGTCTCCAGCTTAGACTCACTGGACGGGTTTGGGAGTAACTCCGTGAACGTTCGTACTGCCTCCCTGGTAAAATTTCGACTTGTTCATTCCGGTGCTTCTAGATTAAGCTGTTGAGGTTGATCGTGTATACACGTGGTAGAAGAATGGTTCATGCCGCATGGTAATACAATTTTCTTAATGTATCCTTTATTCATTTTTTGTTGCCTGTAGTCTGAGTTTAAGTATTTATAGTAATGTACTATTGCTTAATCTGAAACAGGCATTTGTTTGGGTTAATTGGAATTAAATACTCAGACCTGACGATGAATTTAATTCTAATTAATCATCGAATTTGGGATGGTGCTGTTTTTTTCTCTTATCGGCATTAAGGCTTTGAATTTGCTTCTATGGTGATGTTAATATTACTTGAATTGTATTTTTTTATTTTTACATAATTCTTATTATTACATTTCAAATATTTACCCATATACTTGTCTGCTGCATTATGCGCGTATTTTATATTGGTTTCTTATTTTCTGTCTAGTTGTTTACGAGTTTCTGTGGTAATATTCATTTTTAATTATATATATATATATATATATATATATTAATTATTATTATATTTTCTAAATATACTAAAAGGTGTACGAAACGTCATGTGTTGTCCACATCAGATTTTAAGTTGAAATATGTTTATATTATTTCCTTTAGATTTTGAAATGAATAATTTAGCACACATTCATTTTTTTTTTCAGTTCTAATAATTCCTATTCTAATATTTTGTAAATAGGAACTACAATTGTTTGGAATGCAAATTTTCATCCTGTAATGATATGACTTCATAAAGAAAAACTGGAAATTTGCTAAACTCTTCAGTATATCTATCTCTGGTTAAAAAAACTCTCGGAAAAAGTTCTCATTTCTTGGAATTATTACGATTTAGTTAAAAAATGTTTTCGAAATGGCCGTTGAAAATGTTTTTCTTTCTGTATCAGAAAACCTAATTTATTTTAGAAGTATCTTCACAAACAGTTAAATAAATAGTATTTATTTAAACGGTCGCATTAAAAACCATTTGCTAGAAAACGCTTTGAAGTGTGATTATTTAAAAAAAAAAGAATAAATAAAGCAAGTCCAATTTATTTTTCCGAGGAAAATTTCAGGTCAAGTATTGTTTTACAAGAGTGATAGCTGTTCAATCTTTTACAGTAAACATAAAAGAAACAACTTGGCTTAAATTATTCTCTCTTAATAAAAACATCAACTGTTAACTTATATACTGATGTTGGTCAACAAAAATTGGAAAATTGAACTTAAAATGAAATTGTTTTTAAACTGAGTAATGAATTAAAGCGGGAAACTTATTATTATTATTTTTTAATTTTTAGTTGCCATTTGATTATTGATAAAGTAAATATGAACCGCAAAAGTGTGATTTTTGACGCATTAAGTTTTATGAATTTCAAAATCCATTTGAGGGGGCAGACAACAGAGATTTTAATTTTCATTACATTGTAATTTTTTTTTTAATAGTTTAATGACAACAAGAAATTATAAAAAAAAAATATTTTTTTTTTTTTTTTTTTTTTTAAATGCTAAATTTTATTTTTAAATGAAAAAATTGACATAACTTACTATTTTGTAGTACTAAACACTTAACATTTTATTCTAAAGCTAATATTTAATGTATTAAAGTTTCCCCTTTTTGTCCTCATTTTTAATATCTTTATTTCGAATTTAATTATAATTTGAATAATTTTTATTTTTTATTTAATGGAAAGAGCGTTTTTGCATGTTTTGTGACAGTTCAAAATTTCAGTATTTGATAAAAAAAAAAGTTTTAATGAAATGAACAAATCCAAAATATCGTTTTTAATATATATTATTACCAATAAATACAAAATAGCTGAAAGCATTTCATTAATTACCCCTTTTCAGTTATAAGAATTAGTATAGTTAAAATCAATGAAAAATAAAAATCTGAGAAAAACTGCAATTAGAATTTTCAATTGATGTCTTTAATTGCAAATAGACACTCACAATGGCATTTCTAGCATGTGTTATAAATATGATATTGATAGGAAATTTACAGGATACATTTATTAATATATAAATAGAATTTTCGAACAAAATTTGCAAAATCGATTTTTTTCTTTTAAATAATTTTATTAAACACTTAGTGGTCTTCACCTCCCCCCTCCGTTTAATTGAAACATAATGAGTAAGGTACATATGATATGATTTGTATAGTGTTTGTACAACATGCTATCTCTTTATCTCTACCTTTTTATCCATAGAGGCGAAAAACAGCCGTTATAGTTTAAAAGAATTGTTATTGCGGTAAGTCCTCGTCACATGATCTTGGTCCTTTCTGGTAGGTCGGACGGTCTGGGTTTCAACAACAACAACATGACCTTGGTGTCTAATTTGGCGAAATATCGCCAACGTGACGAGTATTGGCGAGTTCGAAAAGCTTGAATTCAGAAATTCGAATTTGTTCTTGTATGTTGGAACTACGCTCGCCAAAGCAGAGACCAGTGGAGGATTAATAGTTTCTATGTTAAACATTATTACAACAAGCCCTAGGGGACTCACCCCTAGGGCTTCTAAATAAAAAGTACACAGGAGCCTGAGATCCTCCAATGAAATCCTTTTTATGACGCCATACACTGTATGCAGTGGTGACGTCATGCAGTTCAATAACATCATCAGCAGAATAATTTACAGAGATGGTATTTTCAGGAGGAGATTATCTGTTTCAGCTCAAAAATCGTTTGTATAGTCGAATATTCAAATAATTTTTAATGGAATTTCACAAATTTTTAGAGTGTATTATCTCACTCTTTATTTACTACTACGAAAAAACACAGTTTGGTAAAACATCTTTTTTTTAACGATAGCGCAAGTTTTTAGT
Source organism: Amaurobius ferox (assembly GCA_951213105.1). Taxonomy (NCBI): domain Eukaryota; kingdom Metazoa; phylum Arthropoda; class Arachnida; order Araneae; family Amaurobiidae; genus Amaurobius; species Amaurobius ferox. Next base: position 93,033,416 of record OX578148.1, read on the forward strand.
TAAACTGTCACACGCACATTCCCAATTTTTGTAATACGATCTTTTAAGAGATTATACTTTAACCTCCATCTAAAATTATATTGAAGTTAGCAAAATAATAGTAATAATAATAGCAAACAAATTTTAATGTGATTTTGTGATTAAGTTCTAAAAATATCAGTAAACGTTGTAAAAAATTTTATTTTAGTATACACATTTGTCGGCATATATAGTTATTAAAATTTGTGTGCTCTATGTATATATGCACATAATGTGATAACATGCAAAGTTTTAAGTTTCTGGTTTAATTAGTTTTAACGCAGTTTTAAGTTTCTGGTTTAATTAGCTTTGTGTCAACGTTAAAAATAACAGTTTTGAGAAAAACGATCTCAAAGTCAGAAATGTGTCTTAATTGGAATATTTTGAAAATTATTTTTTCTTTAAATATTCTTAACATTTTATTCAATAAATATAGAAAAACATCTTTTGTCTAATTTAAAAGGCGATCATCTCCTTTAAGCGTGGTGCCGCACGTTTCTGGTTCACTACTGCTTTTTTTCACACTTTAAACATTCTTATCAAAGTTAGATATGTAGTATGATTTGTTGAAGAATAGGGCCGGTGGGATATTATTTGGTTCTCATGTCAAAGAATAGGGAAACGTCCCGTATTTTCACAGCTCTCAACATTATGCCATTGAAGTATAAAAGCCTTATATGCTAGAGTGACCATTATAGTTCAGCTAACTAGAATATTGATAACGGTAATGTAACACAACCCGTCCAGCATTGTTTTCCTCTTGCAAGTATTCTATCAGGGTAACAAATGCGGCAAGACATTCTACATACTATTTGTTAGTGGATTACTTATTCACTAGCATTTAAGCCTGTCAAAGACAGGAAAACGAGGTTACAACATTTTAAAAATACATTTTATTTTATTTAACAATGTATGACACTTAATCTTTATCGAAAAGTTAGCCCAATTACGTTCACACTTTTCTTATGTGAGTCACTGGGAAAATGCGCGAACGGAAAATACAGACTGTAGGCAGCAGAATATTGTGCATATACATGGGCGCCCATAGGGAAGGGCAAGAACGGGGGGGGGGAATACGTGCCCCTTCTTACATGTTCAAGGCCACAAAGACAGGCATCAAGTTAGTTGATGCTGTACGTTTTATCCTTGATTTTGCCCCCTCCTGGAAAAGTTCTATGGGCGCCCAGGTGCATATGCTTTAAAGCAGTGGTTCCCAAACTTTCCGGTCCACGGACCCCCTCTGAGAAAAAAAAATTCGCGGACCCCTTAAAACCATATTGCAAGGGGAGAGGCGGGAGACGTTCGCTACGCCCCCCTCTATTCAAAGCTGACGTCATCCGGTCTCTAGTAGTATTAATGCTCGAAGTTACATATGCTTTGACGTCCGAGCTACATCAGAGTATCGTCACTGTTAATCATGGCAATGTGCCAAAATGAAACCTACTCCCAAACAATTGAATTCTGTTTGAAGATATAACCTATCAGTTTGATATTAATTTCATGAATGTATTTAATTCAAAGTTATTTAGAAAAAAAGTTCATTATGATTTTATTTAAAAAAAAAAATTAAAAAAAGAGTGGAGAAAAATAATGAATTTTTTTTTTTTTTTTAAAGCTAACTATTGATTAGGTAAATATTGCGTGTTGTTCGCGGACCCCTTAAAACCTCGTCGCGGACCCCAGTTTGGGAACCACTGCTTTAAAGATTTAAAAACTACTTAATATAATTTTGAAATACAATTATATTATGGGTCGTGAATCGGTTTGCGGCTCGAAAATATTCTTTTTTGTGAGTGCGGGTCGGATTAAACTCGAAGTGCACAGGTCTTTAATCCTGAGACACACCTACGAATCCAGCTGATAACAGTATACAATAGGAGTATTTCGAATTTACATCAGTTTGTCAGAAGCCGTTCATTCATATTTGTTAGAAGCCGCCATGTGGTACCCATATTGGCAGCGTCTTCAGCAGGTGAAAGAAAAAAAATCTCCTTTAAAATACGAAAGCAACCGTTGGAGGAAAGCCAAACACAATGCGGGAACTGTTAAGGTCAAAGGAGTGTATTTAGCGTTTTCAAAACCCCCAGGGAAATGACATTGCCGCCATTTATTTTTAAGTTGTTGCCATTTTAGCGAAAATCTGGTCTCTAAAACGTGATTCTCTCGAAATCGTTTGGCGGAACGTCTTTTTCGCAAAACTGTATGATACCGGAATGAACTGAAGCGAGAAAGAAAATAAACGAGTTATTTTTAGAATTGAGGATTTGTTTTTGTTTTATAAATATACACTTTGTTTATGCTGATTTGCTAATAAAGTGTTTTATTTTTCGGATTTTTACATTTTCATACCATTGTATGAAACAGAGTAGACAGAGTGTATTTTAGAATTTTTTTTTTTTAATTGACATTTTGAAGAATTGACACGTTGATCGCTTGAACCCATTTCGATTTTCGAAGAACATTTTCGGAAATATGTTCGTCTGTCTGTGATGTGTGGATATGATAACCTAAGGAAGAATGATCGTTACGAAAATTTTCCTTACATAGTTATTGGGGTTCATAAGGACTACTTATGGAAATACTTAAAACGAATACTCTAAGTCTAGGAAATACTTAAAACGATATAAAATCTGCTCCCCATTAACAAACCAGTGAAATCCTGTTTAACAAACCAGTGAAATCCTGTTTAACAAACCAGTGAAATCCTGTTTAACAAACCAGTCAAATCCTGTTTAACAAACAAGTGAAAACAGTATCCGTTGAACAGTTCTCAAATTACAAGCGGTCAGCACAGGTAAAAACAGATTTTTAAATCCGTTATTCCGTATTTTAAAGTAGGTTGACTTATACCAGTTCTCGGACTGGTCTTATTGCTTGATAAGATAAAAAAAAGAACTCTTCAAAATCCTTTTGTGGCGCTCAGCTGATATTTCACTCAAAGACGTTTATTCGAATTTTGGCTCTTTATATGCTAGATGATGTATTGTAGGGAAAGTAAAATGATGCAAAATTATCAAAATCATAGTTCTAGTCACAAGATACAAAGAATAACCTTCAGGAGAACAAACACACTCATCATCATACAAATTTCGAGTATTACAAGGAAATGAAGAAAGGTTTGATTTCTATCGCTAGTCTCTCATATATATTATCCCAAACGGTTTGGAATCGTTCCTACGTCCTTCGCACCTCTCGACTCCTCTTCCCGAATCGAAATTGTTCATTCGATTGGCGGACTGACTCAATGCGCGTGCGAGGTAATAATTGGTAATTGAGAGTGCAAAATGTGAGTTAATGATGCCGAAATTACAGCTTTTGCGATAAATGCGTGCCAATCTGTCCTTCGAACGCGAGAAATGTGGTTTAATGTTTTGAGAGAAGAAAAAAACGTTATTATACCAGTTTTGCGTTTGTATTATGGGATTTGTATTCATTTGATATATAGGTAGCGTAACGATATTGCAGCAATTCGTTCTTTAAAAGTGATTCGTTATGGAGCTGAGTGTTGAAACTGCAAGTCTTTTTCAATTGAGGAAGAATTAATTTATTTTTTATTCATGGAATTAAGAATTTTTCAACCGCAAGATCCCAAGTCATTTGGAATTTTGTTTTACTCTAATATAATTGAGGATTGAGGAATTATTATTATTTTTTTAATTATTTCTGGAATTAAGAATTTTTCAATCGCGTGATCACAAGTCATTTGGACTTTTGTTTTACTCCTAATATCATTGAGAATTGAGGAATTAATGTTTTTTTTAATTATTCATGGAATTGAGAATTTTTAATTTTTCAACCTCGAGATCGCAAGTCATTTGGGATATTGTTTTACTTTTAATATCACTGAGGATTGAGGAATTATTTTTTTTTAATTATTCATGGAATAAAGAATTTTTCAACCGTGAGATCCCAAGTCATTTGGAATTTTGTTTCACTCTTAATATCATTGAGGATTGAGGAATTAAATTTTTTAAAATTATTCATGGTATTAAGAATCTTTCAATCGCGTGATCACAAGTCATTTGGACTTTTGTTTTACTCCAAATATCATTGAGGATTGAGGAATTAATGTTTTTTTTAAATTATTCATGGAATTGAGAATTTTGAATTTTTCAACCTTGAGATCGCAAGTCATTTGGGATATTGTTTTACTTTTAATATCACTGAGGATTGAGAAATTAATTTTTTTTAATTATCCATGGAATTAAGAACTTTTCAACCGCGAGATCCCAAGTCATTTGGGATTTTATTTTACTCCTAATATCATTGAGGATCACTGATAACCCTCCTTACACTTTGGTGAACAATTGTAGTATTATGCTTTAAAGATAAAAGCAAAAAATACTTGATTAAAAAAAGTCGAATTTATTTCTGGTTTGTAATTAGTTCATATAAAGTGTAATTTCTTTTATGTCTTAGGGAGGGCTGTTATAGTAAGTCGCATTAATAATTTTTAGAATCTTTGTGAATCCAATGTTACTTAATGAAACATAACAAAGTTAGTATGAGGAGTATAGGCGCCTTAACCTTTGCCAGGACACCAAGACAAAAGTAAATTCTAGGGCTCCCCACACAGCCTTAAAACTTTTATACTAAAAAAAGGCACATTGAACACGAAAGATAGGCCAGTAGAGGGGCCTGTTTTGCGTATGGTAAAAACCGGCCCGATTTGAAAGGTCAAAACGATTAAGAGGGTTAAAGGAAGCTATATTTAATATATCAGGGCTCCTATTTTAGCAGCTCCTGCTCCGGTTTTCGAGTTATTTCCCGAAACGAGTACATTCCTATGGCGGACCTAGGATAGACAAATGGACTAACCTGATAAGGTTAGAAATCTGAAGAATTAAAATATACTTCAAAAGACGACGACATGCTAACTTTAGATTTTCTATACCTGCTTCGGTTCTCGAGTTATTTTCAAAAAACGAGTACATTCCTATAGCAGGTCTACCAAGATGGGGTTATCTCGATGAGGTTCAAAATCAAAAGAATGTTCCACAAAAGACAACACAACATGCCAAATTCCATATTATTGTCATTAGTGAAACCTGATTATTTATGACATTTGAATTACACTGACAAACAATGCCAGGTTAAGTTAGATATAAAAGGTCGCACAAGATGACGCAATACCAAACCAGACTACACTTCAATGTTGAGAGCCACTGAAATCGTATATCCACCGAAACAGCTGCATGCTGCGTTATCATTTTATTTGTGCTTATATTACGTTGCTCAAGTTTTTTTCATTAAACTTCTATTTTCCACATGTGAATACGTTGTTATATCATGACTATTAAGATAAACAAAAATAACCGCCTAGTGAAGGCCAAAATAATCGAAAAACGCCACCATACAATAAAACAACCTGATAACGATCAACGATATCCGCAAATCCTTGTAAAACCACAGTCCATTTGGTGAAAAGTCCATCTCCATCCGTAGACGCGGTACACAAATCGCCCCGCTAGCCAGCCGCTCACCGCTTTTTTAATCTAAAACACAAGAATTTGGCATTTCCTGACTGCAAGGTAGAATGCCAAGTGACGCCCAGCGTTAGTGTCGTTGAGACGAAAGCCAGTCGACTGACCTCCGCGAAAACGGTGTAATTCTCGTTCTGTAACAGAAAGTAAATAAACATTAGAGTAAATCGACATTGGAATACAAATAAAACGTGGGAGAACGCTAATGGATCAAATACTCGCAAGCGGCTGAAGGATAGCCGTTAAGTGGAATGGATATAAAAAAGAGCAAATAGCATTTAGAAGAAATAGATTTCTTTGGATAGCAAAATTCTGAAGCCATTTATATTTGAAAGAATTTGATTTATATAGCTCTTTCTTGGTAAAATATATCAAGTCGGTCACATGAAGAGGTATACATAAATTTATGTCACAGATCCCCCCCTCCCCCTATTTACCTACCTGCAGCAATTGTGCTTCCAAATCCCCGACACACTACGAAACTCTCATTATGATTATCTTACATACTAAACTCCCATTATTATTATCTTACATACTAAACTCTCATTTTTATCTTACATATTAAACTCTCATTATGATTATCTTACATACTAAACTCTCATTATTATCTTACATATTAAACTCTCATTATGATTATCTTACATACTAAACTCCCATTATTATTATCTTACATACTAAACTCTCATTATTATCTTACATATTAAACTCTCATTATTATTAACTTACATACTAAACTCTCATTATTGGTATCTTACATACTAAACTCTTATTATTATTATCTCATCATTATTAACACTTTCCAACATGGTTGAAAAGTGTTTATGACTTTGTTCATTCTGTCTGTCTGGCTGTTTGTCCGTCCGTTCGCACGATAACTGCTGTAAAACTGACTTTCTCAAAATGAAAATTTAGTATGTTGTTGCGACGGTCTGTGGGACATATTGGAATGTAAACAAATAATATCACTCAATTAGTTTTGGATTGAACCGGGTTGAATGAGTGAAATTGAACCCTATGGGACCTAATTTTTAAGCGAAGTTAAAATTTACAAATTGCTTCGAAAATTTTAGGAAATATTCAAATTGTCCCATAAAATATATAAAATAATTCAGCAAAATATGTTCAGTAGGTTTTTAAATAAAAATTAAAATAATAATTACATCCATATTATATAAAGAGATCACGTGACCCACTTCAAAATAAAATATCGCATCCATCTTTTTTTCCCAGTGTTAAAATCGTGATTTTTAAAATTCTTTTAAATCTATATTTAGTGTTGCATCCGTCCTAAAACCGCTTTATTTTTGGTATTTTCTGTGCCAACGCAATTACAATCTTTTTGAGTTTAAATGATCATCAAACTTTGATTTTTTTTACAACGAAGCCTAATTCTAATGCATGTAGAATGTAAACAAGTGATTGTAAGATGAGTTGTATAAGAATTGCTGAATTTTTTTCAAGCAAAATTATTTAACTCCATGGCATTTATTGGCATCCATGGACGCCAATGTCTACAAAGGGGGATCGAACTGTTTGGATAGGGTATGTCACATACCTGTCTTTTTGAGAGGTTCTTCGTTTGGGATGTACGCTGCCCCACCCGTAAGCAAAAGGTTAAATATGTTTAAATAATATTGCATTTCAGTTGGAAAGTGTTTCATAATCAATGCTTTATGCATGATTGATCTTTCTTGTTATCTTATATAATAAAAAAACATGTATGTCTATCTTTCTGACTGTCTTTTTATCTCTTTCTGTGTGTATGCACATTTGTAGCGGAAAATCGAAGTTTTGAATACCAGCGAAATTCGATACAGAGCTACTTCAGTCTCTAAAAAAATTCCAGTCGAAAATCAAACCCGTAGCGCTTGTCCTGCCAATAACTTGCTACAAAGCATAAGATAAAACAAATAATGCTTTCAGTGATTACATCCTATAAAACTCTCCAAAGAATTACATGATCAAATTATGAATTAGTTTATCTTCTTTCAAAGAGTCATGGTAAGTTCAAGGACCATTGAAACAGCTGATTGACCCTTTCAAACGTATAAGGTTGCAGGTCAAGGGATTACGGTCAATTTTATTTCCTTGTAGGAGAAACAGGCTTGTCTGAAACTATCTTTCTTATTATATCATAACTTTTTGGGTGTAAACAACGTCTGATTCAAATTTAGCTCTTAAAATCTGCTGCAAATTGTTTGTGACAGCTGACGCTCTATCATTACAATGAGTGACATGTCCTTGTTGAATTTCGATTTGTCTTTCTAATTGCAGGAATATAGGGGGGAAAAAGTGAATATTTTGGGTTATGTTTACCTTGGGAAATGACAGATTTAGGGTTTGAATCTTTTGTGGAAGGTGGTAAGGATGTAAAAGGAAGATCAAGGTTGTTAATAGTATGACGGAATGAAATGGATGATTTTCTTTTGCAGCAAAATGGCATAGTGAAGCGTAGCCCCCGTTACTACATGCCCGCCGACTTTCGCCGTTTCCTTTGTTTAAACGGCAACATAGCAACGAGGGACGCTACCGCTAGAGGTCAGGAATAGCGGGCCACTCTTCCGCGAAAAAGGGTAAATAAAACAGAGCGCCAGTATATGTATTCGTACGATTCAAGCTGTCGCTACTTTTCTCATTAAATATTTTAGACGTTTCTTGCTTTTTCATTGACGTATTTTGATTCATTTATTGCTATTTTTTCGCTTGTTTTCTTTTTACCTAATAATTATTTAACCTAAAGAACGATATGTACACCATACACTTTACAGGGGGAAAAAGTGAAGAGCTGCTTACGCGTACATATATATATATATATATATATATATATATATAACAAATTTTTTACGACCCAAAGTATTTGGTGGAGTATATAAATTCGTTCTGACTCCGCCTCCCGCCCCTTCTAATGCTAAGTTTATGGGTAATATTATTCTCTCCTTGTTACAGCCCTGTATATACAAATACACATACTTTTTCTTCAAACTTTAACTATGTTAATCTTATATTAAATGATCATAAAATAATTAATTCTATTACACTTTTGAAGTTTTAATGTAGAGGTGTTTCAGTTGCATTGCATAAATTTGTTAGTAAAATCAATCAGCCATGGTTAAACAACTCTACGAAAAATACTTTCATAACAGGAAAATACTTACTATTTTTATTGCACTTTATGAAAAACACTGCCACAGAATAAAATATATATACAACTGGTAACATTTTCCCCATTATATTATGTGAGCAGCCTATCTGCTGGGGAGGGGGGGGGGGCAGAATTCAAAGTTTTTTAAAGCAAGGTTTAATCACAATTTCAGTTTTTCAGTTCATGATTAACTGCCTTTGGGAATGTTGCATAATATACATATAAAACTGCCTTTATCAATTTCATATGAAAAATCCCCTTCTGCCTATCTTACCGTTATATTTCCTATACTATAATTAAAATTTTAAAAGTGGCCAAGATATTAAATAAAAAGGCACGCTCTCCAACTCTTTCTCTTCTGATTTCAGAATATGGATACGCTTAATAATAAATAATAATCTAAATTTGCCTTCTCTTGATATAGCTTTAATCCAGATTTGTCGTTGTGGTTCTCTGTTAGGTATTTCATGAAATACAGTGCCAGTAGATTTATTGGACGATTTACAACCAGGAATTACGCAGTAAACAATCGAAATTTAAACAAGTCGCGAAAATTTAAAAAAAAAAACTTAAGTAAAACACGTTAAACCCCGTTACTGTGCTATAAACCGTGGCCCGCTTGGGTTGCCCCCTAGCGAGGAAACTAAGTCGCAAGTGTTGCCTGGTAACCGCAGAATACGGCGGGCATGTAGTAACGGGGGCTACGAGTGAAGATAGGCCTACTTTGTGATAAGAATAAGTGAGTTAGACAGATTCTAAAGTCGAGAAATATGAAAATTTTGTTCAAGTTTGGCATTTAATTGTTAATTTTTCATCGCCTATATAATATGAGCTAAGATGACTGAACGAGGAGCATCAAAATTATCGAACACTTCCACTACAGCGCAGCTTTGATATCATTCGATTCGTCTCGGCTTCAAAACTAAGCTCTAGCTAGAATCTAAGTTCTAGCTAAGCTCTAAGCTAAGGTTCTAAGCTAAGCTCTAGCTTCAAAACTTCAACTCTAGCTAGAATCTTGGTTTGCGTCACATGCGTTCAGCCTTAGCTTCCAGGTCAACGAAAAAAACTCTAATATTTCGAAAATTCGAATTTAGTTTGACGCTGAAAAGAAATAATCGAATTTAAAACCACTTTTCAAAATGATCGAGCACTTTCACTCGAGCCAGAATCTCGGTTTTGATCTTATTCCGTCTCAGCGTTCAAATTAGCAAAAAATTTGAAAGTTTTGAAAATATGAATTAGAGGTTGAAAGAACTTTGCTGTCCCAACCGGAAATCGAAACATGGGTCTTCGTATTGTCCAGCCGACACCGAATAACACCGAATTTTCACCGAATAACATCATATCAGTAGTACAACAGAGCTCCGTTTATTCGAATACCGCATTTCTAGATTTACGGATTATCCGGGTCCAAACTAGTGAATTTTCTTTTGTGATTTTCTGTTAATATTTTAAACTTTAAAAAAATAATTTAGCGATACTTTCTATTACAACAGTTAAGGAAATTTTTTTTTATAAATTATCGATTTTCGCTAAAAAAAAAAAATAGTCTTTACGGGTTTCTTTTTTTTCTAAAATCATTGAAATCTATAAGAATTTTAAAGATGGTCAATGTGTGTGTGTGTAAGAGAAGCTAATATCTCTATCTATCACGTTTGGCGACAAATTTGGCGAATTGTCGCCAAATTGGAGACTTTTGAAAAACTTAATGAATGAATTGATTTAATCCATGGCAACGTCGCGGTACATTTTCCAGTTTTAAATATCACCAAGCAATTCAGAACAGAACAGAACAGAAAATTTTTATTTTAAATTTAACAAGAAAAGGCGTATGGGTTAAATTTGGAAAACTCTGTAAAATTTGGCATAAAAGGCAAATTTAACAATAAAAGGCGTAATTGTTTATTTATGTACATGTTTGTTTATGATAAAAGAACCACTCGCACTATGCTTGGAAAAACTGTTCAAGATAATTTAGGGACCTGTATGAAATATTGGTACGTTAGCATCATTTGAAAAAGCTCCGAGCAGTCAAAGTTAATAAATAAGGTAGTAAATAAATACGGTAGTAGTAAAAAACTACGATTTCTGTATCATTTAAATGAAGTGACGACAATTTAATGTTATTTCGTGCTATATAACTCAATTTCATTGATATAAATAACACAGGGGTAAAATTTTAAGCTGTATGAGAAACCAAAGGTAGCTCACATCAGAATTAGTTTCATGGGACATTTTCCTTAGTATACTTACTGCCCCGAACAAGAGAAACTGAATGATGGATACTCTTTATATTGTTACACAAACAAGTTGAACAAGATAAGTTATAACTGTCCACTTACGGACGTAATTGGTTTACGGGATATACGCAATGACTGTAATGTTTCTTCATCAAACTGAAATTATCACTCGCCCAAGGAAAAAGACAGAAGTTTGATTTCAATCGCGATACAATTAAGAGATTCTGTTGAATAACTCAATCGATAGAGGAACAATGGAACCGGTTGCAGAATAAAGGGTTTTATGATTACAAGGAAATAAATCAAACATATCTTCAAATTGAGGAGAGAGGTGAAAAGAAATCTCTATAAGGCTACTTCAAGGATGAATAAATAAATAATAATAATAATAATAAAAATCCAGCCTGCTTGTAAAATAATTTTCTTTATGATGTAAACCATCTGGATTGCGAGTAGTAACTAACTAGTCGTTCTTAAATAAAAACAGACTCTGAGGCGCCACGCCATTTTCTCATATATTCTAGACTATTTAGGTCTAAATTGCGTTATAATCAGTCACAGAATTTAAAAAAACATTGCGATTTTTTTTCATTTACCAATTGCAAGTTATTTATTGAAAAAATTATATAAAAGTTATTAAATTAATTTTTTCAAGTTGGCAGTTAGGGCCAAACATTTTTACTTTCTCTACATACATAGTATAATGTATATAGGGGAAGTGTTGTGACAGGGTTCAAAATTCGAATTTTCGACAGGAGAGCATGTTTCAAGCATCCCTGAACTGATTCGAACGTTTTTGAGGTGATGTCGCTCTCTTTTTCTCCCTTTGTATATGTATGTTAATGTGTTTGTATCTATCTTAATGTGCGTGTATGTATGTATGTATGTATGTTAATGTGTTTATCTTAATGTGTGTGTATGTATGTATGTTAATATGCTTGTATCTATCTTAATGTGTGTGTGTGTATGTATGTATGTTAATGTGTGTGTATGTATGTTACTGTGTTTGTATCTAACTTAATGTGTGTGTATATATGTTACTGTGTTTGTATCTAACTTAATGTGTGTATGTATGTATGTATGTATTGTTGGAAATAATCAATACATCGCGATTCATGTTCCTGTGAACGGGCGTTTATGCAAATTTAATATGAACGACTCTTCCCGTTCACCGGCGTGAACCGTGACGTTTTTCAACATGAGGTTTCATGCAAATCAGTTCTCAATGCGTACGCATCTGATTTGCATATCCGGGGGCGTTTCCGGAACTGTCCATTCTCGGATATATAGGGCAGAGGTTTCTTGAAGCAAATGAGAAGGTCGGAGTCGATCGAGATCAGACGTCTGAAGAAGTCAGACGAGATAGACACTGATGGTCTGATGCAGGCAGACAGAAATGTTTTTTTGACAGAAGCACTGCGGAATATCGTTTGACGACGGTGAATAGTCGAAACGGATGCAGATGTGGTCAGTTTGGACCAGCATGTATTGAACGTTAAATTTACTTACAAACGTTCGGAAGCCGCTTTAAAGATTTTCCTGATGTTCTATCCTTTGGTTTCCCTTTGCCAAGTGATGGTGGCTGAAATACACGCAAGTGATAGAGGTAGTATAGTAACTTACTACCAAATGCTTCAAGAAATCTCTGTCTAGTCATTTACAACTAAAAAATTTTTTGTACATAGTATATTTTTGATGTTTTACGGCATGGAAAATTACCAGGTACGTGTAATATGCCGAGTTGTGTTTTTCACCAAATAAAGTGAACGAAGTTTTTCTTTAAAACTGGACTTGTGTACTTTCATGACCCAGCCAACACTTATTGACTCTGACAGTGCGTGCTTTGCTATCTTCAAATTTTAAATTTTCCAACAGAAATGGTTACGGGGCCAGTTCAACGCCCAATAGAGTCATAAGTGCAAGTATCTTTAAAGAAATCGTTCCAGTGTTCAGATGGGGGCCGCACATGGCACCATTTTGAAGTTCGTGTGAACAACGAAACGCAACAGTGTAAACGTAAACAGTGTACAAGAACTTTTGCTTCTGCTTCTTCAAAACTACGAGTGGCCATGGAGGCAAGTAGAACGGAGTTGCTGACGCGGGACAACTACGTCACCTGGCGTACCGACATCTCATTCGTCCTCAAGGGAGAAGGATGTTTCGGACACGTAGATGGAAGTGCTAAGCCTATCGAGGAAGATGCAAGTCGCCGCGACTACGATGATTTTTATCGCCGGAAAGACCGAGCATTAGCCATCATTTATCAAAGTTTATCCTCGGAATACAAGGAGTTGATAAACGTCACCGACGAACCTAGTCAAGTATGGAATACCTTGAAATAACATTTTCAAGCGCCTTCCAGAGCCAACCTGGTTAGATTACTAGATGAGTTCTTCGACGTTCGGCCGGAGCCAGACGAGCCTGTTGACATTTTTTGCTCAAGACTGCGGAAGGCCGTGACGAGGCTTAAAGACGCGAAACACCCCATTGAAGACCTGTATGTAGCATTCCAGTCGATTCGGTACCTTCCGGAAGAATTCCGAGGTATCGTTCAAATTATATATCGATGGAATGACTCGGACTTCAAGCTCAGCAAAATACAAGCAGAGCTAGCAGCGGAGGAGAGCCGGCTGAGGCAGCAAGCAAGTGACTTTTCCAAAACTGTGAGTTCAAATTCTGCATATTTTACTTCTAAGAAATTTGTAAATAGAGTAAAAGTGTCTAAACTTCCAAATGTATCTCATAATGTGTCTAATGTAAATACTTCTAGTCATAATGTAAATATTTCTAAAAGTAAAATTAAGTGTTTTAAGTGTAACAAACTAGGTCATACTAAATCTAATTGCAGTAGAAATAATGGATCTAGTATTGTGGAATTTCTTGGGTCTCCACAGATTGAGGCTAATACTGTAATCGATCCTAGCGATAGACTCAGCTGGGTAGTAGACACTGCTGCTACGCGACATTTCTGTAATAACATTAAGTTATTTTCAAAATTTAATGAGTGCAAAGGCACTTCAATGTCGCTAGCAGTAGGGGATGTCGAAAGTCCAGTTGAGGCTATCGGGACGGTGGAAATGTATGTCCAATTTAAGGATAAGCAAAGTATTATCAAATTGGAAAATGTTATGTATTCTCCTAAACTTAGGAGAAATTTATTAGCTGCATCTGTTCTTGAGGAACAAAATTTTAGTTTTAATGGAGCTAATGGGGTTCTATGGTTTTTTACACCTAAAGGGGAGAAATTCTTTTATGCAAAAAGAAAGGATGGGTTGTATTTTTTAAAACCTAAGTATAGTACCCAGGAACAACATAACTTAGAAAACCGTCAATCTAAAGATAGGGATCGAGATGGAGACAAGAAACACAAAAAGGATAAGAAATCCAAGGATAGGGATCCTAGTGCTTCCAGAAAAATAGACAAAGTAAAAATAGCACCTAATCTTAAAGAAACTAAATTTAAATCTGACAAAACAAAAACTAAGCAGAATAGAAATGTGGATAGTTCAATATCTAAGCCTAGCAGTTCAGTAACTGAACTTAATAGTACAAACTGTCTTTGGCATAAACGATATTGCCACATAAACGCTGAATATCTCCTCCAAACCAGCAAAGTTTCTGCCGTAAACGGACTTCCTAGGCTTAAATACAAAAAGTTAAATTGTAAATCGTGTAAATTGGCTAAGTCTAGGAGAGTATCGTATAAACCCACCGGTAGGATAAGGTCCACTAAACCATTGCAATTGTTACACATGGATGTGTGTGGTCCCTTACCCACAGCCTCATATGGTGGGAACAAGTATGTCTTAACTATAACAGATGATTATAGTAGAAAAGTTTTTGTTTACCTCATGAAACAGAAGTCAGAAGTATTTTCACATTTTAAAGAGTTTCAGGCCAGAGAAGAAAGGCAGTTAGGTACTAAAATTCTATGTATCCGGACGGATAATGGGATGGAATTCTGCCATGATAAGTTCAAAAATTACCTGAAGGATATCGGTATTAAGGCTGAGAGGACTAACACATATACCCCACAGCAAAATGGAGTATCAGAGCGATTCAACTTAACCGCATTTGACTGTGTTAGAGCCATGTTGAACGACAGCAAATTACATGACAGATTCTGGGCGGAAGCAATATTGTGTTTTACATACACTAAAAATCGAATATGTCACAAATTTAAGACAAAAACTCCACATGAACTCTACAGTGGTAGAAAACCTTCAGTCAAACATCTTAGAACCTTTGGTTGTAGAGCATATGTAGGCAAACCCAGTCAGCTCAGAAAGAAGTTAGACATGAAAGCTACAGAAGGGGTGATGGTAGGCTATGCTACTAAAACTAAGGGCTATAGGATATTTTTGTCAGGGGAGAAACGAACAATTGAGACCTGCAATGTGAGGTTTGATGAGGGTGATGTAGTATAAGGCATCCTGGACCCAATTTGTCCCAGAAATATCTCCTCAGGGATATCAAGAGATAACCTTTCAGAATACTCCGACGGGGAATATCCGAGAGAGCAGTCTGATGGGGGGGCAGGAGAGAGAGAAGACACTGGTGACGATCCGTCTGAATCCAGTGAGGAAACGGACTCTCCTGCTGACTCCAGTATGACTCCTTGCTCGGATATTGCTTGGCGGCGAAAGACGGTTCCAAGACCCGATGGGAGTAGAACCGATGTGTATTATTACGCTCAAGGAGATAATAAAAGGCTGAGGTCGCACAATGATGTTAAGAAATATTGTGATAAAAGGAATATACAATTTGATCAGCAACTGTTTAATTTTCGGGAAAATAAAGGTCTTAAAAGGGTCAGAGGCAGACCAGAAGCAAGCAATATTGAAATAAATATACCAAAAGGGTACAACGCTGCTATTAAATCTTCCCAGTCCGAAAAATGGTGTAATGCTATGGATGAAGAAATGGCCGTAATGCAAGAGAGGGGTGTCTGGGAACTAGTTCCTGCATCCACCTCACAAAAGCATATAGGCAGTAGATGGGTCTACACCATTAAGAAAGACGAGAATGGGAAAATCAAGAGGTTTAAAGCTCGTTTGGTAGCCCAGGGGTATGGTCAGAAAAAGGGAGAATCATACGATGAAGTTTTTAGCCCTGTTGTTAACTTCAACTTAATTAGAGCATTCTTCTCAATTTTCGTATGCATGCTTGGCTGGATGCATTTCCAATTAGATATCAAATCTGCCTATCTCTATGCTAAATTGAGTCAAAAGGTATATATGAAACAGCCTCAAGGTTATGTCAATCAGGAACAGCCTGATTATGTTTGTTTGTTGAAGAAAGCCATTTACGGTCTTCATCAAAGTGGAAGAGAATGGTTTAATGAACTTGACACCAAATTAAAAGAATTAAATTTTTTAAAACTTCAATGGTGTAATTGTGCATATATTTACAATAGCAAAGTTCTTATGCTAGTCTATGTGGATGACATAATTCTCTTCTCAAAGTATCAAAGGGACATAGACCACATTGTTTCATTACTTAGCATAGAATTTGATATCAAGGTATTAGGAAAAATTAGAAAACTTTTAGGCGTGGAATTTAAAGAGTGTGACAATAAATTTTTTATACATCAAAGTCAGTATATAGATAAAGTATGTCAAATGTTTCAACAGTATAAATATCCAGTTACTTCACTTCCCATTTCTAAAGGGAATATTCTAAGTAAAATAGATTGTCCAAAGACAAGTGAAGAAATAAAGCAAATGCAAAGTTTTCCTTACAGGAGCTTAATTGGGTGTTTGGCTTTTATATCTAGTAGGACTAGACCTGATATTTGTTACGCCATCAATATATTATCTCAATTTCAAGAAAACCCTGGAATTAAGCATTGGGATGCATTGTTAAGACTTTTAGGATATGTTGAAAAGACTAAAAACTATATGTTGAATTTATCTAACATTCAGGAGTTAAAATTGAATTGTTATTCAGATTCTGACTTTGCTGCAAACCGAGATGACCGTGTTTCACTTGGAGGCATGATACTCTTTATTGACAATGTACCTATTTCTTGGCGTACCTTTAAACATAAGTGTGTCAGCTTATCAACCATGGAAGCTGAATACGTATCACTAACTGAAGCCGCTAAGGAAATAGTATGGGTACAAAACATAATTGAAGAATGTCATTTACTTGGGTTAAACTTTAATAAAAGTAACAGTGTTATTTTTAGCGACAACCAAGCAGCCATTAATTTTTCTAACTCTCCAATTGAAAACAATAGAACTAAGCATATTGATGTTAGATATCATTTCCTAAGAAATTTAATAGTCAATGAATCTTTTAATGTTAAATTTGTAAATAGTAAAGATAACTTAGCAGATCACTTTACTAAACCAATGACTAAGGAAATAATACTTAAATTTTGTAATAAAATTTTTAAAAACTAAATCAAAACTTTTTGAGATTAAATGTTTAGTCTAAAGAAAATTTTAAATACTAAATTGAATTTACAACTTGGGAATTTTTTTTTAAAAGATGTCATATATATACATTATTGTTTATCTTAAACCTCATTGATATAAGATAGTATATCTTGAGTATAAATTTTTGTGATATTGAATCTTTTTCACTTTACACCTTTGTATATACATCCATTTTCCATGACCCGCATGATGCTAAATAATAGCTTATGTGTATAAAATTTTGTATTTTTCAACTTGGTAAAAAGTATGTGTTGAAAGTTTTGATAAAGGAATTTTATTATCTAATTACTTGCATCATGTATTTTTAAATATTTGGTATATCAATGCAGTCTAATAGTATTAATTATGTATACTTATATTGTGTTAATAGACTAAATTTTTTTTAAGCTTTTTGAATTATAGTGTTTATACTCAAATTTAAAGTAAACTTAAATTCTATGCTTATACAAAATCTTTTAAAGTTGACTTGTTTAATATAATGTGCTTATACTTAAATTTTGGATACTTATAATTAAATTTAAACTAAAATTTCAATTTTTGAATGCTGATACTTAAGCATTGAAGTTGTGTTGTATATAAATTTCTACTTGATGTGAAATGTTGTTGTTACAATATTGTCGACAATACTTGACTATTTTTCAGATGCTATAAGTACTTATGCATTTTATTTTAAATTTAATAATGATATAATACTTTACATTTTTTTCTTCATTATATGTTTGATAGGATACTGGGGGCCTTGGTGTTTATTGATATACCTTGGTTTCTCAGAGTA
This sequence comes from Amaurobius ferox, assembly GCA_951213105.1. NCBI lineage: Eukaryota > Metazoa > Arthropoda > Arachnida > Araneae > Amaurobiidae > Amaurobius > Amaurobius ferox. The sequence goes on from OX578148.1 coordinate 93,051,517, forward strand.
AGTTTTCTTTTGCATATGCATTGAGACTTAAGGATTTGCATGAGGGGGCCGATTGTTGGAAATAATCAATACATCGCGATTCATGTTCCTGTGAACGGGCGTTTATGCAAATTTAATATGAACGACTCTTCCCGTTCACCGGCGTGAACCGTGACGTTTTTCAACATGAGGTTTCATGCAAATCAGTTCTCAATGCGTACGCATCTGATTTGCATATCCGGGGGCGTTTCCGGAACTGTCCATTCTCGGATATATAGGGCAGAGGTTTCTTGAAGCAAATGAGAAGGTCGGAGTCGATCGAGATCAGACGTCTGAAGAAGTCAGACGAGATAGACACTGATGGTCTGATGCAGGCAGACAGAAATGTTTTTTTGACAGAAGCACTGCGGAATATCGTTTGACGACGGTGAATAGTCGAAACGGATGCAGATGTGGTCAGTTTGGACCAGCATGTATTGAACGTTAAATTTACTTACAAACGTTCGGAAGCCGCTTTAAAGATTTTCCTGATGTTCTATCCTTTGGTTTCCCTTTGCCAAGTGATGGTGGCTGAAATACACGCAAGTGATAGAGGTAGTATAGTAACTTACTACCAAATGCTTCAAGAAATCTCTGTCTAGTCATTTACAACTAAAAAATTTTTTGTACATAGTATATTTTTGATGTTTTACGGCATGGAAAATTACCAGGTACGTGTAATATGCCGAGTTGTGTTTTTCACCAAATAAAGTGAACGAAGTTTTTCTTTAAAACTGGACTTGTGTACTTTCATGACCCAGCCAACACTTATTGACTCTGACAGTGCGTGCTTTGCTATCTTCAAATTTTAAATTTTCCAACAGAAATGTTAATGTGTTTGTATCTATCTTAATGTGTGTGTATGTATGTATGTTAATGTGTTTGTATCTATCTTAATGTGTGTATGTATGTATGTTAATGTGTTTGTATCTATCTTAATGTGTGTGTATGTATGTATGTTACTGTGTTTGTATCTATCTTAATGTGTGTGTGTGTGTGTATGTATGTATGTTACTGTGTTTGTATCTAACTTAATGTGTGTATGTATGTATGTATGTATGTATGTATGTTAATGTGTTTATATCTATCTTAATGTGTGTGTATGTATGTATGTTAATGTGTTTGTATCTATCTTAATGTGTAGAAGACCCAGACCGTCCGACTCGTCCAGGGGACTAAGAGCACCTATTTGGACGGCCGGCTATCTTAATGTGTGTGTATGTAGATCTTATGCTATCTTAATGTGTGTGTATGTATGTTAATGTGTTTGTATCTATCTTAATGTGTGTGCATGTATGTATGTTAATGTGTTTGTATCTATCTTTATGTGTGTGTGTGTATGTATGTATGTTAATGTGTGTGTATGTATGTTACTGTGTTTGTATCTAACTTAATGTGTGTGTATATATGTTACTGTGTTTGTATCTAACTTAATGTGTGTGTATGTAAGTTAATGTGTTTGTATCTATCTTAATGTATGTGCATGTTAATGTGTTTGTCCGTTAGTCTATAGACGCGATATATCACGAACGAATGAAGCGTTTCAAATATAATTTGGTTATTACAATCGATAGTTGAACGATTATTACACTCATATGGATCATCATAGGGCACACTCATATGGATCATCATACACTCATATGGACATCATAGGGCCAACGGCCGTACCGTGCTGAAAACACCGGTTCTCGTTAGATCACCGAAGTCAAGCAGCATCGGGCGCGGTTAGTACTTGGTGGGTGACCACCTCGGAACACCGCGTGCTGTTGGCCATTTCGGGTGCGGTATCCCCGTGGTTTGCGAGCTAGATTTGCACGCTACCACAAATTGCCGCCGTGTTCATGCGGAGTACGATCACGTTAAACATGTGGGTCCGTAAGTCCTTCCGAGAGGTTGGTGGTAGGGGAAGGAGGGTACGGTCCCTGTGGATGCCTCCCCCACTGGGTTCCGGTCTAAATTGGGTGGCACTTCCCGGCCGTCCATACAGCTACCTTACACCTTTCTGGTAGGTCGGACGGTCTGGGTCTCAACAACAACAACTCATATGGATCATCGATTATTACACTGGAACCCTATTTTTTTTTAAAAGCAATCGAATGTTCGGGCGATCACCCCCTTCCCAATTTTCGAATGAATTTTTTAAGAAATCATTAAAAAAAAATAAGCACCTTTAATAATAATAAACATCTAGTCACTTCAGATGTAATGTTTCACTAGAAAACGAATGACGCAAACTTAAAAACGCTGGCATGAACCATCCTCGAGATATTGAACGTTTTTGAAATACATTTACCAAAAATATTACATAAAATGAAAGTCGAAATTTGTCGAAATAACGTCGCATAGTTATGCATTGAACGCGGATTTAAAAGTTAGAAAATACCTTAACGGAATTTGTCAGATTATAAAAAAATAACACTTAAGCAGGTTTTAAGACGTTATTTTGAGTTGACATACTTGTTCAAAATGAAGTAGCAGTATTTTGAATTGATACGATAAACAGTGATACACTAGCAATCTGGCGGGAAACAATAAAGCTAGTGATGTATTTGTCAGATAAAAATTACACTATTTTGGGAGCACTTTTTAGCTGCAATCTCTAAATTGATAATTTTGTGTTGCGCCAATCCTATCGGGAAAGAGCAATATACAATCCATAAAGCAGTCAGTGATCCCCAAATTGAAATAAGCGTATTCAGAGAGTACGTGAGTCTATACGTGGGGTACACCAAAAAATTTAATATTTTCTTTTTGTTATTTTTTCCAAAGACAAGTGTAAAATTAATGAAAAAAAAAAAAAAAATCTGATGTGGGCAACACATGACTTTCCTTATACAATGTAATTAATTTACTACTTTTACAGTAAAAAAAAGTAGGTTTTTCTTATAGTAGATACTAATATTCTTTCCAAGATATTAAATTTTCGAAATTAAAAATCTCATTTTTATCCATTTGGCGAGATTTTCGTTAATTTAGCAACATTTCAAAAAGTCGCCAGGTTGGCGGCATTCCGCCAAATTCGTCGCCAAAATCTCGCCAAGCGTTATGCACTAAGAAATAAGTTATTCTTACAGCAGATAAATGACTATTGGCGTTCAAACACAAAAGTATTACTAAAAGTATATTTTTTCATGAATGGAAGGAGCTAGTTCCACGAGAATGATGTAACCCAATTTATCGCATGGTATTACATATGAAAAGTGAACATGTTTCTCAATAGGAATTTTTTTTTTTATATGACTTTTTGACAATTTTTTTTAAAAAATGAACAATATCTCGAGAACGGTTCATGCTAGCGTTCTAAAATTTATGTCAATCGTTTTCTAATGAAAAATTACATAAGAAATGTCTATTTGCGTAACTTTATTAGTGGTTTTGATTTTTTGACGATTTTTTCAAAATTTCATTCGAAAATTTAGGGGGCTTCTTAACATTCGATTGCATATAAAAGCAATAGGCTTCCAGTGTTTACGGATTGTGATTTTTGTACCAAATTTGGTTCGAATCGGTCCATTCGTTCGTCAGTTATCGTCTCCACAGACTCACTGACACACACACATACTTTCACACACACACAGACATCACTTCAAAAATGTTTGATTCGTGATCAGGGATGCTTGAAACGTGCTCTCCCGTCGAAAACTCGAATTCGAATTTTCGACCCCGTCACAATACTTTCCTTATACCTTATGTATATAAGGAAAGTAATAAGAAAATTGATTAAAAAATAACAAATATCAACTTGTATTTTTAAGTTACACGAACTTAAACGGAATAATATTATTATATTAATATTACTACCAGTTATTCTTTTTTTAAATATATTTTATAAAATTAAGAAATTTTTTATAATTAATACTAAATATGTTTAATAGTTTTCTTTTTACAATATTTTTACTTTCCTTATATACATAATGTATAAGGAAAGTATTGTGACGGGGTCGAAAATTCGCATTCCAGTTTTCGACGGGAGAGCATGTTTCAAGCATCCCTGATCACGAATCAAACATTTTTGAAGTGATGTCTGTGTGTGTGTGTGAAAGTATGTGTGTGTGTGTGTGTGTGTGTGTGTGTGTATGTGTGTGTGTGTGTGTGTGTGTGTGTCAGTGGGTCTGTGGAGACGATAACTGACGAACGAATGGACCGATTCGAACCAAATTTGGTACAAAAATCACAACCCGTAAACACTAGAAGCTTATTGTTTGTATATGCAATCGAATGTTCAGTACCCCCCTAAATTTTCGAATGAAATTTTGAAAAAATCGTCAAAAAATCAAAACCACTAATAAAGTTACGCAAATAGACATTTCTTATGTAATTTTTCATTAAAAAACGATTGGCATAAGTTTTAGCACGTTAACATGAACCGTTCTCGCAATATTGCAGATTTTTCAAAAAAATTATCAAAATGTCATATAAAATAAAAAAAAAATATTTCTTATTGAGAAACATGTTCACTTTTCATATGTAATACTATACGATAAATTAGGTGGCATCATTCTCGTGGATCTAGCTCGTTCCATTCATGAAAAAAGATACTTTGAGTAATACGTTTGTATTTGAAAGCCAATAGTCATTTATCTGCTGTAAGAATAACTTATTTCTTCGTCCATAACGCTTGGCGAGATTTTGGCGACGAATTTGGCGGAATGTCGCCAACTTGGCGACTTTTTGAAATGTTGCCAAACTAACGAAAATCTCGCCAAATATATAAAAATGACGCTAAATCAATGAAAATTACGACTAATTGTCGAACATTCAATATCTTAGAAAGAATATTAGTATCTACTATAAAAAAAACCTATTTTTTTACTGTAAACGTAGTAAATTCATTACATTATATAAGGAAAGTTATGTGTTGCCCACATCAGATTTTTTAAATTATATTCATACAGTTATATCACGTCACCCATAATAGAATTTTGGAGCTCGAAAATTTTTTCTCTTTTTAATTTCTTCTATTTTTATTTTTTGATTCTCTAAAATGTCCTTCTTTGTTAATATATAATTTCAATAAAAAAAAAAAAACTTACTTCCAAGTGTTTACATCGTTCAAACCATTTATCTATACAAGAATTAAAATTTTAGTTATGCAATAAAATGAGTATTTCAGAATTTTTCTTTTTCTATTTATTGTGGAAAATTTAGACAAGAGAAATTTAATGTCCTTTGCAATTCAATATTTTTCTAAGAGGCTAAACCTGATCTGGGAGAGGGGGTGGGGCTCAAAGCCTTCTGGCTCAAGCTTGCCTCCGGCTGTAGAAGCCAGTGCCAACATTTCCATCTATTTAAACTGAAAGCATATTTTACATCTCATATTTTAGTAATATAAGAAAACACAGGCTTAAAATAACACACTTTTTAACGTCCAGTATGAAGTTACTTCAGCGTATATGGTGGCAAGATAACGACAGTTTGACAACTTTCGCGCGGCAGTGATTTTTTTTTTCTTACCGTGAAACGATATTTAAAAAAAAAAAAAAAAAAAAACCTCAGAACTAACGCAGGGCAACACATCTACAGCAGTAAATTTGCTTAAAATATGAGCCCGTTCATGACTGCAAACATATAGCACCCCCAAAAATATTCATCTCAAGATTCTGCCGGAAAATAACACACGTAGAACGTCACGTGAGAGTGAAATTTCAGAAAAGACATAAACTTTTTTTTCTTGGAGTATACTATTTACATTTCAACCTTGTGGTGTTTCGAAATTGAAGCAGTACAGTGCGCAGCTGCGAGTCTTTTTGATATAGGCTGGCGATCCAAGTTGAGATGGATCGTATGGGGTATCATTTAAAGGTTTTTGACATGAATTACTGTCTGTAGTCGTGGTATCCGGCTGAAATCGGAGCGTTACGAAAAATGGGAAGCTTATACGAGGGTCACATTGGAATTTTGAGACAGGGGCAGATGATATGGGCTAGAAAAAAAATTATTGGTCGGATATTTAAATTTGAACTCTTTTATGTCTGCAGACAATAATTTGTGGCAACAATTACAATTTAGCTATCGTAGGAATGGCAAAAAAGAAAATGGAAGAAAAAAAAAGAAAATGGAGTTGACGCGAGCATTATCACGCTATGATTTTCTATGATTTTAAAGTGGGGCTAAATCAAGAAGAATGACGTCTACAATTTAGCATATGGAAATGATGCTCCATCTCGTGCCGCTATATTCAGATGGTATACAGAGTTTAGAAGAGGTCGAAATTCTCTCCTGGATAAAGAACACACAGGAAGACCTTTGTCAGCTGTAGTCCCCGAAAATGTGTCGATCATTCGAAAAATGTTAATCGACCATAATCGCTGTACCCTACCAAATGACACAGAAGGAACTTAACATTGGATCCGCAGCTATACATAAGACAAATGAATGATTCATGAAGAACTGCATATGAAAAACTTAGTTTGTCATTGGGTCCCCTATAATTTAACAGAATACCAAAAAGTGGAGCGTGTCAGAATCAGTAAACCCCGTCCAAAATTACTTGGTAGACACTGCATATTTCTAAAATCATAACTGGTGATGAAACGTACATACCGTTTTTTGACGTTCCAACACATCAAGAAAGTAAAGTATGTGTCTTTGAAGATTACTCCAAACCAACAATGGTGAAAAGACAACGAGCAATGAAAAAAGTAATGTATGCCGTGTTCTTCAGAAGTACAAGTCTGGTCAAAGCCATAAAGCTAGAGGGACAGAAGACAGTTACAGCTAACTGGTACATCACTACGTGTTTTCCAGAAATTCTACCGGAAGTGAATGTTAGGGGACTCATGCTTCACCATGACAATGCATCTTCTCATTCAGCAAGAATGACAGTTGAATTTCTTGAAAACAACATCAAAGTGATAGAACAACCACCCTATTCTCCTGATCTTGCTACGTTGAGACCCAGACCGTCCGACCTACCAGAAAGGTGTAATGTAACTATTTGGACGGCAGGGAAGTGCCACCCAATTTACAACCTCTCGAAAGGACTTACGGACCCACATGTTTAACGTGATCGTACTCCGCGTGAACACGGCGGCAGTTCTGGCAATAGCGGGAATCGAACCCGGGCCTACCGAATGCAATTCCAGCGCGCTAACCACTGGGCTACCGAGACCTTGATCTTGCTATGACTTTTGGCTATTTTTTAATCTAAAAAAAAAATTACGTGGGCGTCATTTTCATTCCGAAGATGAGATTGATGAGGCTATAAAAGCATATTTTTCATCAATTCCAAAAATTGGATGGATTGAAGCATTTAATCTTTGGAAAATTCGCCTACAAAGATGCACTGATGTCGAAGGGGAGTACTTTGAACCCTCCTAAAAGTTTGTAAGTTTAACTTGTACCACTTAGCAATATCTCAAAAATTTCAGTGTGAACCTCGTCTATAATAATAAAAAAAAAATCTGTGGGCAACACATGACTTTCCTTACATAATGCAATGAATTTACTACTTTTACAGTAAAAAAAATCTGATGTGGGCAACACATGACTTTCCTTATATAATGTAATGAATTTACTACTTTTTCAGTAAAAAAAAAAATCTGATGTGGGCAACACATGACTTTCCTTATATAATGTAATGAATTTACTACTTGTTATTATTTTTACCATGCTTTTATATGTAAGAAAAGTAGATGGAAGAGTAAGAAAAGTAGATAGAGAAAAGTAGATAATTACTATTCTGATATTTTCCCAAAATCTTTGTTCGGGCAGCCTCCGAACACATTTTGGCCTCGGGTCCTGGCTCATGTTAGGCGGCTCTGAAAGGGGATCCACTACTCCCTGGACATCATGCTTTGGGCGTCAAGACACTGCTAGGTCTCCAAAATTTTTAAAAAGGGGGTAGGTGAAACGGACAATTTAATCATAATTATGTTAACACCGATGGAGGTTGATGCCAGCATAATAATAATATTATTACTTTCCTTATATACATAATGTATAAGGAAAGTATTGTGACGGGGTCGAAAATTCGAATTCGAGTTTTCGACGGGAGAGCACGTTTCAAGCATCCCTGATCACGAATCAAACATTTTTGAAGTGATGTCTGTGTGTGTGTGTATGAAAGCATGTGTGTGTGTATGTGTGTGCGTCAGTGAGTCTGTGGAGACGATAACTGACAATCCGTAAACACTGGAAGCCTATTGTTTTTATACGCAATCGAATGTTCAGAACCCTCCTAAATTTTCGAGTAAAATTTTGAAAAAATCGTCAAAAAATCAAAACCGCTAATAAAGTTACGCAAATAGACATTTCTTATGTAATTTTTCATTAGAAAATGATTGACATAAATTTTAGAACGCTAACATGAACCGTTCTCGAGATATTGCACATTTAAAAAAAAAAATTATCAAAAAGTTATATAAAATAAAAAAAAAATATTTCCTATTGAGAAACATGTTCACTTTTCATATGTAATACCATGCGATAAATTGGGTAACATCATTCTCGTGGGTCTAGCTCGTTCCATTCATGAAAAAAGATACTTTGAGCAATACTTTTGTATTTGAACGCAAATAGTCATTTATCTGCTGTAAAATTAACTTATTTCTCGATAACGCTTGGCGAGATTTTGGCGACGAATTTAGCGGAATGTCGCCAAATTGGCGACATTTTTAATTGTTGCCAAAATAACAAAAATCTCGCCAAATTGATAAAAATGACGCTAAATCAATAAAAATGACGACTAATTAAAGAAAATTCAATATCTTGGAAAGAATATGAGTATCTACTATAAGAATAACATTTTTTTTAACTGTAAAAGTAGTAAATTCATTGCATTATATAAGGAAAGTCATGTGTTGCCCACATCAGATTTTTATATATGTAGTCGCGTTCGTTATATTACTTTTAAATTCTCCGCTAGGGGCGCTGCAATTATTTTTATTCGATCGGGCATAGTCACTTTACTATATACAAACCTAATGTGTACACTCATGGATATTTCCTTAAAAAGTTATTGGGTGCGCTTAAGGATCCTCTTATAAACTCTGTACATAGAAGGTTAAGCCTCTCCCTTGGCCTTCCACAAATACCGATTGAAACCCTGAATGGAATCAGCCAGGTATAGTACACCGTGTGTACAATGCCACCTCTGTCAATGAACACGGTCAGTAATTGTTCGGCCCGGTGTCTTCTTCTAAGGCTGTTTCCAAAATAGAACACCCCGAGCACAATAACACTTGAGAAAAGAATTTAGATTGTACGATGGTTTTGGGCATATCGCCAGGGCTTTCCAACCACGGGGTAGCAAGATATTTATGCAGACGAGAAAGTTTAAGAACCTACTGAAACGTCAACTTCCTACCCAAAAACAGATTCGGAAATATATTTTGAGCAGATTCTGTGTTATTCTTTATACTTTGCAATGTCAAGGGCGAATCCAGTCGGAACTAAGGGAGGGATGGGGCGATTGACTTTGACCACCACTTTATATAATTGTCTAACGTCTTTTTGTCATTCCAGACTTTACAGAATCCCCTCGGTGACCTAGAAGGCTACATCATTGCCAGCTTTTGGTATAGACTGCGGTACATAACCTAACGGGGCCGGATTTTCGATTTTTTTTTACCGAAGGGGACAAAATGGGAGAGGGGGGGGGGTAAAGACTCTTAGAACAGTCTCGAAGCCCCCATCGGGTACTAAAAGGTAACATTTCGTAAAAAAAAAAAAAAAAAAAAAAAAAAAAAAAAAAAAATCGATTCATCAAGTTAAAAAAAACATCAAAAAACAATGGTATGGAAACGATAAAAGGAAAACATATAAAATCCAAGCATTAATGCTATACACGTTATCAAGGGCTAAGCCTAAATCATGGATTTGTTCACTTCTCCAAAACTCTTTTTACGGTCCAAGTATTTTGAAGCAAACACAAAAAATGTATGTTTTTGAAGAAATAGATAGATTATATCTATAAATTATTTCTACTTGGATAACATAATAATGAAGAAAAAATAAAAGGAAACAAGAATACCTTGAAAATAACACTACATATGCACGAACTTGTCGAACCCAAGAACCCCAGAATGAAGAGACCAGTATTGGCATTCGCAAATGAAAAAGAAATGATCTACTGTTGCCATTCCTAAGAAATAAATAACAGTAATGCGAAAAGGCAAGAAAAAGTGATAATATACAATCAGAGCTACCAAAAGGAGGTGCTAATAATAGAAAGGCTAATGTTTAAGTGGATGTAAAAATAAAATATTATTAAAACAAGAGAATGGAGATGTCAGGCTAATATAAAAAACTATGAATAGATTTCATAAAAATCCAGCAAACTAAGTTTTTTAACTATACCATTTACTATATAAGAGGGATATTTATATAGATTGCTGGTAATTTTTAGATTATTAATATGTATAGCATGAAAATTTCTATCAGATAATCTATAAATTCTAAAAAGCTGATTAAGTATAATATTTCTGAAGAATAGAATCGAGTTACCGGAATTAAATGGTAAGATTTTATTAATGTTAAAATTAAAATAGTCTTTTTTATCATATAAATTAGTAACAATTCTATTAGAAGGTTCAATAATAAGATTTAAATCCAAAAAATTAATATAATTACTAATAGTAGCTTCATTAGGAATTAATTCCAAATTGTCTGGATAGAAATCTATATCTATGACATCATTTTCAGTATATACTAAGCAAATCAGATCATCAACATATCTGTATAATGAATAATCTATTGAATTAAAAGACTGTTTATAATGATAAAGATATAAATTAGTTAACATACTTCTACTGCAGCCACCCTGTGGAACTCCTGAGACTTGTAAGTATAATTTATTTCCTTGAAAAATATAATTATTGAAAAAAACAAAGTGAAGAAGTTTAGGAAAATTTATAAAACTGGTTTGAGTTGATAGATTAGTAAACCCTGATTGAAGGAGACGGGAACTATTTTACCGTGGCGTAGAGGCACATGTGACGCGAGATATGAAAAGGAAGAAGCAGGTCCGCAGTACTGGATTTTTCCAGACAATGCGTGTCAGTAAATTGTAGTCGTTCGCGTTCGTCGGAAACGGAAATGGCGTTTGAAGAACAACGTGCGAATATTACGCCGACAGAAACATTGCACCTGTTCACTGACACGCATTGTCTGAAATAACCTGCTTCTTCCTTTTCACATCTCGCGTCACATGTACCTTTACGCCACGGTAAAATAGTTCCCCTCTCCTCCAATCAGGATTGGAGATATCAGTCCCACCTTGTATATATATATATATATATATATATAATAGTTTGAAAGTCCAATGATAGAATAGAGAGAAGTTGCTACTCAAAAATCCTAACTTTATATATATATATATATATATATATATATATATATATATATATATATATATATATATATATATATATATATATATATATATATATATATAATTGTAAATCCAAAGTTAGAATATAAGTAGTAACTCATAATACACTATCCTAATATGTTCTACAAAATACAAAGAAATAAAAGAAATTCAACGATAAAGAGGAAATTATAAAGCGTAATGCAGGTCATAAAGACAAAGACAATCAACAAATTTCAAAGGTGAGGAATGAAAATAGGAAAACAAAAAAAATCAAGCAAAAAAGCTTGCAAGTGGAAGAGCTGTAGGCTTAAGATAAGTTCATTTCGAAAAAATTATTTTATTTAAGTTCAAAAAATTATTTTATTATTTATATATTTAAGTTCATATATCCCTTCGAAATGAACACAAAAATGCTTGTTTCTGAAACACAAGATAGATTTTATCTATAAACTTGTGTTATATGGACGACAAGCATATAGATTGGAAAAATAAAGGAAACATAAATACCTTAAAATACACTTCATTAGTTCAACCACGACGAGCAAAATATGACTAGACCAATGTTGCCATATGCAGAAATGAAAAGATGTGATTTGCTGTTGTCAAAAAGAGTAATAAAAACCGTACTGCGTAAAAGAAATAAAATGAAATATTCTACAGTTAATGCTGCAAAATAAAAAGATGAAATATAATAAATTCAAGAGAATGTAGAAGTACGGCTAAAATAAGATACTAAGGAGAGATTATGAGAATTTTAGGTTAATCGAAACTTATTAACTATACCATTTACTAAATATGCTGGATATTTATAAAATTTACTGGTAATTTTAAGGTTATTAATGTGCAAAGCATGAAATTTTTTATCTGATAATCTATAAATTCTAAAAAGTTGATTAAGTATAATATTTCTAAACAATTGAATCGAGTTGCAGGAATTAAATGGTAATAATTTATTAATATTAAATTTAAATATATATATATATATATATATATATATATATATCACAAGTTACGCTCAATATATTAAAATTGTTACCGTTTACTGTCTCTATAGTGAGCATGATATGAGTTACTAGTGATGAAAACTTGGTAGGTTTATTTCAATTGGCAACTAGAAGAATACTGTTGATTTTTAATTGGGATTGAATTATAAGATCAAAAATGAAATGGCACTATTCCTTGTGAGTTAGCACGCGCTGTTCTCTATATATTTAAAATTGTAAATTCTTTATAATAAGTTTATTTCTCAAAATAAATGAGTCATTAGGATGGAACTGCTGATTTCATTATTATAATTACGCAAAGGCTTTTTAATTTTTAGCGATTTTGAATAAGACTTCGGATTCTGCTGTTTTTTGTTATAATTTATCAATCTGTAGATAAAGTAATACGTTGAACAGACTAGAATTTTTTTATATCTTTTTTACTTTCCTTATATACATAATGTATAAGGAAAGTATTGTGACGGGTCGAAAATTCGAATTCGAGTTTTCGACGGGAGAGCACGTTTCAAGCATCCCTGATCACGAATCAAACATTTTTGAAGTGATGTCTGTGTGTGAAAGTATGTGTGTGTGTGTGTGTCAGTGAGTCTGTGGAGACGATAACTGACGAACGAATGGACCGATTCGAACGAAATTTGGTACAAAAATCACAATCCGTAAACACTGGAAGCCTATTGTTTTTGTACGCCATCGAATGTCCAGAACCCTCCTAAATTTTCGAGTGAAATTTTGAAAAAAATCCTCAAAAAATTAAAACCGCTAATCAAGTTACACAAATAGAAATTCTTATGTAATTTTTCATTAGAAAACGATTGACATAAATTATAGAACGCTAACATGAACCGTTCTCGAGATATTGTACATTTTTCAAAAAAATTATCAAAAAGTTATATAAAATAAAAAAAAAATATTGAGAAACATGTTCACTTTTCATATGTAATACCATGGGATAAATTTGGTGACATCATTCTCGTGGATCTAGCCCGTTCCATTCATGAAAAAAGATACTTTGAGTAATACTTTTGTATTTGAACGCCAATAGTCATTTATCTGCTGTAGGAATAACTTATTTTTCCGTCCATAACGCTTGGCGAGATTTTGGCGGAATATCGCAAACTTGGCGACATTTTTAATTTTTGTCAAAGTAACAAAAATCTCGCCAAATTGATAAAAATGACGACTAATTGAAGAAAATTCAATATCTTGGAAAGAATATAAGTATCTACTATAAGAATAACATTTTTTTAACTGTAAAAGTAGTAAATTCATTGAATTATATAAGGAAAGTCATGTGTTGCTCACATCAGATTTTTTTATATGCAGAGACATTTCTTGTCTGACGTCAGGAATGAGAAACAATAATATTGCATAAAACTCCGAAATTTAGTGAAATTGAAATTAGTTTGTAGATAAAGTCCTGTATTAGATGCGTTCCCCCCCCCCCCCCCCCTTATCATCGTATTTTGATTCTATCACGCATATTTTGTTCTTATCTAATCGCTCTTATTTACAATATCGATTTTCAAGGACAGAGACAAAAAATTCGCGCGCGTGTAGAGAATCATATGCAAACAGAATATGAACCGCCAAATATTTATTTTTATCGGCCGCATGAATTGAAGTAATATTTAAAATACAAGATAAGGAAAATTCGATTATCCGTTGCAATTACAACTTTCATTAATTTATGTACACGAAGAACTAAAATGGGTAAAAAAGCAAAAATGATATAGTCCAAACAGGGCAGCCCATGGGGTGGGGGTGTTACCACTTGAGTGGAGGGGCCCGGTCGCGAAGGGGACTCCGGTTGCCATTTTTATAAATGATTTAGATTTTTAGAAGAAAGATTCGCAAGGAAAGGGAAAATCCAGTAGGTAGGCAAGGTATTTAGAAAGAGGTAGGTAGGGAAGGGGGGGGGGGGTCATAAATGCTTGTAGGGGTGTCAAAATGCTAGTGTTATAAAGTTTGTATCCTTCGTTTTAGAATAAAAAATTATGTATGAAATAATTATTTATGTAGAAGCATTGAAAACCCTTTTATTATTATTATCATTATTTTTTTTGTGTGATTTTTTTTCAATATAACTCTCTCATAAAATGCTCATTATATCGTGAATGTTTCTTTTTAGCGTTCTAATGCTTTTATTATTAGTTTTCTAATAAAAATAAATGACGTCTGAAATGACAATTTATTTATTATTACTGAAGGTCTTATCATTTTTGAAGGTCTGATTTTTAATGAATTTTTTTTTTAATTCAACCGAAAATTGGAGGGGATGGGGGTGTCTTCGGAATATTCGATTGTGTTTAAAATCAGTAGGGTTTCAGTATTCATTGATTGTAATAATCGTACCAATTAATTCTCAAAACACTTCATTTTCGTTCGTGAGATATCGTATCCACAGACTAACGGGGACACACGTACAGGCACACACATACATTAACATATATTATACACACAGAGGCATCACCTCAAAAACGTTCAATTCGAGTTTAGGGGGGGATGTTTAAAATGTGCTTTTCCGTCGAAAACTCGAATTTGGTTCGGGTTTTTAATCCCGCCAGAATACTTTCCCTATACATTATACTACATATGTAGGAAAAATAAAAATGATTCTAAATTTATATTCACAATGAATTATGCTACTATGAAAACCACCTAGTCAATGCACGTATATAATTTAAGTATGAAGACAAAACCGAGTAAGCAGCCGGTAATAGCTTTCACAGTGTATTCCAATGAGCCTTGCCTCTAAATATAGTAAAAATTACCATAAATACATAGTACTCACTTGAGATTGGCGAATGTATCCGAACAGGAAATCCCAAAGGCACAAGCGAGAGAGATAAAGAAGAGACAGGAGAGAGCAACTCGAGCCCGGTGAGAGTCGCTCTTGCAACTGAAGAAGGATGCTAAATGTGGCAACAGGTTTGCCTACTTGTGTCTCCTTCGGCAGCCAAGACAAAGGTCACGTGACGCGTGAATTATTCATTGCTAGCTGAAGGAATGCTAAGTGACAATTTATTTATACGTGTGATGTGTATTAGTGTGTACAGTAAATGTTTGAGTTACTCGTATAATGCACAGGCTTAGTTTTAAAAAATTCGAGTCTGATATATTTCACGTTTGAAAAATTTATGAATGAAATTTAATAGAGTACGGGAGAGTGGGGGTGGCTTGGGATATGTTTCAGTTTTTGATTTTTATAAATATTTTTTTACAATTCTGTCTTAACAAAGTATTTACTTCATATATTTTTAAAAATTTCCGCATAAGACAAAAGTATAATCCTCTTAGAATGTATTATACATAATTAATAAATATTTTTACTTTCCCTAAAATACATGGTAATGCATAGGGAAAGTATCAGAATCATGCTGAAAATCGCAACGCGAGTTTTCGACGGAACTACACGTTTTGGGACCTCTAGAACACGAAAAAATATTTTTAGCGTGACGTCTCTGTGTATGTATACGTGTCTGTCTGTGCAATATATATATCCACTCTAACTAAAAAACTAACAGACCAAATTTCATAAAATCTGGTAGGCAAGTCCCTTGTGGGTGACCCTGGTGCTGATTAGATTTTGGTACGATTCAGAAAAGAACCTGCTTTTTGTTTTGCGAAATGGCCGGCAAAAATCGTTAAAATCTAAAATAAAAGACTACATATGCTCAAATGCATAAATTAAATGCTTGTTTTATATGTAATATTTGACGATGAAAAGAATAAGATCAACTCCATTACTCTAGTACTCGAGATATTTTAGATTTTTTTGCATTTTTGCTACGCCGGTTTTCAGAATAAGCCCAGTTACCAAATGAAAATGAAAGCTGAGTTAAAAGTGTAAATTCAGTGTTATTTCAATTAATTATGCGCGTTATTTATTTAGAGCAATTAAACTCAATTTAATAAATTATTAATGAAATAAAGCGATGATGAATTTGACACTGCAGGGAAAGTCGTGCTGTTCACATCAGATTTTTTTTATTTCAGAACTTTTTCATTGTCCCAAGCGTCGTAATATTTTATCCTTTATTCCTGGGTATGACATCTCACGAAAGTCAATCTGACATTTGATATAAATAATAGAGCCACATTTCATTCAATATCAAGAGATACATACTATCCATATAGGAGACAGAAAGACAAAAATTTGTTGTAAAAATAACGACATTTAAAACGTGCTAATCCGACAAAATTAGAATGTTCTATTTTTGGCCCCATCAACAAAACTTTCCTTTAGAATACAAAGGCAATTTATTAAGAATATTAATTAATTTTAGCAGAGATTTACATCCATACATTTATAACTAGACACCACAAAAATCACACATTTCGTCAATAAAAGGTATCAATACATGAAGTAAATACGCAAACGGAAATACGACTTATTTTCGATTTCATAAAACAATTCAGAAACACGTATAAGGAGAAGTAAATGTAGAAACTACTTTTCAATAAGTAAAACAAAATAATTAGATACAAACTGCAGGCGAAACTTAACATAAAACTGCAGGCAAAACTTAACATAAAACTGCAGGCAAAACTTAAAAACACATGAACTTAACACGCATTATTAAATAATATCTTGGCGTTTGATTTAATAGACTCATAAAAAACCCCTTCAAGGCTGTATTGCACGAGCGTGTTTCAAAGTTGTGATCGTGTTATTGTTATTCAAATAAGAGTCCATTGGGAAGATTAAGGTAACAATGAAAAATGCAATTCATCATTCAAAAAGTGAATACATTAAAAAACAAACAAGGAAAATGCAGAAGTTACATCCATTCAAAGACGTAAATGACGTAAATGAAGGTTTAAATAAGCAGCATTAATGGCCATATTTCAAGAGTCGTACATGCTGATTTAGAGTTGTTACATTAAATTATAGTGTAAATTGAGCTACTTAGTTCCAAATAAAGGGAAAGAAATTAATAAAATTTAGAAAAGCTTATGAAGTCACATTTGAGCAATTGAATATTTTCCGCCTCTTAACAAACTGACAAAAATGTTCTTCTAATAACATTCCTCTAATAAAACGAATTCCTCTTTCAGTGTGTAAATGTAGTTTAAAAAGCTATTAGGTTACACAGTGGCGAAGCTCTTCTCATTTGGAAGATGAAGGTGGTGGTGGTGGTGGTGTGTGTGTGTGTGTGTGGGGGGGGGGGGCAGTATATTTCTTGTTTTGTTTTTTATTTAATTGGACTTTTATGAATAACTAAAAAGTGATTTGAATCCTTTGTTGAAAGTTCATTTTCGTCTTTTGTATTTCACCTTTCAGTCATTATGTCCCACCTCTTGTTCCTTTCTTTTGGTTTTCTTTTACACACTTTTGCTTCTCTCGCCGTTGCCATCACCCTTTCCTTGTTCCTGCCACGTCTGCTGTTTTTGCGTGAGTCGCCGATCTTTCTTTGACGAGTGAAGGTTGCGCTTCTTGTGAGTGACGAAGAAAATTGTTTTGCTTTCAAAAACAGTCGATACTATTAATTTTGTATTATATGCTGCTTTTAAGTTATTTTTATTTATAATTATATAAACTATTGCCTATAAACTATTGAGCAGAAGTCTGCTTAAAAACCGTCGTGTCACATGGCCATTTGAGCCGAGCGGTGGCTAAGCAGTCAAGGCAAGCGTTTCTTAGTGTTCGCTGGGCTGCCCGGTTGTAGGTTGAGTCCCACCGGCGAGCATGGATGTTCTGTTCCGCGCAATATGTTCCGCCCCCATTGTTGCGCCGGAGGTACGTCACGTGACGACTAAATGGTTCGCGATTGTGGCCGATATATAGGCGAATGATGGAATGCATCAAGTGTCTGCCCATTTACAATAAATACATAAATAAAACATGGCCATTTGAAATCAGGAATTGGTGATAAAAAATGCATCATTCAACAACAAGAAAATATGTATTTCATTTAAAATAAAAATAAATTAAATTTATTTTAAATCTGCAAAAAAAAATATCGGCTATTGTTGTAAGTTTGAACTCGAATATTTGCTAACTAATAATTCCTTCAAGATAATTTTCACGCAGACAGATATACGAGATTCTTAAGAAAGTAGTTTAGCACCCCAATAACACTGTAAGGAAAGGTCCACGAGTGTACCCGTTAGGTCTATCTATAGTAAAATGGCATGCCCGACCAAATAAAAGTTATTGCAGAGTCTCCAAGAGGCTAATTAAAAAAGTTAGTACAATGAACTCGATAACAAAGAGCGATAGACAAGAAAAAGTCCATTACAAAGTTTAGAGCATTACCTAATCAGTAGGAAACGACACAGGAACATACACGACTCAAATGCGGAACGTAATAATATCTGTTAAAAATAGTATCAGGGCCTGTAACACGGTGACACCTGCAATACTTGTGAAAGTACACGTAATATTATTTCTCGAATTCCAATGTGAATTGTTGTTGATGGAGGACATCTTGAACAGGCTAAACATTAAATTCCTTATTTTGACATTAATAAACAGGGCAGCCACACGCTAATAACCATATATTCGCAAATAAATAACTTTTATAACAAGTTTATGGTCAATTCCTAATTATTAGACAATACAGTGCAACTTTGTGATTGGCTTTCTTTGTCTATTTCTTTCTGTGGGAGAGTTCGTTACTTTAACTTTTTTAATTCTCCGCTAGGAATTTGTTCAATCAGGCATGTTTAATTTACTGCAGATAGGCCTAACACTTATATGGGCCTTTTCTTACAATTCTGTATATAGTCATCATTCCCCTGCTTTGATTTCTGTGTAGTCCTGAATTAAACACATACCATAGTAAACCAAAACGTGTGTGTGTGTGTGTGTATGGGGGGGGGGGGGACGATTGAGAGAGCAAGAGAATAAATAGATAAAGTTTTTCGCTCACGAAAAATTAATTTCCCAAATGCAACCCAAGCCAAACTGGTTCCCAAAGCTTTAACCATTTTCGATTGAGTGGTCCCATTTTCAATTTAGTGTAACCATTTAAATAAACACACACGCTGAACGCTGCATAAGAGAACGGGCATCAGATTGTTAGAGGCGGCCTATATACGCTGCAAAATTGCATTTTCCGGATGCAAGACGAAATTGAATTTGCTTTGAAGATTTTAAGTTGTTTAGAAATTCATATTAATGCTTTTGTATTCGTCAATAATATGCGTCCTTATTCATGCTCATTTTCAACGGAAATTACAGAATTGTTTTTTTTAAGTGTGTGTGAACCTAGGAATAAGGTACATTACATTTAGGGTGGGAATGTAAAGGTTACGACATTCAAGTGCGCAGCAAATAATTTTCTTGAGATGTCTTAAGTGAAAAAGAATTTAGTTTTTTGGTACACCGTAAAACATTCTGCAACTTTTGCTCATTTTTTTCAGTTACTTTGTTGATAATTTCAGAAAACTGATAAGAAAAGACATTGAATGCTACGCCCTAACACAACTGCGTATTACACTAAATAAGCTCTTTTTTATACTATCGATATACGTCTTTTTGATACGCCTTGGATAAGTTCTTTTAATACGCCCTAAATAAGTTATTTTGATATGCTATAAATAAGCTTTTTTGATTCGCCCCAAATACGCCTTTCATCTTCTGTGTGGGCGTATATACGCTTTAAACCTGTTCTTTCAGCTCCTTCGATTAAAATCAACAGATATGTTTTTAAAATGAAAATTCTTGCAAGCTTTGATAATATGTTCGATTCTAGTAAAAAGTCCCAGAGATATGAAAAGACAAAAATGCTGACTTAAACCACTTTTTGATGCATCGACATGGGTTCTCAGAGGGGAACAATCATGTCGGCAAATCGCGTTTCATAGTCATACACAAATTACGAAAGAAAACAATGATTACATAAATAAATAATTTTGCTATTTATTGGTACAAAAGTATCTACACTGTGTGGAAATAATAACTTTACACAACGATTCCAAAGCTTGTTCAAAATGTTTTCCATCCGTGCCAAAGATCCATTAAAGATAAGAGGCAGATATTATTTGCCTATGATGTATTTCTGCGTTGCGTCATTTGCACTCTTGCTGTAAACATTTACATTTTAATTTGTGATTAATCTCTCACCAACTTTGTTTAAACATATCTCTGAGACATTTTATGATAAAATGCTGAAATTTTGAAAACCACCTTATTAGTGTATGGGGATATTTTACTCATTGGAAATGTTTTTGCACGGTGCCGTATAAAAATTTAAATTTCGTATTTCTTAAAATTTAATCCCCTGAAAATTTATTATATATGTCTAAGATCAATATTTAAGGAATAAAAGCCAAGGTCACAATGTTTTTGGGACATCCTGTATGCATGTATATATATATATATATATATATATATATATATATATATATATAATAATAGAAGTTTGAAAATCCAATGAACGAAAAGTAAGAAGATGTAACACGATAAACCTAACTTTTTAAAAACACCCACAGAATAAAATATAATACAGCAAATCATCAATCAAATGGATTAAAAATACAAAACACTAGCTATCAAGTTACAGAAAATCAACCAAATTAAAAGGTATGGAAACAAAAAAAGAAAAACTTAAACTAAATTCAACTATCTAACTGGCGTACAAAACAAATGTAAAAATCAATTAATCCTCAAGCATATGGAAAAAATAAAAAAATTAATATCGAATCAACAAGTCAATGAAAAATATAATACAAAAGGTATGGAATCGAAATAAGTATAACAAACGAAATCAAGCACAAACGCCTTACACGTGGACGAGGCTCTAAGCCTAAATCATGAATTGTTATCCTCTACAAAAATCTAATCATGTCCAAGTTTTTTGTAGAAGCAAACTCAAAAATGTATGTTTCTGAAGAAATAGATTTTATTTTATGATTCTTAGAAATAGATTTTATAGATGTAATTTTAGCTCTATATAATGCTTATATTACACCTCTTTCAAATCAAATTAAATTTAAAAATTTTCCTAAACTTCTTCACTTTGTTATTTTCAATAATTATATTTTTCAAGGAAATAAATTATACTTACAAGTCTCAGGAGTTCCACAGGGTGGCTGTAGTAGCAGTATGCTAGCTAATTTATACCTTTATCATTATGAAATGTCATTTACTTCAATAGATTATACTTTTTACAGATATGTTGATGATCTGATTTGCTTAGTACATACAGAAAATTATCTCATAGATATAGATTACTATCCAGACAATTTGGAATTAATACCTAATGAAGCTACTATTAATAAAAATGTTAATTTTTTGGATTTAAATCTTTTTATTGATCCTTCTAATAGAATTGTTACAAATTTATATGATAAAAAAGACTTTTATAATTTTAATATTAATAAAATCTTACCTTTTAATTCCTGTAACTCGATTCAATTGTTTAGAAATATTATACTCAATCAGCTTTTTAGAATTTATAGATTATCTGATAAAAAATTTCATGCTATGCATATCAATAATCTCAAAATTACTAGTAATTTATATAAATATCCCACTTATTTAGTAAATAGTATTGTTAAAAAATTTAAAATAGCTGGATTTTTATAATTCTTTCCATAGTATCATATAATTCTATTCATAGTATCTTATATTAGCCAGTCATCTCCATTTCCCCCCCCCCCCCCCCCATTCACTTCCCACTTCAGCATTACCTTTATTTGCCCCTCTTTTTAGTAGCTCTTTTTGTATATTAATACTTTTTCTTTACATTGCGCTTCACAGTTTTTCAATTCTTATGAATGGCAACAGTAAATGGTTTTTTATTTTTTCTTTACGAATGGCAACACTGGTCTCTTCTATCAGTGTTCCCTCGATCCCTGTAATGAATCGTCTGTACACATGCTGTGCTTTTTCCAGGTATTCATTTTTTCTTTTTTATTCCATCTTTATGTATGTCGTCCAAGTAGAAATAGTTCATAGATTTAATGTTATACTTATTTCGATTCCATACCTTTGTATTATATTTTTCATTGACTTGTTGATTCGATATTAATTTTTTTATTTTTTCCATATGCTTGAGGATTAATTGATTTTTACATTTGTTTTGTACGCCAGTTAGATAGTTGAATTTAGTTTAAGTTTTTCTTTTTTTGTTTCCATACCTTTTAATTTGGTTGATTTTCTGTAACTTGATAGCTAGTGTTTTGTATTTTTAATCCATTTGATTGATGATTTGCTGTATTATATTTTATTCTGTGGGTGTTTTTAAAAAGTTAGGTTTATCGTGTTACATCTTCTTACTTTTCGTTCATTGGATTTTCAAACTTCTATTATTATTGAAATCATTTTATTTATGAGCTGCATTTGCGCAATAAATTAAATGTATTTTGCATTTTCATTCCATTTACTTAATAACTTTAAATTCTTTTATTTAATAATTTCTGCATAGTATCTTTCATAATTTTGTAAGCTATAGTATCTAAAAAAATTTTTATATATATATATATATATATATATATATATATATATATATATATATTTGAAATGTAATAATAAGAATTATGTAAAAATAAAAAAATACAATTCAAGTAATATTAACATCACCATAGAAGCAAATTCACGGCCATAATGCCGATAAGAGAAAAGAACAGCACCATCCCAAATTCGATGATTAATTATATATATATATAATAATCATCGAATAATTATATATATATATATATATATATATATAATAAAAGAAGTTTGAAAGTCCAATGAAAGAAAAGTGAGAAACTGTAACTCGAAAAACCTAACTTTCTAACAAGCTTACAAAATAAAAGATTAAATGAGCAAATCTTCAAGCAAATGGGAAAAAAATACAAATTTCGAATCATCAAGTCAAAGGAAAATATATATATATATATATATATATATATATATATATATATATATATATATATATATATATTTCCAAAATGAAAAGAGGGATGGATGGATGCAATGTACCAAAAGATGGCCGGGGGGGGGTGACCCCCTCACCCCGATTAAGCAAGCTTTATGTCGCGACAACACTCCCGGAGAGACGGTACATTGCAAAATAGAATACGAAAGTATCAAGTTTTAAGATGAAAAGCAGACATTCTACAAAAACAAATATAAGAGAGAATTGACGAGATCCAGCCATATCAAAAATCACTAACGGTAAATGTTTGAAATATGCCCACTAGTAATAAAAGAGCAAAATTACATAGCTTCTACTTTAAGACATAATATATATAATAGTTTGAAAATCCAATGATAGAATAGAGAGTAGTTGCAACTCAAAAAACCCTAACTTTAAAATATGCCTACATAATGGAAAGAAGTATTAAATAGAGAATCATCAATCAAATGGAAAAAAAAATGCAAATTTCTAGTCATCAAGCTGGAGATAATCAACAAATATCAATGGAATGGAATCGATAATTGAAAAACAAATAATATCCAAGCATTAAAGCTATACACATGGATAAGCACTAGGCCTAAATAAATGAATCGTTCATTTCTGAAAAAACTCTTCTTCATGTCCAATTACTTAATCAAAATGAACACAAAATATGTGTTTCTGATATTAGACATAGATTATATCTATAAACTCTAATAACTTGGACGACACACATAAATATGGAAAAATTATAAAGGATACAAAAATACCTGGAAAAAACTCTGCATATGTCGTAACCTACGGAACCTAGAATGAAAAGACTAGTGTTGCCAATCGCAAAAGATAAAAGTAGAGATCCTCTGTTGCCAATCGTGAGAAATAAATAACAGTAATGCGAATACTGTCCTACCGCCACGAGAAAGTCCCTGAACAGGGTTGCCGCAAGTAGACGAGTCGAAGAAAGGAGGGAGAAAGGTTTAAAATCGACTGCAACATTTGGCAAATCAAGCGCACTTCGTTAAGTGAAGAATCCGTTTCGTTTATCATGATGTACTAAAAGAAAATAGTAGATGTTTTTTATCCGACAGTTAAACAAAATTTTCGTATTAAATGACATTAAATTATAAATTAACTTAAAAATTTCTCGTCATTTAAAGTCAGGAAATAATTTGTTATTATAGGCGACAGCGGTTACGGAAAGCCGTCAATCTATTAGAACAAAGTAGTTTTAGATATTTTCTTTTAGGTTCGGGCGATTTTGGGAGAGAAAAGCTTACACTTTAAAACTAGAATTTATATCATTTTGTTTAAAACTAAATTTCAAATTAAATGAAAATTATTACAGTTTTCAATCAGCAAGTTACACAATTATTAGCCAGCAAAAAGGAAAAAATAAATGATAAATAAGCAAAATTATGACTTTTTTTCATATTTTTCAATCAATTATAAAATATTCATTCACATTCATTGGAATAACTATTATCTACTATGTCCGAATCACTTGAAATGTTTTTACATGAAGAAGAGTCTGAATCGCTATCCGACAGATTTATCACTAATTTCTTCACAATATCTTCTATCAGTCCATCTTTCTTTCAATAAATATTCTCTATTTTTTCAATGTGTTCACAGTGTTTTTTCCATTTATTTTGTGTTACTTTTAAAATAGCTTCTTAAGCAATAATTGTAAATTGTTCAAATAGATAAAATACTCATCTCAGTGTCATTAAGCGATTTCCCCCTCACGTTTTATCTTTTTAACTAATGACGCTGAAACTTCTGTCGCTTCCGCAGTTCTCTTCATTGCATTTGAAATTGGTATTTTTAGAGAATTTGCGGTTCTTCCTCTTCAAAAAATGCCGTAACATTGTGGACTATTGCACATGCTTGCGAATGCAAAGTCTTTCTACTTTTAAATGTAGTCATTTTTCAACTAGACAAAATCCACAAAGTGTGCAACACAATACAAGTTACTTCACAGCTTTAAAAATCACAAAATGCGAGCGTCTAGCATTGACCCTAGTACAAAGCGAAATGCGACTTTCGTCGGTTTTATCTGCGCCAAATCCAAAAAAGCGCTTTCCGTCACACCTAAAATGCAGTGGAATAACCTGTTTCCATAGCGACCGCCACCATAACGTCTGCTGTCTGGGGACTTTCTCGTGGCGGTAGGACAGTAGGCAATAAAAGGTGATATTCTACAGTAAGAGCTATATAATAATAGGACGTATAATATAATCGAAAACAGTGAGGCTAATATTTAAGGGGATGTAAATATAATGTAATGTTAATGCAAGAGAATGTTGATGTCTGGCTATTATAAAATACTATGAAGAGATTTCAAGAGTATTCAACTAATCCAAACTTTTTAATTATACCATTTATTAAATATGTTGGATATTTATATAATTTGCTGGTAATTTTTAGATTATTTATATGCATATCATGAAATTTTTTGCCTGATTATCTATAAATTCTAAAAAGTTGATAAAGTATAATATTTCTAAACAATTGAATCGAGTTGCAGTAATTAAATGGTAATATCTTATGTTAAAATTAAAATAGTCGTTTTTATCATAAAAATTAGTTACTATTCCATTAGTAGGTTCAATAATTAGATTTAAATCCAAAAAATTATTACTAATAGTGGCTTTATTAGGAATTAATTCCAAATTGTCTGGATAGATATCTATATCTATGACATAGTTTTCAGTAAATACTAAACAAATCAGATCATCAACATATCTGTAAATTTTATAATCTATTGAAGTAAAAGACTGTTCATAATGATAAAGGTATAAATTAGCTAACATACTGCTACTGCAACCACCTTGTGGAACTCCTGAGACTTGTAAGTATAATTTATTTCCTTGAAAAATATAATTATTGAAAGAACAAAGTGAAGAAGTTTAGTAAATTGATAAAAATTGTTTGAGTAGATTGATTAGTAATATAAGCATTATACAAAGCTAAAATTACAACATATAGATCAGAGATCTTAATATTATTAAAAAGATCTTTTAAAATCAAAAGTTTGAAATCCAATTAGTTTATCTAGTGATGTTATTTTATTCTTTAATTCTTTACTATTATTTAGAATAAGGTAATTATTACTCGAATAACGTAAAATATCATTTATTAGATTTAAAGTATTTAGTAGTAATTTACTCTACTCGCAGTAGTAGAGTAAGTATTATGACAACTAGTTACTGTTCTAAATTTAATAGGATTTTTATTCAAGAGACGCTTCATTTCAATTTTATACAAAAGAAACTAAGACAGTTTATGAAATTAATTCAAATTGCCAAATTAAAGCCTCGCTTAATCTTATTAGGACATTAAAGAATATAAATAAAATCACAAGGACTTTCGAATTCGAATTATATACTTAGTCAAGGTTTTTCACAGCAAAAGCTCAAGACAGAATCATTATTCAAATGATTACAGCATCTCCAAAATGGAGCGCACACATACATAACAATAAGAGATATATAATCCATCAAATCGTATGCACAAAAACGCAGAAGGAAACATAGAGGAAACGAGCTCTTAATGAGGTAATTGTGTGGATGATAGGATGAATGACGAGCGAATGCATAAAATTATTTCAAATCGTGACATTTACATGTGTTAGCTACTACACTTTCAGTAATTTGATACGGAATAGAGCGAGATTGAAATATTGATATTTTTTAAAATAAATATATTTATATAAAAAATATGAGGTTAATAGATGGGCATGGAAAATTTTAAGAACGATATAGGAATGCAATTTTAAGGGGATTTATCACTGCATTTTCAGCCAAAATCGAAAACATATATATATATGATTTTTTTTTACTTCTAAAACGTAACTACATATTCAAAGATGTACCCACAAAGTTTCAAAGCTTTACATAATTTTTTTCTTTTTTTTAAGTTTGTATTTACATGCTATTTAAATATCATTGCTGATCACATATGCTGCAATGCATTATTATCGTCTATTTTAAATGATTAATTTGTTTTCAACTCACTTTTGAGAAACTTTTGAGAAAAAGGGGACCTAAAAAAAGAGTTGTTTAAAGTTCAGGAAACTTTAAGTAACTTTACTTAAGTTACTTAACGTTCAATTAAAGACTATTCTGAAAGATAGGAACAATATGTGGTTTTCTTTTTACTTAAAACCAAACAACCAATATGGATAAATTTCAGGATCAAAATCTGTAAAGTACATTTCCTCCAATTTCTTTTTTTCATATAATTAGACTTACTTTTAAAGTCTACTACTTTTGCAAATATTATTATTTTAACTTCACCTTTTTTCAAAGGCCCAGGAGTATATGTTATATGATTGTAAGTATTTATTTTTTAATTGAACAAAACCCTAATTTGTAAAGAAATGCCAAACAAAAATTTTAGCTGTTTTTTCTTTCCTTACATAAAATAATGTATACGGAAAGTATTGTGACGAGGTCGAAAATTCGAATTCGAGTTTTTGACGGGAGAGCACTTTTCAAGCACCCCTGATCACGAATCGAACATTTTTGAGGTGATGTCTGTGTGTGTGTGTGAGTCTGTGGAGACGATATCTCACGAACAAAAGGAGCGATTCTAATGAAATTTGGTACAAAAATTACAATCCGTGAATACTGGAAACCTATTGTTTTTAAACAGAATCGAATGTTCCCCTACTGTTCCCCCCTAAATTTTTGAGTGAAATTTTGAAAAAATCATCAAAATCTCAACTTTTAATAAGGTTACGTAAATATAAATCTCTTATGTAATTTTTCCTTAGAAAACGATTGACATAAACTCGAGAGCGCTAGCATGAACTGCTCACAGATATTGCACATTTTTTAAATAAATTCATCAAAAAATCACATAAATTAAAAAAAAATATTAACTGTTTCTCAACAGTTAATATTTTTTTTAATTTATGGAATTTTTTTTATAAATTGATTTGAAAATTGTGCAATATCTCGAAAACGGTTCATGCTAGCGTTCTAAAGTTATGTCAATCGTTTTCTAAGGAAAATTACCTAAGAAATGTCTATTTGAGGAACTTTAATAAAGATTTTGATTTTTTGATGATTTTTTCAGAATTTCACTCGAACATTTAGGGGGGTTCTGAATATTCGATTGTGTTTTAAAACAATAGGCTTCCAGTATTCATAGATTGTGATTTTTGTACCAAATTTCATTAGAATCGCTCCTTTCGTTCGTGAGATATCGTCTCCACAGACTCACACACACACACACACACACACACACACACATCACTTCATAAATGTTTGATTCGTGATCAGGGATGCTTGAAACGTGCTCTCTCGTCAAAAACTCGAATTCGAATTTTCGTCGCCGTCACAATAATTTCCTTATACATTATGTATATAAGACAAGTAATAATGTATAAGGAAAGTAATAACGAGCACGTTTCAAGCATCCCTGATCACAAATCGAACATTTTTAAAGTGATGTCTGTGTGTGTGTGTGTGTGTGTCAGTGACTCATTGGAGACGATAACTGACGAATGAATGGACCGATTCTAATGAAATTTGATACAAAAATTACAATCTGTGAATACTTGAAGCCTATTGTTTTTCAGTTCAGAACCCTCCTAATGTTCAGAACCCCCCTAAATTTTCGAGTGAAATTTTGAAAAAATCGTCCAAAAATCAAAACCTCTAATAAAGTTACGCAAATAGACATTTCTTATGTAATTTTTCATTAGAAAATGATTGACAAATTTTAGAACGCTAACATGAACCGTTCTCGAGATATTGCACATTTTTCAAAAAAATTATCAGAAAATCATATAAAATAAAAAAAAATATTTCCTATTGAGAAACATGTTCACTTTTCATATGTAATACCATGCGATAAATTTGTGACATCATTCTCGTGGATCTAGCTCGTTCCATTCATGAAAAAAGATACTTTGAGTAATACTTTTGTATTTGAACGCCAATAGTCATTTATCTGCTGTAAGAATAACTTATTTCCCCATCTATAACGCTTGGCGAGATTTTGGCGACGAATTTGGTGGGATGTCGCCAACTTGGCGACTTTTTTAAATGTTGCTAAATTAACGAAAAACTCGCCAAATGGATAAAAACGACGCTAAATTAATGAAAATGACGACTTATTGACGAAAATTCAATATCTTGGAAAGAATATAAATATTTACTATAATAATAATCTATTTTTTTTACTGTAAAAGTAGTAAATTCATTGCATTATATAAAGAAAGTCATGTGCTGCGCACATCAAATTTCTTTAAGTCATAATACATACAAATTTTGCATTTGAGAATAATGTTTGTTTTGTTCTTTCTTCTCTCATTTATTTGGTATAACATATAAATCATAACAATTATTCAAAGAGTCATTTTTTAAGCAAGTAGATTTTGTATAGTAATAAGTCCTCTTAAGAACAATGTATGAAATATAGAATTTTCATAAGAGACAAGTTTTTTATGTATAATTTTTTAAATGTTAATAATAACTAAGTAGAAAAAAAAATCAACAATTTTAAGGGGGAAAAAAAGCAAAAAACCATAGTGTGCAAAAGAGCATAAAAATGCTAAATTGTTTAGTCGAAAATGAAGTGTACACACCTTTAGCCATCAATGTCCTTGCGTAAATTTCATGTTTTATACAATTTTGGAAAAAAATAATGATAATAATTTCACTTGCACATTTGTATATTAAGAATCCTTTGGGTTCACGGGCCACAAAAATAGGTCAGATTTAGTCTGCAAGTTGACAGTGAGTTACCTTTGGGTAATCAATATCTGCTATTATATCACCCCCCTTCTCATATGCAACTAATCTATGCTAATCTCAAAAGCCGCCCTGGGAACTGTTAGTGATTTAGTCCAGACATGGTCATGGATAAGACATGCTCTTAATTTGAAGACATATGTTCGTGTTTTAGAGACATGTTCACGATCTGAAGATGTCTGGAACTATTTAGTGATGAGATTAGATGGGGTGCTGCGAATTTTTTAATCAGGTGTGTAAGCAGTTTATACAGGGTGATGAAAAAGCCATGCTCATCAAATTTTATGGTACATGTATACGATATGATGTACCAAGAAATCAAATATTTTTTCTTACTTAGGTGGCTAATGGTCAAAAATATATTAAAAATACCGTCGGCTGTTTTTAATAGGCCAGAAAATCATTACAGATATTTTTTTTAATCAATCAAAGAACATAACGTTTTCCCACAGTGAAATAATTTTTATTTTTGAGCAATATTTCTCTAGCCATCCTTGTGAGAGTGTCACTGAAAAGTTTCAGAAGAAATACCTATGCTCTAAAATCCCTAACAATTAAAAAATTGCGGGGTTAGCAAAGCTATTTCGAGAAACTCAGGGTCTGTTTGCAGACAAAACGAGAACAGGAAGGCCTTTCATTTTAACACAGGATAAACTGTAAGTTTTGAATTTTTAGGGGGGTTTAGAGCTTTGGAAGTCTTTAGTGACACCTGACACTCTCATAAAAGTGGCTAGTGAAATTTTGTTGTGCAATAAAAATTATTTCACAGTTTTTAAAACGCCATGCTCTTCAAATGTTAATGAAAGAGGTCTGTAATGATCGTCTGACGCATTAAAACCAACAGATGATATTTCTGATATAGGGTGCATTAGTGCAATTTGACTGAAAAATAATCTACTATTTAAATTTCTTGGTACATTTGTGGATTTTTAAATTTGACGGGAGCGAATTTTTTGACACTTTGTCGGAGGAATTTCTGGCTTATATTGTTGATGGAAATAGTCATTAATCAAAAACGAAAGGCGAAATGGCGAGCTATAATGTGTTTGTTCATTATAGCTCGAGTTGAAAAACTTTATTATTTTCCTTATATACATAGTATAATGCATAAGGAAAGCATTGTGACGGGGTTGAAAATTCGAATTCGAGTTTTCGATGAGAGAACACGTTTCAAGCATCCCTGAATACGAATCAGACGTTTTTAAAATGATGTGTGTGTGTGTGTGTGTGCGCCAGTGAATCTGGAGACGATATCTCACGACCGAATGGATCGATGCGAACGAAATTTGGTACAAAAATTACAATCTGTGAATACTGAAAGCCTATTGATTTTAAACGCAATCGAATGTTCAGAACCCCCCTAAATTTTCGATTGAAGTTTTGAAAAAATCATCAAAAAATCAAAATCTTTAATAAAGCTACGTAAATAGTCATTTCTTATGCAATTTTTTATTAGAAAACGATTGACACAAACTTTAAAACGCTAGCACTAAACCGTTCTCGAGATATTGCATGCACATTTTTCAAATAAATGTATAAAAAAATCACATTAAATAAAAAATAATATTAACTATTGCAAAATATGTTAACTTTTTATATGTAATATCATGTGATGAATTTGGTGACACCCTCTTCGTGGATCTAGCCCGTTCCGTTGATGAGAAAATATACTTTGGGTAATACTTTTATATTTGGATGCCAATAGTCATTTATCTGCTATACGAATAACTTATTTCTCTCAATAATGCTTTGCGAGATTTTGGTGGAATGTCGCCAAATTGATGCATTTGGCGAACTTGGAGAATAATTTAGCAAAGTATCGGTAACTTGGCGATATTTCGCCCCAGATTGACAAAAATATCGCCAAAATTGCAAAAATGACGCTAAATTAATGAAAATGACGCCTAATTGATGTGAATTAATTATTAAAATATTTTAATATGTAGACTATATAGCTTATTGAGGATACCGTCAATATTGATAATTGTTTATTTAGAGTTGCGCGAAATATAAGTTAATTGGGTATTTTGAAATAGTTTTACAGGTTGTCATTCGGAAAATCGCTAAATTCAACGGTAAGAACACAGTACCATGGATATACATTATTTTTTGGCTGTAAAAGTAGTAAATTCGTTGTATTGTAAGGAAAGTCATGTGCTGCTCACATCAGATTTCTTTTAAATGTAAACAAAGATGTCAACTAAATTTCGTTTAGCAAATGAAAATTTACCAAAAATTATTCACAGTTTGCGTTTCTAATAAAATAGATTGGAAGATAAACACTAGTTGGATTTCAATATCAATGTTACGCACAAACTAGCTTTTGAATGTTTTAACAATTTTTGTCACAAGCATTTATTCAATAAGAAATATTTGGAGTGTGCGTCTTCACTCGACTTTCACATTCATAAGAAAAATTTGAGCAACGTATATGAGCACAAATAACACAATAATGCAGCATACAGCTGTTTCGAGGATACGCTGGATCTCATTCGTCAGTGCAGGAGAATCAACATACCCGAAATTCAAAAGAGCAATGGAAGAATGAGATATGCCTTTTAAACACAACACAGTTGTATACTGTATTATTGTGTTATTTGTGATTTTATACGTTAAGTTTTTCTTATTCTTCGTACAATGTGTATTGCACTTATTGATTCATATTCGATAAGTTTTTTTTTTTTTTTTTTTTTAAACATCTGTATTTGCTAGGAACTTGTACCATCATTGCTTTAATTGACGTGATAAATAACAAGATCATCGTTTAGCTGGGACGTCATATAATTCAATGACGTCATTAAGTTAAAATTGAATTGGGGGCGGGGGATAGTGTGTACTTGATTGTCCTGTCTGTTTTCTTTCTTGATTTAAGTATTTTTTTTATAAAAGTTAATTAAATATGTCCACTCCACCCAATTACAAATTAATAGAACTCAAAATTTGTAAAGCAAAATTTCAAACGTTTCAAATTTTACAATATTTACATAAAAAATTTGAAAAAGGGGGGTTGTGGGCCCCCATAAACTTCGCGGATTCACTGCCTCTATTTGGTGGGTTCTCGAAATTTAAGCTACTTAGTAAATCCACTCCTGAGTAAAAACATCAAGAAATATCACGAACTTGAAAAACACCACCTACAAGTTATTGCCCGAATCTTCACCTAAAACCATTACGTTAAGTTTATTTTTATCCCCCGTCTCATTTTGAAATAAACTTTATCTCTTCTCCCCTGTGAGAATAAATAAAAAAAATAGAGTACCACATTTTGTAGCAGAAGCTGATGTTTATATCTATATTTCATGCGGTGATGGTGTTGAGGTGTATTTTAAACAGCAGTTAGTGCAGGGTGGCAAGGTATGTGACGTATATTATAGTTCCTCATAATTTAAGAGTCGGTATACGAGAGAGACCATAAATACTACAACATATATTTGGTGGAATTTGAGTTTTCAGTATATATATCTTTTGTTATAAAAAAAAAAAGTGTGAAATGTACTTAAAATATATGATGACTTTCAAACATGACTTTTCCTTGGAAAATTAAATAGTGTGTGACACTCCACTGTACTTTCTCATACATTCATATTCAATATCGTTTCGAATATTTAAAATATCTTCATGGCATATTGTCTGTCCCCAAGGTAAAACGGCATTTACAGTCAAACATTTTTATTATTCGATGGTCCGGTTCGCTTGACGTCGGCGACACATTCAGTTAACTTGGCGACATATTTAGCGAAATATCGCCAATTTTTCAACTTGGCATGTTCTGGAAACTGTTTAAATTTTGTAGATTGGTTTAGAATTTTTCGAGTTCTGAAGTTTCTTCGAGAACTTTCCACAGAAGGTATATAAGTCGTTCATCGTTCAGTTAGAATGAGTTGGTATGATACGAACTAAGTTGAATTGGGGGATACGTTCAGGCGTTTTGAAAACAGTATTTGCTATTTCGTGAATTAGCTAAGCATTTAATTGCTATTTTATTATATATGACGTTCAGTGATCGCGTAAGATAGCCAGATAGACATTAACTGTATATTGTTCCTGTTTACGCTTATTGGTGCTTTAAGTGAAGCGTTAATTATTCAGAAATTCGGACTCATAGAATTAATCCGATTCCTAAGGATACGTCCCAACAATATTGTTTTGTAAAGTGTTAGTCGTACCAACGTTGCTACTTCTATCGTAATCAGCATTAAAATATAGAAAAAAAAAGTTTTAATAACTTTTCTGCTTATAGTTAATAAAAACATATTTTTGGTATTAAGTTAATATTAAATTGTCTGTAAAAATTCCTAAAAAAGAAATATATTTATTTAAGTTGACAACAAGTCTACTGTTGACGCCGATACATTGAAATCCTTTAAAGGCGATCTGTGTTAAAATATAATATTTTAATATATTCATCAATAGTGTGATTCAAACTATGTCTTTCAAGTACTGACTGTTTATTGTCCATTGTTTTGGGTATTTCTATGTTCATCCGTAATACCTAAACGAGTAAATAAGGAATTAAAAGTAACAAAGTGTTATCATTTAGGTATCTTGTACTCGTATGTTAATAAAATTGTATGGAAATACGTCAAAATAATTAATACTTTAAAAATAAAGACAGTCAAAAATTGGCCATAATTTTTGGTTGTCTTTATATTTAAGTATCGTATGTTGTTTATTTTTTTGGACATAAATTTTTTAGGTGGACTGCGGAAAAGGTGTGTATATCTCTTAATGAGCATTTTAGGGTGTTCCTTTCAATTACGATAATGTACGCGATCACTAGTCTATTCACTAATTTTACCAAAGTCAAATAATTATATTCTATTTTACCACTTTTTGGAATTTCTTGTTACAACAAAATAATAAATAATATCTTTTCACCACACTTAACAGTTCCAGCCCGTCTATGGTCCGCCATGGAAAATGATTTTTTTTTTTTAGAAAGCACAAAAGGGCAAAAAACATGTCTTAAGGGTTTAAGGACACATGCATTTATTTTAGAATGTACCTGTGTATTTAGGCTGAATGCTAAGTACAAATTTTCATTTGTTAATTTTGGTCCCTGTTTCTCCAAATTATTTCATTACATTTCGCCACTGCTCCTGCATAATATAGGCACTAGCAAAAATGTAAAATCTTATATCAGAAAAACATAAATAATTTATAACAAAAGAAGAAAAATTAACCACATTTAAGGGGAGAATTATTCTTATCTTACGGTCTATATTTAAACATAATAATGTATAATGAAGTAAAATTAGCCTCTTGTGTTCCGTTTTGTAGTTTTAATGACACGTTCTAATGGAACGACCCAACAAAGAAGTCAACAGAAAATATTTATAAATCTTATTTTTAATAAAATTATATATGAAGAACACGTTTACCTCTTTACAAAACAACTAAATGTAGATGTAAAACCGACTTGAGGCAGATGTAAATGAACGGACCTCAAGACATTTTAATAATAGCTTTCATGACATTATACTTCAGGACATTCACTCTTGCATTTTATTCCTGGAAGGTTTATCATGGTGTTATCAAGATATACACAGTTCAACCACACGGTTTTGCATGGAATACAATACTTTGCTTACGCATTTGTTTACATTAATCTTAGAATAAATCTTTTGATGAACACTATGGCCCATTTGCATTAGTTTATCTGTCCGAAATCAACAAGTTCATCTCTTAATCAGCGAGCAATTTCAGAGATCAGACAAGCCTTGAACACGCCTATATACTGTGATGTGCGGCATGAAAGACATTTTTAATGAACAAATTGACCAAAATGAATGCAGATACAGATCTTAGTTTCTTCGCTAGTTTGTTATGCCAGGTAATTTCGTACGGTAACCAATATGGAGTGAAGAATTCTGTGCTGATTCGAGATACAACAATATTTTGAGGCAGTCTTAGTGGTATAAATGATTTTGCAAATTCATTTTAAAGATTTATTGACTATGTTTTGAAAAAATAAATCTATAAAACAAACTGTAGATAATGAAAAAAAAATTACTTTTACACATTAAAACTTTAGAATATTTTTGAAAATAATAAAAATTAAATTGCTATATTATATTTGAAAATAATAAAAATTAAATTTCTAGAATATAATTTAAAATAATAAAAATTAAAAAATTAGAAATACTGAAAAATTTAAATGATATGGAAATAAATGATTTCATATAATTTAATTTTCGTTTCTTTGCAAAAGTACTAATTTAAAAAAAAAAAAAAAATCTGCAAATTGTATTCTATAAATTTTTATTCTTAAATTCAGACTTTGATTCGCCAAGACTTTTGCTGAATCCCACTTTTGCATATATCCACTAGACATTTTTAAACTGTGCTAGCCGCCTTCGGCAAACAGCTTGGTCTCTTTTTGAAAAAGCTCTAACTTTGAAAAGCTCTACTGTGATTAAAAGTGATAGCTAATAAACAATAATAACTACCACTTTTAATTTTTAGGATATAAGCATTACAAACTTGAAAAACAGAAAATTTTCAATTTTCTTCAACTTGATAAGATGATTACTCGAAAACTATAAAATAATTTTTAATAATACATATAGATTTTAATACTAAATAATATAATTATTAATACTTGCTCGGAAAGCTACTTTTTAATGGGTTTTTTTTTCGGAAAAAAAAAGTTAAATATTAAATTATTTTATATATTTGTAATCTAGACCTATTTTCGGTAAAACAAGAAAATATATTTAAATTTTTATCTATTAGATTCGGCAGTATAAGCGTCCGAAGTGTTTACATTTGTGATTGGGCTACAGCATTGTGCCACTCACAGCTACGAATGACATCCCAGATTATTCCCTCGGCCTTGAAGAATTCTTTTAGGCGTGATGGCAGTGGTCGGAAGTAGCGCGCTACAAGTAGTGAAACTACAGTAGTCACTGCTTTTTCTCGTAGTTTGTAGTGTAATGCGCTACTTTTAAAAATATGTAGTGTAGCGAGTAGCGCGATACAATAAATCACTAGTGTGTATTGAATTTTGACGCTACTTTTAACGTTACTTCAGTGAACAAACAAGGTGCCACACTACATATCACGTGATCATCCTTTCTTCATTTGTATGAAATTTAGTGTTCTGCGCAACGATGTATGATGAATGGCTGCAGGGTAAAGGAAGGTCATTGCCTCATGAAGTTGATTTTTTATATGGATATATTCAGATGTCTTATTTCCCAAAAGATTCTGCTTATCTGATTGCAATTTTGAGATGCAAATTCTACTAAAAATGAACAAACATGTTTTTAAATAAATAGTTTTTACTTTTATTTTATTTTTTTAAGAAATAAAATGGATACACGTCAACTTTAATTAAACTTTAAAATCACAGATAACCAAAAATAGGTTTAAAAGGCCTTTAATAAAATCGCCTTTCCTCGACGTACAATAATTACACGGCCAAAGCGCTCAACAGTCAATCCATTTTTAACACTTTACAAGAAAGTTGAAAAGTGTTTATGACTTTGTTCATTCTGTCTGTCTGTCTGTCCGTTAGCACGATAACTGCCGTAAAAATGACTTAATCAAAATGAAATTTTAGTATGTTGTTCAGACGGTCTGTAGAACCTATGGGAATATAAATGAATAATATCACCCAATTAGTTTTGGATTGAACCCGGGTCGAAAAAATGAAATACATTGAGCCCTATGGGACCTAATTTTTCAAACATTTTTTAAGCGGATTTAAAATTCACAAATTGCTTCGAAAATTTTACGTAATATTCAAATTGTTCCATAAAATATATAAAAAAAAATTCAGCGAAATATATTCAGTAGTTTTTTAAATAAAAATTAAAATAATAATTACACCTCTTATATGAAACGATCACGTGACCATGATATGAAACGATCACATGACCCACTTCAAAATGATATATGGCATCCATCTTGTTTCAAAATCGTGATTTTTTAAAGTTCTTTTTAATTCATATTGAGTGTTGTATCCGTCCTAAAACTACTTCATTTTTGCTTAAATTCTGTGCATCTACATACTGAAACAACGCAATGACAATATATTTGAGTTTAAATGCTCATCTAAATTTGATTATTTCTACAACTAAGCCTATTTTTCACCTATGTAAAATGTAAACAGCAAAATATATAGAATGAGTTGTATTAGAATTCCTGTATTTTTTTAACACAAAATAATTTAGTCCATGGAGTCTGCATGGCTGATATGAATGAAATATTAATTGATTTCATAAAGAGAAGGACGATTTTTTCGATGAAGTTTCAAGCATAGAGTTTAATTTTTTGTAGCTCCATGGTCTTAAACAAAATGTTTAAATAAAATAAATTATTATAGTATTGTGATGAATGAAATGAATGAGAGAAAGTTATGAATGAAATCCTGTTTTTATAGAGAGATCCAGGCGTGTTATTTTTTCTATGACGTCATTTGAATTAATTTCAGTTGTTTTCGATGAAGTTTTCAAATATAATAAATTATCGTAGTATTATGATAATTCTAAAACTATTACCGAGGAATGTATAACATTTTAGAGATGTTTAAACCAGGCAATTTATATTTCAATGCCGTCATTTGAATGAAGTTCATTTTTTTCGATGAAGGTTTAAGTTTTCAAATATAATAAATTAATGCAGTATTGTGATAAGTTTCAAAATATTACCGAGGAATGTATTGCATTTTAGACTTGTTTAAATAAAATTGCATGGAAGTTGGAAAGTGTTTCATAATCAATGCTTTAAGCATGATTGATCCTTCTTGTTTATCTTAAGAACTGTGTTCTCATTGCAAGAGACATTTCCAATAAAGTAAATTGACAAGTTCGTCGGGCTTCACTGCTTTTAACTTTCCTGATCAATGAAGTTTCCTCTGCTGTTCCCTTTTTCCTGCATTTGTTTGTACAAACTTGTATATATTAATTTGTAAATACACTCATTATATTGCCAACTGATAACACTATTGTTAAATTGATAACACTTTCATCTTTTATTATCAACCACCCATGTCATTTTGTATTTACTTCATCATCTATATCATGTTGTGCAATGTCTCATTATTATTATCCTTGATGTTTTTCTGAATGTTTCGTGTCCATATTTGTGTCTGTTTACAGTACCTGTCTTCGTTATGTCCGTATTTCTCGTCTGTAAAACTGTCTGTCTTACGAATTTATTCTTAAATTTTAAAAAGCTGGATTTTTAATAAACCTCCAGAGCGGTCGCTGTCCATGGAAGTCGGCACCTGCTAGCTTCCTTTCCCGGTCGTCCAACCAGCTACTCAAATCCTTGGATGAGTCGGACGGCCTGGGTCTTCCACATTCCACGGCCAAAGCGCTTTCGGGACAGTTTTACTGTATGCACATTTATATTTTTCAGGGTCTATATTTCCGCGTTATTAACTTTTTTTCTAGATCCCATTTTTGAAATACGAGTTCCCAAAGACAATTCTCCAAACAACTGGAAAATATTGCTCATGAACGACGTAAATATATAATTACAAAATATCAAATACGTAACAAAATAGCACTATCATTTTAACTTCTTTTTATCTAAAAATTACTTCCTTTTGAAGGAGCAGTCCCCCTATCGTTATCAGAACGAGATGCGAATGTTGGCATAAGAAAATATTTTAGAAGCAATCAGTAAGGCCCGTTCCCTTCAATCACTCAGAGCAAACATAAAGTTGAGCTGAGTCAATAGATCACCTTATCAAAGAAGCTATTCAAACATGTTACGTATAAACAGGATAGAACTTCCATAAATCCTGCTATACATTAATTAAGATTAAATTAAGAGCGTAAAGTGTTCAGATGGAAATAAAAATGCAAGTAAAATAATTTAACTCAATTGTTATAGGGTGAGAAGAAATCGTAAAATGAGGCATTTTGTTTTACAGACGTCACATCTGTGTCATTTATACCTTCTGGGTTGTAGTTTGAGAAAAGAAATTTTTGTGGTTCAAACGACAGATATATAAAGAAAATATAATTAAAATTATTGCATTAAAATTTTATTACTGCGGACATTTATTTATTTCTTTTTATTTTCGGCGTTCTAGCTTAAGATGGTGGAAAAGTATCGGAAGGAATCGAAAATTTGATTTTGAGTTGTGTTTACATGTCTATAAAGTACACAAAAACACGATTAAATTATTTTCAGCTTGACGTCTGTTTCTGACGGGAATGCATTATCCACTTTAGCTCGAAAACTATTTGTCTGACTTTGATTAAATTTGGCAGTTAGGCAAGTAGAGCGTCACCTTGGTGCTGATTAGATTTTGGTACGCAATGCATTAAAAACCCCCCACCTTTTTAGAAAATAAACAACAAAAAAATGCTAAATTTGAATTAAAAGAATAAATAATAATAATAATATTGGATAATACCCCTAAAGGTTAACAGTCACCCTTCTCTGAAAATTGATGTTTTTTCGTATTCCATAAAATTTCGGTTTGAACCCGTCCAGTTCCTTCCTAGTTAAATTTCCAAAATGGTTGTTTAATAATATTGATATATGAAAAACACATTTTAGAAAGCTTCTCGACGAATTATTATAACTATTTACACGGTAAAATATAAACTCTTTATATTCTGAAGTATTTAAGCTATAGAAATAGGAAATAGGGGAAAAAATAGCTATATTCTTTAATGTTTTGGCAGACAAACGAACATCTTCAACTTCTTTTATAAATATTGAATGCATTTGTGCATCAGCCAAATTAAGAATATTGAATATATCTGTTGCTTAGTCAGAAGAGACTTAATATCGAACATTTTTGTTCTTCAGTCAGAACACTTAAAAACACTGAATGTATTTGTTCTTTAGCCAGTACACTTAAGAATATAGAATGTATCTGTTCCTTAGCGAGAACATTTAATAATATTGTACGTCTTTGTTCTTCAGTCAGAACTCTTAAAAATACTGAATGTATTTTTTAAATGTATGTTAATACATTTAACATACATTTGTTAAATGCGGGGTGCGGTAGCCCAGTGGTTAGCGCAAAGGAATTGCACTCGGCAGGTCCCGGTTCGATTCCCTCCGCTGCTAAACCTGCAGTTGTGTTCACGCGGAGTACGATCACGTTAAACAAGTGGGTCCGTAAGTCCTTCTGAGAGGTTGGTGGTAGGGGAAGGACGGTACGGTCCCTGTGGATGCCTCCACTGGATTCCGGTCTAAATTGGGGGCTCTTCCTGGCCGTCCAAACAGTTACCTTACACCTTTCTGGTAGGTCGGACGGTCTGAGTCTCAACAACAACATTTGTTAAGTGCATGGTAATACAGAGCCAATACTAGATGTATTCTTAGCCAATGCCTATTGGGATATATTCGGAAAAGTTACTTAACCGACCAACTAGCCTTCCTCACTCGATTGGAACCTTACAAAAGTTTTTCCATCAGCACCGATTGCTACATACATTTTTTCGAGTTGATTGACTAAACATTCCCACTTGATCTGTCTGAGATGTACAATAGCTGTGCTTCAAAAAACTTAAAATGTTTCATGTCGGTATAGATTATTCCCACCAACTTTGTAAGAGTTTTCACTTACATATCTAAATAAGGCAGGGAGTGCTCAATTGTTTTTGATAATATAGAGTCCCACTGCAGATATTTTGTGCTCGTATGTAGGAAGAGACTCCAAAACCCCGTTTCCTTGTTCACAACAAAAGTTATGAAAATAATGGGAAAAATAAAAAAATCTTAATTTTATTC
Organism: Amaurobius ferox; assembly: GCA_951213105.1. NCBI lineage: Eukaryota > Metazoa > Arthropoda > Arachnida > Araneae > Amaurobiidae > Amaurobius > Amaurobius ferox. Next base: position 93,093,155 of record OX578148.1, read on the forward strand.
AATAAATTTATAACTGACTAAGGTATTGTTAAGCAAGTGTAAAATGCTCTCACTAGAGTCTCTTTTGAAATTCAGACGGAGAAAACACCCGTACAGGCAACCTTTCCCAGGACGTAAATATAGGGTTTCCATATGCTGAAGTTCAGAGAGGATTGCCAGGTTTGGTGATTTATCGGCCATTTGGCGACTTTTCGAAGGTTCGAGGCAGCTCCTGAGTTTTCAAAATAAGAAAACTCCAAAAATCTATTGTGGAATAAATTATGCATTTAAATGTTGAGAGTTTTTTTTTTTAAATTTTTAAGAAAATTTACACGAAACTATCCCAAAAACCCCCAAGGGTTCCGTGACACACTTGAAAAATGATAGTATATGCAATGTTTCGAGTTTCTATCTTCAGCCATTTGGGTTGTAAATCCATCACTTAGTGAATCGGTCTCCCTCAGCTGTATGGCATTGATAGCCAACGTTACAAGCGATATGCACACAGTTGGAAAGGAGAAAACAAAGAGCTTACTTCATTAAAAAAAAACAATGTTTCTAGAGCTATTCATCTTGAAGATTTATCTTTGCAGTATATTCCAATATTCCTTAAATTCTTGATATTGCATTGCATGCATAAAGTAGAAAAAAAAGATAGGAATTTAGAGCACTCACCTGAAAAATATAAAAAAACATATACATTAGAACTCGAAAATCAATAAAGTGGCAAAAAATATTTAGCAATTTATCAAGAAAAATACCCGTAAAAATATTCTAATCACTAAACAATGCCCACCCACAATTCAATTTTCAATAACAGTTTCCAAACCCCGTCCATACAGGGTTGGGAATGATTCACGTTTTGAAATTATAAATGAAAATAATATAGACATATTATTAACTAGCAGTATACCCGTTCTTCATACGGGAAATATAATATTTATATTTTTGAATTTTAAGTTTCTTTATAAAGAAACTTAAAATTTACAATTATGTGCAAATTCCTATAGTATTGTAAATGACTTAATTATTCAAAACATTTTATTAAAATATTTAATTTAATTCGCCTAAAAATGTATAAGAATCTTTGTTATCGCTATACAAAACTATCTTCACAGGCAGATCTGAAAAATAAAACATCCTGGTTCCGTTTGTAGACAAATTTAGAAAAAAATATTTTTTAATTCTCACAAAACGACAATGTAGAAAAAATTCAATAAATTTTGCAAAATATTGAATTTACATTAATTCGGCGTCATTTTCATTAATGTAGGGTCATTTTATCAATTTGGAGACATTTTCGTCAATTTAAAGACATTTTAAAAAGTCGCTAAATGTGTCGCTAAGTCGGACTCACAGACCTGATAGAGAGAAAAGCTTAATATTTACACATACATTTTTACGCAATTCTGAACACGCTTAAATGGCCCAATTTATAATTTTATATATATATTTGAAGAAATAATACATACACAAGAATACATAATACGATGACTTCTTCACAGCGAAATTATGAACAACAATATCCACAGTTTAATGTTTTCTGGCACTGATTTAACACCACATAAATTAAAACTGGGCGTTTTTAGCAACTTACAGAGTCCAAGCAAAATGTCACCTGCCAAAGTCTTCATGAAAATGCAATTGACATTTAATTGATGTCTCGTGAAATAAATGGCAATTCACGAATTCTTTGGAATCAAAATATAAAACTATTACAAAAAATATCTTCTCTCGTGAATAGAACGAAATAGATTAACGAGAATGATGTCGACAGATTTGTTGTATAATATTGGTTGTGGTAAACCGGTATATTGGATGATACCAAATATATATATATTTTTAATTTAATGATAAATTGTTTTGATAAATCTATTTGAAATGTAATAATATCGAGAAAGGTTTATGATAGATTTCTAAAGTTTGTATCATTTGTATTAATTGTGGTGCACAAAAAGAAATATACTTGAACTTAAAGTTGGAATTTTAGATTAATTATTTTCAACATATATTAACATGGCCGTAAATTGATCGTATTCGTGGTACTCATTAAATTATACATTGCCTCACTATTAATTTATACATTGTATTGTTTTGCCGCTGATAACCCTCCAATTATTTATCCTTCGCGCGAGTTCTGTAAAATAATATTAATTAATATAATACTAAATTGATTGTACCATTTTAACTTTAACAATAAATCATTTATTAACAACACAAAATACTTAATTACAACAATTATTCCTCTTGTTCGCGCCGGAGAGAGGCAATGTGAGACCATTTGTTAAAATGCCTAAAATTTATTTAAGATCTGTAATATTATTTGAGGAATACATACATTCAAGGCTGTCTTGGACTTAATATCAAACACTTCTGGACTAACTGTACTCAGGACTTTGTCGTTTACATTCTGCAATTGTAGTGCACGAGTCATTGTGAATTTCGATATCACCTCTGGTAGAAATCATGCTGCACTCTCTCTGTCGAAATCGTTCTCGATATGTATCGTACTTATGTCATTATTTCTTAAGTGTATTACTGTCGTCGTTTTCATGTCGTTCTTTTGTGATTCTCTCGCTACATATTTCTAAGTGTCGTGCTCCTTAAATGTCTTGCTGTAAGTCTGAATTGACCAAGTGTCCTCGTTCTTATCTTTTCGTTCTGTCTTAGGTTGTGGCTCTTTTGCAGCCGGCCACTCAAATTACTGCTCGTGCCCTAGGGCGAGTCGGGTGGTCTGGGTTTTCGACTCCTCTTTTGCTCGTATTGGCCGCTTTCATGGCGAAGCCACAAGCATATTCTCCATTGGTCAGCCTTTATATCCAATGTCGTTGGTTCACATTTTCTTAAGAGTCCTCCGATCCCCACCTCTGTCTTGACACCCCTAAATTTATGGTTTTCTGACCTTTGGGTCCACATGTCGTAAACACTGGCGTCATTGAGACTGAAGGTATTGTCTGACATTTCAGACACAATAAAGATATTAGTAATTGTATATAAGTGTGCAACATCGCTCAGGTGAATGTGCATATACTTGATTAAAATTTCATAAATTAGTCAAAATTTAATTTTGCTTGATTTGGAAGCTTGACCTGATATAAATTTGATGAGCGCATAACTTTATATATATATATAGTGTATAATATGTGTGTAGAAACTTTTGTTGTTCACAAAAATATACTTTGTGAATTATAGCAGAAATATGACGAATATTTTTTCAAGGAAAAATGCCAATTACAGGGTTGTAAGTGACTCGAACTTTTATCGAACTTGATTGGTGGTGATTTGTTTTTGTTTCTTTGTCCGCGGGAAGATGTGTAAGACCATAAATAGATCTCACACTAGTTATTGTGAGAGAGTTTTATGTACATTATTTATTGTGTTTGAAACATCAGACAATACCTCCAGTCTGAATGGCGCCAGTGTTTACGACACGCTGACCCAAAGATCAGCTAAAATCATAAATTTAGGGGTGTCAAGGCAAGAAGGGGTCGAAGGACTCTTAAGAAAATGTAAAGAACGACATTGGATAAAAAGGCTGACCAATGGAGAAGATGCTTGTGGCGTTGCTGTGAAAGCTGCAATAGCATCAAAGGAGGAGTGTCAGTCCTGGGGCAAAAAGAGCCACAACCTGTGACATAAGAACAAGTACTATACTTACAGAAAAAATTCAGATATGTAGACTACGAGTGTGACATAAGATGAAGAGAACGACTTTGACTTCCAGAGAGATATGACTTAGACTTTGAGAGAGATGGCAGTATGACTTCTACAAAAACGACAATGTCCAGATTGCAGGCTCCAGAAATGTTTGATATTAACACCTAGACAGCAGTACACTATGAGCGGCGAATTACAAGTGGGTGAATTACACTTCGAGTTAATTTCAGTAATATGATCGGCGAAGTACGTGCTGGTGACCAAGCCAAGACAGCCTTGAAGGTATCAAATAAGGTTCATCAAATATGTGGTACCAGTTCTTAAATACATTTTAGGTATTTTTAATAATGGTCTCACATTGTTTCTCTCCGCCGAAATAATATGAATAATTGTGTAATGAAGCATTTTATGTTGTTAATAAATGATTTATTGTTAAAGTTAAAATGGTGCAATCAAGTTAGTAATATAGTAATTAATATTATAGAATATTAATATTACAGAACTCGCGCGAAAGATAAATAATTGGAGGGTTATCAGCGGCAAACAACGCAATGTATTTGGATTGCAACGAAAATTGGATGGTTTTCCGAACGTTTGATCGAGTTTAAAATCAATAGGGTTCACATATTTATTTACTGATTGTAATAATCGTATTAAATTATTTTTGAAATGCTACATTCGTTCGTGAGATATCGTTCCCCCCCCCTCCCCTACACACAGACAGACATACAGACATCATTGACATTACGACACTCGATGAACTTGATGTTCATATCGAGTTCATCTTCATGGATTTTTGAAACGTGCTCTTCTGCCGAAAACTCAAATTCGAATTTTAGACTCCGTCGCAATATTTTCCCTGTACATTACACTATGTATGTAATGAAAGTCATAATCAGAATAATTTCATCAAACCGATTTCATTAGGCAAGTTTGATAGTGCAACAGAAGGTCCCCAGACAAAGCAACGCAAAACATCCTGATTCACCAACAGACTTCAAATTAGGATATCCTCTTGGACATTGAATATAGACTGCTAAATACGGAGTTGAAGTAAGCAACTGCCCATTGTTGCTGCCATTTTGACATGTGCCGTCTAGGATTTCACAGAGTTAAACATCGGAGGCGTGCAAAACCCACAGGCGTGGGTTTATTACGATACTTTGAAATCAAAGTGCTATTATTTTTAACTTAAATTGCTACTCGAAGTTTAAAATCTGAGGGCAAAAAAGAAAGGGCAGGGCCTCTCACAGGGAAAGGGGCCACTATTTGAGTGGGGAGGAGGCAAGGTATTTGGAGGAGGGGGGGGGGGGGTCGTAAGTTAGGGCCCAACGACCTGATTCCTTTCTTTTTGAGGGAGGTAAAGATATGCACAGGAGTGGAAAATCAAATATGGAGGGCAGCGTAAAGTGTGGAAATTCAATTTGTATGGGCTACCTTAGAAAGGCCAATGACTTTCAGAACGCGAATAAAAATCAAAGTGCGTAATTGTTTAGTAGATGGCAAAAATTTCGCCATAGCATACTATTGGTTTGATAGTTGGGGTCGGGGTGAAATCGAAGCTTTACGAAAATTGTAAACACTTTTATCGTTTATATCTACGAACCTAATAGATAAAAATGTAAACTTGCTTTGTATATAATATGTTGTATATAATAATGAATAATATATAATATATATTCATTATTTCCGACTATAAATGTATAAAAATAATATCAATATTTTAAACTTTTTTTTTCAATGCAACTAAAAAGTTTTCGTCCGAACAATATTTTTGCTTCACTTTTCTTGCTTTCACTCGAAATAATTTAAGAATTGTAACGGTTCTTGGTTTTCGAAATAGAGTGGTTACAATTTTAATATTTTAATATTTTGAACTGTGTTTAAAATGTCCAAAGAAGATAAACCACCTACAAAGAAAGATGCCGTTTAAGCAAAACCATTTCGGTTCCATCAGATAAAAGCCATTCCAGATTTTTTTTTTTTTTTTTTTAATTTTGGGATCTGCTATAGATGCAGCTTAGATGATAACTGATATGGATTTAGCTGATATGAAGGGGATAAGGGGGTTACTAACGATTTCCATTTCCGGTTATTTTTTCCGCTTTCGATCCAAAATATTTTCTCGAAACGTCTAGATTTCTCAAGATTGACTTTGGATAAAGCTTAGATATAACGTACGACTTATATGAATTCGGCATCAAGTTCCGGAATTTGAATCAAATATAAAAGAAACAAGCAAATGCAAGTTTTAGGATCCATACTTTGATTTTAAAATGCACTAAAATAGAAATAATGCAATTAAACGAAACATTTTCATCTCATACAATAAAAGCTGATGGTTAGTCATTTCATGGAACTACCATTTCATTGTGGATCATGCCCCGCTCAGGATAAATAATTTTAATTATTATACCAACCCCCTATTAAAACATAATGACACTATACCACCCTTAACAAAACGTAATTAATTTACAACCCCCTTACAGCTCCTTAACAAAACTCATACCTACCATAAGAACAGTAAATCTCACTATGTTTTAAATAAAGAATATAAAATTCATAACTCCCGAAAAATTAAAGGAAGTAATAATAAAAAAATAAAAATAATGATAATTTTTCGAAATATTGAATGATCGCCCATTTGGCGACCTTTCCCAAAAGTTGTCAAGTTGGCGTTATTGCAGATAATATGTCGTCAAAAGGGACAAACAAACACAGAGAAGGGCTTTCCTTGGATAGTATGTTATAAAGATAACTCAGCGAGAAAATATTATTATTTCATCAAGGTGTGGATCAGAGACAACCACAAGAGACCTTTGACGATAAAGAAAAGATCTGCAAAGAGATGAAAAGAACGACTGCCATAATGTACCGTACAACAACTTGCCAAGATGCAGGTCATACCAGTCACATCCATAACACAATTGGTATAACTATAACACAACATTGATTGAGACAAGCTACTGGAGCAGGTCATTACGGCTGCGATTCGTGACCATACACTTCCGGAAGTGGAATCTAACAAAGCAAGACGTAACGTGCAGTCCAGGCTACTTGCTTTAGATCATATTGTTCGATATTTTAAGATTTCGGCATAGTCTATATCGGGATTTTGAGAAAGGCCATGAACAGCCGTGTATGTAATCGTAATGAATATTGAGATAACAACAATGTGTTGTAAAAATGGAAAAAAGTGTCTGTCTACAAGAGAGAATCACAGAGCATAGGCGTGAAAGTTGTTCCAAAGTTTTGATTTGATGGCGAAAGAACGTATGGCATGGAATATTTTTTTTTTTTTTTGTATTGCCAAAAGTAAATTAAAAATAAATATCTCTATATTAAAAGAAAGTAGCTGACGCAGCCGCTGTGTGACAAAATTCTCATTCCTCTGCTTCGTACCGCAAAAACTATAGCATACAAAAATATAAAATTTGGTACATTTATAGAGAAATATTTGGGGAGTACGTTAAAGTAAATCGTTTTTCAATTTAAAGTTTAGTTTAATAATGTGTTAGACAAAATATTTCAGCTACGAATTCGCGTCCTGGACAAACTAACAATAACACGACTACGAATTTTTGCAGGCATGTACCTACATAGTTGAATTTTTGCAGAACGGAGTCCCCCCCCTTTTTTTTTTTTTTAATTTCGACTTAGTTTAGGAGTTATTCTACTTTTTATGCACTTCTAAAGTGAAAAATGATCTTCCGTATCAGCAAGTCCATCAAGCTTCTTTGTCTTGTACCGCAAAAACTATAGCATACAAAAATATGAAATTTGGTACATTTGCAGAGAAATAATATCAGAAACACGATAAAATAAACCGTCTTCCGATTCAAACTTTAGTATGGCTTGAAAAAGCTCGCGAAGCGGTCTCTGAAAGCGCAAGCGAGTTACGGGGATTGGCGAAGCATAGCGAGTCAATGTTAATGTCAATGTATAATGTCAATTTTATGGAATCGGAGGGCGGGAATGATTTCCTTTCTTCCTTTCGACCCAGACCGTTCGACCGACCCGAATGTGTAAGATATCTGTTTGGACGGCTGGGACAGTGCCACTTAGACTGGGACCCAGTGGGGGTGACATCCACAGGGCCAGTACTCTCTTCTCCTGCCACCAGCCTCTCGGAAGGATTTTTAGTCCCACATATTTAATGGTCCCGTGCTTTGTGTGAACACGGGGAATCAAACACGGGGAATCATGTGTGAGACGGGAATCAAACTCGGGTCCTTCGAGTGCAATCCCCGTGCCTTAATCACTGGGCTGTTTCGCCTCGCGAAAATAATTTGGTTCGAAACAGGCAATTTGGACATTGAGTTGTGTTATCTGTATTATTCCTATTTACATCGCCGGGAAATTCGTTCTAGTATAATGTAATTATTTAATTACTACGTACAGCTCAAACTATTGCTAGTAGCTTTAGTGAGTAATAAAGAAACTAGAAGAAATAAAAGTAAAATAACTTTGCTAAAAGCAGCATATAACATAAATTAATAGTGTCGACTGGTTTCGAAGGCAAGCCCTCTTCGGCAGGATACACAAGAGCAAATTTCACTCGTCAGAGATAGATCGGTAATTGAAATAAGAACAGCACACATGACAGAAGAAGGGGAGGAGGCTGGGAAGCAGGTCGCCAACGACGAGAGAAGAAAATGAGGTAAAAAACCAAGAAGGGCGGAATAATGGATAAGACACAATGAATGACCGGTAAAATATCAAAGAGGAAAGTAAACGCCGTACAAAAGATTCAAAGCATTTGTTTAGTGAGTAAAACTATGTACATAAAGAGCCCTATTAACTTTAGAAAGGCAAATCGGTTTTGGAAGCTACATGAGTCGATCGAAACATCGGTACATAAAACAGATTCTAAACAAATGTGGAAATAAGTAGAACAGGAAATGGTTTTGGAAGCTAAAAGAACAAATACTTCGAAGAAAAACAAAATTCAGAAAAAGGATGAAAATTACCGAACGTCCTTTCCCTGCTTCTGTCGCGTTTGCTGTTTTTACACCAGTCGCCGATCTATCTCTCACGAGTGAAGGTTACGCTTCTTGTGTGTCCTGATGAAGAAAGAAGGCTTGTCTTCAAAACCGGTCGACACTATTAATTTTGCGTTGTATGCTACTTTTAACGAAGTTATTGTTACGACGTATCCTATGGAATCGTGGGTGTACGCTCAGGATACAAGAATGAGTCAAAAATTTCTAGATAACTAACATGTTTATTCACAAGAACAGCGTAAAAAGGAACAATGTACAGTAAAACAGCACTTAAATGCTCCACTAATTTCACAAGACAACCGATACCATTCTCAAAACATTGACGTATTTAATTTCACTAAACAGCCGCTACTATTCTCGAAACATTGACGAATGTCGCACTTCAATGTAGCTCGTATCACGTCAACTGCTCCCCAACTGAGTGATGACTCCTCTTATAGACTCTCTATAGAAACCTCTGAAAATCTCTCATATTTCGTAAAATATTAGTTATTTCGAGGTGTTTCTCGAACCTTCTGAAAGTCGCCAAATTGGCAATAAATCGTCAAATCTGACAATAAATCCCCCCTCTTCGAACTTCGGCATGTGGCAACCCTAGACTGGAAAAGGTTGCATTACGGGTGTTTTGCCTGTCTGATCTTCAAAAGAGACGACAGTCAGAGGGGGGGGGGGGGGGGGGAGACTCCAGAACATTTTACAAGTTCGTAACATTATTTTAGTTTTATTAAAGAAAAATTCTTTAACAACGAGAATCACATATCTAAATTGCACCCAGATTTCTGATGTTCACCTTAATTGAACATTTTATTGCAAGCATCTTACGGATGCATAAATCTTGAGGAATTATACGCGAGCATTTAACTCTTTAAAAGGAAACGAAAACCAACGTTGAATAAACTCGTTCAGCGGAATAGAGTCATTAAGCGCCGCCAAGTTTGCAGTGATCACGCTAGGATATTGCTCTTCAATCGCCTTTTCCTCAATTTGCATATTCGAATCGCCCTATGTTGCTAATAAATTCGAATCAGCGTGGGTGGTCCATGTAACTTGAACTCGATGTGGATTGGAAGAATCATCGAATGAAACATTGACCCGAATCATATGGAATAGCTTTTTCTTGCGGAGTATTTAATTAAATGCGGTGGTAACCGCTTGGAATAAATTGGGGTATAAGGAAAAACGTGATGTTGGAAAGTGAAATGTGAAGCCGGTGAAATAACAGGTTAAATTTGAATAAATAATTGGGTAGTGATTTTAGTGTTAATGCATACTCATAGAACCCGTCTAAAAGGGTTGTTCCCAAAGTTAGAATCGTGCACCGATTACAGTTATCAGCATTTGTGAACATCATATATAGCAGCAGTTCCCAACCTTTGCTTTATCCGAGTACCCCCTGACTGTCAATTTCTTTGAATTGTACCCCTTGATTGCAATGTCTTTTTGCATTGTACCACTTATTACTTTCCTTATATACATAATGTATAAGGAAAGTATTGGGACGGGGTCAAAATTCGAATTCGAGTTTTCGACGGGAGAGCACGTTTTAAGCATCCCTGATCACGAATCAAACGTTTTTGAAGTGATGTCTGTGTGTGTGTGAAAGTATGTGTGTGTGTGAAAGTATGTGTGTGTGTGTGTGTCAGTGAGTCTGTGGAGACGATAACTGACGAACGAATGAACCGATTCGAACGAAATTTGGTACAAAAATCAGAATCCGTAAACACTGGAAGCCTACTGTTTTTATACGCAATCGAATGCTCAGAACCCTCCTAAATTTTCGAGTGAAATTTTGAAAAAATCGTCAAAAAATCAAAACCGCTAATAAAGTTACTCAAATAGACATTTCTTATGTAATTTTTCATTAGAAAACGATTGACATAAATTTTAGAACGTTAAAATGAACCGTTCTCGAGATATTGCACATTTTTTAAAAAAATTATCAAAAAGGCATATAAAATAAAATAAATATATTAACTGTTGAGAAACATGTTCACTTTTCATATGTAATATCATGCGATAAATTGGGTGACATCATTCTCGTGAATCTAGCTCGTTCCATTCATGATAAGAGATATTTTGAGTAATACTTTTGTATTTGAACTCCAATAGTCATTTATCTGCTATAAGAATAACTTATTTCTCCGTCCATAACACTTGGCGAGATTTTGGCGACGAATTTGGCGGCGTGTCGCCAACTTGGCGATTTTTTTTTTAAATGTTGCCAAATTAACCACTAATCGTCGAAAATTCAATATCTTGGAAAAAATTATAAGTATCTACTATAAGAAAAACTTATTTTTTTACTGTAAAAGTAGTAAATTCATTGGATTATATAAGGAAAGTCATGTGTTGCCCACATCAGATTTTTTTCAACTGTACCCGCTGATTCAATACCTTTAATTTGAACCCTCCCTCCAAAGTTTTTGAATTTAAATTTTTATTTGATTTTATATAAATAAAAATCCATTTTACAAGTTTTAAACAAGGATTTTATAAGTTTTTGGGAATAAAATATGCATTGTACTCTAGATATTAACTTTAAAATTTCTTAGAACAGATACAAAAATCCTAAAACTTCGTAAAATATTAATAAAATACAAATATGTAGTCAAAGAACTAACGAAGTGGCTAAAATGAGAAATACATTACAAATGGCGCCAGTAAATGTTGAAAATAATACCCTGTTGGTTTCTAGAGCGTAATAAGTACTCTTCATCGGGAACTGTAAGTAGTCAAATATTGCCAAAAATTAGCAAACCTGCTTAAAAAGCGCCAAAGAGATAAATGCTTTTCCAGATTTAGCAAAATTTCGAAGATACTTGATAAGTAAGGTACTTGAAATCAGAATAGGTGACAAAAGACTGAATCATTTGTATTTGGTTTTATGTTTAGAATTTGTATTTAGTTTTATGTTTAGAATATGGATTTGGTTTGATATAAGTAGAATTTAAAATTATTTATTAGTCCGAAATATCAAAGAATATAATCTGGATAAAAAAAAAAAAACATCAATTTGCGAATTTAATATTCGAGCGAACGAATATTAAATTAGCCACGATATATATATAGTTCTGGATTTTTTGATAACAAAGCCGAATATAAAATTTCGTGAAAATCCATTAATATGTGTGGCCGCTATCGTGCCCACAAGATATCGACCACAGACATACAGATGAACATCACTACAAAAATAGTCAAAATGTGTACAGGATGTCCTAAAACACATTGATTATCATCAAAATCTCAAATTCGAAAATTTTACTATATTACATAGTATGAGAAAGTAAAAATTACAAATTTTTTGCAGAAAGAATTCACATAGATGTATTATGAAAATTTTTTTTTTATGTTTGTAATACGCAGCCTTGGTCAAAATAAACCTGCAAGTCATTACTTAAGATAATACCATGGTTTTCTATATTTGTGTGATTATGTGTTTACTCAAGATATAAAAATTTTTTACGGAATCTCTGCAATAATATTTTTCGAATAGATTACGTTGGCAAAGTTCATCCTTTTTAAAACGAAGAGGCTGTGATTCTGTTTGAAGATCGGGTACGTTACTGGGTCAACTCACTATGAAAACAAATGGCAGAGATGGATTTTTGCAATAAAAGATCAATATAGTCATGTTTTATTTTTCTATTGTATGGGGGGAAAACTCATTAAATGAATATATTTTATTTATGAACCCTGTCTCTTAAAAATGATGACTGTAAAATAGTTAAATTAAAAAAGGATTGGTATGACTGAAAAAGAAGTCTTTAAAACAAATAGGACGGAGTGAAATATCAGGCTTTTACTGACTAGGATGTTTATATTAAACAAGAAAGATCAATCATGCTTAAAGCATTGATTATGAAACACTTTCCAACTTCAATGCAATTTTATTTATAAAAGTCGAAAATGCAATACATTCCTCGGTAATATTTTAAAACTTATCACAATACTACATTGATTTATTATATTTGAAAACTTAAACCTTCATTGAAAAAAATGAACTTCATTCAAATGACGGCATTGAAATATAAATTGCCTGGAATCTAAAATGCAATACATTCCACGGTAATATTTTTAAAACTATCATAATACTACGATAATTTATTATATTTGAAAACTTCATCGGAAACAACTGAAATAAATTCAAATGACGTCATAGAAAAAATAACACGCCTGGATCTCTCAATAAAAGCAGGATTTCATTCATTTCATTCATCACAATACTATAATAATTTATTTTATTTAAAAATTAAGACCATGGAGCTACAATTCACAAACTCTATGCTTAAAACTTCATCGAAAAAAATCGTCCTTCTGTTTATAAAATCAATTAATATTTCATTCATATCAGCCATGCAGACTCCATGGACTGAATTATTTTGTGTTAAAGAAATACAGTAATTCTAATGCAACTCATTCTACATATTTTGCTGTTTACATTTTACATAGGTGAAAAATAGGCTTAGTTGTAGAAATAATCAAATTTGAATGAGAATTTAAACTCAAATATATTGACATTGTGTTGTTTTAGTATGTAGATGCACACAATTTAAGCAAAAATAAAGTAGTTTTAGGACGGATACAACACTCAATATGAATTAAAAAGAACTTTAAAAAATCACGATTTTGAAACAAAATGGATGCCATATATCATTTTGAAGTGGGTCATGTGATCGTTTCATATCATGGTCACGTGATCGTTTCATATAAGATGTGTAATTATTATTTTAATTTTTATTTAAAAAACTACTGAATATATTTCGCTGAATTTTTTTTAACACTTTACAACAAAGTTGAAAAGTGTTTATGACTTTGTTCATTCTGTCTGTCTGTCTGTCTGTCCGTTAGCACGATAACTGCCGTAAAAATGACTTAATCAGAATGAAATTTTAGTATATTGTTCAGACGGTCTGTAGAACCTATGGGAATATAAATGAATAATATCACCCAATTAGTTTTGGATTGAACCCGGGTCGAAAAAATTAAATACATTGAGCCCTATGGGACCTAATTTTCCAAACATTTTTAAAGCGGATTTAAAATTCACAAATTGCTTCGAAAATTTTAGGTAATATTCAAATTGTTCCATAAAATATATAAAAAAAAATTCAGCGAAATATATTCAGTAGTTTTTTAAATAAAAATTAAAATAATAATTACACCTCTTTTATGAAACGATCACGTGACCATGATATGAAACGATCACATGACCCACTTCAAAATGATATATGACATCCATCTTGTTTCAAAATCGTGATTTTTTTAAGTTCTTTTTAATTCATATTGAGTGTTGTATCCGTCCCAAAAGTACTTTATTTTTGCTTAAATTCTGTGCATCTACATACTGAAGCAACGCAATGACAATATATTTGAGTTTAAATGCTCATCTAAATTTGATTATTTCTACAACTAAGCCTATTTTTCACCTATGTAAAATGTAAACAGTAAAATGTATAGAATGAGTTGTATTAGAATTCCTGTATTTTTTTAACACAAAATAATTTAGTCCATGGAGTCTGCATGGCTGATATGAATGAAATATTAATTGATTTCATAAAGAGAAGGACGATTTTTTTCGATGAAGTTTCATGCATCGAGTTTAATTTTTTGTAGCTCCATGGTCTTAAACAAAATGTTTAAATAAAATAAATTATTATAGTATTTTGATGAATAAAATGATTGGGAGAAAGTTATGAATGAAATCCTGTTTTTATAGAGAGATCCAGGCGTGTTATTTTTTCTATGACGTCATTTGAAATTATTTCAGTTGTTTTCGATGAAGTTTTCAAATATAATAAATTATCGTAGTATTATGATAATTCTAAAACTATTACCGAGGAATGTATAACATTTTAGAGATGTTTAAACCAGGCAATTTATATTTCAATGCCGTCATTTGAATGAAGTTCATTTTTTTCGATGAAGGTTTAAGTTTTCAAATACAATAAATTAATGCAGTATTGTGATAAGTTTCAAAATATTACCGAGGAATGTATTGCATTTTAGACTTGTTTAAATAAAATTGCTTTGAAGTTGGAAAGTGCTTCATAATCAATGCTTTAAGCATGATTGATCTTTCTTGTTTATATATTTTATGGAACAATTTGACTACTACCTAAAATTTTCGAAGCAATTTGTGAATTTTAAATCCGCTTAAAAAATGTTTGAAAAATTAGGTCCCATAGGGCTCAATGTATTTCATTTTTTTAACCCGGGTTCAATCCAAAACTAATTGGGTGATATTATTCATTTATATTCCCATAGGTCCTACAGACCGTCTGAACAACATACTAAAATTTCATTTTGATTATGTCATTTTTACGGCAGTTATCGTGCTAACGGACAGACAGACAGAATGAACAAAGTCATAAACACTTTTCAACTTTGTTGTAAAGTGTTAATAAAAACATGAATTTGTGCTCAGAATGAAGTCAAAAGTTGCGATTTTTAAACCTTTATACTTTCATATTCAGCAATATAACAAATTGCAGTTTCTACTAGTATTTAAGTTTGTCAAAGACAGGGAAACTAACATTCTTAAAATTAATAAGTTTTATTTTTCTAAGCAATGTATGATACTTAGCACCAAAAATAGTTGTCCCAATTGAAAATTGGCCCAGTTAGGTTCTGCAACGTGGTCGAGTTTCAGCCTTTAATGATCCCGGTGAAACTTTGGGAGGAATCCGATATATTAATTACCCCCCCCCCCCCCCAATTTCCTAAAGAGTAGATGGCGTCTTCCTATAAGTCTCAAAGAACGGTCTGTGTGTGTGTATGTCTGTGCAATGTATGTATCCACTCTAACTCAAAAACTAATGGACCAAATTTCATAAAATTTGGTATGTAAGTAACTTGGATGTGACCCTGGTGCTGATTAGTTTTTAGTACGATTCGCAAAAACAGAACCTGCCTTTTTTTGCGAAATGACAAGCAAAAATTTCATGTATCCACCCTAGCTAAAATACTAATTTACCAAATTTCACAAAATTTGGTAGATAAGTTACTTGTTGGATACTCTGGCGCTGATTAGAATTTGGTACGATTCGGGAAAGAAGAACTTGCCCTCTGAGGGGGGCTTATGAAGTAAGAAAAAATGTATCGCGGCCATTCTTCACAACAATGATTGAAACTATGAAATATTGTGATCATTGAGCCATAAATAAACCCTTATATGTATTATTATGTCAAATTTTATCCTATGCTGCCATGTTAAAAAAATATATAATTTCGAAGTTTCGCTTGAATTAAAAAAAAAATTATGTCTAGTTCTAGATTTTTGATAACAAAGTCGGATATAAAGTTTCGTGAAAATCCATTAATATTTGTGGCTTACTGTCGTGTACACAAGAAATCGACAACAGACATTACTCCAAAAATAGTCAAAACGTATTCAGGAGGTCTTAAAAACATATATGAGCATCAAAATCTCGAAATCGAAAATTGTCGTGGAAACAATACTTTTTCAATACTACGTATGAGAAAATAAAAATATGACAGCATTTAATTGGTGTTTCATTGTATCTGAGATATTTGTATATTTGGCGATTTGCTGGAAAGCTAGAGAAATAATAACCGTACCTTGTTCCTGTTAACATTTTTATAGCAAACTAATGTTTTCAAAATATTTTTGCAGCACATTAGATATCAACATAAGGGTTCCCTCTTAAGTCTTATGCATCCCTTTAATATTCGATAAAAGTATTCTAAAGCAGCAGAAGCAGGGTCTACTGATAGGGAAGTGACCATGTGCTGTCGATTGGGAAGTTTTCAGCGCCTCTAGCCGCGAATTGAAGAAGTTAAAATTTCAATCTCGAAAACGAAGCAAGATAGGCGAAAATTTTCAAGTTTGCAGAGCGTTGTTCTCTATTAAGTATAGAAAGACGTGTAGGTTATCCATAGACCATACTTGTAAGCAGACGATAAAGAACGAGACGAAAAGCGATAATTATGAAAATGTATGCTTGTAATAAAGTACTTCTATAGGAAATGGCTAGAAATACGAATGGGAACATAATTATCCGTGAACAACATAAGGGAAACGGCCAAAAAGGGATAATTTTTCTCTGCAATTTTTATACATTTATTGTTCAGTGCAAAAATGATCATTATAAATAAATTAAAATTGGCTTGTTTCGCAGATTATTATTTTTCCATGCGTGTTATATATAAATAAGTAAATAAATAAATAGGTAGTTTTATCACTGAGCAAAATTGGTAGTTCCATGATTAAAAGTACGATATGTAGGGCGTCAAAAACATATTTAGGCAAAAGTTTACTATAACGAGCTTTAGTATTTATTACCATTTCCTTCGGAATTACTTCAATAATAAGCGAGATATTTGTATAATTATCGCTTATCTTTGACCTCATTTTTTATCGCCTATGTACATATATTTGCAAACAGAACACTTTTCTATACCAAATAAAGAATGTCTACAACTTTGTAATTGAAAATTTTCACTTGTATTGCTCCATTTTTGAGATAGAAATTCTAGCTTCGAAGATTCGTCGCTAGAGGCGCTGAAAACATTCTCAATCAATGATGGTCGATTTCCTATCAGTAGACCCTATATTTGTGTAGCTCTAGAACACTTCAATTGGAAATTAAAGGGATGTATAAGGACTTCGGAGGGAATCTTGTATAGTATGCACTTAACTGATAGATTAATTTTGTGTGACATATCAAAATTATCGAGTACTTCTACCGTAGCTAAAATTTTGGATATATTGACTATCATTCGGTCCGTCTTAACATCCAGACCAAGGGAACAAGTTCGAAAATTCGAATTAGGGATAATGGTGCGAAGAGATAATTAAAACACGTAAAATCACTCTTCAAAATTATCGCGTACTTCCACTTTAGCTAGAAACTTGATTCTGTTCTTATTCGATCCGTCTCAGCTTCCAGATTAACGGAAAAAATATGATATTTTCAAACTTTGAATTAGGGGGGTGACGTTGCAAAGGAATAACTAAAAAAAAAAAAAAATTCTAAACTGCTTTTTAAAAGGATCGAGCTCTCCCACTCGAGCCAGAATTTCAGTTTTTTTTTTGGTCACTGTTTTGGTCATCGAATTAATGTAAAAATACAATATTTTAAAAACTTGAATTAGGGGGACGATACAATAAGATTTTAAAAAAAATTACACAATTTTGCCTCTCAGAAGTAATGAAAACACAAT
Source organism: Amaurobius ferox (assembly GCA_951213105.1). Lineage (NCBI taxonomy): Eukaryota > Metazoa > Arthropoda > Arachnida > Araneae > Amaurobiidae > Amaurobius > Amaurobius ferox. The sequence goes on from OX578148.1 coordinate 93,110,977, forward strand.
TTGATATCCTTTCGTTGCCTATCTGTAAAAATTAAACCATTTTGTTATGCGTGGAAATAAGATTCAATACATTTTCCTATATAATATGTTAACAGAATTACAAAATGCTCTATTTGTACAGCTAAATCTGAAAGGGTGTTTTATATTCAGAATAGTTATTTAACAACTTTTATTAATTACATGTAGGTGTCACAATTAAGGACAGATATCCATTTCGAACGCCCGAAACGCGTGTGGAAATGGCTAATACGATATTATTATACGCATACCAATTGTGAAACTTATATTTCCGACTATAATTATTAATTTATTTAAGCTGGAATAGGCAGAATTAAACTATTCCAGAAATATACTGGCAGGATTCGACTATAGGAGAACATTTCCAAAGTTATGATCACGTTCCCCATTGCAGATAACAATACCCATGGACTCGTTTCGTAATCGTCACCATGGAATAGTCGGTACCTGCAGAGACAGCAAGTGAACTTGCTATGTGTCACAATTTTGTGAACTTCTTGTCTGTCTCCACAGAGGTTTTCCCTCAGAGGGACATACAGGTTTTATCCCTCTGCCTTTACAGGTATTGTCTATCCTATTCTAAAGAGCACCAAAACGGTCCTAATAAGCTCACACATACACACACACACAAAAAAAAGTCTAATGATATTGCTATATGCAATCGGAGCGCGATTCTATTCCATGAATTTTCACGACCGGACTGAAATAAAAAGTAACTAAGGTAGGCCAGTAGACCCGCACACTTAATCATGTCTTAAATTTGTACGCCAGCATCACTTAATCATATCTTAAATTTGTAAACATTTGGCTTCCATTTAAAAACGTTCTCTGAAAGTTTGAGGCCATAAATCTCGATGGTTGTGTTATCTGTTCACTTTCAAGGAGCATTGCTCTCTCTCTCAGACCTCTTGCCAGAGGGCTCGACAAAGAAATGTTTTCTTTCCGCTTATCTCCACCTCGGCCAAAGAGCCACACATCTTTATACGTTATCGTAAATTGCTGAGAGGGATGCTTTTATATCAAAATGAGAGATAATTAAGCAATAATTTAATGGATGGGGGAAGATATGGCTGCACGAATTCAATGTAACCAATGCTATATTTTGAACTGGTAATTTGGGATGTATTTTTATAGGTGGTGGTGGTGGTGGTGGGAAGGGGGGGGGGGGGGTCGTCTAAAATTAACTAATATTGACTAATTCTGTTACTCAATATAGATAAAAGTGAAATATCACATATATTGAATGAGAAAAAGTGTGTTGTATGTGACGATGATACAAGGTACCTATGAAAATATTTCGATATTTTTTGGTTTTGAGATGTTTGGATGCAGCATATGCAGGCGCTTCATCGGGCTGGTGTGCGGTCGACGCAAGCGATGGGTGCATACTGGCGCATAGAGCAGATGTCGCAAATCTAAAATTTAAATTTTTACATTTTTCTACCAGTATTATTTTATAACACAGCTTAAAGCGATAGCGTACATATAATCAGAAGCAAAAATAAACATTGGGTTCTATTTTGAGTTAATGCTATCACCCATTTGATAATGACGGCCCTGTTAATTACATAGGCACACAACGTATCCAAACAGAAGGGTTAGTATTTATAACTAACTCCATTAACTACACAAGCACAATGGTTCTTCTATGGCTATGCGATATCTAAATCTACCACTGTAAACAATCATTCTAAACTGGATTCCCCCCCCCCCCCCTCTTGCCGAGAGTATAAAAGTGCAGAAGTCATTCTCAAGATTTCAAAACCTTGGGTTTGCAACATTCCAGAGCAGTTATTGTTCTAAAATTTAAACAAAAATTTGGGGTAAAATTTCATACTGGCGCCCGAATGCAATTGCAGACCCATATTGTAAAGAAAAAAAAACCTGAAGATCTTGAAAATAAAGCAATATGAGAATAAAACAATCGTCAATTATTTGATTGAGATCATGTGAAAACCTAGCAAAATGTGCCCAAAATTCTCAAACTGAATAGATTATTTGGCAAAGTAATATCGGATTCACAGAGTCTTTCTTTGGGCAAATCTTCTTAACATTACTGAAAATGAATGTCAGAGACTAACTCTGAGTCGTTAAAATTTTGTTCTTTAAATCCCAAGTAAGATCTGAGAGAGATGATATTTGACATGTCACCACAGGATTTCGTCCATAGACGGAAAGATTTATATCAAATGTTCCGATAAAGCAAAATATAAAACATCTCATTGCTATTATCTAGGAAAAAAATATATATTTCCAGAAGGCTATCTGATGCCACGATAAACAGGAAATGATCTTTCGTCTTCCTATAATTAAAATGAGTGTGCGATGAATAGTGAAAAGGACCATTCCTCGTCTGTTTTCAGTCATATTTTCGTAACGTCTGTATATCGTGTTCAGTTGAGAATAATCATGTTCTTGTCTTTTCTACGCTCCGTAACGTGGGAAGGCAATGTCGTTGTCATTTGTGGGAAAATAAACTTACGATTATGAATGAACCAACAAGTATTTAAGCCTGTCAACGACATACGAATTAACATTCTTATAAAATTAAGTTGAAACTTTTTAATAAATTTTTGTCAAAAATAGTTTCGAAAATTAGCTTAGTTAGGTTCTGTTTCGCGGTTCATACTACGCGGTCTTAAGTGCTTAAAGTTTTAGCCTTCCAGATCACCAGGGGGGGGGGAGCTTCTGGAGGGTCTGGTAAGATTTTTTTGTTCGTTTCCGTCTCCATTTTATTCACCACTGCGAGTGAAATCGAAAATCAGGCTGCCGTTACGTTCTTCCCCGTGGTGGATACTAAATGTATGAAAATATTCACGGTCACAGTGAAGGGGGCTTCTGGAGGGTCTAGAAAAACAAAATCATATTAGACAATTACTATATAGATCAAATTAAACAGTGCCCATTAAATAGCGGTTAAACAATACAATTCTGGTTAGGTGCAGAACTACAATTCCGCAATTCTTCGTAACGTCGGAAGGGGGGCAGAGCTAAGGCCCCCCAAGACAAAATTGTGGAATACATCTTTAAAACTAGAGGCCCAGGAGTTGAAATTCCACCACTAACTCTGGTTCATATTTCAGGCTGACCGTCTACATTGAGAGATTAGCTCTTTTACAACACCACCACCAGCCTAGGTCATCCATCACTTAGGCTGGCCTAACAAGAACGAGCAGAGTCCATGGGCCAAGTGGGATCCGGAAGGGAAAAGAAAATCCATCTGAAGTGCAAAGTTTCTTCGAACCACGTATGCATGAGTGAGAAACTGTTCGAAAGATCCCATCGGTCAAACTTTCCTCTTTAAAATCCCTCTACCCTAATTACCCCAACCCCCAAAATCGCATATGCTTGAAATCATGCATACTTAAATCAATTAAGACAGCTATGTTCGAAATTCTGCGTCATCCAAACGACTGTAAACGGCCGTTTTACAAAGATGCTACAGGCGACTGCTCTTTTAGTAATATTTTTACTAAACTACTTTGCTTAGTGCTCACTGATAATTTTGTTTCTGTGTGTATGGGGGGGGAAGGGGAGGGGAGAGTAAAGATTAAAATTCTGCCTAGGATTCATACAGCTCTTCTCGGTAATTTAAAATTCAGACGTGTTTAACACATGACTTTTCGTACTACCAATTTTAATTTTGTTGGAAAACAATGACAATTATTTACTATTCTATCTTCTTGAAGGTTAACTTATTGCTCCTTATTGTTAATTAAAATACATTTTCATCCCAAATATCTATATCTGTCAAGAGATATCCTATCTACAGTAGATATAAGGAAAATAATGTAATATATCGAGAAAAAGAAAACGGTACACTCCAAACTTGACTGTGACGCTTGCATGAATCAAATGAGCAACAAAGTTCATACATTTCAGTGAAAAGTCACAAAATTGTTTTTACTTTAAGAACACTTTCGGACTTTGAGTTCATAGTTGAAGAGTAAAAGTTTCATTTTTCGAAAAGAGAAATTTTTCCATCAGTTGTAACACTAAAATTGGTTCCTCCTGTCTGCAAGCAAATAGCATGAATCTTATACGCATGACCTAAAGCTTGAACTAAAAGCGATATGAAAAAGGAGTCAATGACAAAGTTGTAGTAAAGAGCCGATGTGAAATAATAACTATCGCTCATTTTAACTAATACTCATTCACGCATGTTGAAGACTAGGAGGATAATATATTCTTGTTCTATCTTGATCTTGTTCTATCCTCCTAGGTTGAAGACTTAATGGGGCCTAGGTCCTGGGCACTAACATTTCAGAGGCACCACATGAACTAAGAAATTGCTGATCATGCCTATGCGTGGCCCTACGTAATGGCATAGTGATTGTCAGCAGGAACACATTATAACCACCAGGTCCTGAACGCAATCGACTATAAGTCCGGGACTGTTTGGGACTTCACACCCAGTGTATTTCCAGTGCATTCCAATTATCCCATTCCACAATCCAGTAACAGAACTAAGAACGTCCTTTTTTGCGCCACAATTATTATCAAATTATCCACAGCCAGTTCTAGTAAAGGAACTTTGATTGAGGAAATGCGTCTAAAGCGTTTCCTGCGCTACGTTGTGGCCAGAAATGTTTTTTACTTCACAAAACTTTTATTTTCATTTCACAACTCTATTGTTAAGGCGGCACACGAAATCCGGGGATGAATTTTCATTTCGCACGAGTTGTTAATTAGTCGAGAATTCTAAGCGCCATTTGTTTCCGAAAAAGAGATTGATAACCGTTCTCGCTTTCGAACGATACGTGCATTGGGTTTCAAAACGGTTTTACGGAAATAAATACCGGTTTATCTTGGATTAGAACACAATAGCAGGATCGTATCACATTAATTCAAATATATCAACAGTGTCTATACCATACAGCTAAGTGAAACTGGTTGAATTACATATCCCAAACTGTTGAAGGTAGTAAGTAACTTGAAACTTTGCATACACATGGGACTTAACCTATAATTCCCTTCCGAGAGGTTGGTGGTAGGGAAAGGAGGGTACGGTCCCTGTGGATGCCTCCCCCACTGGGTTCCGGTCTAAATTGGGTGGCACTTCCCGGCCGTCCAAACAGTTACCTTACAACTTTCTGGTAGGTCGGACGGTCTGGGTCTCAACAACAACACACATATATGTGTGTGTGTGAGTTTATATATATAATAAATTCGTTGCGTAAAAAAGGCACAGAAGTTTATGAAATCGATAAAAATTTTCAGGGGATTAAATTTGAAGAAATACAAAATTTAAATTTTTATACGGCCTTCCTACAAAAACATTTCCAATGAGTAAAATGTGCCCCATACACTAATAAGGTGATGTACAAAATTTCAGCAATTTATCGCAAAAAGTCCCAGAGATATGAAAAGACAAAAATGCTGACTTAAACCACTTTTCGATGCATCGACATGGGTTCTCAGAGGGGGGAAAAATCATGTCGGCAGATTGCGTTTCAGGGGTCATACACAAATTGCGAAAGAAAACAATGATTACATAAATAAATAATAATTTTGCTATTTATTGGTACAAAAGTATCTACACTGTGTAGAAATAATAACTTTACACAAAGATTACAAAACTTGTTCAAAATGTTTTCCATCCATGTCAAAAATCCATTAAAAATAGGAGACAGATATTATTTGCCTTTGATACATTTCTGTGTTGCGTCATTTGCACTCCTGCTGTAAACACATTTTAATTTGCGATTAATCCCTCACCAACTTTGTTTAAACATATCTTTGGGACTTTTTATGATAAAATGCTGAAATTTTGTGCATCACCTTATTAGTGTATGGGGCACATTTTACTCTTTGGAAATGTTTTTGTACGGGGGTCGTATAAAAATTTAAATTTTGTATTTCTTCAAATGTAATCCTCTGAAATATTTTATCGATTTCATAAAACTCTGTACCTTTTTTTACGCAACTTTGTAATTTATTATATATGTCTAAGATCAATATTTAAGGAATAAAAGACGAGGTTAATGTTTTTGGGACACCCTATATATGTTATATCATAATATATATATATATATATATATATATATATATCATATATTTCATAAATACCGTAGTTTGCTAAAAATATGAAAGTTAGAATGCAAATATGAATATGTAAAGAAATTAAAGATATTAAGTAAAAAGAATGACTCTAAATTTTGGTCATCTATTTAACAAGTTCAAACATTTATTGCCTATTGGAGATTTGAGTGTTTCAAAAACTTTTAAATACAAGCCTATTGGTAGATCTACATTTAATTATAATGAAATTTCACAAAGATGTATGGGGCACATTTTGCTCATTGGAAAGGCCTTTGTACGGGGGCCGTATAAAAATTTAAATTTTGTATTTCTTAAAATTTAATCCCCTGAAAATTTTTATCGATTTCATAAAAGTCTGTACCTTTTTCGACGCAACAAATTTATTTATATATGTCTAAGATCAATATTTAAGGAATAAAAGTCGAGGTCAATGTTTTTGGGACACCCAGTATGTATGTATGTATGTATGTATGTATGTATATATATATATATATATATAACAACTTTGACGGGTATCAAAGTAGAGCACTAAAACTCAAAACATTTAATGTAACAAAGCTGGATATTATTTTAATTTCATAAACAAAGCTTTGAATTTGAATTGCGAAATTGGAAATATGCTGCTTATTTATCTTCTTCACTTTCCTACTCACTAAAAGTTACTAAACTGGTCAAATTAAATGAAATATCAGTGTTTACAGATGTAAACAAACGACACTTGCGGTCCTTTTAAATTCCGGATGATCTTTTTAACTCCCAAAACATGATTTCTTTTATTTATACTCTAACTTTTGTTCTAATAGGAACTTCTTTACGTAAGATATACCAAAATGCTCAGAATTAATTAGAGTTTGACATATTATAAAATAAAAAATAAAAATTTTTGATAAAATAAAAATCCAAATGAAAAAGTTTTTCTTATTTTTTAAAGTGTGGACAATACGAAATGCAACCATATCATCTAAGTAGGCGTATTTTCAAGAAAAATTTTCAAACAATAATATGCGGCATATTTGTATTTACTTTACATAATCATGACACTGCAACCTGCTAGACCTGGAATTATACTTCCAGTGCAGCAACTAGCATTGTTGGACAGGTAATCTCATTTATTAGAATTTGACAGCATTCTTACTATTGTTCTAATCCTACTATCATTGAAACATTTATTTTGGTGAATCTGAGGAACGAATGTACGACTTATTCCAAAGAAATATGAGAATGTGAGTAGTTTTATAGGGGGAGCAGCCAAAATAGTTTGCCCACCCAGTACTAGATAACAAACTCAGGGGCTCTACGTTATACGCCATGGAGGACTCTATCCGACGTCATTTTTATGTCTAATCACAGCCTCCTAAAGAATTTCTGTAAAGGGCTATGTCGTCTAGTGTCACAAATCATAGAATAACTGTACAATGGCGTCAAGTTGCCATAAAACTAAGTTGCCATAAGTATTTGTTTTGTACGTAGGGTCCTATGGCGGGGCTGCATTGCGTCATTCACTGCTACGAAAGACATCCCCGATTATTCCCTCGGGCTAGAATAATTCTTTTGTAACCTAACGGTATAGCGACGGATTAGCAATCTAAAGGTTCAGAGTTCGAACCTATCCCCCCCCCCCTTTCCCTCAGTCTTTTAAGATTCCTACTACGCTATTGCTTTCTTTTCTGGTTATTTTTCAATATTTTTCATAAAAATTAATAATATAGTGAAATATAGATATGTCATCAGGACTGTCCACAGAAGAGATAAGACAAAAATAGAGGCTCCGTGATCAAGGAGGGCCTTCGTCGAGGAATTGTGATGAGTAAGGATAACTATATAAGATAAAAAAGGGCCCAGGGATAAAAATGTGTCTGGGCTCTCATAATTTTTATGGGTGTCTTGGCGCTACAAGGGCCGTTTTTGACCATAGGCAAAGTATTTGGACGATGGGGGCTCGGGAAACTCTAGGAGCCCATCTTTCGTGCTTTTTGTTAGATAATCAAGTCCGATAGAGGTGGATTGTTTAAATCTAAAGTTGATTGAAAATAGCAAACAATCTTTTACATATTTCATAAATAAAGAACTCAAATTTGAACCACGGTTGTTTTTAACTATATGCAAATGCTGAGGGCTCAATTTTTCATGCTCAATGTGCCATTTATTTATCAAAAATTTTTATGGGAGAGGGCCTAGAATTTATTTTTACTTTGGAGCCTAAGTAAGGGGTAGAGCTACCCTGTGCGCCACATGATTAAAAATTAGTCACATTTGCAAAGAAAATTTGAACTATCTTAAAATTTAGAGTTTTAGCATTAAACATCTGATATTGAAGCCGGGTTTGGGCCCCCTTTGTCCATGCCCCGAAGCTTAAGCTTTATAGTAAAGCTCTATAGTAAATCCGCACTGTACTCACCTTATTGCCAATCACCTTTACTGTCCCTCACCGACTTCCCCTCCCTATTTTTGAGATCTTGGCTATTCATATGTTGTCTAGATTTGATTTATATTGCCCGAAGCATCAAATGTAGAAGTACCAGAAATCTTTTTATTGAACCATAAATTAAAAATCCGTTCAACTGTTTCGAAGCATTACGCAGAAGAACAATAGCCAACTCACTCAATTATCCGTCCTTTCAACAAAGCTTTATCGTGATTATGGTGAAATCAAACAGTGAGTTTAAAAAACTCTCGTACGCCCACAGGTCTCCTACTTTCAGAAACTGCAAGACACGTGGGATATCTGTTATTTAAATAATAAAAAGTGTTTTATCGGAATGAATACGGCATTGGGAAGTGCAAAAGTAGTGATTACGGCATTTGAATGAAATAATTAATTCATGAGTTGCAAGCTCTCTTTACGATTTTCTTTCAAACTTTTCTTTTTAATCGTTATATTACAATATCAAAAAATGTACAGCGACGGAATGAAGATTTAAACAAGAAAGATCAATCATGCATAAAGCATTATGAAACACTTTCCAATTGAAATGCAATTTTATTTAAACATCTCTAAAATGCGATACATTCAGCGGTGATATATATTTTTTAAAATTATCACAGTGCTACAGTAATTTATTATACTTGAAAACCTAAAACTTCAGTATAAGACAATGCTAGCTTACGTTATACAAAATGAACTTTATTCAAATGACGTCATCGAAATATAAATCGTCTGCCTCCCAATGCAAAATCAATGAGTATTTCATTCATATCACTTATATTCCAAACTCAAGAGCTAAATAATTTTACATGAGAAAAATTCAGCGATTACAATCACTTGATTTGTTTACATTCTGCAAGCGCTAAAATTAGGCTTCGTTGTAGTACTAATCAAAGTTTAGTAATCATTTAAAAAAAATATTGCAATTGCGTTGACACAGAATTTAGATACACAGATAATACGCAAAAATAAAGCGGTTTTAGGGCGGATGCAACACTGAATATAAATTTAAACGATCTTTAAACATCTACGGTTACAGCGGGAAATGGAAGCCATATTTTATTTTGCAATGAGTCACGTGATCTCTTCATATATTATTTATATATTATTATTTCAATTCTTATTTAAAAAATTACTCAACATATTTTGCTGAAATTTTTTTTACACATTTTATGTAATAATTTGAATATTTCCTAAAATTTTCGAAGCAATTTGTGAATTTTAACTTAAAAAATGTTTTAAAAATAAAGTCCCATAAGGTTCAATGTACTTCATTTTTTCAACCCGGGTAAAATGCGAAACTAATTGGGTGGTATTATTCATTTTTATTCCCAAACATCCCACAGACTGTCTCAAAGACATACTAAAACTTTATTTCAGTTATTTTTACGGCAGTTATCATGCGAACGGACAGACAGAATGACCGAAGTCATATGCACTTTTCGACTATGTTGGAAAGTGCTAAAAAAAAAAAAAAAAAAAAATGCCAGAAGGGATTTTTTATTTGAGCCCAAATGTCTTTTTTTTTTCAATGCGATTATCACCAGGGCGTAATATGACGTACGGGACATTTTGCGCATAACTTTTTATTCTTAACAATGTAAGTCCATAACTTAAAAAAAAAAAAAAAAGAATCTGTTTGAAACATTCTTGGTCATACACCCCCAGAAATTGGTATTTCAAACGTCATGGAAGACACCGCGTGAAACAATGGCAATACGAGACCCAAATTGCTCAAACATCATCCTTTATCGCGTTGATGATGAAATAAAATTGTTCGTTCCAATGCATCGCAATGCGTTTGTACTCCTACGCTTACTGTATTATTTGTCAAAAATTGTTACGACGGGTCGACAGCTCCTATTAATTTATCGAAACACCGTCTTTGAAAGAATCGTGAAAGGGTTCTTTCAATGTTTCGGAATAGAATAATTGAAACAAGAGCCTGGAAGTACTCTCAGCTCGTTCATTCCCACTTCAGAGACAATCACAGTTAAGTAAGAGGTTGGGAATTGTTTCTACCACGGAGGTATAACGGATAATTTGAGAGTGATTGCTTCAGCTTCTTTACGATATAATCTCGCGAGGTATTGTGCATCAACGGACTCATGGGAAAGAAAATATCATGGTGTTTTGATCTATCTCTGATATTTTCAATATCACCTTGTAAAGAGCCTTGCTGTCCCAACCGGGAATCGAACCCTAGATCTAAGAAATGGCCAGTCAACACTTTACCGTTCAGCTACTGGGACGAAATTGCAAGCTCTTGTCGTCAAAGTGGACTCTCCACCCTCTAATGTCCGATTGGCGGGCAACTGACAATCTGACTGACCACTCCCTGCTATTTTTACCTCAGGTTAGCCTCCTGCTACTACTATTTTTACCGAGGTTAGTATCCTGCGTGGTCGTTATCCTTTCAATTTGAAACCGGCGCTCAATCTTTCAGAGTCTACTGAATCCGTACTAGTCGTACTAGGGTCATTTTCAGACCTCCGACATCTTTGCACTAACCTACAGGGTTCATTTGTTCGGGCGCCATTGTAAAGAGCCTTGTTACCCCAACCGGGAATCGAACCATGGATCTCCAAACTGGCCAGCCGACGCTTTCCCGTTGAGCTACTGGGGCAAAATTGCAAAGTCTTATCGAAGTAACTTCTCAAAACTCTCTGTAACTTCTCAAAAAGCGCAGTGTCAGCATGTGTGAGCACTCAATGCAACCCTGAGGGCTAAAAAAAATCATATACACTAATTCGACCCTGCTAAATCCGAATCTGAAATTCGTTTATCAAATTAGCCATTGGATCCGGAGAAATAGCCTCTCAAAGTTTGGCTTCTTTTGCTATTTTTGTGTTTATAATCTCGGGCCTAAAATAAATATAATTGTTTTATGGCAGAAAAATCCTTTTTAATTTTTATGTTTTTATAGTCAAGAACATGTCATGTTTAACTTAAAATAAAAATATCAAATTCTGATACATAATTGTATGAATATTGATTCTTTTTACTTTCCTTATATACATAATGTATACGGACAGTATTGTGACGGGGTCGAAAATTCGAATTCGAGTTTTCGACGGGAGAGCACGTTTCAAGCATCCCTGATCACGAATCAAACATTTTTGAGGTGATGTGATGTGTGTGTGTGAAAGTATGTGTGTGTGTGTGTGTGTGTGTGTGTGTGTGTGTGTCAGTGAGTCTGTGGAAACGATATCTCACCAACGAATGGAGCGATTCGAATAAAATTTGGTATAAAAATCCCAATCCGTGAATACGGGAAGCCTATTGTTTTTAAACGTAATCGAATGTCCAGAACCTCCCTAAATTTTTGAGTGTAATTTTGAAAAAATCATCAAAAAATCAAAACCTTTAATAAAGTTACGCAAATAGACATTTCTTATATTTCCTTAGAAAACGATTGACATAAACTTTAAAATGCTAGTATGAACCGTTCTCGAGATATTGCACATTTATCAAATAAATTTATCAAAAAATTCCATAAATTATAAAAAAAATATTAACTGTTGAGAAACATATTCACTTTTCATATGTAATATCATGCGATAAATTTCGGGACATCATTCTCGTGGATCCAGCTCGTTCCATTCATGAGAAAAAATATTTTGAGCAATACTTTTCTATTTGAATGCCAATAGTCATTTATCTGCTATAAGAATAACTTATTTCTCCGTCCATAACGCTTGGCAAGATTTTGGCGGAATATCGCCAACTTGGCGGCTTTTTGAAATGTTGCCAAATTAACGAAATCTCTCCAAATGTATAAAAATGACGCTATATCAATGAAAATGACGACTAATTGTCGAAAATTCAATATGTTGGAAAGAATATAAGTATCTACTATAAGAAAAACCTATTTTTTACTGTAAGAGTAATAAATTCATTGCATTATATAAGGAAAATCATGAGTTGCCCACATCAGATTTTTTAAGATTGTAATTCCAGAAAATTGTGTATTAAACTATTCTTTTAAAGAAGAGACGCAGTGATCATTTAATTTTATTGATATGCTACTGACAATAACTGTTAATGAAATAATCCTTGCAAAGGTATGGTGTTTAGCATTCGAAAAACATGTATGTAAAAAGTAATTAAATTTGGAAAATTTCTTGGCCATTTTTCTCATAGCTGGCCAAATATGCATTATAAAAGTTTGACAATTTTATCTTGCTCAAATTTTAAACCAAAATTTAACTTTCACAAACTTTACATTAAAATTCCTTTTTCATTTTCTCCAACAAAATTAGAATTTATTCTAAGCAATGGGATTCTCCAAAAAAAAACCTTTTCATAGTTCCTTGTCAAATTTGATTTGCTGTACAAAATTTAATCCTGATTCATATCATAATTCCATACATAAATTTTCCCTAACTGAGCAAAGGCACAAAATGAATCACACAATCAAAAACAAATCTGATGTGGCCAGCACATGACTTTCTCTACATCAATATTAGTAATGTCAACAAAGCGACGAGGATCATGAAAGAAATTGAACTTCATTCTCCCAGATAATGACACATTCATCATCATTTTTAAAAGTCACCCAGTTAACGATATATCACCAAGCCCGTCGTCAAGGTAGCCAAATTGTTGCTAAATTTGTCGCCAAGCGTTACATATATATAAGCAAACGGGAAAAAGAATTAATTTTATATAGTACTAGCAGCATACCCGTCCTTCGTACGGAGTATATAATATAAAAAAACTTATAATTCGCAATCATGTGCAAATTCTGATAAAATATTAAATTTATTGCTCATAAAGAGAAGTTTAAGAATATATGTTCTCACTATGCAAAATTATCTTCACGGGCAAATCTGAAGAATAAAATATCCTGGCCCCTTTTGTAAACAAATTCACACAAAAAAAAAAGAATTGAATCAATATATGCAACCACGTATTACTTATATTGTCGCAAATTAGAAAATATGCCAGTGTGTTAGTAGAAGCTTAAACATATTGTAATATGAGTCTTAAAAATATTTACCAAAATAAAAAAGATGACGTAATAAATTGAAAGTATCAAAAATCCCCGTAATCTTAATAGCAGAAGGTCGTAATTGATTCCAATATATACCAATATATATAAAAATTTTGCCAATATACCAGTACTACTTATATTGTCGTAGATTAGAAGATATACACCGTGCATTTGTAGAAGATTACTTGTGCAACGTACTATATATGAGTTTCAACAATTTTCGTCATAATGAAACATTGGCATAATAATTTGAAAATATCAATAATTCCTGAATCAACTGTCCCCGAAATATCAATAATAATGATGTTTAAACCTGAAGACCGTAATTGATATTATCCAGTCAAAAATGCAATGTCAATGAAATTTATTTTATATACATATTTTTATTAGATTTAATAAAAATCGTATGACACATAACACATTGGATCCGTTGCTAAGCGACATGATATCATCTGCTTCAAATAAATTGATGGAAATCATGTCGTCTGAATAATGTGATCTCCATGGAAGGTTTGGCGACATTTTCGTCTCCATGATATTTTTATGGATTTACAAATATTTTTATCAATTTAGTGATATTAAAAAAATTAGTTAAATGCGTTACTAAGTAGGATGGATGGACTGACCGACAAATGCTACAGAAACATCATTTCAGTACTCTATTCTAAAAAAACAAATTTAATTTCATTGATTTGGGTCATTTTTATTAATTTGGAGATATTTCCTCTAATTTGGTAAAGTTTAAGAAAAGTTACCAAGTTATTTAGAGATATTCCGCTAAATTCGTAGCTCTAAATTTGCAGATCTGAAGAATAAAATATCCATATCCCGTCTGTATATATACTAAATGAAAACACTAAAATTGTATTAGAAGATACATACATCCGTTCTACTCTTTTTCTGCTTCAACAATCGGCTAAATGAATTTATTGGGTAAACACAATATATGAGTTTATTAGCTAAACACAATATATGAGCTTTGAAACCTCTTTGCTAAAATAAATAAAAGTGTGATGTACGCAGTTCGCAATATATATAATTAAAAGAACAATCAAACCGTTCATTTATTATGAGTTTATTAGCTAAACACAATATATGAGCTTGAAACCTCTTTGCTAAAATAAATAAAAGTAATGTACGCAGTCCGCAATATATATAATTAAAAGAACAATTAAACCGTTCATTTATAAAATATATTTTTACATCCATTTATTTATTATACAAATAGAAAAAATAATAATAATCATTAACAAACACATTTAATTCCATTCCTTTGCCGAGCAACATGATATAAGATAGAATCTTCCTCATAAAATGCGAAATTAAATAACCATTTTAATTTCTTTATACTTCTAATCGTTGAGTAAAAGCTTGTGAAATACATGGAGGTTAATACATGTAAAAACATGGAGGTAGATTTTTCCATTTAAATTCATGTTTCAAACAATTCATGCTTTCAGATAGTGACTATTTAATGCAAAAATCCTGCATAAAACTCAAAAATAAAGTTTTAATTCCCTTTGACGCTTTAAACAAACGATTTTTATCCTTTCCGTTTGGATAAACCACGGAGTTGGAGAGTAGAACTCCTATAAAAAAAGTTCCGTTTTTCATTAATATCTCGACAACCCCTGGTCTTAGAAACTTGAAACTTGGGCAAAATTTATGGGGGGCTATTTCAAGGCAACCCACAAAATTTCATTAAATTCGGTTCAGCCATTCTCTCGTGATGATGAGACAAACGAAAGTTTCGTTTTTTACTAATATCTCGAGAACCACTGGTCGTAGAAATTCCAACCATAGACTAAATTTTAAGTGGGGCTATTTCTAGGCTACCCACAAAATTTCATCAAATTCGGTTCAGCCGTTCTCCCGTGATGATGGGACAAACAGACAGACAGACAGACAGACAGACAGATTTTCAATTTTATTTATATAGATTAATTAATAATGGTTAGATCCCTAATCAAAAGATGTTTTCTCTCACGAATGGAATGAGCTAGATCCACGAGAATGATGCTAGTAAATGTGTCTTATAATATTGCATTGCAACATCAATCTGCTTAACAATAATTACTTCTTTTTTAATTTTCTGTAATTTTTTGATAAATTTATTTAAAAAATGTGGAATATCTCGGGAACGGTTTATGCTAGCGTTCTAAAAATTGTGTCATTCGATTGGTAACGAGAAATTATATATAAAATATTTATTTATTTATCATTATTAAAGGTCCTGATTTTTTAATGATTTTTTTTTCAAAAATGCAAACGAAAATTGGGGGAGGAGCAGTCCGAACATTCGATCCAGTTTAAATTAAGTAGGATTGTGTTCACTGATTGTAATAATCATACCATTTTTTTTTTCGAAAGGACACACATACAACGTTTCATTAAAAGTTCGATTCGAGTTCAGGGACGTTTGAAACGTGCTCTTCCATCAAAAACACGAAATCGAATTCTTAATACCACCACAATACTTCCCCTAAACATTTATACCACGTACGCAGGGAAAGTAATAACACGAATAATGAGCAAAAGTATTAATATAACAACGACGATTAATTTCAGTTTGTGTATTCTTATCATTTTGTAGTGCTACTCAAAAGTGATGAAATGAGCAACTGCTCTTTCTTTGATATAATAACGGAAAGAAAAAGCCAACACACAACAAAAAATACAACAAAGAACCATTCAGAACACATGCATACAATCTAAAATGCGCGTTATCTGTGGAAAAAATCCCCATTGAGTTGCTCAAATAGTCATTATCTCCAACAAGCTACCACTTGCAGGACTAGATAAAATTCTCAGCATTTGCTCTCAATGATTACATGCTGGAATAGAAGAAAAACCTTCCAATTCCCATTCTGGGTCGAATTTATTTATGCAATTCAGGTTGAAAAGAAACATGTTGAAAGCATGCATCATACCCATAAAACAAAGATGCTCTTTGCACGTATATCTTAGATTAGACTGTCTGACATGGTGTTAAAAAGGAAAATAAGAAATACCAATGGGTGAAACGCTTGAAAATGCCATAATACGTTGAAAATTATATCTAGGTGTCGCTAGTGTTAGTAAAGTAGTCGCTATTGTTAGTTGACACAACAAAAAGGCGTAGTATTTAGTATATGTATTTTTGATTTTTTTTAATTAAGGGTTCCCTAATGATACGTATAATTAATCAGTATTTTGTCATAGTTGCAGAGTACAGAATATATGGAGATAAAAATAAATTGAATGGAAATATAATTTTTAATACGTAGGAATATTCTTTATTGTTTCAGTTCTAATTTGCATTGCACTAACAATTTATTTTTTTACAAAATTGACAGTTTAAATAAATATTTTAGACCTTACGCCATAGAAATACATACAATGCAGGACTACTTATCGCCACCTGAATTATTGCCTCAAACGATACTGGCGTTTTCTTAATATGAAGTTTTAACTCCTTACTTTTTAACTCCAATTTCGATGTGAACAGCATGACTTTCCTTAAGATTCATTTTTCTTCATATATTAAGCAATGCAGCAATTTTAGCTTTATTGCACAAAAATACACATAAAATGGATTACTTTTTTGAAGCGTTCAATTAATACGTTTAATTAAGACATATAATAATAATAAGAAGAAAGATCAATCATGCATAAAGCATTGATTAAGAAACACTTTCCAACTTCAATGCAATTTTATTTAAACATCTCTAAAATGCGATACATTCCTCGGTAATATTTTTAAAATTATTACAATACTACATTAATTAATTATATTTGAAAACTTAAAACTTCATCGAAAGACATAAACTTCATTAAAATGACGGCATTGAAATATAAATTGCCTGGTTTAAACATATCTAAAATGCGATACATTCCTTGGTAATATTTTTAAAATTATCATAATACTACAATAATTTATTACAAGTAATTTAATTCTATGCTAAAAACTTCATCGAAACAATCGCCTGGTTCTCTGTTGTTGTTGATTGTTGAAACCCAGACCGTCCGACCTACCAGAAAGGTGTAAGGTAACAGTTTGGACGGTGTCTGGTTCTCTGTGTAAAATCAATGAATGTTTCATTCATATCAGCTATATTGCAGACTCCATGAGCTAAATAATTTTGCGTTAAAGAAATGCAGCATTTCTTATACAACTAATTCTACATCTTTTGGTATTTATATTTTCAATAAGTGAAAATTAGGCTTCGTTGTAGAAATAATCAAAGTTTGATGATCACTTAAACTCAAATATATTGTAATTGCGTTGTTTCAGTATGTAGATGCACAGAATTGAAGCAAAAAAAAAAAGAATAACATTTAAAGTTTAAATACATTTTACAAACATTTGAAAAATAACAATACTAATTAAATGCATGCCAACACGCCTCCCCTTGTCAAAAATCACGGTTAAACATAAACATTTTTAATTTGTGCTAGAATTTCATTTAGAAATTGTAGAAAATTAAAATATATAAACTTTTCGTTATATTTAAAGCTTGCTGGGTTTGCGGATAGCAAAATTATTTCTGATTGCAGCCCACAATTTGACAGTCCAACAGAAGTGAAGAACTATTTTATGTAATATCTTAACATTTTTACAAAATAGCGCTCATTTGCGTCAAATTAATATTGGCGACAAACTCACTAACGCGACCCAGCCTGATTAGAATCCTCGAATTCGAGAAAAGCGTTATTCACCCATTTCTACTTATAGTACGAAAGATAAAATCGATACCGTTATATGACCTACTTGGTTATGATTTTTGAAAATAATTTTCTCATAGGCATGATGAAAAAGATAATTAAACTCTTGGAAAGATATTTATTATAAAATATATCCCTTTTTTTTTCTGGAGAATATAGCAAGAGTCAGAATTTAATTGAATTTGTTTTTCTCCCTATATTAAACAATTTTTATTTAAAATACTACCTAACATATTTTACTGAAATTTTTTTTATATATTTTATGGGATAATTTGAATATTTTCTAAAAATTTCGAAGCAATTCGTGAATTTTAAATTCACTTAAAAATGTTTGAAAAATTAGGTCCCATAGGGTTCAATGTATTTCATTTTTTCAACCAGGGTTCAATCCAAAACTAATAGGGTGATGTTATTCATTTATATTCCCATAGGTCTCACAGACCGTCTGAAAAACATACTAAAATTTCATTTTGATAAAGTCATCTTTACGGCAGTTATCGTGCTAACGGACAGACAAACAGACAGACAGAAGAGCAAATTCATAAACACTTTTCAACTATGTTGTAAAGTGTTAAAAAGTGAAGTCAATATATATATATATATATATATATATATATATATATATATATATATATGCGCGTGGAGTTATGCAAAAATTGTGGTGCATAAAAGAGGGGGGGGGGGACTTCTATGAATCAGTATTAGAATGAAAAAGCCTTCTTATAATATCAGCCTTCGTTCTTAAGTTATTCCTTAAAACTTTTTCTTAAATGTATTTAAAGTTAATAATTTTTTCGGGAAAATAATATTTTCTCTATACATTAATATGAGCTAATACAAATTAGTCAATTGTAATTGACCAAGAGCAAGTCCCTCTCTCTCCTATATATTCGATATCAGTATACATGAATATGAAACTAAAGAAACTTTGATGTACAGATTGTCATTCCAAAGAGTTCGTGTTGTAACAACACACCGTATTTTAAACAAATGAAAAGATAAAAATAATCTGAGTTCAAGAGTATCAGTTCGAATTTCAATGGAAACATAAGTTATTCATTTTTGCAAAAGCCTCGGTTTCGTTCGTTATCTCATTCCGTCAATGAAAGCCACTGTGAAAAAATTCTAATTGCGGAAGTACGGGGTTTCTCGCTTGACGATGATTCTCATCACCCACTGAAAAAGTTATTTATATCATAAGTTGGCGTCATTTTCAATCGGACTACTTCATTCTAAAGTATCATCCAATCCAAGATGGCTTCAAGACTCTTTTGTATAGCTTCTTAATAAAATATTCATTATATTCCCCGGAAACTCAGTATATCCAAGAACAGCATATCGTCTGCGGTTCGACCTTTTTTGGTTACAGGCAGTCGGTTAATTTTACATACAATTTTCTTTTCTTCAAAATAAAAATTCTCGTTTTCAAATTTAATTCGCGAGCAGACGACAAGTATAATTACTGTCAACAGCGCCGCCTGCTAAAAATAAAAGTAAAGCTGTCTTTCATCTTCTAATTGCAGAGTTGTTTTTCTATCCCAATGGCCGCTTTTTCCATTCATGGGCGACTTGGAATGGAGAATTGGTGTTTAAGTGTTTACGGAAGCGATAGAATTATACTGCGTTTGATGTCTGAAGTAAAGTCATAGAGCCGTTTGAGAATAAAATGGTACATTAGTTCCGTTTATCAGAATTCATTCTATCAGGACAAAAACTTTTTGGATATTCTAAGTGAAACAATTAAATATTTAAAAAGAAATTTCGTGATAACTGTGTTTTAAAAATAAAATATTTGTAAAATAATTTATATTTGCTAAGAACATCCCAGCTGTGATCAGGGCCGTCGAGAGCAGGTCCGGGTCCAGAGAAAACAATAATTTCAGCCCCCCATGACAGGAAAAGAAGTGTAGATAGACAGTGTAGAAGTGTATATAGTAGGCAGACATTACTCTTCAGTAGTGTAGACAGAAATTTTTCTTCATAAATCCAAACCTGGACCTTTATTATCAAAATTTTCAATATTAAAACTCTTATACAAGGGCTATAGGTCTGTAAGTATCCCAATAACTTTGCAAGGAAAGTGTCCATGAATGTACACGTTAGGTCTGAAGTAAATTGATCATGTCCGATCGAATAGGAGTGATTTCAGGCTCTCTAGCGAAGAATTTAAAATGATAGAATAACGAACTCTGTAATAAAATAAAGCCAAATGGACGAAAAATGTCAATTGCAAAGTTGTGGAGGTTTGTCTGATTAGACGGAATCGACACCGGAAACGTGTATATGGAAGGTAATAAATATCTGTCAAAAATTCATATAAAAGACTGTAACAAGGCGACACCTGCAAAGTATGCGGTGATGGGAAGAAGATCCTAAATACTCAAAAACTTGTATAAATCCTACAAATCCACTTAAAAACATCTGAAAACTTAAAAGCACTGAAGTACCTGAGAACACTGCAATAATCCATAAGTGACCAATTATTGTATATATATATATATATATTGTATATATATATTATAATCTATAAGTGCTGATTGATCAATTATTCCTAAATGCATACACGTATGCAAATATACTAAAATTGAATGAAACTTCAAATAAAACACAACTAACAAGACATGTTAATAAGACAAACGTTTATTCTAATTCACTTTCACTTTTTGAATAAACAAATTAAATTTTTCTTATATCTCATTCACCAATGAATTTCAACAACTTAAATTACAGGTCGAAAGTATAGTAAGGTACAAAATCGTTAGAATTCATAAAAAATTAAAGTTTTTTAACAATTAATTGAATATATAGTATAAGAATTATAGAACAAATTCCGAAGGAGAATTTAGAATAAAAAGGAAAATCATTTATCCGAAATGGAATTTAGAACATTATAATTTAGACTTTATTAGAATGTATGGAAAATAACTATAACATTAACCCAATTTAAAATTAACGCAGGTTGAAGAAGGCTTACAATTTTTAAGCAGAGGGTTCTTACTTTTATCAAAATGGAATATAAAATAATTTTAAGTTAATAATTATAACTTAACAACATGGCTATAAAAGATAAATTGTGTTAAAAGTGGATATCATCAAAGGTTCAAGACAGTTCAGTCGGAAAGACCTTAAAATTTGTATAGATTTATATACATATATATAAATGTACTGAAGAAAATACTCAAGATCGAGGTAAAGTTTTGTCCAGCAGAGATCTGGAAAACTTACATAGCAAAATCCATCTGTAACAGGGTGCTTTAGATAAGAACAACGATTAGAACAAACACATAGATAATTCTTCTTTCTACAAAACAGTGGAAACGTTCGTGTATCAGTACTGGAATCCAATATATATGACATAGGTCCCGCTATAAATTCCATATGACTTGATTCTTCATTTAAAGAATATACACTGCTTAAGAAAAAACAATCACATAATTGGCCGGCAAAACCTCAGATAACATGATACTCAAGTCGACACATGGTTGTTGAGCATTATTTAGATGGCAGGAAACTTAAGCAGGAATCCAAGTCACTGGTGCACAGTTAGCCTCCCTCATCAACATTAGTTAAAATTGCTTATGCCAATCGTTAGATCAGATTTGATCAACGGAAACAATCGTTTGATCAAACGCCACGTAAAAGTTATAGGGAAATAACTGATAGGGGGGCTAACTGTCAGTCATCTGATTTAATGATGAGTATCACCAATTTGTAAAAATAATGATGAGGGGGCGACCTCCTTTCTGACCCCCCCCCCCTCCCCCATAACTTTAGAAGGAGACTTGATCAAACGACGGTTCTTGTTGATCAAATCTGATCTAACGATTCTCCCATTATCTGATCTAACGCACGATCTGATCTAACGCACGTCCCATTTTTTATGCATTTTGATGAACTTTAAAAAAACGCACAGTTACCCCCCCCCCCCCATCAGATTTTCCTCTATAAATTTTACGTGGAGTCTGATCAAATGATGGTTTTTGTTTATCAAATCTGATCTAACGATTGACATAAGCAGTTTGCTCTAATGTTGATGGAGGGGGGGGGGGGGGGGGGCTAACTGTGCACCGGTAACGTAGGCAGGAACTCAAGTCAAAGACACGGCAATTCAATTACACAGTTTATATGAAAATAATTAAACAATTAACCAGAATATGAAAATAAGCTAGTTTCATTAATCTAAAATAAAATATTTAGAAGATGGTAATAAAAGATACTGGTGAACCCTCGGCAATGCACGAGAATACAAACTGAATTGTGTAATCGCACAATTGATGCGAAAAGGATTAATAATTAATCTTGATAATAAACCAAAATATGAAGCTAAACCAATTTGGTCAATCTAATGTACAATATTTAGAGGATGGAGATGGAAGGAAAAAGATACTTGTGGAATCTCAGACTACACACTGAATTGCGAAGTTTATATGAAAATAACTGTTTGCACTGTTTATATGTAAATAATTTTAAAATTAACCTTAAATTTGACCAAAATATGAAAATACACTGATGATACTGATTAGGATACAAATATATGTAAGAAATATGGAATATAAATGTATGAAAAAGGCTGGTAAAGATTCATATTTTAATGTAGGCAGATACACTTTTAAACGTATACAGAAAGATGTGGGCAGCACATTATTTTCACTACAGACTCCTTCATTTTCTCTTTGTTTCTTTCCTAATGCATTAAATTGAGCTGCAGGGATACTTATTTGAAACTATAGCGAATTTGTAGTTTTAATTCCAATTTTCATTTTCATTCGGCAGTCATACCTATTTTAAAATTGAGGCTTTGCAAAAATATAACAAATAAAATAACACTTAAAATAACACAAATAACACTTAAAATATCTCAAGAACGATTCATCCTAGAATAATGGAACGGGTCATATTTTTTTTATCATCAAATATTACGTATAAAATAAGCATTTAATCAATATATTTGAGCATATTTGGTTTTTATTTAAGATTTTTAATGTTTTTGCGGATCATTTTGCAAAAAAAGGCAGGTTCTATTTTTTCGAATCATACCAAAATTTAAAGAGTACCACTGCAAGTTACAAGTGACTTATCTATCAAATTTTGTAAAATTTCGTCGAATAATTTTTGAGCTAATTTTTTTTTCGTGTTCTGTAGGGTTCGAAACGTGCAGATTATCAGTCCAAAAACTCGAATTCTGATTTTCGACACGATTTCAATACTTATTACATACATTGCCATGAATTGTGAGGAAAGTGAAAATAGATTGCATAAAGCAAAACCACCGAAGCGTTAAATAAGCGGAAATAAAACCGGTTTTTAAGATTTTACTTAAAAATAAATATTTCTACCTCGCTTCTTTGGCCTGAAAATTTACCCTGACACACCTGCTTTAAATTATATCAAAGTTTTAAAAAACAAATACTTCCACTCATTCCAAGGGGGAAGACGGCATTGCTTTGATATTCCCATGAAATATACCACTAATAAAGCACATTTTATTTCTTTTAGAGGTTGGCGATTTATATTCGAGTATAATTACAGAGCGCACACGGCGTCCAGTGCAGAAGGCAAAAAGCATTTTCAAAACTCATTAAAACTGGGCAGCACAAAAATATAAAAGACCGGATAATAAAAGATCACCCAAGAATAACATCTGGATAGAAAAATGAAATAATGACCTTGTGGTACACTACTTTTTATGAGATTGTGTGTCGAAAGTTTATCTTTAATTTTAACTTGGAAGTGTCTGTCATTTAGATAAAAGATTAAGAGTTTGACAATGGCATCATGGTCTTTAAGTGTAACCAATTTATAATTAATCTACGATGCCAAATTTTATCAAACGCTTTTTGGATATCAATAAAAAATTTCTCTTACAGTCCAGAAAAAATGTACTCAACCAGCAATTGATGGGCGACAAACTGCTTTGGCTTAAATCCAACTTGTTCACTTATTATAATGTCGTTTTCACTTAGGTATACACTTATTCGATTAAGGATATCATTCTTTCAGTGATTTTACAAAGTGTGGGTAACAAACATGGGCACCAATAGAAGAAACAGAGAAGTATATATACCGAAGTAGTGGATTTATAATCCACCTGAGAGAGCCAATCAGAAAGCAGAATGAAGAACAATAGTTCAGTCGATCCGAAACATAGAACTAGCATACAAGATTGGAGTGCGCTAAAACACAACAGAAATGTCCCAACAAGATAAGATGACACAAGAGATTCTCAAAGGCTAAGAAATGGACAAAAAGGAAACAAATATAAAGGGGGGGGGGATTACAGGACAAACGATCTTAGAAGGAATTAGGTCTGCAAAACTCCAGTTGTATAGTTCAGCACTAGACGCCTGCATGATTTGGATTTATCTCTGAAAGTTTTGGTACGGGTTGGAGCGGGTTTAATTTAAAAAATTCGGTCCGGAACAGGATCGACAAAATGAAATCTATATTAAAAAAATAATAATATTAAAATGAATGAATATTATGTGAAAGAATTTTGTCCATTTCTCTAAAGTATAATAAAGTAGTTTTAAAAAAATCTACTTTTTACGTAATTCTTAAGAGTTTAGGTGGAATTTTTATGGATTCAAAATTCTTCTGACTGATAAGATTTTCCATTTAATAATGTCTTCGCTTTCAGGTTGGATTCGGATAGGTGCAACTGTCCCGCCAGATAGATATAAAATCTGAGCCGGTGCAGATCTCTAATTAGAACCTAGAATGAAGAATTAAGACCCTCGGCACCGTAGGAATTAAGACCCCTCTGCACCATAGAAATTAAGACCCCTCTGCAACGTAGGAATTAAAACCGCTCTCTCTCCACCGTAGGAATTAAGATCCCTTTGCACTATAACGGTGGATTAGGGGTTTGCGAAATAATAAATTTAATTCTTTTAAACTTGGAGATCGGCATGACTTTGATCTTATTTTTACTACATACGCAAAAAATGAACATTCTACTTCCTTTAACAGATGACGATGGGTTTTGCATTTGAGTATAATTACAAGCCGCATGCATAATGATTATAAACTAATGGTAAAGTTAAATAACATTCGAGCATTTAGAAAAGTTATCCAAATTCGGCAAAGTAATCATACAGTAAGGGTAATTAAACACCACCGGAAGCCGGTAAGGAAATTAAATAAAGTGTTGCATCATTTTAGGGTAAAAATAGGAAAGTTTTTCCGGGAGCGGTTAGTACTTGGGTGGGTGACCACCTGGGAACACCGCGTGCTGTTGGCACTTTTCGAGGCGCGGTAGCCCGGTGGTTTGCGCGCTAGATTTGCACGCTGCCCTAACTGCCGCCGTGTTCATGCGGAGTACGATCACGTTAAACATGTGGGTCCGTAAGTCCTTTAGAGAGGTTAGTGGTAGGGGAAGGAGGGTACGGTTCCTGTGGATGTCTTCCCCACTGGGTTCCGGTCTAAATTGGGTGGCACGTCTCGACCGTCCAAACGATTACCTTACACCTTTCTGGTAGGTCGGACGGTCTGGGTCTCAACAACAACAGGCATACATGCGGGCGCGGTAGCCCAGTGGTTAGCGCGCGGGAATTGCACTTGGTAGGCCCGGGTTCGATTTCCTCCGCTGCCCAAACTGCCGCCGTGTTCACGCGGAGTACGATTACGTTAAACATGTGGGTCCGTAAGTCCTTCCGAGAGGTTGGTGGTAAGGGAAGGAGGGTACGGTCCCTGTGGATGCCTCCCCCACTGGGTTCCGGTCTAAACTGGGTGGCTCTTCCCGGCCGTCCAAACAGTTACCTTACACTTTTCTGGTAGGTCGGATGGTCTGGGTCTCAACAACAACAGGCATACATGCACAGAATAAAAAAGAACATGATGTACAAACTGAAATAATTTAGATTCTTTTAAGTGTAAAAATTATGGCCACTATCCATAAAATAACAGCCATATATTATTTCTGGAAACTTTTTTAGTGTACAATCAAGATCTTTGAAAAATACTCTCAGAAAAAGTACAAGAAAAACTCTGAGTGTGGTTCGTGTTCATTACAAATGCGAAATATACTACCAAATGCTTTTCCTTTTTATATAAAAATGTTCATTATATCCGAAAGTTCTTTACAACGAAAGTTTGTTGGGAAAAAGTACACCAACGTGATATTATTGTTTAAATATATAAAATATTTATAGACATATGAATCAAAACGCTAGAGTCTAAAATGTGGTTTATTTTAAATTAAATTCTAAATCCTGCGGAATGTAGGAATTTTTTCCCCGAAATTTCAGTGGTAAAAAACGTCCAGAATTGCAATCCTTAGTGCAGAGAGTCCTGCGCGGGTCGAGTTCGATTCGAGCCGCATTAAAATTGACAACCTGAAACCCGACCTGCAGCTTTTAAAGTAAAGGACCCGCAACTTAAAAAATAAAGTAAACACGACCCGCAAAGCGGGTAACCCACGGCCCACGGGTATCAGACCCGATGCAGGACGCAGTACAAACCTCCAATTCCAGCTTCTCAAGATTTCTGGGATTTTCCGCAAATTTAACAGCCGTCGATGAACTCTACACAAAGAAAGTAACAAACAATATCTTTGACACCATGACTCTTCAAATAGGTTGAATCACTTTAACCGTCACGATGATGGTTATTAGACATCATTCATAAAGTCAATGCTCACCGTGATCGGACGTGAAAGGCGTGCGCCCGTAAATAGGGCGCGCAACCGTTGTGAAACACTGGTTAGTTGTGTCAGCATTACTGGTTGCCGATAAGTGATGCTCAGTAGTAGCAACAGCCGTCCTCAAACGAAAGCACTGCTATCTCGATTCTTTCGTAGACACAGAGTATTTTTACAATTTTATCTTCAGCCATCTGAGGAGCAATTTAATATAGATGGAAAGGAGAACATGTTGGCGCAAAGCTCGGTTGCCTTGGATGAAACAGAGAGAGCTGAGCCCTCTAAATATATTACTCAATATAATCATGAGTATACTGAATATATATTACTGAAAAGACTAATATCGTATGAAATTTGGAGTCAATCAAATTTGAATGTAAGTTATGCCGGTTGAATTTAAGTTATTTGCTGCCACGTGCTTCACTTTTGGGAGGTAGTGTATATATGGATTGAAATAAAAAATAATAACGTTTAACAGATTCTAATGATCATTAGGTTTTGTAGTATATAAATTTTGACTCAGTAACACTCAATAATAAAAGGTACCCAATAATAAAAAGTACCGTATTTAGTTATAATTTAAAAAATCTGATGTGGGCAACACATGACTTTCCTTACATAATGCAATGAATTTACCACTTTTACAGTTAAAAAAAATGTTATTCTTATAGTAGATAATGTATACACACACACACACACACATCACTTCATATTCTTTCCAAGGTATTGAATTTTCTTCAATGAGTCGTCATTTTCATTGATTTAGCGTCATTTTTATCAATTTGGCGAGATTTTTGTTAATTTGGCAACAATTAAAAATGTCGCTAAGTTGGCGATATTCCGCCAAATTCGTCGCCAAAATCTCGCCAAGCGTTATGGACGGAGAAATAAGTTATTCTTACAGCAGATAAATGACTATTGGAGTTCAAATACAAAAGTATTACTCAAAGTATCTTTTTTCATGAATGGAACGAGCTAGATCCACAAGAATGATGTCACCCAATTTATCGCTTGGTATTACATATGAAAAGTGAACATGTTTCTCAGTAGGAAATATATATTTTTTCATTTTATATAACTTTTTGATAATTTTTTTGAAAAATGCGCAATATCTCGAGAAAGGTTCATGTTAGCGTTCTAAAATTTATGTCAATCGTTTTCTAATGAAAAATTACATAAGAAATGTTTATTTGTGTAACTTCATTAGCGGCTTTGATTTTTTGACGATTTTTTCAAAATTTCGCTCGAAAATTTAGGGGGGTTCCGAACATTCGATTGCGTATAACAACAATATGCTTCCAGTGTTTATGGATTGTGATTTTTGTACTAAATTTCGTTCGAATCGGTCCATTCGTTCGTCAGTTATCGTCTCCACAGACTCTCTCTCTCTCTCTCACACACACACATCACTTCAAAAATGTTTGATTCGTGATCAGGGATGCTGGAAACGTGCTCTCCCGTCGAAAACTCGAATTCGAATTTTCGACCCCGTCACAATACTTTCCTTATACATTATGTATATAAGGAAAGTAAAAATAAATAAATAAAAATTAATAAAGAAGTTTATTGAAACACTAAAATTTAATAATTTATTGCCCCCCCCCTCAAAAAAAAAAAAAATCTAGTGATTCTATTTCACTCTTGGACCTCCTGTATTTCATTTCTGGCTACGGCTATGAATTAGAACTTTTTATAATGGAAACATATTTTAGTGCAGGCAATAATCAGGTGAAGGAGATCACGGTTGACCATTCATGGCTAAGAGGTTAGGATGCTATTATGCTAACCGACCAAAGGCATAAGCAGATTAAGAGTTTTGCGAGGTTCAAAATTTTAGACTTTTGACCACTCTAACCCCGTATGAGTCCGGACATATTTAGAAATTTAAATCCTGAGCTCCACCTGGTCCCAAAATCTTTCAGTCTCGGCACGAATGATTGATCTTTGAGATCAAAATTAAAATCACCCTATCATAAATTCGGGCCACTTACGTATCTAGAATTATGTAAAGGTGATTTTTTTTTTAATTTTCACTCGGTCATTGCTAAAATTAACAATATAGTTACGATTAATATTTATTCATATTTTTTTAAAGCAAGGACTGTGTCGGGCCCCAAAATTTGAAGAAAACTGAGCTCAAGCCTGGCCCGAAAAATTTAAGCCCAATAGTCAGGCCGAAGCCTGTACTGACCTGGCCCTCTAGTATGCAGTGTAGTGTGCATTTTCACCTTTGCTCTACAGACCATTTCATTTTCACATTTGCTTTACAGACCATTTTATTTTCACATTTGCTTTATAGACCATTTTCAATAAATGATCAATCTCTGTTATTTATAAGACAAGCAAATTAAAATTCTTAAAATATATATACTGCTCACAACTGAAATCGCAACACCATAAAGTTGTAGGTGTAGATTTATGTAAATCAGGCAACGGAAACAGCAAGGCGAGATTGTCAAATGATCACAGTTTCGTTACGCATAGTGACGTAACACCTTGCCGAGCAGCATAAAAGCGTCGGGTCAAGGAGGAGCGATATCACAGTTAAATTATAGCGTCATTGGTTTCAGGTTGTAAAAATCCTCACAGTATGCCAAACGTACATCGACGTACCGCATACGTTCAGTTATGGTCAACGGAACGATAACAAATCATTGCTTTACGTGAAGTTGGATTGAGCCTTCGAAGGATCGCTGAACTATTGGCCCGTGATATGAGCACAGTTCAAAGGTGTGTTGCGGTTCGTGAGAGATAATGAAACGACAGGAAGATCAGGTAGTAAAGCTTCCAGGTGTACCACACCACGTGAAGATCGTATGCTTCTAAGAAGCGTTGCGCGGGTGCCGTTTACCACAGTAGTGTTATAACGCCATTTATCCCACAGGTAACGTGGTTTCTACGCAAACAATTCGAAATCGTTTGCATGACGCAAGACTCCGAAGTAGACGAATTTTTCGACACCTACCGTTTCAACGTCTTCACCAGTTACATCGCCACCAGTGGTGTCAAATGAGACGCAATTGGTCGATAGAATGGCGAAACATTCTGTTCACGGATGAATCATGATTCTGTTTTGGCGCATGCCAGATGGTCGTACTCGCGTATGACGGCGCTTTCAACAACGCCACCAGGAAGCTTTTTCTATCAGTCGCCACACAGCGCCCCTAACTGGTAAGCATCATGGTTTGGGGTGGTATAATATTTGGTCCACGTTTCTGGCAGTATCACGGCACAATGATACGTCTCTGACGATGTGAGACCTGTGGTACAGCCATATTTGTCAACCAGGCCGGGACTGCTTTTTCAGCAGGATAATGCCAGGTCACATACTGCACGGGTAACTATGAATAGTCTAGTACAAAGTTTTGATAGTCTACCTTGGCCAGCATATTCTCCGGATTTGTCGCCAATTGAGCACATCTGGGACATCATGGGTCGCCGATTAAGAGAACTCCCACTTCCAGCAAGCCCAATTGCATGCTGTGTGGAATGCCATCCCTCAGCACAACATTGGCCATCTCATTGACGGGACGCCTCGTCGTATTCAATCCTGCATAGTCGCTCGCGGTGGGTCTATTCCATATTGATCTAATGCCAATAAAGTTCCATGCTTTCATTTTCCGGGTATGATTTTTTAATCATTTGCACATCTTCATGTTAACCTTTCTAGTAGGTCGGACGGTCTGGGTCTCAACAACAACAACATCTTCATGTTACAATTATATTCTGTAAATTTCATAAGGATACATCAATTTCTTCATGGTGTTGCGATTTCAGTTGTGAGCAGTATATATATATATATATATATATATATATATATATATATATATATATATATATATATATATATATATATATACTCTGTTGAAAAAAATACATGCACCCATAAAAAATTGAGCTAAAGCCGCGAAACTCCGCATGCAAATGTCGATTGAAGAGTTATGCAAATAATCAAACTGTCAGCGCCAATGATAATATAGGGCTCAGGCAACGAGTATGAGAACACCGCATCATCAGTATTAAAAACGACCGGTGTTTTCACTCACGGGCAATTGGAACTGGATTTTCTGCTATGATACTGCAAGTTGTGTACAAATATGCCTATAAAATATACTCGACGGTGCTACGAACAATTGCAGGATTTATAGATATGTCGCATCATAGGTCAAAAGGAAGCTGATTGGTCCAACAGACGTATTAGTCGCTATCTGGGATGGAGCAATATTGTAGTTGCTCGGTGTTGGCAACAGTGGATCAGGGAAGGCACATGTAGCCATTGGAAAGGATCAGGACGCTCCAGACAGACAACCAACTACTCGAGAGGATCGTGCAGTCAGGAGGGGATACACGTCCACACCAGCCATCCTCCATGCATCCTGTATCAAGGGATATTATTCGGAGGTGACTGGCAGAAGGTGGGATTAGGTGTCGACGTCCATTAAGACACCTATCACTGATTCATCTACATAGCGCTGTCTGGAATGGTGCCGAGCTCTGTCAACCTGGACAGTGTCCGATTGGAGGCATGTTGTCTTTAGCGATGACTCCAGTTTCTTTCTCACAACTGATGACCGCCACATACGTGTGCAGAGGAGTACTGGCCATTGTTCCGATTCCGCATTCGTTGTCAAGCGGCCACCACACGTGGTGTGACAGTTTAAGGAGCCATCTCATGAGACAGCTGATTTCCTCTAGTTGTACTGCAAGCCAATCCGACAGCTTGCTTGCTTGTACGTCGATGATATTCTGCAGCCGATTGTCCTGCGTATGCTGTCAAGCCGCCTAGGCCCCATTTAGCAACAAAATAACGCTCGATCACATACTGCACAACTTTTTTAATAATGTCTTCGAGGATTAAGTATCCTCCCATGGCCATACAGATCCCCAGACTTATCACCACTAGAACACGTCTGGGACATGCTTGAAACGCCAATTGCAGCTTTCTCAAAATACCAATGGATTAGCTGATCAATTGCAACATTTGTGGCAGAGTCTTCCGTAGAGGAACATAAGCAACTTTTACGCCGCACCGAATATCAGCTAGTATAGCCGCCA
Source organism: Amaurobius ferox (assembly GCA_951213105.1). Classification (NCBI taxonomy): domain Eukaryota; kingdom Metazoa; phylum Arthropoda; class Arachnida; order Araneae; family Amaurobiidae; genus Amaurobius; species Amaurobius ferox. The sequence continues at coordinate 93,142,855 of OX578148.1, forward strand.
GGAGATTTCCCTCATATTAAAATGACATCTTGTTGCCACCATTTCTTAATAAAACTTTTTCCTGTTCCGACATTTAAAAAAATCTGAAAGGAGTGATAATAAGCAGAATTTAGAAAGAAATAGAAAGTATTTTATATTTTAATCATTAAATGCTAACACTCTTAAAAAATGTGAGTGATTTATAAAAAAAATCAATAAATGTAGCCAATTTATGTCATATACCGATAAGTTAGTTATTACATTCCTCGCTAGAGTTTATTTTGTATAATTCTGTACTAAGTAGTATATTTTAGGAAAATGACAATGAAATAATAATTAATTTCTCGTATTTATTCTTGTTTCGTCATCACTGCATTATCGATGTTTCTTAAAAAATACATATCTGTGCTAGCAGTTTTTACTTTCCTTGCAATACATGGTAATGTATAGGGAAAGTATTGGAATCGTGTCGAAAATTGCAACTCCAGTTTTCGACATATCTACACGTTTTGGGACCTCTAGAACACGAAAAAACTATTTTTCGCCTGACGTCTGTGTGTGTGTCTGTATGTGTTCACTCTAACTCAAAAATTAATGGATCAAATTTCATAAAATTTTTTAGTTAAATCCTTTGTGGGTGACTTTGGGCTAATTAAATTTTGGTACAATTCGAGAAAAAAGAAACTGACTTTTTTTGCGAAATGGCACGCAAAAATCCACTTTAGCTGACAAGCTAATTGACTAAATTACACAGAATTTGGTTAATAAGTCGCTAGTGGGATACTGTGGTGTTAGCTAAACTTGGTACGATTCGGAAAAAAAATAATTTATCTTTTTTTACGAAATGGCCCGCTAATCTAAAATATACAATCTAAAATAAAAGTCTACATATGCTCAAATGTTTCGTTTTATACGTAATTTTTGACGAGAAAAAGAATAAGACCGACCCCATTACTCTAAGATGGACTATTAAGATATTTAATTTTTTAATTTTGAGCAATATAAAGACGATATTTGCTGTAGTTAAAAAACTATTTAATGAAATTTCTTAAAACTTTGTAGAGTCCCTTGATGGCTATCCTGATGCTGATTAGATTTTGACACGATTTGTAAAAATATAACCGACTCTTTTTTGCGAAATGGACAGCAAAGATAACGAAAATCTGAAATAAATGACTAAAATTGTTGAAATATGTTACTTAAATACATGTTCTTCAGGAAAATTGTGACAATTATGCGAATATGACTGATTCCATGACTATAGGATGAACCGTTCTCGAGATATCGCATTTTTTTTTTTTTTGGAATTTTGAGGAGCTGAAAAGTTTAAAGTGAATTAAGTTGCCAAATGAAACGAAAAGGCATTATTAAAAAGGCAAATTGGATATATCAGAAAAGTACCCACGTTATTTTCTACAATTAAACTCAATTTAATGCATAATCTCTCTATATTAAAAAAAAAAAAAAAATCTGATATGGGCCACACATGACTTTCCTCATATAATGAAATGAATTTATTTCTTTTACAGTCAAAAACTAATGTATAAGATCCACGGTACTGTGTTTTTAACGTTGAATTGCACATTTGGCGATTTTCCGGATGACAACATGTAATACTATTTCGAAGTACCCAATTAAGTTATATTTCGCACAACTTTAAATGAACAAAAATCAATATGGATAGCATCCCCAATAAGAGATAGAGTCCATATATTAAAATATTTTAATAATTAAGGCATCAATCAGGCGCCATTTTCATTAATTGTCAATCTGCGGCGAAATACCGCCCAGTTGGCGATACTTTGCTAGATTATTCGCCAAGTTTGTCAAATACATCGCCAAGTGTTATGGGCAAACGGAGAGAAGAACATTTCTTATATACTAGAATGTATGACGGAAATCAGAATTTGCGAAACATTATTTCTTATTTGGCGTCATTTTTATCATTTTGGCGACATTTGATAAATTTCTCAATTTGGGAACATTTTAAAAAGTCCCCAAGTTGGCGACTTCCTGATAAATTTCTCGCCAAACTTTACGGACGGAGAAATAGGTTATTCATGTTCGTTTTATTAACACTTTACAACATAATTGAAAAGTGTTTATGACTTTGTTCATTCTGTCTGTCTGTCCGTTAGCACGATAACTGCCGTAAAAATGACTTGATCAAAATGAAATTTTAGTATGTTTTTCAGACGGTCTGTGGGACCTATGGGAATATAAATAAATAATATCACCTAATTAGTTTTTTATTGAACCCGGGTTGAAAAAATGAAATACATTGAACCCTATGGGACCTAATTTTTCAAACATTTTTTAAGCACATTTAAAATTCACAAATTGCTTCGAAATTTTTAGAAAAGATTCACACTATCCCATAAAATATATAAAAGAAATTTCAGTAAAATATGTTAGGTAGTTTTTTAATTAAAAATTATTTAATATAGGGAGAAAAACGAATTCAATTAAATTCTGACTTTTGCGATATCCTTTAGAAAGAAAAAATAGATATATTATATAATAAATATTTTTCCAAGAGTTTAATTATTACTTTCCTTATATACATAATGTATAAGGAAAGTATTATGACGGGGTCGAAAATTCGAATTCGAGTTTTCGACGGGAGAGCACGTTTCAAGCATCCCTGATCACGAATCAAACTTTTTTGAAGTGATGTCTGTGTGTGTGTGTGTGTGAAAGTATGTGTGTGTGTGTCAGTGAGTCTGTGGAGACGATAACTGACGAACGAATGGACCGATTCGAACTAAATTTGGTACAAAAATCAGAATCCGTAAACACTAGAAGCCTATTGTTTTTATACGTAATCGAATGTTCAGAACCCCCCTAAATTTTCGAATGAAATTTTGAAAAAAATCGTCAAAAAATCAAAACCACTAATAAAGTTACGCGAATAGACATTTCTTATATAATTTTTCATTACAAAACGATTGACATAAATTTTAGAGCGCTAACATGAACTGTTCTCGAAATATTGTACATTTTTCACAAAAATTATCAAAAAGTCATATAAAATAAAAAAAAATATTTCTTATTGAAAAACATGTTCACTTTTCATATGTAATACCATGCCATAAATTGGGTAACATCATTCTCGTGGATCTAGCTCGTTCCATTCATGAAAAAAGATACTTTGAGTAATACTTTTGTATTTGAACGCTAATAGTCATTTATCCGATAGTAAGAATAACTTATTTCTCCGTCCATAATGCTTGACGATATTTTGGCGACGAATTTGGCGGAATGTCACCAACTTGGCGACTTTTTGAAATGTTGCCAAATTAACGAAAATCTCGCCAAATTGATAAAAATGACGCTATATCAATGAAAATGACGACTAATTGTCGAAAATTCAATATGTTGGAAAGAATATTAGTATCTACTATAAGAAAAACCTATTTTGTTACTGTAAAAGTAGTAAATTCATTCAATTATATAAGGAAAGTCATGTGTTGCCCACATCAGATTTTTTTGTATGTGAGAGAGGCTTCATATTTTAAAATATATTTGGTAGATAACAATTTTTCAAATTTTTTTCAAATTTTATATAACTCTTCATGATATACTTATTTGATGGCGTTTTTAATGCACATTCCTACGTCCTAGAGAGTTAAAATTTGGTACACAGCTTAAATTTGTAGAACATTTTATTCTACAACAATTTGGTGGATCTTTAAATATAGATCCTACATTTTTTCGAAATGGCCTGTAAATAATCCCCGTTCACTTCTATAAATCATTGTTGTAATATTGTTAAAAATTCTGATGTGGACAGCACATGTCTTTCTCTGCAGACTCACATTCACGTTCTCTTTATTTTTTCAATAATAATTTGAGTTTATCTGCACAAAATAACAGCCATAAGTATTTTAAATGACATTGAATTTGCACGTTAAACTTAAATTTGGTTCTCATTTGATAGATGGACTTATTGTCAAAGGTGGCGTAGCGAAAACGCAAAAAAAACTAAAATATCTCAAGAACGGCTAGTCCTAGAGTAATGGGGTTAGTCTTATTCTTTTTGTTGTCAAAAATCAGGTATAAAATAGGAATTTAATTGATATAATTGAGCACACGTAGTCTTTTATTTTTATATTTAACGATTTTTGCGGGCCATTTCGCAAAAACAGCCCGTTGAATCATACTAGAATAACCTACAAGTGATTTATATAACAAATTTTGTTAAATTTGGTATATAAATTACTTGTAGGTTATTGAAATATTATACACCAAATTGTGGTAAATTTGGTCCATTAGTTTTCAGCTAGAGTGGATAAAGGCAATTTCTGCCGACCATTTCGTAAAGAAGGCAGATTCTTTTATTACGAATCGTGAATCTTACTATAATCAAATGAACATCAGGGTTTCCCACAAAAAACTTACCTACCAAATTTTATTGAATTCGGTGCATTAGTTTTTCAGTTAGAGTGGATGCAATATCCTCACAGACACACACACAGATACACCCTTACATACACAGACGTCTTCCTAAAAATAGATTTTTCGTGTCCTAGAAGTCCCAAAACGTGTAGAATCCTTCGAAAATTCGAGTTCCGATCTTCGGCACTATTCCAATACCTTGAATACATACACACGCACACACATATATTATTTGTGTATCTCTGTATTATCTGTGTATCTAAATTCCGTGCCTACACAATTACAATAGTTGTGATTTTAAATGATCCCTAAACTTTTATTATTTCTTCAACGAAGCCTAATTTTAACTTAACAGAATGCAAAGCCAAATCTTAACTTAACAGAATGTAAATATCTCAAGCGATTGTAAGGTGAGTTACATAAGAATTGCCGAATTTTTTTCACACAAAATTATTTAGCTCTGGAGTCTGGAATACAAGTTATATGAATGAAATATTCATTGATTTTGCATAGAGAATCAGATGATTTAAATTTCGATACAATTTTAAATATTTAAGTATCATAAATTACTGTAGTACTGTGATAATGTAAAAGATATCACCACTGAATATATCACATTTTAGAGATTTTTAAATGAAATTACATTTCAGTTGGAAAGTGTTTCATAATCAATGCTTATGCAGGATTGATCTTTCTTGTTAAGATATTGAACTTTCATCAATTAATCGTCATTTCATTGATTTCGCGTCAGTTTCATCAATTTGGCGAATTTTTACAATTAAGTGACATTTTCGTTAATTTGGCAATGTTTAAAAAGTCACCAAGTTTGAGATATTCTGAAAAATTCGTCATTAAAGTTTTATTCCAGATTATTCTTATAGTACTCGTAGATTCTTATATTCTTTCTAAGATATTGAATTTTCGTAAATTAGTTGTCATTTGTATTGATTTAGCGTCAGTTGTATCAATTTGGAGACATTTTCGTTAATTTGGCAATATTAAAAAAATCGCCAAGTTGGCGATATTCCATTAAATTTGTCACTAAAATCTCTACAAGCGTTATGGACGGAAAAATAACTTATTCTTATAGCAGATAAATGACTATTGGCGTCCAACTACAAAAGTATTAACCAAAGTAGCTTTTCTGATGAATGGAACGAGCTAGATCCACGAGAATGATGTCAACCAATTTATCGCATGATTTTACATATGAAAAATGGACATATTTCACAATAGTTAATATGTTTTTTATTTTATGCAATGTTTTGATAAATTTATTTGAAAAATGTGAAATATCTTGAGAAAGGTTTATGCTAAGGTTCTAATGTTTATGTCAATCGTTTTCTAATAAAAAATTACATAAGAAATGACTATTTGCGTAACTTTATTAAAGGTTTTGATATTTTCAAAATTTCATTCGAAAATTTAGTGGGGTTCTGGAAATTCGATTGCGTTTAAACAAAAAATAGGCTTCCAGTATTCACGGATTGTAATTTTTGTATTAAATTTTGTTCGAATTGTTTAATTCGTTCGTCAGATATCGTCTCCACAGACTCACAATTGTATACACACACATACAGACAGACATCCTCTCACAAACGTTTGATTCGTGTTCAGAGATGCTTGAAACGTGCTCTTCCGTCGAAAACTCGAATCCGTCACAATATTTCCCTTATACATTACACCATGTATATAAGGAAAGTAAAAAAAGTATCTGACGTCGAAACCGCTGTTTGACAAATTTCTCGTTACTAGATTTTCTCTGCTTTGTGCTGCAAAAACGATAGGATACAAAAATATATAATTTGATACATTTGGAGAGAAAGGATTGGGGAACACGCTGAAATAAACCGTTCTTCGATATATATTGCAGTTTAAGAAATATTTAATGTCAAAGACAGAATATTTGAGCTGCGAGTTCGCGCCCTATAGACTAACAATAGCAAGACCACGAATTTTTGCAGGCAGGTACGTACATAGTTTAATTTTTACAGGCAGGTACTTACATAGTTTAATTTTTGCAGACAGGTACGTAAATAGTTTAATTTTTGCAAGATATAGCCCGGGGGGGGGGGGGGGGAGGGGAGCCTCCCTGGCTACAGCCTTGAATCCAAAGATGGGCCCAGGGATTGCTGGATTTTTGGGGACCCCATACACTCAGGGCACACGAAACATGTCATACCGAATATGGGGACCCGGGGTCGCAGCGTAGGAGGCCCTTTCGCACTTGTAGACTTCCATACTTTTTACTTTAAAATAATATATTAAGAATTAAATGAATGTATAGTATTAAAAAAGTTATTGACATATTTGTAGGGAGACAGGCAGCATGCCTACATTTTAAAACTTTATATATATATAAAAAATCTGATGTGGGCAACACATGACTTTCCTTATATAATGTACTGAATTTACTACTTTTATAGTAAAAAAAATAGGTTTTCCTTATAGTAGATACTAATATTCTTTCCAAGATATTGAATTTTCGACAATTAGTCGTCATTTTCATTGATATAGCATCATTTTTATCCATTTGGCGAGATTTTCGTTAATATGGCAACATTTCAAAAAGTCGCCAAGTTGGCGACATTCCGCCAAATTCGTCGCCAAAATCTCGTCGCCAATCGTTTTCTAATGAAAAATTACATAAGAAATGTCTATTTACTTAACTTTATTAACGGTTTTGATTTCTTGACGATTTTTTCAAAATTTCATTCGAAAATTTAAGGGAGTTCTGAACATTCGATTGCGAATAAAAACAATAAGCTTCCAGTGTTTACGGATTGTGATTTTTGTACCAAATTTTGTTCGAATCGGTCCATTCGTTCGTCAGTTATCATCTCCACAGACTCACTGACACACACACACACACACACACACACACAGACAGACATCACCTCAAAAATGTTTTATTCGTGATCAGGGATGCTTGAAACGTGCTCTCCCGTCGAAAACTGGAATTCGAATTTTCGACCCCCGTCACAATACTTTCCTTATACATTATGTATATAAGGAAAGTAAAAAATGTTCTTTTTCAATGAATTAATTTCGTAGTTTTAGTTTTATATTTGGATTTTAGGAAGATTTACTTTCTGAATATAATTTTTCCTTAAACAGTAAAAAATATTTTTGCTCGAAATTTATCACATACAAGATTAAGGAGCCAAGGGCTGTGGTCTGTGCGTGAATCAGGCACTGAGAATGGCTTATCAATAGCACATTTTTAGCAGTTGCGGAATTTAAAATCCTGCCCTGCTAGAGCTAGGGCATTGTGGTGTTTCACGGTGTAGTTGTTTCGTCCCTAACTTATCGATAATAATACAGTTGACAAAAAAAAATAAAATACGCAAGTGCCATAGAAGCATAAAAAAAAAAATCTGATGTGGGCAACACATGACTTTCCTTATATAATGGAATGAATTTACTACTTTTACAGTAAAAAAATAGGTTTTTCTTATAGTAGATACTAATATTCCTTCCAAGATATTGAGTTTTCGACAATTAGTCGTCATTTTCATTGTTTTAGCGGCATTTTTATCCATTTGGCGGGATTTTCGTTAATTTGGCAACATTTCAAAAAGTCGCCAAGTTGGCGACATTCCGCCAACATCGTCGCCAAAATCTCGCCAAGCGTTATGGACGGAGAAATATGTTATTCTTACAGCAGACAAATGATTATTAGCGTTCAACTACAAACGTATTACTCAAAGTATCTTTTTCCTTGAATGGAATGAGCTAGATCCACGAGAATGATGTTACCCGATTTATCGTATGGTATTACATATGAAAAGTGAACATGTTTCTCAATAGGAATTTTTTTTTTTTCATTTTATATGACTTTTTGATAATTTTTTAAAAATATACAATATCTCGAGAACGGTTCATGTTAGCGTTCTAAAATTTATGCCAATCGTTTTCTAATGAAAAATTACATAAGAAATGTCTATTTGCGTAACTGTATTAGCGGTTTTGATTTTTTGACGATTTTTTCAAAATTTCATTCGAAAATTTAGGGGGGATTCTGAACATTCGATTGCGTATAAAAACAATAGGCTTCCAGTGTTTACGGATTGTGATTTTTGTACCAAATTTGGTTCAAATCGGCCCATTCGTTCGTCAGTTATCGTCTCCACAGACTCACTGACACACACATATACTTTCACACACAGACATCACTTCAAAAATGTTTGATTCGTGATCAGGGATGCTTGAAACGTGCTCTCCCGTCGAAAACTCGAATTCGAATTTTCGACCCCGTCACAATACTTTCCTTATACATTATGTATATAAGGAAAGTAATAATGTTTGTGGAGAGACACACACACACACAAAAAAAAGACAAATTAAAAATTCACAATTTTTTTTCTCTTTATCCATCAGATTCGGTTGGGTTGACGGTCATATAACCCATCTCCTTGTCAACCACGGGCTCAAAAATATATTCTTCTTATTAATCCGGCAGTCTTGCAGTAAACAACTATTGTGCCACTCTCCAGGGTCCGGGAAGGACCACAAAAAGGTAAAGAACCAGTTCGATGAAAGCGCGAGGAAGGGCCATTGAGTGTAAATTGAGAGGGAGAGCGAACAGAAAAGGACACTGCCCTCTCGGAACCAGAAGCCGGGCTCTTAAAAAGAGAGCAGATGCTCGCAGCGGGCAGATGGTACCGTCAGTCAGCGAGAAAAGCTCAGAATAAACATCGTGGAGGATATAGACACATAAGATCAGTGATGCTGGAAGGGTTTGGGTGAAAGTTACTATGTTTGAATGTTTTTCAAAAGTATTTCTTTGGCAGGCTTCACCTATAAGTCGTCTGGGTGTAGAGGTATGGACGGGCTAATACGTGGACCAAGGTTCGAGTCGGGGTGGATTTTGTATTCGATGTTTTCTGGCTGTCCTGGTTAACTTATAAGATATTTAGTAGAGGTTTGTACGAGTTCTGGCCTGATTCACGGGCTTAGATCTAGCCCAGCACATGGGCCGGGCCTGAGTTTTTTTTAACACTGTTTCGGACGTTCAGGGCGGGTTTAGTTTTTATGAAAAGTCAGACGAGTCAAGCCAAACATATTTGTTTCCGAAAAACAAATTTGATGAATTTTATTACAGTACATGAAATTTGTTGATTTCCGCTGTGTAAAGATGAATGTTAAAAAAAAATAATTATCTTAATTCTACAAAAATTTCACAAATTCATGTTTTTACAAATCGTTCCGGGCGGGGTTCTACATCTTTAAATTTCTTTGGGCTCGGGCAGGGTGGCCGGAATGAAAGAGCTCACGAAGCGAGTTCCAGCGGTTAGTGAGTGCTAGCGAACAAGGGGCGAACTCCCAACAGGCGTATATTAAACCTGCGTAAAAGGTGACACAGAAGAGCTCGCGAAGTGAGTTCATCGAATACCAATGGATAGGGGGCGAAGCGAGTTACGGTGGTTGTTGAACGTAGCAAGCAGGGAAGGGAGGGGGGCGGATCCTCTTAGTAGTTTAAAAATTTATAAATTAATATTACCGCAACGAATGTAATATTATGGTAAATTCTATTGAAGTGTAAAAATAAAGAGAAAAAAATACTTTACTGAACACGTTTGTTTTTGACTTCATGGTTTTCAATAAATTTTTGGGAGGAAGAATGGGACCAGAAATACGAGTCTTTCGAGCCCAGGTTCTATATTTAAAAGACTTCGTCTCCGGATCAGGCCAAAGTCTAATTTATCTGGACAAATATTGCTGCATGAAGAATTAAATCGAAGAATAGGAAATCTCGATTGATAAGAATTTGGTGTGATGGATTACCTAGGTTTTCACAGTTTCTCACCCACTTTAGTTTCTCAACTGTGTCAGAATGGCACATATGACCCACTCACCGAAAAAGTATGTTCCTAACTTCTTACAAAATGCGAGATTCAGCTGACCAAACTCAAGAGTGTATGTTTTATACTTTTTATTTTAGTTTCTAGAATTTCAAATTGACATTCTTGAAAATATCTACTATATAAATATATACTACTATGTAAATATAATAATACTACTATATAAATATAAATATATCTACTATTATAATATGCACTGAACGGACTGACTGAGTGAAGTATCAAAATTATCGAGCACACCCACTATAGCTGGAACTTCGGATTTTGTCCCATAAGATCCGTCTCAGCTTTCAGGTTTACAAAAAAAATAATAATAATATTTTGAAAAATTGAATTAAGGGTGACAATGCAAAAGAATAATTTAGAAAAAAATCACTTTTCAAAAGGATCCAGCTCTTCACACTCGAGCCAGAATTTCGGTTTGAGTCACATTCCATCCCTTTCAGCTTCCAGATCAACGACAATTTCGAAAATTCGAATGGAGGGGGGGGGGGGGGGATGATACAAGGGGATTTTTCAAAACACTTACATCACTTAGCCTCTGAAAAATGTGCACAATTCCATTTTTTATGTGTACATTTGAAACGGTTTCTGATATTTGGAAAATTTATTAAGCCTGTAGGTGTTACATTTAGTGATCACTAGCCATTGAAAACGCGCGAAGCGAAAGTGAAATGGCTAGTAAGGAATATTTCTAAAGGTCTCTCTTGAAACTTTTTTAAAGTCAGCAACATTTTTGGTCTAAATCTTTAATGAGTTAAAGCTTTATACGCTCAAAAGATCATCGCGATTCTTCCAATGCGAATTACATACATTAAAACATATAATTGCAACAATGCGAATTACGTACATTAAAACATATAATTGCATACGCTAAAAATATGGATTGCATACGATAAAAATCTGAATTGCATATACTAAACATCTGAATTGCATATGCTAAATCTGAATTGAATTTATTAAAATTATGAATTGCATACTTTAAAAGTCTGAACTACATTCGTTGAAGTGTATAACTGAATAATGTATACTATGTACCAGAATCAGTATATTAAAATTAAAGCAATCTGGGTTTACAGTGAAGCAACTTCTGCCCTTTAACAAGACATTGCATAAAAGTAAGAAAGAGCTCAATTGATCATCGATTATGGACTATGGTTTCGTTTTCTGTGCACACGGTCAGGCGATTAGATGACCACTGAGCACAAAGCATCCAAAAGCAAAGATTTTAGAAATACTTCTCCTTTCGTGCTTAGCCTTAAAGCAGGGTTTTATAATTTTTCTTATTTTGTGCTCGCTGATCATCTCATCGCCTACATCGTGCTGAACAGCGACAATGACCACGAAACTAAAGTCCACGGGTGGTAATGGCTGATCAGTTGAGCACTTTCTTACTTCAACTTGAAATTTCTGGATTTTAGAGTGTTGATCACGTTATTCATTCTTCAGATGTTTTTTTTAAAGAAATTCTATTTTTTTACAATTTTATTTAACTTGATCTGTTGTTTGTTTGACAGTGGAATTCGAATCTTTGAGGCCCTAATTAACCAGGTTCCATTCATCATAGTAACACAAAACTTGGTATGGCACTGTCTTTTGTGTGTGGTACATTTTAATTCTTTTGATTTTCAACCTTCTGGGCTAGCCATAGGAATGCACTCGTTTTTTGAGAATAATTCGAAAACTGGAGCAGCTAGAAAGTCCAAATTCGATATTTCATTTGTTAATGCCATAGGACAGGATCTAAAGGAGCTGGATTTTCGATAACCCCCTCCTTCCGCCCCCCACACAGGAAGTGAAAACAATGGAAGTTTTGAAAAGACTTTCCAAACACTCTAGAAACCTCTAGATGACATAGAAGGCTGAACGTTTGCACACTTATACTAGTATCAACCACAGGGCAGAACCTGAAAAAGCCGGATTTTCGATTTCTTCCCTAATGGGGTACAAAATAATGGCGGGGGGACGGATTACAGTTCCATTTTTTAAGAGTGTTAGTTTTCCTGTCTTTGATATGCTTAAATACTAGTTTACATATGAAAGTAAAATTAAAACTATTGCTAATTGCGTAATACAGAGATCCAGTGTTTCTTTCAAACACACATCTGGGGGGGGGGGGGGGCAAGACATTTTATGTTAACCTAGTTTTTATTTATGTGACAGCTTTTAAATATATTTACATAGTGCAAATAGAAAACTTGATTCTCCCCCCACCCCACGCCAGCTAAAAAGTTCTGAAATAAACACTGTTGGCATTCCACATAAGTTCATAAGCATCCCATTAACATTCGATCAAAGTGTTCTACAGCTGATAAAACAGGATCTGCAGGGAAACTTATTTTGTAGGAAATATACCTATTCACTATCGATTAAGAAAGCTTGCAGCGCCTCTAGTGGCGAATTGAAGAAGTGGAAACCTTATCTCGAAAACGAAGGAAAATAAGCGAAAATTTTCAATTACAAAGTTGCAGAATGTGCTTTATTTAATGTGGAAAGACGCGAGATATGCACATAACATGTACACGGACGATATAAAATGGAGTCGATGAAAAATGATACTGTACTGCCTCATTGGTTTGCCATTGTCACACACCATTTAGTTTTTACTGCAAAAGGGAAAATTATAAATATATTAAAATTAGCTTATTTCATAGATTTTTTTTTCAATTCGTATTTCTCGTCATTTCCTTCAGAAGTGATTTAGTATAAAGATACATTTGCATAATTATCGGTTTTCGTCGACCTCATTCTCACACGTCTTTCCATACCAAATAGTGAACATTCTACAACTCAAGGTTCTTTAATATAAGGTTGGGCGATCAGGCCGGTAACCAAGCAAAAAGTTATCAACCTGACGTAGGTGAGCTTAGTAAGACTTCTATATATGGAAGCTATATAGGTACCCTAAATATAGGCTCCTATATATAGGTATAGGAGTTCTAGAGTTTAGCATTTCGTCATTTGTGACGCCACGGACCAGGGAGGACGTTGAGAGTCGTTGCCAAAACACAGCAAGTTTTCCCATTATTACAAAAATTGTTTGTCAATTTTGAAGTGGCAACATCCAGACGTAAACAATCTGCGCAGAGATTTTTAATTGTGTTGTGCACACCTTCCTCAGTGATGTCCAAAGAGATTCTCGGTCCTTTCAGAGTCTGAGAACAAAATGCGCGCGTTTGATATTTCCGTGACATCTCATGCGCAGATCCATATAATAAAAATTAAATCAGTCACACCCGGCATAGCCCCCCCCCCCCCCCTTCCGCTGTTGCAACTTGGTAACTGAAATTTTTCGCCTATCTCGCTTCGTTAGGAATTCTAAGGTAGGAATTCTAATTTCTTCAATTCGCCACTAGAGACGCTGAAAACATTCTCAACTGTCAGCGCATAGTCATTTTCCTATTAGTATACTCGGCTTTTACTGCTCTAGAGCACTTTAAGTTAATGAAATATATAAGGACTTATAAGGCAACTCTGTATTATGAACAAATGTGTCTAAAGTAATAAAAAAAATTAATGCTATACCAAAATCTATTTTTGAAAGTTTAAAGATCCCCCCCCCCCCCAAAAAAAAAAAAAACTTTAATTATTAGTGTGGGATAAGTCTGGTCTTTGAGCATAGCCAAAATTTCTGAAAAAGGTGGGAGAGGGGATTTAAGCACTCTTAAAAGTTACATTATCACTTTCAACCATTTTGGAATTGTTCATTCCAGAATGTTAATGAAATAGTTGGAGGAGTAAGTGTGTGGGGGGGAGGAGGGTTACTACACCCCCAAAAGGATTTAAGCACTCTGAAATGCAACCAAGCCTCGTTATTGAGATATTTTCGGCTCGCAACAAGATTTATGTGGACCATCGAAATTGAATTCTGAAATAGCATAACTACACAATACACAATTTAAAAAAGAATCGTAACATTGAAAGATATTTTGAATTTTCTTCTTTACATAGTATCTGTAAATGGACGGTATCGTGATGGGGTTAAAATTCCACCTCTAGGATTTTGATCGATTTACGCATTGATTTATCCTTGAAACAAATCAGCCATTGTTGAATATAAATCAACCGTTATGTCTGCATGTGGTCCCGAACAGGTATCTCCGATCAAATTTTAAAAATCGACTAAATAAATTAGCAATACTATTATTTTAATCCATAAATATTAGACGTCTATTGATTATCTTCCAGGAAACGGGTATCATTTAGTGAAAGTTAATATGCGCACTTCTCAAGATATTACACGTTTTTAAACTAAAATGGGAAAAGATCATAAAAAAAATCATATATCTTTGCTATTATTAAATAAGTGCGTGCTTTGTAAGTACTTTTAACCCGGAACGAATGGATACCTTTGTTTAGACGTTATCACAAAAGCCATTCTTGAGATACTAAAAATTTTACTTTTAGGCGAAATATCTGAGAATAATCAATCCACTTCCACGAAATATGCTATGCTTATTTTATCCCCCCTGCCCCCCCCCCCCCCCACACACACACATACTTGAGTGGTGTCCGTCCTTCCCTTATCGGTGGTTGGAATATATTAATCTGTAGACAAAGTCATGTGTTGAGCACATCATATGTTTTTGGATATAATCACAAACTTATCAGTTTTAAAAAACATGATAGAGTATGAAAATTTATAAATACTATGCAAGTATAAATAAAATACTCTTCTAAGCATAAATTTCTAAATACTCTTATAGTAGTGAAGAATGGAACACCGAATTAAATTGATCAGATCGGAACAAATATGTTCTTAAAAATCTGAAGACCTCTTACAAAATTCGATTACTATAATATACCCCTAAATCTGAGTTTGATGAATACTTTTCAGCCCGCAACATAACTTTTTATGACCCATCATCATTTCTGAAGCAGTATCCAACATTAATAATAACCAGTAAAAAAAGAAAAGAACATAAAAGTTATTTCTATTGTTCTTCTTTTACAAAAAATTACAAATACCTGTTTTATGATTATGATTTATAGAATATATAGATCTCAGATAAAGATTATTTATAAATACAAAATACAATGACATTAGAAGACAACCGGAACGTTGTACAAGAATGACACTGACAGATTGCATTTTTGTAAACAAACTAATTGTGAACATTAAGGATTCTAAATTTTGAGGGAATCATTAACAAAATACTGCCGCATTTTTTTACACAACCACATACCAAAGAATATTGAATTCTTTATTTTGTCCAAACACGATTTCATTCAAAATTTCAATAAACAGGTTCATCAGCTACCATGTTCAAACCATTTAATTGAATATATATATATATATATATAATTTAAAATGATTCCCTTACCAAAAGTGACTACTTCAAGACCGTCGTAAGTTTATAAATAAACATACAAGTCAGCTACTGAATCTACTAGTCCTTCGCTCCCAGAACAAACTCTGCAACATGTGCGGAATAAAAAAATACCAAACCAAAGCAGACGATATTTACAAAACAACAAATAGAAATAACTCACTTGTATTCCTAGGCAGACACAGCTTACGTGCAGATTTCAATCTTCTGGTAGAGCTTTCTGGATTATAAAAGCATATATATCCTATTCTTGTGAAAATGTATGAAGTAGGCGATCAGGAAGGGTGTTGTTTAGAGTGAGAATTATGTTTGAGAATGTGCTTCGGGAGTTTCCGACAGATGCCTCACAGGGTTTATTGAGAACATGATACCACATGTGGTGCCATCTGTGGAATAACAGTAACACTATTACTTAAGAAATTCTGTAATAAACAGAAGTGAAAATGCAATTCTAAAACATTTGCTTACGGTTAAATGTATTACGTTAAAATGCTATTTTTAATTAATATTTCCAGTTAAAATTTCGAAATAAATGTTAACTAACTAACATGTCGTTTTTGTATTAGAAATGTATTAGAAATAGTGATAGTCAGATGCGTAAAATGTGTAGTTTTTGAAGACCCAAAGGAAAAGCAAATGCTGTAATAATTTTCCTAATTCGGGTTTTTAATTAAAATAAAAAATCTTTAAAATGCGAATAGTAAAAATGACATGTAACCTAACAAACTATTTACAAAAGCGTAATCTACAGAGATAAAAATATTCGACTCTTGGATTTTGAACCATTTGCACTTTTTGAGTAAAGCTGATCACGAATCAACCATTTTCCAATTATGTCTGTCTATGTGTGCATCTATCCATGATCTGTAAAATTGGGAAAATCAAATGTTTTTAAAATTCAAAATACAAAAATAACATACAAAATATGTATTTTGTCGTTTACATTTTACTATGCATCATATTTTAAAAAGTCCTTTGCATTTTCTTAAATTCTCAAAAGTATTTTTAAGTAAAATAATTAAATACACCAGATATCTCCGCATTTCATCTTGTCCACATTTTATATTATTTTAATGTGTTTTAAAAATTAAGTCTATTTCTTACAAAAATTGTTAAAATAAGCGAAAATTAGTTTTTTTTAAGCATTGACATTAAAACCTTACTATTACACCACTTAAAGTATTAACAGGCCCGTAATCAGCACAAAGGGATGTGGGAGGAGGGGGGGGGGGGTCTCTGGTAGGGGGAACTCCTTTTATATAGAACAGGGTAAGAGTGTTCAATGTAAAATAGTTAACACAATGATGCTGTTAGTACTTTTAGGGATGCTGTGTATTTTGGTGATGCTGTTAGTATTTTTAGTGATCTGTTAGTAATTTTAGTGATGCTGTTAGTGTTTTTAGTGATGCTGTTAGTATTTTTAGTGATGCTATTAGTATTAGGAAACGTTGATTGGAAAAAACATAAAGGGCTTAACCAACATGTAAAATTTCTAACGATCCCGTGCAGTGCCGCCGACAAAATTTTAGGGCCCCTATGCAGCAAATGTGCACCTCCGCCCCTACTATACTCCCTATATTACAAATTACTGACCATTTTTCATATACTTTTTGTGTAGCCCCGGCCCCTATGCAATGCATTCTTTTGCCCCTCCCTGTCGGCAATCAGTCCTGTTTGCTTGAAGCTGTAATTCTTTTATCAATAGCCGTACTTACTTCCTTCATCCAGTGACGTCCCCTGGTTTGCTGAGACGTCAATATATGTATATTTTTTTTATAAGGCCCTACCTCAAAAGTAAATACAATAAAATATCACTAATTCGAAAATTGTTAATCCGAAAAATTTATTATCCGACGATTTATGGTGTTAATAATTATCTATAATATATATGCTCTACATTTAAAATTAGGAAATTATTAAAAAAAGAAGAAGAAGAACGCTTAAAATCATGCCCCTCTCCTGCAGTTGAAATTTTCAGCAAAATCTCAAAATACAGCAATTCACACAGTACCGCCGCATCATGATGGAGCGATCGCTCCAGAGTGCCGAACAAGGAGACAGACACCTCTTGCTTTGGATATATTTTTGTCTTAAGAACTAAAGATTATGCAATATACAAAAGGGCGCACCGAAATTATTTGCTCCGGGGCGCCAAAAGTCTCGTTATGCCACTGCAAATTTCTAAATTACTTTCAGTGCAAAGAATAAAATGCCTCATTGTGGTTAAGAAGTACACAATAAAATCTTACAGAATTTTGGTCACTGTTTTTAATTTCAAAAGGATTTATAGTTTCTTTACAGTTTACAAATGTAACATTAAATTAAAAGTTATAACTCAAAAGTAGCATTATTTTATATAGGGTTCCAAGGATAGTCCTTAAGTACCTCAATAACTTTCTAAGGAGAGGTCCACGTTAGGTCTATCTATAGTAAAATGACAATACTCGATTGAATAAAAGTGATTGCAGCGCCCCCAGCTGAAAATGTTGAATACAAGTGATTACAGCGCTCCTAATTGAGAATGTAATGAATTATAATGCAATAACTTTGTAAGGAAATATTCATGAGTGTACGTGTTAGGTCTATCTATAGTAAAATGACCATACTTGATCGAATAGAAGTGATTGCAGCGTTCCTTGCCGTGAATGTAAATAGTTAAGATATAATAATTTTGTAAGGAAAGATCCTCGAGTGTACACGTTAGTTTGTCTATAGTAAGTGAGTATGTCCCATCGAATTAAAGTAATTGCAATGCCCGAAGCGTAAAATTAGAAAAGTTAGGATAACGAATTCTGCAACTAAACGAGATAGGCGAAAATGGTCTATCATAAAGTTGTAGGGTATTGTCTAATGGAGTAATAATCAACCCCAAAACTGCTATAGAAGGCATTTATTTGACACAAAGTGGTTATTGGCGAATTTCATTTATGAACGCTACAATAAATAACACTTACATGCAAAGGAATCTAATGTACAACCTGCTTAAAATGCTCTCCGTTTGCAACAATGCTCATTTGAATTCAAAAAAGACTATGACCGTCTACTTTGACAACGATTACAGGTT
The DNA here is from genome assembly GCA_951213105.1 of Amaurobius ferox. Classification (NCBI taxonomy): domain Eukaryota; kingdom Metazoa; phylum Arthropoda; class Arachnida; order Araneae; family Amaurobiidae; genus Amaurobius; species Amaurobius ferox. The sequence goes on from OX578148.1 coordinate 93,161,490, forward strand.
TCACTGTGTTACAGGTCGTAATGATACGACTTTTTGACAGGTATTTCTTGCTTTACATGTATGAGTTCCTGAGGGCGATTTTTACTTATTAGACAATGGATCTGCAATTTTGTGATTGACTTTTATTCGTTTATGTCTGTTTGCTGCCCAGTTCTTTATCGTAATTTTTTTAATTATCTTCTAGGGGAAGCTGCCATTCGACCGGGCATGGTCCCTTTACTGTATAGATAGACCTAACGTGTTCATTCATGAATTTTTCCTTACAAAGTTATTGTAGTGTTTATGGACTTTCCAGATGAATCGTGTTTGTTGAAGATTTTGCAAGTTCCGTGTTAACTTGAGTTAATACTTCATTATATTACAGATTCGCTTTGGAAGCTATAAATTAGCTTGATATTTGTTGATTTATGTGTTTAAAGGGTTAAAAACAGCTTTTCCAGAGTTTTTTCGTCTTCTTCTGACTCAGACTGTCGAACAATGGCAGGTTCAGAATAATTTGACAGGGGGGGGGGGGGGGATCAACTTTTATTCTTCGAGGATGGTCACTTTACAATAGATAGATCTAAAGCGTACACTCAGGAATATTTCCTTGCAAAGTTATTGTATCATGACTCATTACATTCTTAGATATTACTGTAGATAGATCTAACGTGAACATTCATGGAACTTTTCTTACAAAGTTATTATATCATAACTGTTTACATTCTCAGCTAGAAGCATTGATATTTTTAAAATGACATATTAAGTTAATATTGGTAGCTTTTCATAATAGAATAATGTACATACGTGATAATACACAACTTCATTTAATTGCTTATTTAATGAAATCGCAATGAAAATCCGCTGCAATGCAAACAGAATTTGCATTGAAATATTTGGAAGCTTTACAAATATTTGTAAAATAAAATAGCAGTTTCTTTTACCTTACAAATATTTGTAGCTTCCCATGTTTCAATGGAAATTTGTTCTTTTACCTTACAAATATTTGTAGCTTCCCAAGTTTCAATGGAAATTTGTTCTTTTACCTTACAAATATTTGTAGCTTCCCATGTTTCAATGGAAATTTATTTAACACATTTTCATGATGAATTCCTTGATCACGATGAATGCAAAGTATAGCTAAATAAACCATTTAGCCATTTTCCCTTTATATTCGATTTCAAGTACGTTTTTATCTATCTCCATATTGAGAAAGATAGTGCGTTTGTACACAAAGAACATCTATATAAATAAAATTGAAAACCTGTCTGTATTTGTTTGTCTCATCAAAGAGCGGATGTATCGAATTTGATGAAATTTTTTGGAATTAGCAGAGGGCAATAACTGTAGAAGGGTGTTTTTCAGCTCTTAGAGGGTAGTTGGAGAGAGAGGGGATAGGCGGACAGAGACAGCACTTCCAAGAGTATCCTAAAGATTTTCGATGGGACTGAGGTCGGGAGAATACGCTGGCTACTGCAAACGAGCAATTCCTTCGCTCACAGAATGGTGGATCACCAAAAGAGAACTAGACCCACTCTGTTGCAGCGTAGAGTCTCCCAAATGGTTCAAGAATTTGATCCCAATATTTTTCCGCCGTCAGAGTACCCTTCGTGAACACGTGCAATTCGATGCGATTACCCCCCCCCCCCCCCCTAAAAAAAAAGTCCATACCAACACACCACCATGACTAAAAGCGTGATGTTCAACGATGTTATTGATCTGACTGCGTGTTCTTCGTTCTCTCCAAACCCTTACATGTTTATTGTCTGAATCTAGGGCCAATCGTGAGAGTACATTGCATCATTGTGCTTCTGTCCAAGTCGCATTCTGACGACACCACTTTAATTATGCTTCTCTGGACTTAGCACTCAAAGGGACATAAACTCGTGGTACCCGGACTTACAGTCCCTTGATATGTCTTTTGTAGCATTCGCCGTAACAGTACTGACGGATATCGTCTTTCCTACTGATTTGGTAACCATGGCTCGGAGAGCTGGTGCGGTCGCTTGGCGATTGCGTTTGGCCAATCCTGTGATGACCATCAGAAGATGCTGTGGTCCTAGGACGACCTGGAACGGATCTCCGTATAACTGTCCCACTTGTTGGGAATTTTTTCCATAAACAAGAAATGACAGAAAGGTTCACAGAAAAGAAATTGACGACTTCCTTAATGGACTTCCGGCCTCAAGCCTCCTAACAGCACGCCGGCGTTGAGAATCTTCCAAAAGTATTATTTGTGTCATAATAAAGCTAATCTAATCCAAAATCAATCCTAACATTCTTCAAACAATTTTCTTTGAGCATTGAAATTCTTAGGTGCAAATAAGTTGTTTTCACTCCACACCATATTTTCATATTTTTCGAGGAGCAAATCGTTGTTGGACATATCATTTAATATTTGCACATCCCCATCGATGACGACTTTAAGTTTCAACCAATACAATCCACGTATGCATTCGCTATTAGAAAATTTGCATCGTGTGCTTAATTTTTGGAAGGCTGTACATATAAATATAGTATAGTTAAAATTATATTGGAAAAATCGACCCCTCTCATTTTCTATTTAACCCTCCCCCTCTGGCCAAGAAGTCCTAAAATAAGTATTGAATTTAGACCCAACCATACATTTTAGGCACATGTTCTAGAGGAGGGTGATGAATGAATCTTGGCTTGTACCATAACTTTAACAGTTTGACTGCTCCAGGACCCAGCATTTTTGGGGCTTCCTTGAAACATTAATATACATTTTTATTTTCTAATACTACTCGACAGAGAAAGTATTGTTTTTTTTTTAAATTTTCGAATGTGAGATTTTGACGGATATAAGCCCGTTTTAAGACTTCCTGAACGTGTTTTCGAACACTGTTGGAAAGCTGTTGGTATGTATGTGTGCAAGTGCATGTATATATGTATACGCGTGTGTATTTGTCTATATGGCTGTAAGGTGTATACAAGATATCTCAAGAACGAATGTACCTACTGTTTACTAATTGTATGTGCAGGAACATCCTGTTAATAACTAGAATTTAATAGATACAAGAGTGAATTTCAGTTAGTGTATACATTCAGTATAGACACGCCATATAGACACGTAACAGTACAATATCCTACTACATTTAACGTGCTCTTGCAGACGATTTTTCTGATTTAGGTCACCCACTGCACAGCATGGAATTATGCAGTCCCACCTCTCGTTCTATCCCATTGACGACCACTCAGGCTGATGACTCATGTGGAAGTAGCACTCTTTTGTTGTGCTTTCGAGGGCGTTGTAGTGATTTCTTATGAGTTCCGGACTCCCCTCTTGACCTTGGGAAGTCATCTCGTCTTCCACTTACCTTCTATGGAGACGCTCTTCGTTTTTTATTTTGTCTCGGAGAAAGTCGAAGAACATTTTCAGGTAATTCCTTTCCTGCGTAAAAAGTATTTGGTGTCGCCATCTATCGGACATAAATTAAAGGAATATATGAAAAACTAGAGATATTTTACAACAAATCTTTCAAACCGTTGTCCAATAATTGCTGTATATACGGACGTGAACAGGATCTAGGAAAGTGAGGAGAGGTGGAGCGGGGCCGAGATTCGAATGGGAAAGGGGGTGGAATTTATTTTTTAATATGGATCCGATGAAGAACATGCTATTGTTCAGCCAATGGAAGTTATGACCCTCAACCCCAATCTGCTTTGAGTTGTAACAATGACGTAAACAAAATTTCAGAAGAAATTTCTAGAGGGGGAGGTTACCAAATACTTTGGTTTACATTTCTCCATACAACATTTCTTCGAAATTCAGTGGGTTTGATGGGTACCTGGGGGGAATGACACCAAATTCCCCCATTAGCGACGCCACTGATTCTACAAAATTAAATTCTTGTTTCCGTCTAAAAGGTGGCGTTGGATCGGATTTAAGATAACCGTTCCCAAACTGTTGAATGATTTTTCTGGCCTGCACGCTAAGAGCATAGGCCATCAACTATAGTTTGAAACAGTATTCTTACCTTTCAAAGACTGATTTTCACCTTCAGTCCTTCAAAGGTTGATTTTCACTTAAACTTTGCAAAAGTTGATTTTTTATTGTCGCATTTTTTTTTAGGAAAGGACGTGGGAAAAACAAACTTTACTGTTATACCTGATTATTACTGCACTGACAACGCCTCACAGTCAGTGTTTCTTCCAAGCATACCTCCGGGGGGGGGGGGGGATGAATGCCCTCCCCCGAAGACTTGGGTGGGTTACCACCTGGGAACACCGCGTGCTGTTGGCAGATTTCGGGCGCGGTAGCTCGGTGGTTTGCGCGCTGGATTTGCACGCTGCCACAACTGCCGTCGTGTTCATGCGGAGTACGATCACGTTAAACATGTGGGTCCGTAAGTCCTTCCGAGAGGTTGGTGGTAGGGGAAGGAGGGTACGGTCCCTGTGGATGCCTCCCCCACTGGGTTCCGATCTAAATTGGGTGGCACTTCTCAGCCGTCTAAACGGTTAGGTTACCTTACACCTTTCTGGTAGGTCGGACGGTCTGGGTCTCAGCAACAACATCTAACTTAGCCAGATGTTGATATTAAATATAAACAACTTCATACTAGAAGAACTTCAGTTTCAAATAAGAAACAAAGTTTATATATTTGCCGCACCTGCCACAAAGGTGCGTTTCCGAAGCTAGGATTCCTCCATTGCAGATGCCGACATTCACTGACCAGTTTCGTGCTTTTTAGGCTCTTCAGCACGCAATAACCAATGCCTCTGCAATGGAAGCAAGAAAACCACCCGCCCCGCAAATTTGCGAACTTCAATGGAGAATGGGGACAAACAAATTCAGTCAGATTATATAACTGTCAAAAAGTTTTCAAAAAATTTATTAAATTTGATGTCAGTTACGTGATAAGACTGAATTCGTCTTGAAACCGGTTGAAACCGGTCCACGGATATTGGTATCTGCAATAGTAGCACAATTCAAGGGTTATATATTTTCCATTTATTTAAATTTCTCGCGTAATCTTTAAAAATAGTATCGATTCATAGACGCAAGTCAAAATAGCTTCATGTTGTGTATTTTTCTCTTATATTTCAGTGATAATTATGAAAACACCGTATAAAATTATTTTCCACTTTTTAACGTTACCTTTTGAGGAGAAAAATGGGAAATAGGCTGGAATAAATTATAAATAATTAGGACTATAAGTGATATTACTTCCAAAACTTGCTAGAGTACTGGGACGGGGACGAATAAAAAGAAAAACAAAGCATAAAGAAAAGACCATTTCGCTTTCAGTTTAAATAGCTTTGAGATAGTTACAGGAAATATACATAGATAGTTACATAGAATTGAGATAGTTACAGGAAAATGCAAAGGCTTGTAAGGAGTTATATAGCGTGATCATGATTTCAGTTATTCGACAAGAACTTATTCCAGTAAACTCGAGTTAACTTTATTTATATTTTGTGTGCCCTGTCTCCTGTATCTGTTATTTATTTTTATAAAATCGATCTTAAAATTTAATAAATAGAGCAAGATCTATATTTATTAAATTTTAAGATCAACTTTATGAAAATTTAAGCAAAGGAAATAACAGATACAGGACACGGTTTTTTATAAAGATATCTTGAAATGGAAAGAGGAAATTGATATAGATTTAATTTAGTGCTGCCATCTATCAACCACAGTTTAAAACAAAAATTCCTTAGAATAATGACGCGTTTTTTACTTGTTATCAATAAATAATATACAAAACAGTAGCGTTTTAGTATTTAAAAATTATTTTTTTTTTATCGTATATTACGTAATGCAGTTGTTAATATTCAGAAACACTTTTTGTCATAAACATTGTTTGTTTTCGTAATTTTTAATTATTAGTTGATGATTATTAAGCACTTACATTTTCTGATAAGCATTATAATTACTTTATTATTTTATTTATTAAATAAAACATTTACTGGCTATTATTTATTACTTTTCAAAGACCAGAAATCTAGTTCAGGAAAATCTTGTCAAACTTACACTTCTTAGCAGCAACATGAATCACTTTGCTTCTTTTGCTTATATTTGCTGGGGCGTTCCTTTTCAGTTTTGGATTCTTATTTATTTATTTATTTATTTAAATTTATTTATTTTTATTTATTTATTTTTTTACTCTGTATTATTGTTTCTGCTGTATTTGCGTAGAAGCGATCATTTTACGTGAAATGCTGTCATATTAATATACATTTTAAAATATTTTATGTTTCCCTTCATTTTTATGTCTAATAGATACTATATAAAGAGAAGAAATATATATAGAACTGTTGTGATAAACATGCTGCATGGATCAATTTGAATAGAGTAATTAGAAAATTAATAGTAATTGCTTTAAGAGCTTAATGAAAATATTTTAAATTAATTACTCCATTCAAATCAAGATCCCTGCAACAAATTTTCACGGGTCGGATTCTCATGTCAAAACAATTAAATCTTAATGGCCAAAATAAACAATTAATAAAAAATTAAAATTTTTGTATAGTGGTATTATCCAGGTATTGACATGAGAACCTTAAATGAAATGATAATAATATAAAACAATACATAAATAAATTCCCAATTTTTTTTTTTATATTTAAAAAGAAATTATTTATTAAAGAAAATATATATATTCATTAATATTATATTATATGTATATAATCAATATTAATTGACATTTTTTTTTTTTTTACATAAAATAAAGTACCAATAAAAGAATAAAGAAATAAAGAATAAAGAAATAAGTTCCTTTTACTCACAGCTTCTGTACTATTGTGTACTTGTTGAAAATATATATATATTTCAAAATTAGTAAAAAAAATAATGCAAATTCACATCAGAACATTTGCAGATGATCTCTTCATCATGCTCTATTTTGTACTTCATTTTTAATTAATATTTTGTATGAAACCTGTATTTTTTTTATATTGAACCTTCAATATAAATTCTGCTGATATCATCATTTTAAACACTATCTCCTCAACTAGGAGCACTATCAACACATTTTTTGTGAACAATGCCACAGACCGACTCATTTAAAATGCACATATCTTCATCTCCTCAGAGCTCAGCCACTTCAAAAATTCACTGAACATTTGATACATATATTTCAGAAACGAAATAAACTAGGTCACTACAGCTTTTGAAAATCACAGACCTACTGACTGAACTTCAGAACTTCTAAAAATGACACCTCCCCTCTTCCCAGGGAAGGGGGAGAAAAAAAGAAAAGCTGCTTCCCAGCTCACATTCACATGTTGCTAGGACCCAATAACATAAGAACAAAATAATTAAAAAAAATAACTTCTGGGAAGAAAGAGACGTACCAATCAGCCATTGGTTACTGACCAGTGATGTCATTTTGATCCACAAATTGTAGAAAAGGGGGAAAAGTTGTTTCTTCTTGGTGCTCGATGAATTCCCAGAAAAACCTCTGCTCATAGGGAACTCGGAATTGATGATCTTGCACATCTGTCAAGGATGATAATTGAATGCACTTGCAAATCCATTCGTGCCTAATCGTGGTGTTAATGGCTGCAAATACATGCTAGATTGTAGATAATATGAGAGGTCTCGTTTAGCTTTCAAAATTCTGTTTTTCCACACCTTAAAATGTCACTTAAGGTTTTGAGTGATCTTGTTAAATGCTTTTTAATGGCTTTAGTGCCTTCTATTTCGAAGCCACTGTGGGAAAATATTCACTACCTCGGACCACCATGAATTTAAGAAAATGTTCTCAATGCAAAGAATAGTTTTCTGTAGTAAAGTTATAAAGTGTTATGATGAGTTTAAAGTTTTTAAACACATCACAACATTCCATCCCCCGTTTGAAGCAATTGAAGTGATCATACCATCAAAATATTAATGTGTGAGAACAAAAACAACTTAAAATTCTATGAAACTGTGAGTAAAAAAATTAAAATTAAATGAACTAAATACAAAATAATAATACAATATACATATAAATTTCTGAATAAACATGATGTGCACATCAAAATAGAAAAAAATGTTAACAATGTTTTGAATTTACAAAATTGAAATTTCATGTATGTTAGAGATTGTAAATTCCTTGGCGATTTTATATTTCACTTTCAGAACACTTTCATATCCACTGTAATCATACTCGATGATATTTGAATGTTCAATACAGTTCAACAGTGAGTACTTGAGCTTTATGTCTACTGATTGTTCATTCGTAAAGTTCATAATGTTCTGGAACTAATGCCCATAAGAATTAACATAATTTTGCTGAAAATGTAAAATTTGTGTCTGCATCACCAAAAAAAAAAAATTTTTTTTAAACAGTATGAATTAATAAAAATTGTACATGTAAATCAACATAAAATATTCATATCCATATATTAAATACATAAAATTAAAATAATCTGATAGCAATAATATCATTCGTATTTTTTTTACGATCATTGTATCAATGATGTTTACCGTTATAACATCATACACTTATTTCTACATTTGTAAATTTCATCAATTTTTTTTTTTTTTTTTACTATTTGAGTAGATAAATATATAGTAATTAATAATAATGAATACATAAAAAAAATCACATTCTAATATCAATTACAATATTTACATTAGTTTTCATTTTCAAAAATGTAGTCAATTTTCAATGTGAGCTACACATGTTTACATATTATATATATAGACAATTGTCTATTACTACATTCAATGAACTACATAACCTTTGAATGAATGTATTCAAAATTTGATAAGTGCAAAATAAATTCTATTAGTAATAAAAAAAAAATGATTAAATGTTTATTTTGTGAAGTAAAAATAAAATGTTTAAAATCCTAAAATGTGTTATAAAAATGAATGAAGTGTAATTTAATTTTAGTAAACAAACTTGATAATCTCAATACTGAATAAGATTTTACTACAAATGCATGTGTGAAACAAAGCTATATATGAGCTTTTAAAATGACTTTAATTGCAGATAAAATTTAAATTGCTGATTGGACAAAAAAAAAATAAACAAAATGATGACTGAATGAATTCGACAAAGTACAAACAACAGAAATTTCACATGATCAGAATGGAGAAGGAAATGAGAACAAAATTGTTTTTCCTCTCCTGCGACATTATAAAACCTTGAAAAAAATTTGAAATACAATATGAGAGAATCGAAAAGTTCTTCTCAAAATTGTTAAAAGTTTGACAAACAATATGCTGACATAGATACTTGACAAGAAATCAGAAGGGGCCCATAAAGGGTCGGAAGAAATGAATCATTGTCTGACCAGCAGACTAAAGATCCAAAAAAAAAAAAATCATATGCATATTAAATTGAAAGAGGTGATTTCTCAACAAGAACATCCCAACATAAATTTATCAACAAAATTTAGAATAATATGGAAGCTAAAAATGAAATTTATAAGAATTAAAGCTAGTAAGTAATACATTATATTTTAGAATGAAATTATAATGAAAACCTATAAATTTAGTGAAATAATAAATGAAAATAATAATTCATGATGTTTAAACGAAATTATTATTTATAAAATTTAAGAAAATTTTTAATTTATTTTATTTGAAATATTTAATTTTACCATTACAAGATTATTATAAATGTGATCTTAAGGGTGGAATTCTAAACAATTTGTTAAAGTGAATTTTCATTTCTTTAAGTGATTCGAGATGTTTAATTACTGCATTGTCATTCCGAAGAATTCGAATAATTTCAAAAGGACCCTGATATTTTGGTCTTAATGAACCTGTATGTGCTAATGCCTTCATGTAAACTTTGTCACCTAAATTTAATTTCTGTCCTTTGCAATTCTTTAATCTTTTCTGAATTTTTTCATTTGCATTATCTTGATTTTGGAAAACCTGATTTTTGATTTCCTCTTTTAATTTATTGTTTTCCTCAATAAATTGTTCAATAGATTTAGATGTCTCCCTGATTTCGGAGAACATATCCAATAGTAACCTTAGTTCTCTATTGAAAAAGAGCATATTTGGAGAAAATTTAGTTATTGAGTGTTCTGACTGATTATAAAATAATTTGAATTTTAGAATTTGGTTATGCCAATCAAAATGTTCATTACATAAGCAAGCAAGAGTTGATTTCATAATACCATGAGAGCGTTCTAAAAGTCCATTACTGCTCGGATGAAAAATAGAAGATTTGTGATGATCAATATTTAAATCAGAAATGAATTTTGAGAATTCTTTAGATGTAAATTGCGCGCCATTATCAGTGTAAATCACTTTGCAAAATCCAAACCGAGAGAAATATTGATTTAAAACATCTATAATAGTTTGCGAAGAAATATTCTTAACTGGAAAAACCTCAAGATATCTACTAAAATGATCTATTATGGTAATAATGAAATTATGTTGTTTAGTTGAGCGTACAAGCTTTAAAACAATGTCAATAGAAATCACTTCTGATGGACAAAATCTCTTCGCCTGAAGTTTCACAGGTTGTTTAGCTAATTTCTTAGATTTAAATTTAAGACATTGAGAACAATTCAAAACAAAGTTTTTTGTATCAGCAAACATGCCATGCCAATAATATAATTTTCCTACAAAATTGTATGTCTTACTAACACCAAAGTGTGCGGCATGTGCTGAATAAATAGCAGCTTTCTGCAATGACTGTGGTAAAACAATTTTGAAAGGATTTGCATGATGCTTTTTAGATCTCATCTTCATCATTAATATATTGTTTGAAGAATCAATTTTGAATTTTTTGATTTTATTTTTATTTGAATTGTCAATTACTTCTTGTCTTACTTTTGAAATTTTATCATCCTTCAACTGTTCAGCTAAAATATTTTCATTAGATAAACTTTTATCAGATTGAAAAATGTTGTTCATTAAAAATTTTACATTATTATTGGAAAAAATGACTCTACTAAAATAATCAGAAGGATTTGAAACACCTTGAATATGTGAAATAGAAAATTTAAATTGCTGTAAATATAATAGCCATCTACATGTAATGTCACTCTGAGATTCTAAATTCAGATGATAAGAAAGTGCCTTAGCATCACTCAAAATTTTAAACTCTGCACCAATCAGATAATCTTTGAAATGTCTAACTGACTCATAAATTGCTAAAAGTTCAAGTTTTAAACTGGGGTATCTAGTTTCAGAGTCTTTCAATTTTCTCGAAAAGTATTGTATTGGATGTAATTGATTGTCATATTCTTGTGCCAAAATTCCACTTAGAGCTACTTTACTCGCATCAGTTATAAGAAAAAAAGGTTTGCTGAAATCAGCATTTTTGACTACTGGTTGACCTAAAATAGCTTGTTGCAATTTTAAAAATGAATTTTGACATTCTTTAGTCCATTTGAATTTAGCATTTTTTTTGGTTAAATTGACAAGAGGTTCAACAATTTCTGCATAATCTTTGATTAAAATTCTAAAATAATTTGTCATGCCCAAAAATGTTTTAATATGCTTATTGTTTTTGGGAGTGGGAAAAGACTCAATTTTTTGTATATTCTTATCCGAAGGAGAATAACCATGTTTGTCCACCTTAAAGCCAAGATATTCAATTTCAGATTTAAATAATTGAAGTTTATGTGGATCCAGTGTTAAATTAAATTTGTTTAACCTGTCAAAAATTAATTGCAATTTGTCTAAAACTTCAGAGAATGAATTGCCTCCTACAATGATGTCATCAAGAAAAAATGTTTAATATCTCCCAAACATTTTTGAATAAGTTGAGCAAAATAACTAGTACTATTTGCAGTACCCTGGGGTAATCTAGTAGGTTGAAAATTCCCTGATTCTGTGGAGAAGGCCAATTTCGGTTTATCTTCATTTCTCAATTTAATTTGAAAAAAAGCACTTTTTAAATCCAATACACAGTATAAATTTTGACCAGCTGTTATGATGAGTTTAAAGTTTTTAAACACATCACAACAGAACATATAGAAATATAGATACTATATAAGAAAAACAGCGTGATAGGAACAAAATGAGACTCCGATTTTCGTGAATTTACACGGTTTGATTAATTTGACGAATTTACACATTTCTGAACACAAATAAACTATTCTTCAAAGATAGGTGTATCTGTGGACACGATATCTCGCGAACAACTTTAACAATTTAAAATCTGGCATGATTATTTCAATCAGTACACATATGAGACCTTAATTATCAGAGATCTCAGACAAGGGGAAGATTTAGATTGATCTATAAAAAATGCAGATATTCTAAATTGCGTCTAATAAATGTAAAATCCATATAGAGAACACTCACTAAAACATGCTATATGCTTAACGTGGTGCTTATGCTCCATTAAAAATTTTCTTATGTGAATTTTTAACTTGACATTACGCTTTGTAATATTAATTATCAAGCTAGGTAAGCAATGGATTTACATTATATGCATCTTTAAAAGCATTTTATTAAATTACAGTATTATATATATATTCATTCTATCATTGGATTTACGATTTTAATATTTATATATATATATATATATATATATATATATATATATATATATATATATATATATATATATATATATATATATATATATATATATATATATATATATCACCATAACATCACCATAGAGGCAAAACTATGGCCATAATGCCGATAATAGAAAAAAACAGCACCTGCCCAAATTCGAAGATTAATCAGAATTAAATTCATCTTCAGGTCTGAGTATTTAATTCCAATTGACCCAAACAAATGCCTGTTTCAGATTGAGCAATAGTACATTAATATAAATGCTCAAACTCAGACTACAGGAACCAAAAGATGAAAAATTGAAGATAAGAAACATTAGGAAAATTTGTATTACTATGAGACAGAAACCCTTCTTCTTTCACCACGTGTATATGCGATCAACCTCAACAGTATGAAAAATATCTAGAAGCACCGGAATGAACATGACGAAATACAACCTAGGAGGCAGAACGAACGTTCAAGTGACTCTCCCAGACCCGTACAGTGAGTCAGGGCAGAAGACAGGGCAATTGCCCATATAAGTAAGACAGAATATGAACATGTATAAATTAAAATAAAATTACTACTAAAAAGTATAAATTAAAATTACTACTAAAAAAGTGATTTATAGAAGAAATGGATAAACAAGAATGCCACTATACACCAATTATAAGGGCGCTTAAATCGTAGTATCAAACTGGCTAAAGTTACAATTTTTTAGCGAAAATAAAATTCAAAACATTAATATTAATGTATCTTATTTTCCGATTTTTTATTTTTCTAATTTTTTTAATTTATTTTATTGTTTTTCATTTTTATTTATTTATATAATTAATAAATAACTATAATTTTTTTTTTTTTTAGCCACTATAATTGGGAAAGTTGCCTTGGATGTTATCGAGTGTAAGTTAATACACTGAGTTGATAATTTAATAACGAATTTGGGAGAATATGCATTATTAGTCGCTGTACTCAATAATTCCATAAAATGTGCCAATTTATAATTTTAATCATAAATTTTATTGATTCTAAGAACCTGGTTTATTATAATATTTCTAAAAACTGATATATGCAAACAAGAGTCAAAATGTTGAATTTTTGATGTATTAAATTTAAAATCTTGTCTTTTATCATATGTTTATAGCCAGATTACAATTTTGTAAATCTAAATTTAAATCTAAAAAGTTTGCAACGTTAGAGTCATTATTACTTGCATTTAATTGTAAATTATTAGGATAAAAGTTAAATATTATAGGGATATTATTATGGGATACACATAATATGTCATCTAAATATCTAAACATATGCATATTTTGCAATCCTAGATTAATGTTCTTTTCAGAGAAGAATAAATACTTTTCCAAAGTTAACAATGATGAGCCCCCCCCCCCCCCCCTCCTTGTGGGATACCAAACTGTTGCTTAAAAAAAGTACCACCATGTTCAATATAATTCTCATAGAGCGTGAAATTAAGTAATTTTTTAAAAAGAAAATTTGAATATTTTAGGTTGATATTATATTTTTCAAAAATTCCTAAAATAATTCTATACAGATCATCTATATTAATATTATTAAACAAATCTTTAAAATCAAAAGTATAAATACTCTGAATATTAGTAAGATTTTTTAATTTTTTAACTGATTCAAAACTGTTTTTCACAATATAACAATTATTTGAGATCTCATCTGACAGGATACTTCATTTAAAATTTTTAATTATATTATATATAAGTACCCTCCAGTCACACTTACTTAATAATCAAATCTATAATTTACACAATACTAACTTTAAAATCTTATCCACACGCATTAGTAATGTAAGAATTGTGCCCACTAGTAAATAGTAATAGTTCGAAAAGCAACAGGGGATTTATGAAACTTGGGTACTAAAACAATATATGGAATGTTATTATAACTATTTTTTAGATGGATTTGTTTATAATTGCCTGATATTCTATTTTATAAGATTTTAAAGTTAGTATTGTGTAAATTATAAATTTGATTATTAAGTAAGTGTGACTGGAGGGTACTTATATATAATATTTACAAATGGCTGAGTAGTTACTACTAGTCTTATCGACATATGTAATGACACACACACACACACACATATATATATAAGAAAAAAGGGTTTGAAGATCCAATGAAAGAAAAGTGACAAGCTGTAACACGAAAATTCAACTATCTAACAGGCTTACGAGATAAAAGTATAAATCAACGGATCTTCAAGCAAATGGAAAAAAACTTAAAAAAACAAATAAATAAAATAAATATCGAATCAACAAGACAATGAAAAGTATCAAAAAACAAAGGTATAGAATCGAAAAAAGAATAATAAACGAAATCAAGCACAAACGCTATACACGTGGACAAGGCTCTGCCTAAATCATGAATTGTTCACTTCTACAAAAATCTTAATCATGTCCAAGTTTTTTTGTAGAAGCAAACACAAAAAAGTATGTTTCTGAAGAAATAGATAGATTATATCTATAAACTATTTCTACTTGGACGACATACATAAATAAGAAAAATAAAAAGAAAAATGGATACCAAAAAACTGACTGAAAAAACACACTAACCTAGTAAGCACAGGAACACAGAAAGAAATGACAAGTGTTGCCATGCACAAAGGAATAAGATATACTGTTGCCATTCGTAAGAAATAAATAACAGTAATACGAAAAGACATGTACAAGAGATAATATACCACCTAGAGGGGCAATAATAGAAAGGCTAATGTCTAAGTGGATGTATACATTATAATTAAAACAAGAGAAGGGAGATGTCAGGCTAAAATTTAAAGCAATATTAAATAAATAAAATTCAAGAAAATCCAGCTATTCTAAATTTTTTAACTATACCATTTACAAAATAAGAGGGATATTTATATAAATTGCTGGTAATTTTTAGATTATCAATATGTAAAACATGGAATTTTTTATCAGATAATCTATATATTCTAAAAAGCTGATTAAGAATTATATTTCTAAACAATAGAAACGAGTTGCAGGAATTAAATGGTCAGATTTTATTAATTTTAAAAATAAAAGAGTCTTTTTTATCATATAAATTAGTAACAATTCTATTAGAAGGTTCAACAAAAAGATTTAATTCCAAAAAATTAATATTTTTACTAATAGTAACTTCATTAGGAATTAATTCCAAATTATCAGGATAGAAATATATATTAATGACACAATTTTCATTATGTACTAAGCAAATCAGATCATCAACATATCTGTATATTGTATAATCTATTGAAGTAAAGGACTGTTCAAAATGATAAAGATATAAATTAGCTAACATACTGCTACTGCAGCCACCCTGTGGAACTCCTGAAACTTGTAGGTATAATTTATTTCCTTGAAAAATATAATTATTAAAAATAACAAAGTGAAGAAGTTTAGGGAAATTAACAAAACTGGCTTGAGATGTAAGATTAGTAAATACTCATTGTATAGAACTAAAATTACATCATACAGGTCAGAGATTTTGATATTATTGAAAAGATCTTTAAAATCAAAAGTTTGAAATCCTATTAGATATTTAAGGGATGTTAATCTATTCCTTAATTCTTTACTATTATTAAGAATAAGGTAATTATTGCTAGACTGACGTAAACTATCATTTATTTGATTTAAAGAATTTAGAAGTAATTTACTCGCAGTAGTAGAGTAAGTATTATGCCCACTAATTACTGTTCGAAATTTAATGGGATTTTTATGAAATTTTGGAATAAGCACAATATATGGAAATTTAAGAAATTTATATTTAATATATAAGTCACTATACATATTGATAATTTTTAATTTAATACTATTAATGGAATGTAAATCAAGTTTAAAAAGACTATTTTTTAAATAATCTAACAGAAATTGTATATAAAATATTTTACAGATAATAGTATAATTATTAGAAGCTTTATTAACATAGGTGATAACAAAAGATTTTTGTAAATCAATAAGGGTTTAATATTATCAAAATTATATATGGATCTAGACAATTTAATACTACTAATAGCATTTTTAATAGATTCTAATAAAGTAAATTTCCACATATTAAATGCCTCTAAAGGCATAGCATATTTAGAAGCTAATTTATATATACATATTTATCAAGATCAAGATTAATGGATTTTAAAACTTTAATAGAATTATGACAGGAGGGTAACCTGAATTTAGTGCCGAAGGACATAATGGTTCTTAGCGAAATGTCTTTAACAATACCTAAGTCTCCTGTAACTATATGCCTCAGGTCAGGATTGAGAAATTTAGAATAATCTTTTACTGTACAATTACATTTATTTTCTAAAATTGACTTTTATATATATATATATATATATATATATATATAATCAAGAACGGTGAGTTCTAGAGTCAGGGGTTGGTTTTGTTCTATTTGTTGTTAAAAATGACATATAAAACAAGCATTGAATGGGTACATTGGATCATGTATAGTCTTATTTCAAATTTTGATGGTTTTTGTGGTACATTACTCTAAAAAAGGGAGGTTCTTTTTTTCCGAATCGTACCAAATTGGAATCGGCCCCAGCGGAGTATCCCACAGTGGACTCGTGTACCCAACTTTGTGATATAGGTTTAATTCGTTTTCCAGCTAGAGCGGATACATACTTTTTTGCAGACCCTTTTCCGAAACAAGGCAGGTTCTGTTTTTTCCGAAGCAATTTGCGAATTTTAACTTCGCTTAAAAAACGTTTGAAAAATGAAGCCCCATAGGGTTCCATTTATTTCATTTTTTCAACACGGGTTCCATCCAAAAGTAATTGAGTGATATGATTAATTTATATTTCCATAAGTTCCACAGACCGTCTGAACAACATACTAAAATTTCATTTTGATAAAGTCATTTTTACGGCAGTTATCATGCTAACGGACGGACAGACAGACAGACAAAATGAACAAAGTCGTAAACATGTAAGCATTTTTCAACTATGTTGTAAAGTGTTAAAAAAAGTCCACTAACTTTTTTATACACCGTTGCTAGAAAAACGTGATAGTATAAAATACATACGTGGAGTTAGAGAGTGACGCTTCACCTCTATGATACATACGATAGTAAAACGCAAATCTGTGGAAACACGTTTTGGTGATTAAAACGGGTGACTTTGATTCTATTGTTTTCCTGTATTTAAATCTGTTTAACTGAATATTCAAATCCTAAAAACTTATACTCTCTTTTGTATTGGAATTCTCAAGTATTGAAATTAATGTTTCATGCTTCTAATTTCAGAATTCTTTATGAAACAAAGTTTTAATTTGCAATCTTTCACAGCTCGCATACTTCATCCATTCCAAATTTGGCTTTTTGGCAGTTATATGTGTGCTTGAATGCGTCGCACAAGTTTTCATTATTCTTTGCCCAAAGTGTTTTTGACTTGTTGATACGATACGATTGTCACCATAGTCATAAATTGGTTCACTTTTCCAGATAAGTAAGGAAACAAAAATATTTTAGATCGAAATATAAACAAGAAAGTTCAATCACACATAAAGTACTGATTATGAAGCACTTTCCAACGGAAATGCAATTTTATTTAAACATCTATAAAATGCGATACATTCAGCGGTGATATTTTTTTAATGATCACAGTACTACAATCATTTGTTTTACTTAAAAACTTAAAACCATGGAGGTAAAAAGTACTTTCTAACGCCAACTTCATCGAAAAAGGCAATGCTATAAAATCGTCTGCTTCTCTATGTAAAATCAATCCATTTTTCATGCCTATATTCCAGACTCCAGCTCTTGATAATTTTGCGTTAAAAAAATTCAGCAATTCTTATACAACTCATCTTACAGCTTGATTTGTTTGCATTCTGAATACATTAAAATGATGGATTAGGCTTCGTTGTAGAAATAATCATAGTTTAAAAATCATTTAAACTAAAAAACATTGCAATTTCGTTAGCGCAGAATACAGATACACAGAAAATACGCAAAACTAAAGCGGTTTTTGAACGGATGCAACACTCAATATAAATGTAAAAGAACTTTAAAAATCACGATATTGACACTGAGAAAAAAGATATATGCATATTTTATTTTGAAGTGGGGCATGTGATTTCTTGATATTATATGGGTGTCTTTATTATTTTAATTTTTATTTAGAAAACTACCGGACCTATTTTGCTCAAATTGTTTTTATGTATTTTATGGGATAATTTGAATATTTCCTAAAATTTTCAAAGCAATTTGCGAATTTTAACTTCGCTTAAAAACTGTTTGAAAAATGAAGTCCCATAGGGTTCAATGTACTCATATTTTGCTGTTTCAAACCGGGTTTAATCTAAAACTAATTGAGTAATATTATTCATTTGCATTCCCATATGTTCCGCCTGAACAGCATACTAAAATTTCATTTTGGTAAAGTCGATTATCGTGCGAACGGACAGACAGACAGAATGACCAAAGTCATAAACACTTTTCAACTATGTTGGAAAGTGTTAAAAAGAAAATAATAAAATGTTATAATTTCGAATTTTGAGAATGATTTGGAGCTCAAACCAGTAAGATTTTAGCTTCTAATTATTAAAATTGTGGCATGGATTAAAAATGCTTAGAAAAGTCTTTTTATTTCTCCTATCAATCCACTGTCAGTGCGATAAATTAAAATAAGTTTAAAATGGGTTTAAATTAAGATGAAATTAACTTGAAATGAAAATGAGGTTACTTTATACACTTGGATGTAGTCTATATAAATAAAATTTAAAATCTGTCCGTCTGCCTCATCATCGTAGGAGAACGGCTGAACCGAATTTAATGAAATTTTGTGGGTAGTCTTGAAATAACCCCACTTAAAATTGAGTCCATGGTTCGAGTTTCTAAGACCAGAGGTTTAGATATTAATTAAAAACAAACAATTAAATGCAGACGATATTTTTTGCGCCAATTTATTTGAAGAAATTTAGCAACGAATTTAAATTCAATGTGCTTATGCGGCAGACGATTTTTATTGAAACTTTTCCGATTTAAATAATAAAGATATGTATATAAAATAAATTTCACCGTTATCGCATTTTTTCAGGTCTAAATATTATTATTATTGATAATTTCGAGAATTACTGATATTTTCAATTTATTACGTTATTGTTTTATTTTTTCAAAAATTGTTGAAACTCATACATTGTACGTCATACGAATAATCTTTAACAAATGCTCGGGTATGTCTTCTAATCTATAAGTAATGCAGGTATATTAGCACATATATTGGCATATATTGGAATCCATTACAGCCTTTAAGTTTAAAGTTTACGGGATTATTGATATTTTCAATTTATTACGTCATATGTTTTTTTAAGGGGTGGGGGGGCAAAGATTTTAGAAACCCATGTGTTGTAGTAAGTGTCATCTCCTACTAATACACGGATATACCTTCCAATATTCGCGAATATAAGTAGTACGTGTCCCATACAATTTTAGCGCTTTTACTTTGCATATAGTGGTTAAACTTCATATTTTTGTAAATGTTATTACAAACGGGACCAGGATGTTTTATTCTTCAGATCTGCCCACGAAGGTAGTTTTGTATAGCGAGAACAGAGATTCTTAAACTTCTTTTTAGGAGCATTCAATTAAATATTTTAATAGAATATTTTGATTAACAATATCATTTAGCATACTATTGGAATTTGCACATGATCGTGAATTTTAAGTTTCTTTATATTATATGCTCCGTACCAAGAACGGGTATACTTCCAGTTTTAAATAAAAACGTCGCATTTCAATTTGTCATTATTCCAAGCTAAATTTATTATGTCTTGGATTTAGTACATTATAACTCATCCGCTGAAAAGTAAAGTCATGTCATTATGTAACGAAAATCATAAGCAGCCGATATGAGATTTTTGTATTCGAGAATTATTACTGGCGCCGAATTAATAGTATCATTATTTATTAGTATAATTATGAACTATAGTATTCGCCAATTTTAAATAATTGGTGGAGCACTGTGGTGAATTTTATTTATAAAACTAATCCCAAACATATCTTTGAAGAGCAAATTCTAAATCAATAATTATAAAAGAAATCGAAGGTTAGCCATGTATGAATAAACAGTGAGATTTGTATGAAACATCTCCATTTCTATGTAATTCAGCAGATGAACAAACATTATTCCAGTATAATATATATATTTCATTTACGTATACCGTGTTAAAACTTAGTAATATAAATCTCAAATTGAAATTGTCAAATATCTATAATTCCTACATGTTAGGCTATGTCTAATTATCAAATATTCAGCGATGTGTTTACTTTACATAATGTTTGATTACATCATGTAATGTAAATAACATATTCCATTTCAAACGACTACCTAATTAAGCTGAAAATTCAAACACTTCGTTACTGAACAGTCATCATAAAAGTATTTTAAAACGTCAATCCGTTTCTGAGACGGCTACCTTCATCAAGATAAAAAAAGACACTCCAGAAAAAACATACTAAGGCATTTTCTGCTTCTGTGTTATTTAACCTCATGAAAACAAGCCTGTTGATATTCTCAAATATTTAATTCTAATACAGTTATATAAAGAAAGTATTGTTTTTCAGAACCATTGGGAATTTCATATTTCTCTGGATTTTTACACCTTCTGAAATTTCGAACATTTTTAGAAAGATCTCGTTCGGTATGTGTGTGTGTGTGTGCAAGAAAGAAAAGTGATAATATGATTTTTTAAGAACGAATAAGATTTTTTGTGTTGATGTAATATAATAGTATTTTTTGTGTAGATACACATATATATTTTATGTAAATACATGAGAAGAACTGTATGCAAATATTAATAATTCTTATGATTAGAAATCGAGTGATTCCAATTTTAATATCTGCTTAGCACTGTTTCTGATGTAAAACAAAAATAATTTCCGGAATCATTATTGTGTTATACAGTGTATATGAAGAGAAATTGATAATCCTATGTTAAGGATGTTAATGGTGTAAAAATATTTAATACAGACAAAGAAAATTTATTCACCCACACCTAATGCACTATTAAGTTGTTGTCAACTTATAAGGAAAACTGTTAATAATTGTTTACGAAATAATAAAAAATATATTAGACTGAAAATAATACATCTTTGTTTTTACTTTCCCCACATAATGTATATTATATAGGGAAAGTATTGAGATTGGGTTAGACATTCGAATTCGAGATTTCACCGGAAGAGCACGTTTCAACTCGAATCGAAACTTTCTAAAGTGTTGTGTGTACTAGTCTGTGAGCCTGTAAATGTGATATCTCTCGAACAAATAACGCGATTCGAATATAATTTGGTACGATTATTACAATCGATGACGAGTGGAATCCTATTGATTTTAAATGGTATCGAATGTTCGAAAGACCCCCCCCCCCTCCTCTCCCAAATTTTAATTTAAGTTTCGAAATAATCGTTAAGAAAGCAAAACTTTTAATAATAATAAATAAATAAATAATAATTTCATCCGTAATTTGTTTTTAAAAACAAGTAACGTTAACATAAGCTGTTTTCGAAATAATGTATGATGTTAGAAAGAATTTTTGAAAGAAATCGTGAAAAATCCACGATCTATAATACTGTGTGTGGTGAAAGAAATGGAACATTGGAGTTTATAATTAGGAAAATACCCAAAATGAACGGGGTCGTGAATCGAATAGTTCGATAGTAATGTACGAACTATTCGATTCAAGACCCCGTTCATTCTGGGTCATTTACTAATTATAAACTCCAAAGTTCTATTTCTTTCACCACACTGTTAAATAAATAATCATTTCTGTTAGAAAACGAATAACACGCACTTGAGAACGTAGAATGAACCTTTCTTGAGATAAGGCACATTTTTCCCAAATCCATTTTTCTTAAAAAATGACGTAAAATTAAAAATGTAATAAATATCGTTGAATAGGTTCACTTTTCCCTATTAGGCAACCCATCTGTCCATTTTCGTGAATTTAATTCGTTTCTTTCACGAAAAAGGTTTTTTTTTTGTAATGGTTTTGTATGTTGACGCTAAAAAGTTCGTTTAAAGTCATTTAATTTCACTGGAAATTCATGTCAATTCCATTTTAATGAAGATTTTGTACGTGAGTGGAAGTGAGGCGATCTCTGTTTAAATTAATAAGTTGTCAAAAGTGCAAAATTTCAATTCAGAGCGATATTCGTTCAATGCAGAAAATAGTGTACTTCAGATCCTATAAACCATTATTGGGAATAGTCAAGCCATCGCATTATGTAGGGAAAGTTATGTGCCGCACACGTCGGATTTTTAATATTGTGGAAAAGATTTAAATTGCAGTGGACCTCAATGGATGGAGTATAAATGCACGGGAGAGTCCGGGATCCGATTCAGACTTCAAATACTTTTTTCTGCTGTCTTACTACATTTTAGTTAGAATAGAGTCCCTTAGAAATGTATGTCATTAAGACCTCCCTCCTTACCAGCATGGCCCTCTATAAAAAATGACTAAACATTCGAAGAAGAGTCTTTCCCTACCTGTTAGACTTGCTTCTCCGATGAAGAATGTCATTATCAAAAGTACGTTAAAGAGGAAAATACGGCGTCCAGTCATTCCAACACAATGTGAAAAGTACTCATGGACAGTAATGGGGGGTTCTGCCTAGGTACAGTCACACCATCCTACTTAAAGTTTGTTTCACTGAAGAGGTCGTTCTCTCGGTATCCGTACAGAACACGCGTTCCTCTCGCACTGAGAGAGGATGCACAGTGTTGCTTCTGATGCGGTGGAGGGACGCCCGCGCATCCGGACCGCGCAGGATGAAACTAGTGAAGAGAGTTTCTTTCATCTTCTTAGAAGTTAGTGAACCCCAGGTGCAGTGCCTCTCGGAAGTTCAGAATGCGCTGCTATCGGTTACTTACTTTATTATATTAAAGTATAAATAAAGCGAGGGAAAAAAAAAAGATCTATCATGCGTAAAGCATTGATTATGAAACACTTTCCAACTGAAATGCAATTTTATTTAAACATCTCTAAAATGCGATACAATCAGCGGTGATATTTTTAAAATGATCACAGTACTACAGTCATTTATTTTACTTGGAAACTTAAAACCACGGCGGTAAAAGTACTTTCTAACTCCATGCTTGAAACTTCGAAGAAGTCAATCCCATAAAAGCGTCTGCTTCTCTATGTAAAATCAATGAAAATTTCATTCAAAATAAAACGGTTTTAGGGAAGATGCAACACTCTCAATATAAATTTAAAAGAACTTCAAACATTACGAGATTGACACTGGGATAAAAGGATGGATGCCTTATTTTATTTTGAAGTGGATCACGTGATCTCTTCCTATTATGTGGATGTCATTAATATTATAATTTTTATTTAAAAAATTACTTAACCTATTTTGCTCAAATTTCTTTTTATATATTTTATGGGATCATTTGAGTATTTCCTAAAATTTCAAAGCAATTTGCGAATTTTAACTTTGCTTGAAAAATGATGTCCCATAAGGCTCAATGTATTTCATTTTTTCAACCCGGGTTCCATCCAAAACTAATTGGGTGATATTATTCATTTACATTTCCATGTGCCCCACAGACCGTCTCAACAACATGCTAAAATTTCATTTTGATAAAGTCATTTTTACGGCAGCTAGCGTGCGAACGGGCAGACAGACAGACAGACCAAATCATAAACAGACCAAATCATGACCCTCTCCTTTGCAGGTGGCCAGAGGAGGACCCTATACATATTTGTACCAGGGCTAGGGACCGTCCTTTGCAGGTCGCCTTCCTCTCCAAAATTTCATAATGTCACATATTTTTGAAAAACACTATGTGACACCACTCCCCTTAATACACATTTTTGAAAATCTCCATTTTTCTTGGGTTTTCTATTAAATGATTCTCTCATATACCAAATATCAAGCTTCTATCACGTTCTAAAAGGAGTGTTTCTACTTCATTCCGAAAATCGAACATTTTTGTGTGCGACACCCCCTAATGTAGAAAATTTTGGAAAACTGAAATTGTACACATTCTTCTTTCCAAACTATCTACTCGAGCACCAAATTTCAAATCTCTATCTCATCCCGAAGTATATTTTCTTATCAATTCAACTTTCGAACGTTTTCCTCGGGAGCACCCCCCTTAAACGAACGTTTTTGAAAAACTATAATTGTCTTGGGTGTTTTTATCAAGTAATTATCTCATATACCAAATTTCAAGTCTCTATCAAAATTTAAAGGAGCCGTTTCTCGTTTATTCGGTAAATCGAATATTTTGGTATGCGGCATCCCCTTAAGTAGAAAATATTGGAAATCTGAAATTGCACACTTTCTTCCTTTCGAACGATTTACCCCTACACCAAATTTGAAGTCTCTATCTTATGGCAAAGCATGCTTTCCTATCATTGAACTTTTCGAACGTTTTGGTGTGGACCACCCCCTCTAGAGAACATTTTCGAAAAATTCGATTTTTCCAGGGGGTTTTATCGAACGATCGGGCCGTGTACCAAATTGCAAATCTCTATCTATTCGGAAAGTGCCTGAAAAAAGCGTGAAGAGGCAATTAGTATATGTCCTCTTCATTCGGCGTCCTGCTTGAATCCATATCTTTGTACTCTAACCTTGATGGACATTTGACGGATATCGCTGAAAACAGCAATATTACTTCGGATGTACTCGCATCTAGCATACTACGACTTGACAGAACTCTACCTGCACCTTATACCAATGGGTTACGGCGTTTCATGCATGAAAGGCGATCTTACTTCTGTGCAAAGAAACATTTTTAACCGCAAACTTCTCGACTCTCGCTTTCTAGTTCACTCCAAAGACAATATTCTTCCACTACTGCTCCCATTACGCTTTTTCAGTCCATTAAGACAGAGCACACATCGAGGATTCCCAAAGCACTGTAGTATCCTTTTATAAAATCATGAACGTTTCTTTTATTTATAGCATTATTTCAGTATTTAAATATTTTTGGTAGAGAACGGTGATAAATAATTTCAAAATTAAATTATCCACACTTTTGAAGAACTGGTTTCAATTAGAATTACCCCAAAATCAAAAGGATGGGGTTTGGGAGCGCGAAGGTTAAACAGTGCAGATATCGGCTGTTCAATACGAAAAGAGCGCATAATAATGTTACAACGTGTATCGTCAGGAATCGTGGGTGTACACTCAGGATACAAGAATGAGTTCTAATTTCTAGATAACTAACAAGTTTAGTTACAAGTTCATTATTTACAGCATAAACAAAAACAATATTCAGTAAAAAAGCGCTAAATACTACACTAATTTCCAAAAGCAACCGCTACTATTCTCAAAACATTGAAGAATATCACCATTCAATGTAGCTCGTATCATGTCAACTGCTCTTCAACTGAGTGATGACTCCCTTTATAGACTCTCTGCAGACACTTCTAGAAATCTCTCATAAATCGTAGAATATTGGTTATTTCGGGGTGCTTCTCGAAACTTCGAAAAGTCACCAAATGTCTTCAAATTGGAGATAAATTGCAAAATCTAGAAACCCCATTGAATTTCAGAACATGGCAACGGTAGATTCACGTCCTAGGAAAGATTGCCTGTACGAGTGTTTTCTCAGTCTGATTTTCAAAAGGGGTTCCAGTGAGAGGGAGCATTTTGCACGTTCGTAACAATAGGCATGAAAGTGTTCAAGTCCAACTATTATCTGCCATAAGATCGCAATTTGGGCAGAGTGTTGTTACCGATTCAGTAAGCATACTGACGGAAATGAAATCGCTTGATTCTTTCCAGAGATATTTTGCCTCTTGTAGTAGAAAAGTAATATTTCTAATATCCCGAGAACGGCTTCTGGTAACTCCTAGGCAATAATGTCCACTCATTTCGGTTTAAAGATGCTTATAACGTATTCACTATTTTAATATTAGTGAATATTTACTTTTTATGATTTTTTTTTCATTTTAGACTAAAAATGAAGTATTACTTGAAATACTCATTAACTTTCTGGAAGCTGTGTCTTTCGGTTTTAAATAAAATATTACGTTCAAATAAAAGATTGTTATTTTTTTATAGTAATTTTAAGCGTAATTTTTTTTTCTTCCGATTTCCGAAAAAAAAAATCAAAAAATTTGGGGCTTTTCGCTCATCTGAGTTTTCTAGAAATTAACTTAATGAAGAAGAATATCAAGAGGAAACTTAATGAATAAAATATGAGAGTCAAATTAAATTGGATTTGCTAAATTTGTTCTATGGATAAAATGATTGATGCATATTGAAAGAAACTGAAAACGTGTCGTCTATTAGATACTTGTCCCCACCGTAGTAATTTTTCTTTACACATTGTTCGGAGAATAAAAACTAGAACAAAATAGTTTTTTTTTGTGTTTGTGTGTGAATGTGTGTAGAATGGACATTATTTTAATTAAAAAATGTTGAAAAAATATAAATTCCTTGAAACAAATTACTCTTTAATCTCTCTCAAAATAATGATACAACCTGCACAAAAATTGCGTCCACGCTTCGCTATGTTCTATTTTAGTTAACGATATACATAATTCATAAATTGTTTCATTTATTGCTTTTAAGTAAAAACCTCATATTCGAGTTCTTTTCTTTCAGAATTTTCGTGAAATTTTTATTCACAGAAAATTAATTTACAATCAAAATTATCGTTTTATAAATTAGTACATTTACTAGCCGAACACCCGTTGAAAATCAACGGTAACGCAATAAGGAATCACTGAATATTGTCATTTTTTTAAAAATTCGCGTTTCACATTTATTCGGCAAATCGAATATTTCAGTGTGCGGAACCCCCTAAAGAAGAAAATATTGTAAATTTTAAATTGCGCACCTCTTCCTTTCAAACTATCTACCAGTGCACCAAACTAAAATCTCTATCACATCCCGAAGCATATTATTTTATCATCTCCCCTTTCGAACGTTTTTCTGTGGAGCACACCCATAAATAAACATTTTTAAAAAACTCTGTTCACCTTGGGTTTCTTATCAGATGATTGGCCCATACATCAAATATCAAGCCTCTATCACATTTAAAGGAAACGTGTCTCATTTATTCCGAAAATCGAACATATTGGTGTTCGGCACCCCTAAAGTTGCAAATTTTGGGAATCTGAAATTGCACACTTTCTTCCTTTCAAACTATTTACCAATACACCAAATTTGATGTCTCTATCCTATTGTGAAGCATGTTTTTCTATCACTTCATATTTCCAACGTTTTTCTGGGTTGTACCCCCTTAAATGATAATTTTGAAAAACCGTAATGATCGTAGGGGTTTTTTGTCAAATGATTACCCCATATACTAAATTTCAAGCTTCTATCCCATTGTAGAGGAGGCGTTTTTCGTTTGTTCTTCAAATCGAACATTTGAGTGTGCGTCATCCCCTACAATAGCAAATGTTGGAAAACTGAAATTGCACAATTTCTTCTTTTCTAACTATCTACACTATACCAAATGTGAAGTCTCTATCTCATTTCGAAGCATGCATTTTTCTATCATTTCAACTTTCGAATGTTTTTCTGTGGCGTACCCACTCCCCTTAATACACATTTTTGAAAATCTCCATTCTTCTTGGGTTTTCTATTAAATGATTCGCTCATATACCAAATATCAAGTTTCTATCACGTTCTAAAAGGAGTGTTCCGAAAATCGAACATTTTTGTGTGCGACACCCCCTAATGTAGAAAATTTTGGAAAACTGAAATTGTACACATTCTTCTTTCCAAACTATCTACTCGAACACCAAATTTCAAATTTCTATCTCATACCGAAGTATATTTTCTTATCAATTCAACTTTCGAACGTTTTCCTCAGGAGCACCCCCTTAAACGAACGTTTTTGAAAAACTTTAATTGCCATTATTTTATTTCACAATATAAAAATCAAAGCTGTTTTAAACACATGAAAAGCATATATATTCTAAAAAATTACCAAAATTCATCTATTAATGGTATGGATTCCGTTCAAAGTTTGTTGAAAAGAGAATTGCTCGGTCCTTCAGTTCAAAAAGGAATTTCTCGGTTCCTAGTGTTTGGATAAAAACTCTGCAATAATATTTTCAGTTACTAGGGAGCCATTTTGTGTAAAATTCGCTCAAAATCATACTAAAACATAAAATAACTCAAAAACTAATTTGAATTTTAAAAAACTCTCACCAAAGCTTATCATTTCAGGTCTTAAAGTACATGTGTACCAAATTTCATGGCTGTACGATGTTTAGATATTTTGCTACAGACAACATAGACAAATAGACATCTTCCTTTGTTATTATAATTATATATATAAATTTTTATGACATTTTGTCTCTTAATACCATTTGACAAAATTTCAATAACCAACAATAATTTCTGTAAGTGTTGCCATATGCAAAAGCTAATTTTCCAAACATTAATTATGACAAACAAATATTGTACATTATTTAATAATTGCCATCAATACCATTGAATCACTGATTCAAAGATGAAATATTTAAACTGGGGTAGGCTCCTTTGATGGCTAATGTAAAATTACTTTTGTTTCTCAACACAGTAGTCATGGAATGACATGTGAAAGTAAAAAAAAAAGTGCCCTATTTTGATCCTGTTCTTATCATGTAAATGACATTTTATTTCCTTCTAAATTCAATGTTTTTGCACTAGTATATTTAAAAATTGTATTGATCATACCTTTTATTCTATTTTCTTAGATCCTAAACTGGAACTTTAAGAACTAAAAACTGCCTCCAAAAATTATAAAAAAGCAGAAATGAGAGCAAGTGCCATATTTTGATTCTGTTCTTATCATGTAAATGCCATTTTATTTCCTTCTAAATTCAATGTTTCTGCACTAATATATTTAAAACTTGTATTGATCACACATACCTTTTATTTTATTTTCTTACATCCATAACTGGAACTTTAAGAACCTAGAACTGCCTCCAAAAATGATAGAAAAGCAGAAATTAGAGCAAATAGCTTAAATTTATGACTATCTATTAGTGCATATTGCAGTAGCCAATATAGCTAATAATTTTTGTGTTAATCAAGTTGTTCTATAGTAACAAAGAGCAGCTAATTAATAAATGAACTTTAAGACACTTTCAGTAATAGTACAAAGCAGAGCTCGAAATAAGATTTTAAAACTGGCAGCAAACATTTCTGTGAGCTTTTATAAGTTGGCAGAAAAAACTATTCAGCTCACAGCAATTCTAATCATAAAAAATGATTTCTAAATTTCAGTTGCTGATTTTTCACTAGACATTAAAACAAATTTACTAATAATGTAATAAAAAAAATTCATTTTACTTACTTTGCAAATTCTCTGCAAATTTATATGAAACATTAAAATGTATCCCAGATAAAAAGAAATGCCTAAATATATTGTAGATGTACACACATATTTGTTTTCTAATTTTTATCAAATTTATGAATGCATAAGTGAGATGAAATTGCATTTACATACAGCTCCAACTGTTACTAATGTAATGAAACTCAAATAACTTTGTTAAAAGCAACATACCACACAAAATTAATTTTGTGTGTCATGCAATAGTTTTATGTCATATTATGTTGCATTTAACCAAGTTATTTGAGTTTCATAAAATTGCATTTGTTTAATAATTTTGTGGTTAAAACATGGCCTGTGATCATATGCACAAAACCATTTCTGATCTACTCGATTAGACTTAAAATCTAAAAATGAAGGACTATTTGCACTTATTGTTATTAAGGCACATAATATATCTGCATTTAAAAAAAAATCCCTCCAGCCACTCTTCACCTGTTTCATTACATTAAACACCATATACATTACAGTGGATACTGATATAAAATAGACTAAAATTATTTATACAAAGTGCAGAAAATCTCTGATTTCTTCACCCCATATTATAAAGACGTTTTCCTACAAATTCTTTATAATTCGCAATAATTATAGATACTCGCAGCAAAACTTGCTGTCAGAAGTAATGATTGTCATTGCGATTTTAAGATAGTTAGTTCATGTCAGTTGCCATAGTTGCTATGGCCCTAGTACAAAGAAGGGGTAAACATACTGCAATCTAAATATTTAGCATTATTTTGGTTATTGCATATGAATTGTATTTTTTTTCTTTAATAATATTTGCAATGCCATTCAAGTACCTAAATTTTACTTATACTAGCCATGTGGCAGGTATAAAAATTATTAAAAAATTATAATTTTTCAAAATATGGTTCATAAACTGCCTGGTTAATAAAGTATTTTGTTTTTTGAATTTCTGTTTGATCATTCAATGTCCATGCTAATTTTGAAAACAATTACCCTAATGAAGTTGTCATGCAACTTGCTGGTCATATGAAGGGGTGTCAATTCATATTTATAATTTTCCTGAGATTTAAATTGTGTTGCTGGTTCTCTGTAAAGTAAAAAAAAAAAAAATACCCCGCCCTTGGAACATTCTGCTATTTGAATCTATGTTTTGTTCTTTAAAAAAAGTCACAGAATCTGACCCTGCTGGTTGTTGCACATAACAGTTATTTGTGCAACAGGTGTTCCATGACGCATAGAAAAAATGCTTATGTCTACTGCACAGACATCAGTTTAATTTTCATTTTTGGACTTATTTCATTGTACATAGAACAGCTGCTGTAAAAGAGAAAAATCTGATGTGGGCAGCACATGACTTTCCCTGCAGACTTATATCCACGTTCTCTTTATTTTAATTAAATTTATTTCACTTTTATTCAATTTTCGTTCTCATTCGGTAACCGGGCTTATTTTCAAAGGTGGCGTAGGGAAAGTACGAAAAACTAAAATATCTCGAGAACGGCTAGTCCTAGTGTAATGGGGTTGGTCTTATTCTTTTCGTCGTTAAACATTACGTATTAAACGGGCATTTAATGGATATATCTGAGTATACCAAGTTCTTTAGTTTAGATTTTGAAGATTTTTGCGGGCCGTTTTGCAAAAAAAGGCAGGTTATTTTTTTCCGAATCGTACCAAAATCTAATCAGCACCAGAGTGACCTATACGTGACTCATCTACCGAATTTTGTGAAATTCGGTCCATTAGTTTTTCAGCTAGAGTGGATACAAGCTTTTGCGGGCCATTTCGCAAAAAAGGCGGATTCTTTTATTCCGAATCGTACCCAAAACTAATCAGCACCAGCCCCGCCCACAAGTGACTTACCTACCAAATTTTGTGAAATTCGGTCCATTAGTTTTTTAGTTACAGTGGATACAAAATCTGCACAGACAGACAGACAGACACACAGACAGACAGACAGACAGACAGACAGACAGACAGACAGACACACAGACAGACACACAGACACACGCACAGACGTCACGCTAAAAATGGTTTTTTCGTATTCTAGAGGTCTCGAAACGTGTAGATCCGTCGAAAACTCGAGTTGTGATTTTCGGCATGATTCCAATACTTTCCCTATACATTACCATGTATTGCAGGGAAAGTAAAAAATCTGATGTGAGCAGCACATGACTTTCCCTGCAGACTTATATTAACGTTCTCTTTATTTTAATTAAATTTATTTCACTTTTAATTCAATTTTCGTTCTCATTCGGTAACCTGGCTTATTTTCAAAGGTGGCGTAAGGAAAGTACGAAAAACTAAAATATCTGGAGAACGGCTAGTCCTAGTGTAATGGGGTTGGTCTTATTCTTTTCGTCTTTAAAAATTACGTATTAAATCAGCATTTAATGGATATATTTGAGTATACCCAGTTCTTTAGTTTAGATTTGGACGATTTTTGCGGGCCATTTTGCAAAAAAAGGCAGGTCATTTTTTTCCGAATCGTACCAAAATCTAATCAGCACCAGAGTAACTGATAAGTGACTCATCTACCGAATTTTGTGAAATTCGGTCCATTAGTTTTTCAGCTACAGTGGATACAAGCTTTTGCAGGCCATTTCACAAAAAATGCGGGTTCTTTTATTCCGAATCGTACCCAAAACTAATCAGCACCAGCCCCGGCCACAAGTGACTCACCTACAAAATTTTGTGAAATTCGGTCCATTAGTTTTTTATTTAGAGTGGATACAAAATCTGCACAGACAGACAGACAGACACACAGACAGACACACAGACACACAGACAGACACACAGACACACAGACAGACACACACACAGACGTCACGCTAAAAATAGTTTTTTCGTATTCTAGAGGTCTCGAAACGTGTAGATCCATCGAAAACTCGAGTTGTGATTTTCGGCATGATTCCAATACTTTCCCTATACATTACCATGTATTGCAGGGAAAGTAAAAAGGGATAATACAGCATCTGCACCTTATTTATCTCTATTGTGATTTTATTTATTTGCAATTACGACCCAGTTCAAAATTTCGTTCAACTTGCTGGATATACAAAGAGGTGCCAATTCGTATTTACATTTTCCCTGAGATTTAAATTACATTGCTGATTTTCTGTAAAGTAAAAAGAAATAAGTTCTGAAACTAATAAATTTGGAATCTGTGCTTATTTATCTCTATTGTGATTCTATTTGCAATTGCGACCCAGTTCAAAATCTTTGTTTTGCTTCGCATATCTAATATTTGACTCTATAGAAGTAAAACCACCGTCTACATACCTAACCATTTAAAAAATTGCTATCAGCTTTTTCTGTATATTTTCTTTTGCATTTATATTTTGTTTTTTTTCTGTACTTTATATTTTCATATACACATTTATGCAATTCCTATTAAATCTCTTTTTACCTCTTGACTAAGTGTAATATGCAAATTTATTTTGTATTTGGCTGTGTATACATTTTCAATGTACTTGTGCTATACTTGATGCCTCTAATGAAGGGTGTTTGATACCCGAAAGCGCTTAGACCATTATCTGTATTTTTAGGTCCTTAATTGTACAAATTAAAGCTTTCAAAATCTTTTAATCTGTAAAACAAAATGTTTTAAACTTTATAGATTTATGGTGATTTTTTTAATTAAAAGTTTCACTTTTTCTTTCGGATTGATAGGATCAGGGTCTCTTGTCTTCAAACTTTGCCAAAAATACCAAAGTTGCTTATATTCTCACATTGGGCGTGGTGGAAGAGTACAGAGGAAATGGAATTGGTGAGTTTAATATCTTATAAGTAAATGCTTTTTGTGATCTATAGAAGTTTAAGAAGCATGCAAGAGTTTTAATGGATGTTAATACAGGATGGTTACAGAACCTGGAAATCAGGGAATAACAACATTCTGGAAATATCAGAGAATTCCTAAAAAACCCTGTAAAATTACGGAAATTGGAATTTTTTTGGTAATCACAGCTTTCTTCAGACTCGCAACAATACACATGTATAGAATTCCTTATTCACGTTTCATGTGACAGGTGGCAGCCTATTGGACACCTCAATAAAAAGAATTTTAAAAGAGTTTTAAATTTTCAACATTTCTCAATAACCCCTTTCATCTTAATTGTTTTGAAAGTTGTCAAAATATTTCATATGACAAAAAAAGCAGATTAAAAAAAATACTGTTTCTGTGTATACATAATTCTATTGCAACAAGTGATATTTAACTATACGAATTCTTGACAGGATTTTACAGAACACTGCTAAATTTATAGCTTATACATAATTTTAATGATTAAACGATTATTCTTGTAAAAATACTGTTCTTATATAACTCTTACATAAATATTATATTTTAATTATTATACGTTTCAGTGCTGAACATAATTAATTTTAATTATTTATTCTTAATTATCACTTCCAATTTTATTAATTGACTTTTTTAACACTTTACAACATAGTTGAAAAGTGCTTATGACTTTGTTCATTCTGTCTGTCTGTCTCTCTGTCTGTTAGCACGATAACTGCCGTAAAAATGACTTTATCAAAATGAAATTTTAGTATGTTGTTCAGATGGTCTGTAGAACCTATGGGAATATAAATGAATAATATCACCCAATTAGTTTTGGATTGAACTCGGGATGAAAAAATGAAATGCATTGAACCCTATGGGACCTAAGTTTTCAAACATTTTTTAAGCACATTTAAAATTCACAACTTGCTTCGAAAGTTTTAGGAAATATTCAAATTATCCCATAAAATATATTTTTAAAAAATTCAGCAAAATATATTCAGTAGTTTTTTAAATAAAAATTATAATAATAATTACACCCTTTATATGAAGAGATCACTTGACCCACTTCAAAATAAAATATGGCATTCATCTTGCGTCAAAATCGTGATTTTTAAAGTTCTTTTTAATTCATATTTAGTGTTCCATCCATCCTAAAACCGCTTTACTTTTGCTTAAATTCTGTGCATCTACATACTGAAACAACGCGATTGCAATATATTTCAGTTTAAATGATCATCAAACTTTGATTATTTCTACAATGAAGCTTAATTTTCACTTATGGCGAATGTAAACACCAAAATTATTTAGCTCATGGAGTCTGCAATATAGCAATATAGCTGATATGAATGAAACATTGATTTTACATAGAGAAGCATATGTTTTTTCAATGAAGTTTTAAGCATAGAGTTAAATTACTTGTACCGCCATGATTTTAAAGTTTTAAATAAAATAAATTATTATAGTATTGTGATGAATGAAAGGAATAGAAAAAAGTTTATGGATGAAATGCTGCTTTTATATTGAGAGCCAGGCAATTTATATTTCAATGACGTCATTTGAATAAAGTTCATTTATTTTCGATGAAGTTTTCAAATATAATAAATTATTGTAGTACTAGCCTCCTTTGGCAACCAGCTTGTTCGCTACCCTTGAAAATTCTGACTGTGGCAAACTCGTTGGCGCCATAACCCCGTGGAGTTAACAAAATTTGGTAATGACGTTAAAACTAATAATGAAATTTTAAGATGAAAAATAATGTTCTAGGGGAGGGGTTCTTGAAAATTTATTTGTAAAGTGAATTTATTCTAATGTTTGTGAACTGTGAGATTCTAAGGATTTCTGTACTTGTAACCTTAGGAAAGGGATTCCTTTGATGTGTACTCACAGCCGGGATCAGCTGCTCCTATGTTATTTATAGAGGTATGCTCCTCTAATTTTTGTTTTACATAAATGAAATTGTATCCGTTTGTCTGCATTTTTAGTATTGCATCGCAAATGACATGAAATATTTTTGAGACTGATGATGTTGAATGTGAATTTAGTATTTAAGAAATAACGATGCTGCTTTAACGATGCTGCTCAGTGTAAAAAAAGTTTTTTTTTTTAAGATTGTCCCCACTACCATGAGCCAAAACACTTATTCGGTTTTTAATTGTCCCTAACCCAAAAACCGTATAAAAAGCAAACACTTATTCGGTTTTTAATTATCCCTAGGCCAAAAACCGTATAAAAAGCAATCACTGATGGCATTTGCAAATATAATAATTTCATATAAATATAATAATTTCACTCTGTATACTGTTACCACCACCCCATGTATACAATACATCACCACAATTCAATCCACCATAATTTAATCATTTAAATTTTATAACGACCATATGCTAAGCTCTTAATTCCGTCATTTAAAATATGACGTTTATCATCATAAGTAGTTAATCCCATTTTAATTTGCTTAACAGTATAAATCTGATGGTCTTTACTTGCAATTTTAAATTGTTCAACTCTATTATATCTTCGCCTTGTTAGACAGTTATAGTAATCTTGATGACAGATTAATTTTTCCACCACCACCAGAATTAATTCCCACCACCACCTAAGGTTTGTTTTAGTTTAATGACGTACATTCATTATTTGGCAGGCACAAATATCGAATGTTCCATTCGATTTCACTATGTGTATATCCCCTCCACCATAGAAACACTGTGCGTCTGTGTGTGCGTGTGGGTAAAAAATCGATCCCTTCTTTCGCCATTTGGCCGAGAAATTGAAAATCATTACTTCCTTAAAATACGGATCATGCGGCTACTTTTCGTATTTCTTGACCAGAATGGGCCTAATGAATTCCAGAATGTAAAAAAGCCTGATCTTTGAGCTTTCCCAAAATGTAAATTATTAGTTGAAATTGTCAGTGCTTTTCCCGACGCCAGGATTTAGATTTAAAAACAAAAGTTCATTTTTTTTTAGCCAAAAGAACTTTTATTTTAAAATCTTTAAAAAATATTAGAATTTGTCCCTCCTGAGATTTGAAATTGATAAGATTTTTACTGGCAATTGTCTGCCCTTTCTAGTCATGTGATTTGTTTTTTTCTATGACATCTGGATGGTGGAGAAAGAAAAGGGGGGAAAATGGTCGAAATCGCATAAAACATTAAATAACAAAAAATATAATTCAAATTTTAAAAATCGGTTTTCACGGAGAATCAATGAAAAATCCAGAGTCTCTAGCCAAAATCCAGAGAGAGTTGGCACTTCTGAGTAATTATTAAACTTTTTTTTTCCCTTTCAGTTCAAAAAAAATTTTTTTTTAAACCTCTATTTCTAAAGATTGACTATTGGTAAAGCTTAGATTATGACTGATATAGATTCAACATCAAACTCTAGAAGGGGTTGGGGGATTATATAAAATAATCTGAACTTAGTAAGTTGAATAAGCTAATAATTAATACAAATAAACCTAAAAAATAGGTACAAAATTCTTTAAAAAACATATGTTAAGAACATTACCAGAAAAGTACAAATTCGAAAAAATTGTTACGAATTCTAAGTTATGCTTGGCTACTCGTTCTCGACTCTATGCAATTCAAATCTCTTCATAGTTATCTATGATGTCATCCTTGTGAAATGTATGCTTGACTGTTTTTTCGAATTTGTACTTTTCTGGTAATGTTCTTAACATATATTTTTTAAAGAATTTTGTACCTCTTTTTTAGTATTTTTTAGTACCTCTTATTTGTATTAATTATTAGCTTATTCAACTTACTAAGTTCAGATTATATTTTATATTTATTTATGCAAAATTTGCTACGTATATGGTCTATATATGAATGATCCATGTTTGCTTTTCATGTAGCCACTGATGAAGGGTGTACTAATGCCCGAAAGCGCTCTGGCCTTGTTTTTTAAAACTTTGTACGTCTTTAGGATGCTTTTATTAAATTACCTTCTGTCTAACAATGCTGTGTCCTTAATTTATAGAATTTTAAGCTTTATCCCTGTAGTGCTTGCATATTTCTCTTTATTTTCAAACCTGTTTAAAAAATCTGTCATATAGTTGTGAACTACTAATCAAAGTGTCAAAACTGCTACACAAATGAAATTTTGATTAGCAATTTTCTACTAAAAATATTCCCTTATTTTGCACCCTGGTACGAACCATGTGGATATCACTCCCACTAGGTTCCAGTTTAAATTGGGTGGCACTGCTCCAGCCGTCCAAAAGAAATACCTTACATCTTCGGGTAGGTTGAATGAATGAATACGTCAAGTGTCCCCTGGAAGTCACACCATCAAGATAGATATCTTTGAATTATTTCCAAGGTCTTTAAAATAATGGATGTCACTGCACAGTTATAAAAATTTGAACCAAAAATACATAATTTCTTCAAAAGAATTATCTTGTAAAATGTGGGGGATCACAAGCTACTTAAAAATAGATTCTGGTATGAGAAAGTCGAGTGGAGCAACACCCCAATTAATTTTTCTTAAAAATAATAGTAACATAAACTATTTTCAATATTTGCATCATTTAACACAAAGAACCACAATTCATTGTGTGTTATTTTCATTTGGAACATAACCCTGATGCAAAACAATATATTAGTGTACTGCACCATTGCATGAACTTGTTTAAATAAAGGCATTTGCATAATATCTGCATGCTTAATATAAGTTCAAGTGACTATATTTTGTATTATTACAGCTACTCTACTGTTAAATAGTCTAGTCGATCATCTAACCAAAAACCCAGATGGAAATAGTTGTAAAGCTGTCTACTTACATGTTTTAACCTCCAACACTACTGCTATCCAGTTTTATGAAAAAAGAAACTTCAGTCTTCATTCCTACCTACCTCTCTATTACTCGGTACATGAAGTAGCTAAAGATGGTTATTCCTATGTACTTTACATCAACGGGGGACAACCTCCTTGGACAGTATTATATCCTTTTTTGTGTGAAGGGCTCTTAATAATGCTTTTTAAAAAAGGTTGTATTAAAACTAAATTTCCATTTCTCTTAATGTTTCTCTTTCAAAGTATTATTTAATTATTAGTGATCGGTGTTGACTGTTGTAATATTTTGGTGGATGGCATAGATGGCAAAAATTGCTCCATTTTTGGGGAATAAAAATTTCATGAAATGTGTCATTCAGGAATTCATGTCATTCCATAAAATGTGCTATGTGTTTTGCTTTTTGTGACATTTGTTTGAATGTGTCATTTCCTGAAGAGGTTTAAATGTATATATATATATATATATCAATAAAAGTTAAAAGATTATTTTTTAATTTTTTGCATGGTATTTTTTTATTATTGTTGTTGTTCAGCATTTGGTCATAATTAAAGTCATAAAAGTGATGATTCTCCACCGGGCCTAAGTGATTTTTCCCAGAGAGTTTTTAAAAATCAATGTATTTAAAAATATCCATGATTTAAATCATGACATTATAAACTAACTTTGGGACATTTTTTTATTAATTTTGAAAATCAATAAAAACTGCTAAGTCATTGAATTATTTACAGCTTACTGTGGAAGAAATGGAAAGTTCAGAAAATATTTTGTATTGCAATTGAAGAACTGAAATAAAACTAGAATTTTTCAGATTCTTTTGCTTTTATTACTACTTAATGTTTTGTACAATCTGATCATTGAAAAGAACTCCAAAATAAACCTGCACTTTAATAAAGTGTTATAGGTCAACTAATGCTCAAAACTGTTTAAGAATTCATAATAATTTTAATTAAAATTTAATTGATATATTTTGAGCAAGGTTTAATTTTGTACCTTTCAACTTAATATGTCATTCCTTGCAGCAAAATTGCAAATTCCTGAATGATACTTTTAAAATGTATAAAGGAATTGTCCTATGGATTCTGTTCAAAAGTCATTGAGAAGAATGTTCTTCAATCTTTCTGATGCTGTTGATAGAAACTGTGATCATTTTTTTTTTATTACTAACAAATCCATTTGTGTGCAAATCCCTCATTGCGTTTACATCATGAAATAACTAAAAAAATCTAATTCAAATTTTATAAAATCACTTGTTGAGACTCAAATACTTTCAAATTTCAGACGATTTTGAACTTTCAAACTTAATTTTTATGTATGCAGAATAATTTGTATTTTCAGTATTTGCATAATATATAAGTCGTGCCCATTGCCATTGGCAAATTACTTGCTTGGTCACATTAGGCACGTGAAGGCATTTAACAGCAGGCTTTGCTCCCGTCTTAGCTCTGCTCTTTCTGTTTTGAATGTATGCATGCATCCAGCTGATTTGCAAATATGCCATGCCATGCCCTTTATTTTGAATTAAGTTTATATGTAATTTTAATTCTAAGTTTGTATATAAAAGTAAGTTTTCAAATGTGTCTTTTATTTTGTGGAAGTAAGAGAACTCGCTGATCTCGACGGAAAATATGCAGTCATGACAGAAATTCCAGTAGCTCTGTAAAATTGCTGACAAATATATAATGTCTGTTATAGTAGAGATTTTTAACTAAGCAACCTTCACAATCTGGCAAGATTGTCTATTGCAAAAATGTGGCGAGGCTACTAATAGATGTGGAGTCATGTCAGCCACACACTCCAAGGCATCTCAGGACCTGGCTTGAACTATTATTGTTATGAATTTCACAGTTGTGGATCGCTTAGATTTTCTGCTATGGTGTCAAAAGACATATTTTATTATTATAGAT
This sequence comes from Amaurobius ferox, assembly GCA_951213105.1. Taxonomy (NCBI): domain Eukaryota; kingdom Metazoa; phylum Arthropoda; class Arachnida; order Araneae; family Amaurobiidae; genus Amaurobius; species Amaurobius ferox. The sequence goes on from OX578148.1 coordinate 93,201,641, forward strand.
TAAATATTCTGTACTTAATAAGAATAAAGAATTAGCCACAATTTTTAAACAGAACTGTTTAATTGGATAGTTCAACAAATATATCTGATAAAGATAAATTAGTCTAAAATAAATTAACACAAAATTGAAAGCATACCATAGCAATGACATATCTCTATGTAGAAAATGCAAATGTTTATACACATTTAGAGAGATATTTTGTGGGGGGTCTTAATGAAAAAAAAATTACTGAGTATCGTAAGATTCTCCAGAGATGCTGCGAAGTCTGGTGAAAAAAAACTTTTCAAATAGAAAATAATTTTTGTTACATTTGTGACATTACATCAAATAAACAATCACTAGCTGATCAATCCTGAACCCATGCTTTACTTGAGTTTCTGAGCCGAGAAGTTAATTACAATATAAAACAATTAATTAATTACAATATAAAACAAACCCCTATGAAAAATTAGAGGTGTGCTGTGAACCTATAAAGGTGTGAAATCACTACTCTGGGCAGTGAACTGTATTCAATGGCTTGGGAATGGCAACTCTGCTCATATCTTATTTGAAAGCTTCTTAAATTAAAACTACAATAACAATATTTTCAAAAACTTGGAATTATAAAATTATAATCTAAATACAGAAAACAGAATTGCTGGACCTATTTCACTTTTATTAGAACTTATTAACGGCAAATAGACATTATCTATATTAAAACATAGAATATTTACTATAATGTACTTTTGTTATCAGTAAAATCAGTTTTACTATGTAACTGACTTTGAATAAAACTGCCCATGTTATGGTAGATAAAGACTGATATTTGAAATTTTAAAATTTACTTTTAATCTACAAAAAAAAAAAGAAATTATGATCGTACTTTATTTCTTAAATCTTTCGAAAATGTCCCACCCGGCTTGAGAAATGCCATTACTGCAATTGACAGAATTTACCTGTTGTACTCTTAGTACTTGTACTCCAGCTACACAGGTGTATAATTCTACTGACTGGGCCTCTTATGATATCTTGCACATCCGGTGTCCTATACTCATCAAAAATTGTGTTTTTCACTTTTCAATAAAATTGTGTTTTTCCCTTAACTTACCTGTTAATAGCAAAATTACAAAATTTCAAACAGATGTAAAACAAAACTCTAAATAGTGCTTTTCAATTGACTTAAAATCGCTGCCGTGACCATCATATCTGATGGATAAAAAGGAAGATCTTTTGGACAACATCATAATACCACCAATTTTCATACAAATATGAATTAATAATTTCGCAAAAAATATTGTTAAAATTTTTATACATAAGGGTTTTTAAACACTTCACAATATAGTTGGAAAGTGTTTATGATTTTGCTCATTCTGTCTGTCCGCTTGATAGCTACCGTAAAAATGACTTTATCAAAATAAAACTTTAATAATGATCTATGGAACATATGAGAATGTTAATGAATAATATCACCTAATTAGTTTTGGATTGAACCCGGGTTGAAAAAATGAAATACATTGAACCCTATGGGACACATTTTATAAGCGAAGTTAAAATTCACAAATTGCTTCGAAAATTTTAGAAAATATTCAAATTATCCCATAAAATATATAAGAAAAATTTCAGCAAAATATGTTTGGTAATTTTTAAATAAAAATTAAAGTATTAATTACACCCATATAATATGAAGAGGTCACGTGACCCACTTCAAAATAAAATATGGCATTATCTTTTTTATCCAAGTGTAAAAATTGTGATTTTTAATTTTTTTTTTTAAATTTATATATAGTGTTGCATCCATCCTATAACCACTTTGTTTTTGCGTATTTTCTGGTCATCTATATTCTGTGCCAATGCAATTACAATATTTGAGTTTAAATGATCATCAAACTTTGGTTTATTTCTACGATGAAGCCTAATTTTAATGGATGCAGAATGTAAACAAGTGATTGTAAGATGAGTTTTGTATAAGAATCGCTGAATTTTTTTCACGCAAAATTATTTGACTCTGGAGTCTGGAATAAAAAAAAGTGTATGAAAGAAATATTAACTGCTTTTACGTAGAGAGCCAGACAATTTTTATTTCGATGACGTCATTTGAATAAAGTTCATTTTTTTTTTAATGAAGTTGTATGTTTTCAAATATAATAAATTATTGTAGTACTGTGATAATTTTAAAATATATCAGCGCTGAATGTATAGTATTTTAGAGATATTTAAATAAAATTGCATTTCAGTTGGAAAGTGTTTCATAATCAATGTTTTATGCATGATTGATCTTTTAAAATAGTAATTTTTTTTAAACTTCACCAATTAATTTCCATTATTTATGTTTTCACTGATGTAAATGGGAGATAAAAACTCAATTTATCACAGAGTGTCAGTAACAGAAATGCCAAATTTGCATTTTTATTAAATCAAAGCTATATTTAATATTATTTAAAAATGTTTTTTTATTGAAAAATATATAGAATTGATTGTATTTTAAACAAATACTTCAAAAATATATATCATCTTATATTTTTTTAAGCAAGTCCAAACTATATTTAACACTAGCAGCATACCCGTTCTTCGTACGGAGTATATAATATAAAGAAACTTGAAATTCATAATCATGCCCAAATTCTTATAGTATACTAAATGACATGTTTAATCAAAATATTCTGTTAAAATATTTAATATAATGCTCCTAAAAAGAAGTTTAAGAATCTCTGTTCTCGCTATATAAAATTATCTTCATGGACATATCTGAAGAATGAAACATCTTGGACCCCTTATGTAAGCAAATATAAAAAAAAATATGGAATTGAATCAATATATGAAAAATAAAAGCGTTAAAATTGTATGGGACCCGTACTAATTATATACGCGAATATTAGAAAATATAACCTGTATTAGTAGATTACATGTATAAATTGAAAATACCAATAAACCCGTAATCTTTAAATCTGAAGACAGTCATTTATTCCAATATATGTCAAAATTAAAGTGCTAAAATTATATGGGAAGATATACACGTACTACTTATAATGTCCGATTATTTGTAGAAGATTACCCGTTTTGCAACATGAGTCTCAAATGTTTTTTGGTAAAATACAACAGACGACGTAATAAATTGAATATATAATTAATCTCCGTAATCTTCATACCAGAAGACTGTACTTGATTCCAATATATATGCCAATATATGTCAAAATATATGCCAATATACCTGTACTACTTATATTATCGTAGGTTAGAAGATATACCCGTGCATTCCTAGAAGATTACTCGTACAACGTACAATATGCGTGTGTCAGCAATTTTTGCCGCAATAAAACAATGGCGTAATAACTTAAAAATATCAATAATCACTGAATCAATAATTCCGGAAAATATCAATAATAATAATGTTTAAACCTGAAGAGTATAATTGATATTATCCAGTCCAAAATGAAATGGCAATGAAATTTATTTTATATACATATCTTCATTATTCAAATCGGAAAGGATTTAATAAAAATCGTCTGCCGCATAAACACATTGGATTTAAATCCGTTGCTAAGCGACATGATATCATTTGCTTCAAATAAATTGGTAGAAAAAATATCGTCTAAATAGTTATATTTCTATGGAACATTTGGCGACAGTTTCGTCAAATTAGCGACATTTTAAAAAATCGCCAAATTTATCGCCAAGTGGGACTGTAGAACTGACAGTTCCACTTTGCGACAAATTGACGAAATATCATCACAATACTATCCCCTAACAAAAAACAATTAATATCATTTATGTAGCGCAATTTTATCAATTTCAAGATATTTTTATAGATTTGAAAACATTTTTATCAATTTGGTGACATTTTAAAAATTCGTTAAATATATTATTAAGTAGGATGGTTGGTCTGACAGATAAATGCTAACCAAACATCATTTCAGTACTCTCTTCTAACAAAACAAAAAAAAATTTCATTGATATGTAGAAGACCCAAGCCACACGACCAACCCGAAGGTTTATGGCAGCTGTTTGTGTGTCGTTTATATCAATTTGGCGACATTTCCGTCAATTTGGCAAAGTTTAAGAAAAGTTGTCAAATTAGCGATATCCCTCCAAATTCGTAGCTTTGAATTTGCAGATCTGAATGAAACATTCTTATCCCGTTTCAATATACTAAATGAAAACACTACAATTGTATTAGAAGATATACCCGCTCTACTCTTTTTCTGTTTCAACAATCGGCTATATGAATTTATTGGCTAAACACAATATATGAGTTTAGTAGCTAAATACGATATAAGCTTGAAAACTCTTTGCCAAAATAAATGAAATTGAGGTACGCAGTCAGCAATTAATATAATTAAAAGAAAAATCAAACCGTCCATTCATAAGATATACTTTTATATCCATTTATCCATTTATTTATTATTTAAATCGAAAAAAAATAATAAAAACATTAACAAACACATTTAATTTAATTGCGATGCCGAGCAACATGATATATCCTCCAAAAATGTTAAAATTTATTAACCACTAACAGCACACCCGTTATTCGTACGGAGTGTATAATTTAAAGAAACTTATAGTTCTCAATCATATGCAAATTCTGTTAAAATATTAAATTTATTGCTCCTAAAGAGAAGTTTAAGAATATATGTTCTCACTATGCAAAATTATCTTCACGATCAGATCTGAAGAATAAAACATCCTGCCCCCTTTTGTAAGCAAATTTACAGAAGAAGAAATAGGAATTGAATGAATATATGCAACCCCGTACTAATTATATTGTCGCAGATCAGAAAATATGCCAATGTGTTAGTAGAAGATTACCCGTATTACAATATGCGTCTCAAAAATATTTGCCAAAATAAAAGAGATGACGTAATAAATTGAAAACATCAATAATATCCGTACTCTTTATACCAGAAGGTCGTAATTGATTCCAATATATGCCAATATATATCAAAACATATGTCAATATACCTGTACTACTTATATTCTCGTAGATTAAAAGATATACACGTGTATTTGTAGAAGATTCGTACAACATACAATATATGAGTTTAAACAATTTTTGTCATAATAAAATAATTGCATAATAACTTGAAAATATCAATAATCCTTGAATCAATAATCCCCGAAAATATAAATAATAATAATTTTTAAACCTGAAGACCGTAATTGATATTATCCAGTCAAAAATGCTATAAGAAAAATCAAATCGTTCTTTTCTAAAATATATTTTTATATCCATTTATTTATTATTCAAATCGAAAAAATAATTATTAAAATTAACAGACAGATTTAATTTAATTGCGCTTCTGAGCAACATGATATAAGATAGAATCTTATAACATGTTAAATATGTCATGTCTTATAACATAAACTGCGAAATTAAATAACGATTTTGATTTCTCTATACTTCTCATTGTTCCGTAAAAGCTTGTTTTAAATAAACCATGAACCATGGAGATAGATTTCCCCTTTAAATCATGTTTCAAACAATTCATGTTTTCAGAAAGTGACTAATTAACGCAAAAAATCTCCCATCAAACTCAGAGATTAAATTTTAATTCACTTTCAAACGATTTTCAAGCTTTTCGTTTGGATAAACCACGGAGTTAGGGAGTAGAACTCCTAGGAAAAAGTTCCGTTTTTCATTAATATCTCGACAACCCCAGGTCTTAGAAACTCGAAACTTGGACAAAATTTATGGGGGGATATTTCAAGGCTATTCACCAAATTTCATTAAATTCGGTTCAGCCCTTTTTCCGTGATGATGAGACAAACGAAAATTTTGTTTTTTACTAATATCTCGAGAACCACTGGTAGTAGAAACTCAAAACACAGATATAATTTTAAGTGGGGCTATTTCTGGGCTACCCACAAAATTTCATCAAATTCGGTTCAGCCGTTCTCCCGTGATGGTGTGACAAACAGACAGACAGACAGACAGACAGACAGATTTTCATTTTTATTTATATAGACTAGCAGCATACCCGTTCTTCGTACGGAGTATATAATATAAAGAAACTTGAAATTCATAATCATGCCCAAATTCTTATAGTATACTAAATAACATGTTTAATCAAAATATTCTGTTAAAATATTTAATATAATGCTCCTAAAAAGAAGTATAAGAATCTCTGTTCTCGCTATATAAAATTATCTTCATGGACATATCTGAAGAATAAAACATCTTGGACCCCTTATGTAAGCAAATATAAAAAAAAATATGGAATTGAATCAATATATGCAAAATAAAAGCGTTAAAATTGTATGGGACCCGTACTAATTATATACGCGAATATTAGAAAATATAACCTGTATTAGTAGATTACATGTATAAATTGAAAATACCAATAAACCCGTAATCTTTAAATCTGAAGACAGTCATTTATTCCAATATATGTCAAAATTAAAGTGCTAAAATTATATGGGAAGATATACACGTACTACTTATAATGTCCGATTATTAGTAGAAGATTACCCACATATTGCAATATGAGTCTCAAATGTTTTTTGGTAAAATACAACAGACGACGTAATAAATTGAATATATAATTAATCCCCTTAATCTTCATACCAGAAGACTGTACTTGATTCCAATATATATGCCAATATATGTCAAAATATATGCCAATATACCTGTACTACTTATATTCTCGTAGGTTAGAAGATATACCCGTGCATTCCTAGAAGATTACTCGTGCAACGTACAATATGCGTGTGTCAGCAATTTTTGCCGCAATAAAACAATGGCGTAATAACTTAAAAATATCAATAATCCCTGAATCAATAATTCCGGAAAATATCAATAATAATAATGTTTAAACCTGAAGAGTATAATATGCAGTCCAAAATGAAATGGCAATGAAATTTATTTTATATACATATCTTCATTATTCAAATCGGAAAGGATTTAATAAAAATCGTCTGCCGCATAAACACATTGGATTTAAATCCGTAGCGACATGATATCATTTGCTTCAAATAAATTGGTAGAAAAAATATCGTCTAAATAGTTATATTTCTATGGAACATTTGGCGACAGTTTCGTCAAATTAGCGACATTATAAAAAATCGCCAAATTTATCGCCAAGTGGGACTGTAGAACTGACAGTTCCACTTTGCGACAAATTGACGAAATATCATCACAATACTATCCCCTAACAAGAAACAATTAATATCGTTTATGTAGCGCAATTTTATCAATTTCAAGATATTTTTATAGATTTGAAAACATTTTTATCAATTTGGTGACATTTTAAAAATTCGCTAAATGTATTACTAAGTAGGATGGTTGGTCTGACAGATAAATGCTAACCAAACAGCATTTCAGTACTCTCTTCTAACAAAACAAAACAAAATTTCATTGATATGTAGAAGACCCAAGCCACACGACCAACCCGAAGGTTTATGGCAGCTGTTTGTGTGTCGTTTATATCAATTTGGCGACATTTCCGTCAATTTCGCAAAGTTTAAGAAAAGTTGTTAAATTAGCGATATCCCTCCAAATTCGTAGCTTTGAATTTGCAGATCTGAATGAAACATTCTTATCCCGTTTCAATATACTAAATGAAAACACTACAATTGTATTAGAAGATATACACGCTCTACTCTTTTTCTGTTTCAACAATCGGCTATATGAATTTATTGGCTAAACACAATATATGAGTTTAGTAGCTAAATACGATATAAGCTTGAAAATTCTTTGCCAAAATAAATGAAATTGATGTACGCGGTCAGCAATTAATATAATTAAAAGAAAAATCAAACCGTCCATTCATAAGATATACTTTTATATCCATTTATCCATTTATTTATTATTTAAATCGAAAAAAAATAATAAAAACATTAACAAACACATTTAATTTAATTGCGATGCCGAGCAACATGATATATCCTCCTAAAATGTTAAAATTTATCAACCACTAACAGCACACCCGTTATTCGTACGGAGTGTATAATTTAAAGATACTTAAAGTTCGCAATCATGTGCAAATTCTGTTAAAATATTAAATTTATTGCTCCTAAAGAGAAGTTTAAGAATATATGTTCTCACTATGCAAAATTATCTTCACGATCAGATCTGAAGAATAAAACATCCTGCCCCCTTTTGTAAGCAAATTTACAGAAGAAAAAATAGGAATTGAATGAATATATGCAACCCCGTACTAATTATATTGTCGCAGATCAGAAAATATGCCAATGTGTTAGTAGAAGATTACCCGTATTACAATATGCGTCTCAAAAATATTTGCCAAAATAAAAGAGATGACGTAATAAATTGAAAACATCAATAATATCCGTACTCTTTATACCAGAAGTCGTAATTGATTCCAATATATGCCAATATATATCAAAACATATGTCAATATACCTGTACTACTTATATTCTCGTAGATTAAAAGATATACACGTGTATTTGTAGAAGATTCGTACAACATACAATATATGAGTTTAAACAATTTTTGTCATAATAAAATAATTGCATAATAACTTGAAAATATCAATAATCCTTGAATCAATAATCCCCGAAAATATCAATAATAATAATTTTTAAACCTGAAGACCGTAATTGATATTATCCAGTCAAAAATGTTATAAGAAAAATCAAATCGTTCTTTTCTAAAATATATTTTTATATCCATTTATTTATTATTCAAATCGAAAAAATAATTATTAAAATTAACAGACAGATTTAATTTAATTGCGTTTCTGAGTAACATGATATAAGATAGAATCTTATAACATGTTAAATATGTCATGTCTTATAACATAAACTGCGAAATTAAATAACGATTTTGATTTCTCTATACTTCTCATTGTTCCGTAAAAGCTTGTTTTAAATAAACCATGAACCATGGAGATAGATTTCCCCCTTTAAATCATGTTTCAAACAATTCATGTTTTCAGAAAGTGACTAATTAACGCAAAAAATCTTCCATCAAACTCAGAGATTAAATTTTAATTCACTTTCAAACGATTTTCAAGCTTTTCGTTTGGATAAACCACGGAGTTAGGGAGTAGAACTCCTAGGAAAAAGTTCCGTTTTTCATTAATATCTCGACAACCCCAGGTCTTAGAAACTCGAAACTTGGACAAAATTTATGGGAGGATATTTCAAGGCTATTCACCAAATTTCATTAAATTCGGTTCAGCCGTTTTTCTGTGATGATGAGACAAACGAAAATTTCGTTTTTTACTAATATCTCGAGAACCACTGGTCGTAGAAACTCAAAACACAGATATAATTTTAAGTGGGGCTATTTCTGGGCTACCCACAAAATTTCATCAAATTCGGTTCAGCCGTTCTCCCGTGATGGTGTGACAAACAGACAGACAGACAGACAGACAGACAGACAGACAGACAGACAGACAGATTTTCATTTTTATTTATATAGATTATTTAAAAATGCTTTTTTGTTGAAAAATATGTAGAATTGATTGTATTTTAAGCAAATACAAAAATATCTATTATCTTATTTTTTTTTTTTTTAAGCTTAAAAGAGACAAAATTAATAATTATCAGATATTCAGTCATATATTTGAAAATAGTGAAAATCTAATGTTTACTAAATCTAAATTTCTTGAGCTGGAAGCCCACTCATATCGAAAATGATATACATTAATGCTTCTGTAAAAAAAAAAAATGAAAAAAAAAGTAACCACCAAAATTAATATACCAAGAGATTGGGCCAATCTCAGACTTGTTCTAAGCAAACTAGCTATCAATGTGATTGAGCTGAATTCAAAACAATTCATGAATTTTGCTAGAAGTTGCAAGATAATTACATGCACAGAGAATTTAACACCAAAAACCAACATGTTAACTGGGATAAAATAAAATTAATGCAATATCGAGCAAACTTACCGGCTCAAGTGTTATTACAAAATATATTTTCAAAGTAAATGTAACTTTTGATCGTTCCAGAAATAAAAAATCCTGTTTTACTAGATCCATGTCAGATCTGCCCACCACTTAACTGACTCTTATTATACCTATTTCTGTGCTCAAAAAACTGATGAATTTGCAGGATTTGTCATCCTTTTTGAGTGCCATAAGTAGAGCATTTTAGCAGCCAAAGATTTTTTATTCAATGAAAGACAATATTATTTAGAATATGTACAATTCAAGTACTGCTTAATTAATTTTAAAAATCTAACTTTTTTTATTTGAAAACATCTGTGGTTGGAGTATCTCTAGCTGAAATCGAAGCATTAACATTTTTACTTGTTATATCAGAAATATGGTTCTTTTTATGAATATATAAAAATAATTTCAATATATTATTGTGAAACATTTTTTTTTCAATAAATCTAAAGTTTTTGTCTCAATTTGCTTACTGTTACTCGAAATATCTTCTAAACTATAAAAAGCGAAAATATTTAGTAAGAAATTTAGTTTTATAATTTTTTTTTATATAATTTTCGAGGTATCATCTTAACAAGTTCAAGAAGATTGAAAATTTTTTATTTTTTATGTTTGTAATACTATCTCAAAAACTAAAAGTTTTGGCTATGAACTATGTATAAAAAGTAATTTGGGCTCTATAAAGATATATAATTAGATTTCAGATCATGTATTTAGTTTTCGAAATATAGTGGTTATAATTTCAGTATTTTAATATTTTGAAAAGGTGAGTCTAATTTTAAATTTTTTTATTATTAATAAATTGTATTTGTTTGAAAATATCTAAAGAATACAAACAACCCAGAAAGAAAGATGTTATTCACGCATTACAGCTTTTTTTTTTTTTCTAAAAATATATGCTAATCACAAAAAAATGTACAGTGCACAGATGTGACATTGCTGTACATTAATGACATTAATGCATGTTTAACCCTTTCCAGACGGCGGCATTCCGGAACTACTGTGGCCCAAAGGACGGAGCGCTTCGCTTCCGAACTGTTCCCAAAAGATGGCTAATTTTTTGTGCTAAGCCTAACTCTCAAAATAAATGTACTAAAAATCACCTATTCAACACAGAAATCTACGTTTTTCTGTGGAGCACACCTATAAATGAACATTTATGAAAAACTCTGTTCGTCTCGGGTTTTTTATCAGATAATTGGCATATATACCAAATATCAAGCTTCTATCACATTTAAAAGGAAGCGTATCTCATTTATTCTGAAAATCAAACATATTGGTGTGCAGCATCCCCTAAAGTAGTACATATTGGAAATCTGAAATTGCACACTTTCTTCCTTTCAAACTATCTACCCATACACCAAATCTGAAATCTCTATTTTATTCCGAAACATAGTTTTTTTCCATCAATTCACCTTTCGAATGTTTCTCTGTGTAGCACCCCCTTTGCGGAAGGCGGCACTCCGGAACTACCGTGACCCAAAGGATGGAGCAGTTCACTTCCGAACTGTTCCCAAAGGACGGCTAATGTTTTGTGCTAAGCCTAACTCTCGAAAAAATTTCACTAAAAATCACCTGTTCAACACAGCAATCTACTTTTTTCAGGAATAAAAGAAATACTTATTTTCTATTTGATGTATATTTTTCATACGAATCTCAATACAAAATACTTGTCAGTTGCTTTTACTATGAATTCTACTATTCATCATCGAAAAATATGCTAAAAAAATTAATTTCCTTATCTAAATTAGGTGGCATAATATTGTGATTGATTCCAAGTATACTCAAAAATTCCAAAGAATTCAGATCTTTCAAATCTCCCGTCCAAACATAATTCGCAAAAACAGCTACTGAAGCTGGAGGCGTTGTAATAATAGTATGCTCAGAATCTGAAGAATCACTTGCATTTTCACATTCATCTTTAGAAATACCACAGTTTCACGAATCTTTACTATCTGCATCACTTCATTACTGCCAAGTTCGTTTATCATACGAGTATATTCTTCCACAGAAAGAAAATGTCCTGGCCCAGCCATTCTTTTATCCAAAATAACCTAATAATTTCACTGCCATGCATTCCTCTAAAACCCAAACTTAAAAAAATACTCTCTTATATTCCTATGATTCACCAATGAAATCATAAAGCGAAAAAAAAACGAGAACCGAAACTCAATTATAAAACAGTAGAAGCTGCGAGAAGTGCTCTGTTTGTTTATATTACAAAACCACATTTCACCACTCCAAATGGAGAATTAATTCATTGTAGCCTCCCTATGCCAAGGTCAAGTATCTGCAAAATACATTGGAGTTGTTCGCATTGACATTTAACGCCATCTAGTAGACAAATTTAAGTAAGAATGTTCCATATGAAAATGCACATCTATGACAGTCGTCTTTTAGAGTAAATTTTTCCTCAACACGGATGCTTGATGGTCGTCCTTGAATACAAGTTCGCAGCCGACATGCGGGTGAGTCGACCATCCGGAAAGGGTTAAAGACTGACAATAAATGAAATCTATCAAATGGGGACAGATGAAGAAATTATCTATATTTAAAACATTGAAAGACAAAAATGTCATAAAACCAAAAGAATGCATAAGCCAAAACAATAAATTGGCTAGGCAACATGTCTTTGGAATAATAGTAAAAAAGAGCACCAGGGAGGAGAAAATACAGCTCCAAGTCAAAATATTAGAATAATTCATTTTATTCATAATTTGAATATCCTTTAGATTCATTGCAGCGTAATGCATTAATGCATTAAAAAAAATAAACAGCAATTTCTTTTTATATATTTACAATTTACCTAAGTACATTAAAAATTTTAGAATTTATAGTATTTATAAAAATTTCATTTAAAAAAACAATTATTTATTCACAATATATTAGAATACCCGAAGGAAGTAGTTCTAAATATTAGAATATCATAGAATTTTTTAATTGGTTCTGAAAGATGCATAAATTAAGAATCAAATATCTTCCTCTTGCAGATGCATTCATTTCCTGCAAAATATGGTTTGCCCAACTGACATATCGGAATATAGAAAACTTTGTATCATTTATTTGCATAAACAAGGCTGGAATCAACATTTTATTGCTAATTTCTTGAAATATTCTCAAGTAAACATCTAAACCAATATTCTAACGATGGCCGGTTTTAAAATAATTGCGTTAATGGTGGCTGGATGCCAAAATCACTCCAACAGATAATAGAAAGCTGAAGATGATTGCTTAAATAAAACCATTTCAGAAGTGTACAATACTTGCACTGGAAGTGGAAAGAACATGGTATTGATGTTTCAAAATCAAAATCTTAGAATGTCTCCATAAACTTAGGTTCCAGTCTCGTATACCAAAGACGAAGCCTCTTATGACTATTAAGCAGACACAAACTAGGGTGGGATGGTGCAAAAGCAGGGTGGTCTGGATGATTGATTGGAAAAAGGTATTTTTTGATGATAAAAGTATGTTTTGTGTATCACATGGTGATCAAGGCATCCATGTTTAACGAATGAAACAAGAAGCATTTGTCAAACAATGTATGAAATATTTCATGAAATTTGTATCCAGCATAATAGTATGGGGATGCATGGTTACAAAAGGTCCTGAAAGGCTATGTGTGTACAAAAAGATAAACTCTGAAATATATCAAAACATGAGGATGATTTTTCTCTTTTAACAGGACTTGGCTTCCTGTTATACTTCAAAGTCAGCAATGAACTAGCTCAACTAGCACCAAATTAACTTACTTCCCTGGGTGGCATAAAATGGTATTAAGAATTTATGAGGAATAATGAAGAAATGACTCGCAGAAATTGTGCCAACAAACAAAAAAGATCTTGCATCCAATATAAAATACATATGGGCATGTTTGGCCAGAAAACACTGGAAGCCTCTTGTAATTAGCATGCCAAATCAATTGTGTGCTGTCATTAAAGCTAAAAGTGGTGCTACTAAATACTACAGAATTATTATTTTCTGAATTTTGGACAAATATTTGTACGTATCATGGAATATTCTAATATTCTGAACCAAGTGAAATTTTATTCTATTATTTTATTATTATTTTCTTCTGCCAAGTGCCATTTTAATTTATTATACATTTTCATAACTTATGTTAAAATATTCTGCAAACTCTGTAGATTTAAACAAGATTAAGTTTTATGTTATGAAAATTTTTGAATGGGCAATACATTCAAAGTTGATTTCTTCGATTCCATTTCATTCAAAGTTGATTTCTTTGATTATTCTAATATTTTGACTTAAAGCTGTAAAAATAGAAAGTATCTGCATGCATAAATGTTGAAACAAAATTAGCTGCATACATTTAGAATGTATAACATAAATAATTAAATGGAAAAATGCTAAAACAAGTTACTTGAGCATTATAGTTTTAACAAGAAAGATCAATCAAGCATTAATTATGAAACACTTGCAAACTGAAATGCCATTTCATTTAAACATCTCTAAAATGCACTACATTCAGTGGTGATATATTTTTAATTATTACAGAACTACAATAATTTATTTTACTTGAAAACTTCAAATTTTATCAAAAAAAAAAAACTTTATTCAAATGACGTCATCGAAATATAAATCGTCTGGCTCTCTATGTAAAACCAATGAATATTTCATTCATACATCCGGGTTCAATCCCAAACTAATTGGGTGATATTATTCATTTACATTCCCATATGTCCCACAGACCGTCTCAACAACATACTAAAACTTCATTTTGATAAAGTTATTTTTACGACAGTTATCGTGCGAATGGGCAGACAGGACAAACAAAGTCATAAACACTTTTCAACTATGTTGTAGTTAATAAATGAGAAAATAAATATGTTGATTATATATGTAGCAATAAAATGTTAAGTTTGCATTTCGTTTAACAAGTATCTGCAAAATAAATTAAAATCTAGGGTATCTGTGGATTGTGTACATTCTATAGCTCTAGTGTTAGGTGGACTGGTGACAACTAAATAGTTATGAGACTGCATTAGAGATCAGTATGAGATTGGACCTAGTCCAGGTTGGGATGGATTTCTCTTGAGACGATTTTGGGCCAGGTTTAGTTTGTAAAAATTTGTATCAGGCCAGAAATATTCAATGTTTCTGTATAAATGACACTTAATAAAATACATAAAATTAATGTTATTATCAAAGATAAATGTAAAAAAGTTTTAAAAACTTTTACCTTAATTCTAAGCCCAAAAATTGCACAAATTCATGCTTTAGATGTATTTGGATAAAATTGTTTCGGGCCAAGACTTAAGGACCTCCAGACTTGGACAGGTTTTACATTTTAAAATGTTTTCAGGATCAGACCAGGTTCAGGTGTTGATATAGTAGGGCCAGACCAGGTAAAATCTAAAGTTTTGGCCCACGCAGACCTGTACCATGCATCTTGGGAGACATTCAAAATAAGCCAAAAAAAAAAATTTTTTTTTTAACTTTCTTTCATAGAAAAGTTATTTCCTGCAAATAAAGTCATATTAATTATATTTATAGATAATTATTTTATTATTCCGATTTTTGTTTGTCTGGATCACCTTTAGCCTCGTTTGATCTAGATGAACTGAATTCTGTAGTAAAACAATATGAAAACAAACGGAAAAATTCTTTAACTAGAAACACAGATTACTTCAAGCATTGGGGGCAGCTTATTACTCATTTCCAGGTATGTATTTTGCCAAAGAAGATGTATCGCCTTGTGCAAAGCTTAATGATGAAACTATGGCCAGAAAATTGGAGATCCCGCTGAACCATAATGTCTCACCTACTCATAATTTTGTATACAACTCTTGTAACATATCTTTTACCCTGATATTGGTTTTGTCGTTACATAATGGAATCTTTTAATAAATGTATATATACACACATATATATTTGAATGGATATTAATATTTATTGATCATAAATTTGTTAATTATTATATGCCATTTATATAATATTTAAATATGTTTTATTGTGAATTGAACAAATTTTATACATATGAGCGGACTCTGCAAATTTAGTTTGTTTATACAAAATGAAACAGCCTTTTCTAGATGTTTAGTATAAATGCTATATGTATGAATCAAATGCATGGAAGTTAGCAATAAAATGTTACTGTTTACATTTGTATAATGAATCTTTATATTTCAGCATATCATTTGTTAGATTAAAAAGTATTATAAAATTACAAAGACTTATTTCATTATGTTAAATAATGTATGTCAACAGATAGAACAAACGTAAAATATAGTGTGAAAAAAATGTATTGTTCAAAATACAGCTAACTTGTTCTAAATTTTACATCTGCAAAGAGTAAAACTACAAAAGTATTGCTATTATTTCTTTACACTTTTTACGAAAATGTATCATGAATAAACTTTATTATATGAAAAATAGTATTGTTTATTTTTACTAAATGGTATTGACGCATTATTTTTACAAAATATTTATCATTTGTAATGATTAGAAATTTACACATTTAGCTCCTTCCCTAACATCTTTTATTTTTTGCAAAAAATATAATTTTTGTTAGTAACTTATGTAGCAATTTTCCTACTTATTTGCTTCTTGGAAGAAAATATCAAAAGTGGTTGATTAAAAAGACAATGACTATTTCAACATTTATGGACATGGACAAAATCATGTTATTTTTGCAGTATTTGCTTATGGCATTTGCCAACCTCATGGAGTAAAAAAAATCTTACAATTTGTGATAAACAAAATATTGTACATACGAATATTATCAAGTTTCCTTATAGACACATTTTATACCATTTTAATTTAATACTAAACAGAGCTTGCTCTTAGCTTTACAACTCAAAAGTATAAACCAAACTTTCAAATTTGCACATTATTTTGCTACTTTTTAACATTTATAATTTCAATGTAAAAAGCTATGTCTCACTCATATATACCACACACATTTTTCTGAAAACTAGTGGCATTATTCCAATATTTTTTACATTATTTGGCAGATTTTGGATGCACATATTAAAATTTATATTAATTTTTAACTTTATAACCCAAAATATAGATTCCAGCCTATTAACAACAGGTTTCTGGAAACCAGCTGAATGACACCACTTCTAAAAACAACAGCGCAATAAATTTAAATTTTTAAATTGATAAACAATCTTGACTTCTATTAAAGTTATACACTTTCCAAATATAACACTTTTTAATTATTGTACTTTTTAAACATAGATTTAAAATACCAAACATCGAAAATTCGTGTGAAAGAGAAGGGGGGAAAAAGTGGGAGTGAATTTTGCGAGTTACATTTGAATTGCAGTCAAATCGTTTGACTCGCAGTCATAGTGAGTCAATTCAGTTAAAAAAAGTACTGATTGACACAGCAAATACAAGTAAACACAAGCTCTACTACTAAATCCATAAAATATATGATTTTACCCTTGAAACTGGTTGATACTTTTAATCAACTGTTTATGCTATTTATATTATTGGTGAAGTATTTGCATTTTTAGGATAAAATTACTATTTATAAAAAAATATTTATGTATTTGTGAATAAATATCTCGTATAAAGATAACATAAAACAAAAATATAGGGGTATCAACCAACTTCAGAAACAAAACATGCCTTCTGGATATAAAAAAAAAAAGCGCAGTCACTCCACCAAAGAAGGAAAATGTCTGTAGACAGATATTTTTATTATATATTTAAATATATCAGTATTCCACTTTTTAAAATATAAAAAAATAATTCATAATACCCCTTAATTTTTTTTTTGCAATAGTTCCTACTTTAGGAATTACCCCTTTTTCATATTTTAGAAAACAAAAATACTCAAATAATCGCTCAAAAACTCCTGCAACAATAGCACGATAAATACAAACTTCATAAATACAGCATAAAAACAAAAATTAAATAGTTTACTAGTTTCCAAGGCATGTAACAGAGCTTCTTCAGGGCTGACAAGAAGCGTGAACTCATTTACTCAAGTCATGATGGCAACTTTCCCTTACCTTCCTAACTTAATTGAGTCCTTGCTTCTTGTCAGATTTGCCCTTGAAACTAGTAGACAAGTTAATTTTTGTTTTTATGCTGTATTTATGTAGTTTTCATTCATTTCAAAATAAAAATAAAAAGCTTTCTCATAACCTGAGTGTGAATAGCAATATTAATCCTAGTTACTTCTTATATCATAACTTCTAAAATTCTTTGAGTATGAGCTTTGCTCATATTAACGTACTTCACAAACAGAGAAAACAAAGTTTCTGGCTTAATATTATATTTTAATATTTAATTTTCTTAATTTACATAATTTACTTCCATACTACAAGATAATAATTCTTCTTTCCTGCAAAATAGAATGAAATGTCAAATGAAGCACCATCCCATGCACTACTAGAATTATTTTGAAAATTTATGAGGTTTTGCATAAAAATTCATAATTAATGAACGGAATACATCAACGGAAGCATCATTTTTTTATTGGAGCAGTGTGTAATATTCAAAAAAACATCTGGTGCATCATGAAAATGGGATTATTAGCCAATTTTTATTGGATTATCTTTAAAACATAAAAAGTATACATTATTTTTAAATTCCTGAAAATTAATCTATTGATAACAGTATAGTACAGATTCCCTTTAAAACTTGTTTAAAAAAGAATTCTTTAATCGTTCTGATAGTGTCAAGATGGAGACTTTGTGATAATACTTTTGGCTAAGAAACCAATTTGTGTGAAAATGGCTCAAAATTATGGTAAATCAGGCTAAAACATAATAACTAAAAGATTGATTTGAATTTTATTTAAATCTTATTGAAGTGTAGAGTCCTAGATCCTGAAGTACCCGTGTACCAAATTTCATGGCCATACAATGCTTAGATTTTTTGCTACAGACTACACAAACAGACAGACATCTTTCTTTATTTTATGGCATATAAATCTTACTCCGCGCCTGAATAGGAAAAAAATAGGATATGCAAATAAAGGAATTAAATCAATGCCAGTAAAAATCATGGGATAAGCAATTTTTGTTACATTCACATCAAGGTTAGAAATTAAAAACAGAAAGTGAGGTATCAATGGCACCTAACAATTCAACACCTCAAGATCTCAAGAATGGGGTTAGAGAAGTGCCCAAGGAGAGGATACCCCCCTTTAAACTTCTAGCAAAGAGAAAAAAATAAGAGAAAAAGAGTTTCAGAATTGAGACAGAATTTGTTGTTGTTGTTGAGACCCAGACCGTCCGACCTACCAGAAAGGTGTAAGGTAACCGTTTGGACGGCCTGGACGTGCCACCCAATTTAGACCGGAACCGAGTGGGGGAGGCATCCACAGGGACCGTACCCTCCTTCCCCTACCACCAACCTCTCGGAAGGACTTACGGACCCACATGTTTAACGTGATCGTACTCCGCATGAACACGGCGGCAGTTCTGGCAGCGGCGAGAATCGCACGCAAACCACTGGGCTGCCGCGCCCGAAAAGAGCCAACAACACGCAGTGTTCCCAGGTGGTCACCCACCCAAGTACTAACCGCGCCCGATGCTGCCTGACTTCGGTGATCTAACGAGAACCGGTGTTTTCAGCACGGTACAGCCGTTGGCCCGAGATAGAATTTGTGTCAAAGTTGAAGCCATTCACCTCTTGTATGTATAAGTATAATGATAGCACAATGCTATGTTGATGACGTATTGCAGTCAATTTTGTTGCCTTACCTTCAGAATATCCAATGTGCTGTTTCAGCAAAACAATATTTGGAAAAGTATATTTTCATTTTACTAATCATATTTTTTTTCTTTTCATGAATACTGCAGTTTGCTACAAAGATCCACTTTGAGAAATTGTGCCAATATTTCCTATTTTTATAAATCATTAATTTATCTTCAGAGTTTTTGTAATGCTACTTTTAAAAGTGTAATACAATCTTTTATTTTTTTTTTTTTTTAATGTATCTACTAAGAGAAACTGAGATGAAGATGCAATATATATGCAATCTAGACCATTTTAATACATATTTTAAAAGTTATAATACATTTATATTCATAAATGATGGACAATTTCTGAGAAATTAAGTAAAGCCATTAATAAACATTCTGCAAATAAATAATAGTATGGGTGAAAAATACTATTTTTATATTCTTGCTTCATGGTCATTTTGGAGCAACTGGGTGGCATAATGTAATTTTATACTTTAATATTTATACATAAAATTTAAAACAAATACAAAAAATTATGAAAGGCAGTTGTATTTTCAACAAAAATGTAACATCCCTCTTGAAATAGGAAATTAATAAATGTGTTTTCTTAGAAACGTTTGGAATTATTTCTAGCTGCAGAAAAATAGTTTTCCCTAATGTTTGGCTTTCTAATCAGCTAATCTAAGCTGTTTATCATGCCATCTTTTCGCTTTATAAAGTTAATTATATTTTTAAAAATTTTACCCATCCTTTCTATTTTCACAAAAAAATGGACTTTTGATAAGATCTGAATAAATAAGCTTTTAAAACCAGTTGACAATTAAAGCTTGACTGTTTTGTTATTTATTGAGACATATTTTTAGATATACCTAACTTTTTTAACTTTATTTCAAATAACTCTTATTACAATATACGTAGTTTGGTGATACTGAAAGTGCTATTATCTGGTTGTAAAAAATTATAGCTACACTAACATTAGTTTAAATCACATTTTTTCAATGACTTTAGATTATTAATATTTATGAAACCATACCCAGAAAGGGAATCGAACCCCGACCCTAAACTTATATTTGACGAGTACTGTATCAACTGATGTCGCCTTGCAAAACATATATATCCACAAATTCTTGAAATATTATTTTTTCATATTCAACTTTAACTCTATGTAAAATTCAGTAGTGGCAATTTATATTTGAGGGTCAAAGGTAGATTTTAGGAAACTAAACTAGCAATTTGAAATTTTGTATATATAATGAAGAAATGTGGTATATATATATTTTAGAAAAATTCTGAAATAAACAATTTCAAATTATTTTATATGATAATCGCTTAAAATATTGATTTTGCATAGAAGACAATGAAGAATTCAGTCAGAAAATTTTACATTTGAGGAGCACAAAGTAAATTAGGGGATGACAAATTTGAAATTTTTCATGATCTGTTGTGGAACATTTTTGGGGGAGAATTTAGAAAACACTAAATTATCCAAAATCATTTTTTTTCTTTTAGTAAACCAGGTTTTTTTTATTCGAATAACCATTTTATACAACAAAGGAGTTCTTAAAGATTATAATAATGAATTAATGCTTGTTATTTTGCAGTCAATTAACAATGAAACAATTTTTACTATATAAATTAATTTTAATATATTATTCTGTTAATGAATATAGAACCATACATTCAAAGAAAGCAAAACTTTGATTCCAAAATTTTTACTATTTTATAAATAAAAGTAGCAGTTAAAAAAGTAGCATTAAAAGTAAAGTAATAGTAAAAGTTAAAAGTATCAGTTAAATTTACTTTAATTATTTAAAAAGAAAACTCAACTTTTGCCTACTGCTTTTGTTGTGTGATATGCATTCTCTGGGTTTGAATTAATTAAAACTTTTAAATAAAAATACAAGTTTTGATGCTTTTCCTAATCCAAATTTGTCCAGAAATTTAGATTGTTCTAGTCCAAAAGTTGAAAATATTTTTTTAATTAAATGCTGATTTTAATTTAATAGCTGATGATGCCTTTGCAGTGAGAAGTTGCATAATCTCGCTGAACACTATATTACTATATTATAGTTAAATTCATTAATTTCATTTTCTTGGCTCTTCCACCATTCATGGGGTGTTACTATGCTTGTGATGCTGCATTCAAAACAACATCCTTGGAATGGCAGAACTCTTTGCACTGAATTTGATCATTAATGACAACAGTAAATTTTCTGGATACCTTTGTTGTGGAAAATTTAAGGCTTCCTTTTCCTCATGTTAAGATAGTTCCAACTTCTGATGCCTTTCCTTGATTCAATTTTAATTTCTTCAAATGACAGCCAAACTATATCTCTTTTTCTGCTAGTATTCAGCATATTACATTTGATAAAGCACACCGTAAAGAATAATAACCGTAAAAAATCCGGCCACACATTTGATTGCCATAAGCCCTAGGGTTGACTGTGTGGTCTGGGCCTTCAACATCGTAAAGAATGATTACAATTAAAGAAAAATACTATTCAATGTTTGTAGAAATCATCAAGGCCCACGCCAAAATGTTGGAAAAAGTAAAACAAAAAATTAATATAAGAACATATTATACATCATACAATAAACACCAACTAATGGTATAAGTAGAAATGCCAAAACAACTGACACACATACAAGACATATAAACATAACTACCAATTGGAGAACACATTAGAACACAGAACAACCAATGGGAAGAAGACTGATGTAACTGTGGAATACAAATTGCATCGTGCAGTTTCGGTTTTCTGATTACATCCTTAATCATGTTAACAACATACTAGTTAATAGAAATCAGTATGTACTAGTTTGTAATTTATAGTCTTGCACTAGTTACTATTAAAAATGCGAATGTTTTTTATATTTCAACTTTAAAAATATAAAATAATAATTTAGACATTTTTTGAAAGCAAGGTTTAAACCACATGGTTAAAAATACCATATTGTTTAAACCGGCCAACCCTGCCACAAAGATAAATAACATTGAGAAATGAAAAAGATTATATGAGTAAAATGTGATAGCAAGATATCAGATGCAATGATGTTGCTAAGAGGGAGGATATGGGGGTCATAACTCCCAGGAACCCATCAAACTTCGAAGAAATGATATATAGAGGAATGGAAAACAAAATATTTGGTTACCAAATATTTTATTTTCCATGTTTAG
Source organism: Amaurobius ferox (assembly GCA_951213105.1). Lineage (NCBI taxonomy): Eukaryota > Metazoa > Arthropoda > Arachnida > Araneae > Amaurobiidae > Amaurobius > Amaurobius ferox. The sequence continues at coordinate 93,224,313 of OX578148.1, forward strand.
TAAATTTTACATTTCTAGCAAACAATATTTCCATATAGTGAAAAGGGTAAATAAATATCGTATCGTATCCGAATAAAGGTAAATATTTATTTTATTTGCTAATGTTCTTGGAGAAAAAGTCATATGAATTATAATGAAACTCAAGAATTCAGAAAACAACACACCAGCAGTTGCCCCCCCCCCCCCCACACACACACACATACTTGGACACCAGAAAGAAAAAAAACCTGCACACCACCATTTTAAAAACCCTGGCTATGGAATTGCTAGATACTACCTTGGCCTGCAAGATCCCTTCTCATATATAAGCGTAATTTTGTAGAGTGAAACTTATTTACATTACACAAAAATAATATAAATATTTGTCTAATATTGATATGTTACACTCAAAAAGAAAATTATGTCAGGATATGAAATACTTTTTAGAATAGTTATTTAGTAAAAAAAAACTAAATATTTAAACATTTTTAGGGTTACACTTGGTTAATGACCTTAATTGTCTTTCAATTCCTTAAATGCCATCATTTACTAAAAATTTGTTCAAATATAATTTTTCTGTATTATATTCTGTGTTCTGTATATTTTAATCGTTGCAGAGATTGAAAAAAATGGAACAAGTTTAACCGGTGAAATAAAATACATGGAAGATTGTGCAATTATGTAACATTTAAAAAAAAATACCAAATGAACTTTCAAATTTAACTTTTCAATCCCCTTTCTAGAAGAAATTTTCGATCAGCTTTTCACCCAAGTAACTAAATCTAGAAAATTTTAAATCTGGCATTTTGCGAGCTAACTGAAATAAGAAAATTCAACCTTTCCACCCTTCCCGAAAATTTTTTCTGGTTAGCGACTTGCTCTGACCCTCTTGATCAAGATTAATCAATCACGTTTAAGCAATATTTAGAGCAAAACTTTCCATACTATGTATACATGTCAATATTAAAGGGCCAGAAAATTGATATTCGCGTATTTTTAATCCTTGGAATAATAACTTTAAAGATCAAAATGAATAATTAGCTGCATAAATGAAAAAAGAAAAATACATAAATTAACATGTTTTATTGATTAGCATACCAAAAATTTAACCGATTTAAATTGCGTGCTAAGAGCGCAGCCATTTATGCTATTGAAGATTGGAGTAGAAGTTTTTCAATTTAATTTTGATCATTGAGTCAAAGTACAAAATACATTGCTCTATGAGTCAAAGTAAGTAATCTAAAAAAGTCCTTTTCGCGAAATTCGTGGAATTTTGAAATGATTCTTGTTACATTTTGAATATTGAAACTAACAATTTGAAAATCTTTATATAAGTTAGTAACAGAAAAATGATAAAGCTCAGAAATGCATCGACTATATTTATCCTGCAACATTCTGTAGGACAGGGTACATTGTCCTGCAGTAAGACTTTTGCATAGTTTGCAAGGCTTGCAGCAGTTGACAAAGGTTTGCAGTAGTGATGTGTTTTGTAGGTAAAATTATTAACAAGTAATAATTCACAATCACATTTTTCTCCTACACAACTAACCTTCACAACTTCAACGTAGAAATATTGAATTTATATTTCCCTTATAAATTATAACATACATCAAGTTATAAATTTATAATAAGTTTATGCATCGAATTTGACTGTTTTACAAACAAAACCTTTCAAAATATTGTATGTGTCAAAAATGACCTTTATTTGGATTTGCTATGCTAATCTGATGCTCAGCTATTGACCTTTAAAATATGTAGACAGTACATAAATAACAATTGAAAACATAAAAAATACTTTTACGTATAATTTTTTTTTGTTTACTTATTTCCAAATAACACTAGAATTATGTTTTCAATAAGCACGTCAAAAGAGGGCTTGGTATGCGTAGTGGATGAACCTAAACCGTGTATTCTGTCGTTGTGAGATCGGTACCGTACCCTGACCTGTGTGGATACACCGCTTCTGGAGCGCCTAGTCCACTGGGCTTCATCTCCTGTAATGATATATGCAATGAAAACAATACTTTATGCTCCTTAAGGACGGATGTCTTAATAGTTGATGTGAAACAGCAAGCGCTGGGATGACTATAGGGTCCCTATCTAGCTCGCTCATAAACCAGGGTTATCAATAACAACACTGTCATGAATATCATTACACACAGTTTATATGTATTATACAAGGTTTTTTATATATATATATACATATATATATATATAGTTTGTTAGGATTGTGAGGATAGCAATGTGGTTGCCCTAGGGAGCTTTCGGAATCTCCACTGGTGAGGGTCATATGGTTTAATGCTGAGTAATTCAGGATGTTGTATTTCGACACTCTTCTGGAGCACCTTGCCCACTGGGCGATATACAACTGATAATGCAATACTTCATGCTCCCTAGGGAAATTTGATAATATTTGCGGATCTGGAGATTTTTGATTAAGTTTTACTTGCATTAGCAGAGCGATTTCAAAAAGGCCCTTTTCAGGGCTCTTGGGGAGAAGAAATTTGGTTGGCTGCCGAGCCGGAGCTTTGTAATTGGTCCTCCCAGAATCCTGTGACTATACCCAGTCAATGTGTTGGAATTTTCTGGAACACCTCGGAAGGAAAATAGGTTTTTTAGTAGAGAATTAGGTTTTATGTTGTAGTTAATTTAGTTATTTAATTAAATTTAATTTAATTTATTCTAAGTAATAGTGTTGAGCCTAGGAATGAGATGGTAGGATGGTAGTGGCTCTAGGTCGCTTTCTAAAATTCCACTGGTGCGGGTTAATATTGTGAAGTTCTGGATTTGGAATAGAGGGGATGTTATTATAGAAATTTAAGGCTAATTTTTTAATTTCTTCGTTGATGGGTTTTACTCCGAAGTCTCGGTGGATTACATCATTTCTGAGGTACCGGGGGGGATTTCTTTTGAAGGATCTGCAATTTTTTCAGATTTGTTTTAGCCGCGAAACCCCAGACGACGGCTCCATAGAGCAGTATGGGTCTTAGCACAGACTTGTAAAGAAGTGTTTTATTTTTATAGTTGACATGGATAGAGTGGAAAATGTTATAAAGTACGGATCTGGCTACGTGATATTTTTTAATTGTGTTAGTGATGTGGTTTCTGAAGTTTAATTTTTTGTCAAATGTGATTCCGAGATATTTAAAAGTGTTGGTATATTTAATGGGTGTGTTGTTAATTATTATGGGGAGTTTCCTTTTATTTGTGAAGAGTATGCAGCTTGTTTTGTTGGGGTTAATCTTAATTTTCCATTTCTGAAACCAGGTGGACAGTGTGTTAATGTGCTTTTGTAGGCGAGGGCGCACGTAAGTTAAATTAGATGATCGCGTATAAATAGCTGTGTCGTCCGCATATAGTGCGATATGAGTGTATGGGGATTTAGGAATGTCATTTATGTATATATTAAAAAGTGTCGGGGCCAATCGAGAGCCCTGTGGAACCCTGGCACTTGTTGGTCTGTTAGATGAGTACGTGTTGTTGATGCGGGCGGTAAAGGATCTGTTGCGAAGGTAAGAGTGTACTAGGTGGATGATGGCATCTGGAAAATTCAGCTTAATTAGTTTGTATATCAGAGCTGCGATCCATATGCGATCAAACGCCTTCGCAACGTCAATAAGAATGGCTCCAGTTGTTAGACCCGAATTCTTTCCTTCTGAAATAAATTCGGTTACGCGTAACAACTGGTGTGTTGTAGCATGCTGAGGGCGAAAGCCAAACTGCTCAGGTATGATAATATTGTTTTCAGTGATGAACTGTTTGATACGTGTGTGAATTATGCGCTCAGTCAGTTTACTGATTGAAGTGAGGAGTGTAATGGGCCGTAGCTCTGCGGGAGGGTCGGGTTTTCTCCTGGTTTCAGAATGGGGATGATTACCCCAACTTTCCATTTCTCCGGGAAGTGCTTAAATTTTAAGATCGCATTAATTAAGAGAGTTATGTAGTATATAATATTGATCGGTAATGATTTAAGAGCTTTATTATTTATATTATCTATTCCCGGGGCTTTCCTGTTCTTAAGTTTATTGATTTCTTGAATAATTTCTGTAGGTGAAGCAGGAATGATAGAATGTGTGGTGGGAGTGTCCTTAAAGTTTTGGAGTGTAACTTCTATTTCGACTTCGGTTACTGGGCAGTTGAGTTCTTTATTTATAGTGAATTGCAATTGGTAGTTGTCTGCGAGTGTGTTGGTTATGTCTGTGTTGTTGCCAGAGAGACCGTTAGGTGTTTGAATTTGGGTTGTGTGCCTTTTACTATTTTTGAGAACTTTATAGAAGTGCCAGATGGAGTTGTCTTGTGGGGCCAGTGAGCTGTTCTGTTTGTGGATATTAATTTTGTGTTTGATTTGTTTATTAAGTGCATTAAGTTGAGATTTTAAGAGAGGATGTCTGTTAGTTTGCCATGTTTTCCTTAAATGATTCCGTTCTTTAATAATTTTCCTTATGGAGAGAGGGAGTTTGTTATAAGACGTGGAAAGGGGGCAAGGTTAATAGAATTAACAGGTTGTCTCGTTCGCTATTCCCCCCATGGTACCGTTTCTGGGCGAGCTGTGACGTCACTGCTAGACCTTCCGTTCTGTTGACAAGCGGCGCTTCGTTGAAAAACGTTGGAAAACAGCACGGTTTTGTTTAAAAATGCCTTGCTTTAAACATCAACGAGATACATGAAATGTTTCCTAAAATAATGTGATAATACTGAAATATGACAAATGAACTCAAATATGAAATCAAAACGAACTAAATTGCTGTAATTAACGGATGAAGAAGTCAAAAACAGCCGTTTGACAAATTATATATTAAGACAAGGATATGATTTTCTGGGTGATTTCGTATAACAAATACATTCATCTTCTTTTTTACACAAAATTTACATATTTCATGTGTAAATTGATAATCTTTATTAATATTTTTACTCACAAATATATTGCATGAATATGGATTTTAATATAGTATTTTTTAACAATTACTTTTACAACACATTAAAGATTTTAAACGAAATATCCCGTTCAAATTCATTAAATAGAGACTGTGCACTTTACTGTCTGTATTTTCTATTAAAGGTTTGAAATAGGATACAACTGATGAGAAATATTGAAATATCCCGTTCAAATTCATTAAATAGAGACTGTGCACTTTACTGTCTGTATTTTCTATTAAAGGTTTGAAATAGGATACAACTGATGAGAAATATGTAAAAATAGAATTAAATAATATTTATTTCTATAAAACTCTCCATATTATCTTTATCAATTTGCAATTAAATTTCTATTTCTTTAAAAATTGGATGATTTAAAATTTCCTGCATATAAATGCTATGGCACTTATTCTATCGAGTAAGAGTACCATTCCGTTCCTAATAGTTCCTATACAAAAAATATTTGAACTTTATAATTTTCTGAAAAATGTCATCGATTTGATTTTAAAATATTTAGATTGTATCATTGCATGCACAATGCATGTAATTAATATTTTCATTTTATATGCTTAAAGAAAACCCCGTTTCTATATATTTAATGATATACATCTGCTGTTTAATTTTGTTTATTTGAAGTTTTTGTGAATTCATTTAATTTCTTTTATGGTATAGATATTACCGTAGAATTCAGTCAATCAGCACTTTAAAATGCGACAGAAAATCGTGGAAAATAAAAGGTGGGGGGGGGGGGGGAGGTTAGGGAGTATCATCCAGAATTTTATGCTAAAAGAAACAAAGGCTATTTTTATCATTTTATTCGACGACGAATTTTTTTTCTCCGAAATTTGTCCAATGTTTATGGGGAAGGAGCTTCAAACTAAAAAGATTCCATTCACCGTTTACTTTAAAATAAATAGGGGTAAATGTATCATTTTAATGTGACTATAAATTTATTTTGTTTTTACAAAATTATCCATAAAATTACACTTGTTTCTTTTAACTTATGAATATTCCTTTTTTGAACAAAAACCATTTTTATTGAATCGAAACTACTCCGTCTTACTCATGATGAAGTCCTTCAATTTGACGAATCAAGATATAAATGTCTTAGCAAAAACTTTATTAACAAATTTACTAACAAAAAATATCTTAACAAACTACATTTGACATGACTAATAATTATTATTGCAATGATTTGATAAAATATGGGTTTTCAAATTTAAATCAATTACTGTTACTTTCCTTATATACATAATGTATAAGGAAAGTATTGTGACGGGGTCGAAATTTCGAATTCGAGTTTTCGACGGAAGAGCACGTTTCAAGCATCCCTGATCACGAATCAAACATTTTTGAAGTGATGTCTGTGTGTGTGTGAAAGTATGTGTGTGTGTCAGTGAGTCTGTGGAGACGATAACTGACGAACGAATGGACCGATTCGAACCAAATTTGGTACAAAAATCACAATCCGTAAACACTGGAAGCCTATTGCTTTTACATGCAATCGAATGTTAAGAACCCCCCTAAATTTTCGAATGAAATTTTGAAAAAATCATCAAAAAATCAAAACCACTAATAAAGTTACGCAAATAGACATTTCTTATGTAATTTTTCATTAGAAAACGATTGACATAAATTTTAGAACGCTAACATGAACCGTTCTCGAGATATTGTTCATTTTTTAAAAGAAAATTATCAAACAGTCATATAAAAAAAAAAAAATTCCTATTGAGAAACATGTTCACTTTTCATATGTAATACCATGCGATAAATTGGGTTACTTCATTCTCGTGGAACTAGCTCATTCCATTCATGAAAAAATATACTTTTAGTAATACTTTTGTGTTTGAATGCCAATAGTCATTTATCTACTGTAAGAATAACTTATTTCTTAGTGCATAACGCTTGGCGAGATTTTGGCGACGAATTTGGCGGAATGTCGCCAACTTGGCGACTTTTTGAAATGTTGCCAAATTAACGAAAATCTCGCCAAATGGATAAAAAAAAATAACGACTAATTGTCGAAACTTTAATATCTTGGAAAGAATATTAGTATCTACTATAAGAAAAACATACTTTTTTTTACTGTAAAAGTAGTAAATTAATTACATTATATAGGGAAAGTCATGTGTTGCCCACATCAGATTTTTTTTTCTTCAGATGATTTTGAAAGTTTCCTGACCTTCTCTCAAATCCAGACGATATATTTTTTCTAAAACATGTAAAATTTTTGAACTAGACAAAAGCTATGTATTCATTGCCTGGAAATAATATTTATTCTAATTTATACTGCGTTATTCATGCCTGTAAACTTCGGAATACAGTCAATATTTAAATGATGACTGATTTGCCACATTTAGATTAGAAATATGTATTTATATCCTTCTCAAACCGACTCACATAACACACCTAACAACTATTGGCTCTTCTCTGATCATTCACTATTTTTTTATACATAACTTTTGCTCATTCAATTATCTTTCAACATAGCATTCAGTAATCTTTGTATAAACTTCACTTATGTTAAAATTTTAATAGCTTCCACTCTCATAAAAGAATTGCTATTTCTTTTCATATGTACGAATTTATTTTCATAAACTTCACATTACTATGCATGTATTGTTTTATTTTATTCTATATTGCTTGCACACCGTTACTATTAGATAAATATTTAAATAGTTTCCGATCAACGTTTCTCAATAGTTCTTCTCACCTCTGTCAGAGAATGGGTCTAGCAGTGACGTCACTCGTCCTTCCTTCCCGGGTCAAGTCAAGTCGGGGGTGCAATTCTGGAGCGCCTGGTCAACTATGACCGTATCTCCAAGCTGTAAGTGTACAATCATGATCTCTGTAATTACTTGAATTGCTCCAAAAAGGGGGATGAAGATGAGAATACTCCGTAGGAGTATAGAAGTGGTATTAGGAGGTAAGTGAATTCACGAGGAAAAAGTATGACATGCCATGACGTAATGTTCAAAAAAGTAGTCCGAATTCCTCTTGAGACTAGGGGTCCGCGTCCACAATTTACAGGGATTTTTATAATTATTCTGTTAATCAGTTTACAGTTTATCAAGTGGAGAGATGACTTTATTTAAGTTTCAGAGAGCTTTTAAACTTTTGAAAAAAAAAAAAAAAAAAAAAAAAAAAAATAGAGTATTGTGGATGCTCTGGGTCTCTTTCTGAACTTCCACTGATGGGGGTCGTACTCCGGTAAATTGCATATTTCTTCATTGGGTATTTTATTTAGATTTTGAAACATTTTAATTGCTAGTTTTGAGATTTGATTATTAATATTTGTTACTCCGAAGTCGCTGTGGATGATATCGTTCCTGAGAAACCGAGGGGCTTTCCTGATAGCTCTAAGAGTTTTATTTTGAGCTGTTTGAAGTTTTTTGATATGGTTTTTTCCTGCGAATCCCCATATAGCAGATCCGTATAAGAGGATGGGCCTAAGTACTGTCTTGTATAGTAATACTTTAGTATTGTAACTCGCGTGGGGGGAATGGAGTATGGCCGATAGTTGGCCTCTAGCCGAGTGAAATTTTTTAATTGAGCTTTTGATTTGTGGCTTCCAGTTTAGTTTGGAGTCAAACGTGATACCTAAGTATTTAGCGTTGTCCACGTAGGGTATGTTGACTTTGTTTATTTGGATGGGGACCGGTTTCTTTTTCTTTTTTACTTTTGAAAAAAGGATACAATTTGTTTTCTTTTCGTTGATTTTTATCTTCCATTTCCGAAACCAGGCGGAGATGGTGTTTATGTGTTTTTGAAGTCTGGAGCGAATAAGATATTTTTTGGAGTTCCTGGTGTATATGGCTGTGTCGTCCGCGTACATTGCAAGGTGTGTGTCTGGAGCTCTGGGTATGTCGTTTATGAATAAATTAAACAGGGTTGGGGCCAATTGTGAGCCTTGTGGGACCCCTGACCTGAGTGGTTTGTGCGTGGAGTGGGTCTGTTTGTAGCGGACGGTGAAAGATCTATTTCGAAGGTAAGAGTTTATTAAGTGGATTAGTGTGTCTGGCAAGTTGAGCTGAATTAGTTTGTATATTAATGCGTCATGCCAAACCTTATCAAAGGCCTTCGAAATGTCCATAAGTAGGAAACCAGTTGTAAGGCCGATTTCAAGTCCTTCAGAGATGAATTCGGTAACCCTTAGCAACTGGTGTGTTGTAGAGTGCAAGGGGCGAAAGCCAAATTGTTCTGGTTTTAAGATGTTATGTTGATCAATGAATTGTTTTAATCGTGTGTGTATTATTCGCTCCGAGAGTTTGCTAAGTGTGTTAAGTAGGCTAATAGGTCTGAAATTTTGAGGGAGGGTGTGGTCTTCGCCTGGTTTCGGGATTCCAATGATTATTGCGGTTTTCCATTTTTTTGGGAAGTGTTGAAGTTTAAATATGGCATTTATGATGGTGGTTAGATAGTATATTATGTTCGTGGGGAGGGATTTAATGGCTTTGTTGGAAATTAAGTCAATTCCTGGGGCTTTTCTATTTTTCAGCTTTTTTATCTCTCCAATTATTTCAGAGGGGGGAGCCATTTCAATAGGGTGAGAGGGGGGGTTATTTAGGAAGGTGCATATGGTGTTTGAGACTTCTTCTTCCGTTTCCGGACAATTTAGATTTGGGTTTTCCGTAAATTGGGCTTCGTAGGTTTCCGCAAGAGCATTTGCTATTTCATTTTCCGATTCAGCTAGTCCACTGTTCGTTCTTAAGTGTTTAATTCTTCTTCCCGGACTTCTGATTTTTTTCGTAAATTCCCAGAGCGAGTTGTCAGTAGGGGCCAGCGATTCAATAAATTTTTTCCATTGATGTTTATGTTCCTGAAGTTTGTATTTAACTTGGCTACAGAGGTTGTTAAACAGGGTTTTATGGGGGGGGGGGAATCTGGTATTCTGCCAGAGCTGTCTGGTGCGGTTCCTTTGTTTTATTAGCTTTTTGATGTGATAGGGAAGTTTATGGTGCGTGGGGGGAGGGGGGTTAAATGTGGTGGCCATAGCAAGTGCCGATTTAATTTCATGGGTTATCTTGTCAACACAGTTATCTAATTCTGCTACGTTTTGTATATTGGCATACAGCAGGGGGGAATTCGCTAGCGTATGAGTGAATTTTACCCAATTTGTGGATCTAATGGAGGGGGGGGGGGTGGGCAGATTCGAGTTTAAGTATAAAGTAAGTTTTACCGGAAAGTGGTCCGAATTAAGTTCATTTAAGGTGCAGATTTCGTAAGGGGGGGAATATTATTCAGGAGGGCAAAATCGATGATGGATTTATTTCTAATGTTAAATCTAGTCGTTGTATTGGGGTGCAGATGCCTAATATTATTGTTTAAGATGTACGTGTTCAGGTCTTTGCCGTACCGGTTCTTTCCCGGACAGCCCCAGTTTGTGTGGCGGGCATTGAAGTCCCCCATCAGTATGACTTGGCTCTGGAGGCCAAAGAGGGCTGCGAGGTCATCCTGAATATTGAGCGTGGATCTTTGTTTGGCATAGCATGAGCCAATTAAAATGTGATAAGAATTCGGGATTTTGAGTTTAACTAGTGTGTGTTCAATTATATTTGTGCTTGTGGCGCAAAGTTCCTTAAAGTCTAGTTGGTTTTTTATATATATGGCGGTGCCTCCATGGGGGGTGTTTGTGTTTGGGCGGGGTGTGTGCAGGACAGTGTAATTTGGTATTTTTATTCTATTAGGGGGGCCGTTTATTTTAGTTTCCTGTAATAGTATAATGTGAGGGTGCTGCTCTTCAGCAAAATCCCTCAACTCCTGAATTTTATTTGTCAAGCCGTTCGCGTTCCAAGAGATGATGGTAAAGGCGTTTGGAGCGGGGGTCATGATGCTAGTTTAGGTTCTGGTTAAAATGTTGATCAAGGAGCCCGAGCATTTTCAGTCCCTTATCCACAATGGGGGTGTTCTCTCTGAATATGCAACAAAGATCTTTGAGGAATAACATAATTTTATTTAAATTTAAAGTTTTAAAGATGTCTGCAATTTCTTGATACATATTTAATGCCTCAGCTATGGGTGACTGTTTTTCGTTAGTAGGATTTGTGTTTTTTTGTTTTAAATTTGGGTGTGCGTTTTCCTTGTAACTTCCAGTGGTCTTCTGGTTGAAGCCGGGGGGAGGGGGTAAGTCCCTTTCGTCTGGATATCTCTCCGGGGTTTTTTCAGTATCTCTGTTGCCTAAGATTTCAGCAGTTCTGCTTTTCGAAATTTCCCCGTCCCTCCTGGCAGTTCTCGAGTCGTTTTCTGTTACTTCCGACGAGGGGGGGGGGGAGCAGCTTTCTGGCTCTATCACAGCAGTGGTGCTTCTTTCTGAATTGCTATCTTGAGCATCGTTCCAATTGGCTCTGACACTTGGAATGTCCCTACAGGCCATGTTCCATGCATTTGAGGAGGCGGGGGCAAACTTTCTGGGGGAGGGGGGGTGAGTTCTCGAGGTGGGCATATTTCTGAGATTTGTGCGTTGTGCACGGGCTGGAGAGTTGTATCTGGAGTTTGGTGCTGGGCTGTATGGGGTCCTGTGAAAATTTTCTCTTTGATGAGGGGGGGGGTGGTCCTCTGTTTGAGGGATTACCAGGGCAGGCTCTGTAGTTGGCCGGATGGGGGCCACCACAGTTGGCACAAGTGGCCGGGATGGATCTAGGTTTTGTGCAGTCTCTAGTGGGATGTTGGCCAGCGCATTTTAGACACCTGTAGTCGTGACTACATTGTTCCGAGGAGTGTTGCCACCCCTGGCATCGGTAACATTGGGCATATCCTTTGGATATAAAGGGCACAATCTCTGCGAAAATAAAATTCACGTGTCTCGTTTTGTAGAGTTCTTCTAGATCTGTGGAAGCGGGGAGGTGCATTAGAAAATTGGGGAGGGGGAGCTTTGTTCTAAGGCTTCTCATGTTATGTATTTTAAGTGGTTGGTACCCCATTCCCTCAAAAAATTCTTTAATTTCCTCCGGGGGGTAAGAAGGGGGGAGACCTCTGATAACTACCTTTTTGGGTTTATCTGCCTTCAGATTGATCGAGTGGAATTTATATCGGTTTTGAATTAAATATTCTTGTACCGCTCTATATTGATCTTCCGTTTTAGTATAGGCTCTAAGTATTTCTCCGGTGAATTTGGCCCTTACTTGACCGTCTGTGAGCCTTCCTAGCTCAGACATCAGAATTCTGGGGTTCTCATTTATTTCTATGTAAAATGGTTCTGGGTGTTGGCTCCAACTAGTCGTTTTGGGGGGGGGGGGGGGAGTGCATCGTCACTCGTTACAACATCAAAGTTTTCCTCGTTATTTACATTTGCAGATTCGGCTGAGTGAGTTATTAAATTTTTGCTTGGGTTTTTCTTTCTGCCTACTGTTATCCAATCTTTTTCCGAATCGATATCATCCTCAGTTACTTCGGTTACCTGAAGTTCCGCAACATTCTCGGAGTTTACAAGGGGTGGGTTATCCTTTTCAGTGGAAGTTTGAGAGGTTTTTTTATTAATACTACTTTCCTCGGTAGAATTTACATTTTCAATTACAGTTAATTTTTTTGATTTAGACCTGGTGGTTCTCACCGATTTGGTTTCCTTGATTTTATCATTGCTCTCGAGGTAGTACCTCTTTAGTTCGTCTCTCTTTTTAGAATCTAGATAAGTCAAGTTGATGGCAATGTCATTTAGTCTAGGAGGGGGGGAGCAATTCAGTAAATAGAGATCTGTACACATACCTCGTATCTCCTGGTTGGTCCTCATCTGGCTGTCCGAGTCCATTTTGTCTTTGTTGATCTCTAAATAGGCAAACTGCAGCTTTGGCAAGGTGATGTATTTCGTTGGCATAATCCCATGCTTTGGCCTGCTGTTCATCTAATTCGATATCGGCTTCGAAGATCGCTTTCAGGATGGTGTAGAGCTCTGCAAGTCCAACATCACAGGTGTTGCCATGCACTTTCATCTTGCACGTGGTCAGCTAGGGCAGCGGTTCTTAACCTATGGGTCGCGACCCAAAATTGGGTCGCGAAGCATATTTCTTGGGTCGCGCTGAGTCGAACCAAAAAAGTTAGTAATACACCAAATAATAAGTAATACCAACACCTCCTAGAAGAGTTATTCCCTAATACAATGTTTCGGTTTGACCGCTCTTCGCGAATGGCCTTCCGGAAGTGACGTCCAATTCCTGTCCTGAGGCTTTCTCTTCTAGGAGGTGTTGGTAATACGCACGCCATTGCTTTGCGTGCGCGCAGACTCAGTAAGCTCTCTGTCAAAAACTCGTTTCTGCGTATTGTGTTGTGAATAACAGTGAAATGTGTAATAACAGTGAAACGTGAATACAAGCATTTTAGAAACAAATTTTGTCTTATTATTAATAGTGGAGTGATCAAGCTGCAGTGCGTATTATAAAATTGTAATCACCCTAATAATGGCAAAACGTGAATACAAGGAAGCATTTTTAGAATTAGGTTTTACTTGCATTTATGATCGAGGAGTGAAGAAGCCGCAATGCGTGTTGTGCAGTGAAATATTAAGTAATGAATCGATGAAACCGAACAAACTTAAAAGACATTTTGATGCAAAACATAAAAATTTTTCCTTTGAGGGAAAAGATCGTACTTTTTTCGAAAGAAAAGAAGCCCATTTAAAAAGACAGCGTTTGGATGCACCAAGTAGTAGTGGTTTTATAAATTCTGCCAAACAAGCTACACTTGCTTCTTTTCATGTGGCTTGGCATATTGCAAGACAAAAGAAACCCCATAATATTGCTGAAAAACTTATAAAACCTGCTGCCATTGACATGGCACGTATCATGTGCGGAGATGAAAGTTCAAAGAAATTACAAAAGATACCATTATCAAATGATACAATTCGTTTACGAATTAATGATATGTCATTTGATATTAAGAATCAACTTATTTCTGCTATAAAAATTGCTGGTTTATTTAGTATTCAACTGGATGAAACGACAGATGTAAGTAAAGATGCTCAACTCATGGTTTACGTGCGGTATCCAGGTTTAACAGATATACAGGAGGACATTTTATTTTGCAAACCAATGTCAACAACAACTAGAGGTGAAGATATTTTTCTTATGGTCGATTCGTTTTTTAAAGAAGAAGGATTAAATTGGAATCAGTGTTTCAGTATTTGCACCGACGGTGCAGCTGCCATGACAGCATCTCAAAAGGGATTTTCGACAAGAGCAAAACAAATGAATCCACAAATTATATCGATTCATTGTTTGTTACATAGACAAAATCTTGCTTCAAAAAAATTATCACCCGAATTATGTATCGTTTTGGAAGAAATTGTTGCGGTAGTCAATTTTATCAAATCAAGAGCTCTTAACTGTAGAATTTTCCGCGAACTGTGTTTCGAATTTGGTGCAGAATACGAACATTTATTATATTATTCTGAAGTTAGATGGCTGTCCCGGGGCAAAGTTGTTCAAAGAGTATTATCATTACGGACAGAAGTCGAATTATTTTTGAGAGAAAAGAAACACCCATTAGCATCTAAATTCTCCGAGTTGAAGTGGATTACTCAAGTTGCTTATTTGTCAGATATTTTATTTGAAATAAATAATCTAAATACGTCTATGCAAGGACGTAATCATACTATTATTGAATTAAGTGAAAAAATTACATGTTTTAAAAATAAACTCAAATTATGGAGAAATAAGGTTGAAGTAAAGAAACTTGCTTCATTCCCGACTCTTAATTTACTTGTTGAAGACAATAATATTGATATCACAGATTTTGAAATACAGAATATTATTATTAATCATTTAGAAAAACTAATAGCAGACTTTGATCGATATTTCCCTGCAGACGATGTTTTCAAATATAATTGGGTTCGAATGCCATTTAATTTTGATGTAAGTGATTTGCATGAGGAATTTGTTAATATTAATCAATTTCAAGAACAATTAATAGAAATACAAAGTGACCAAGCACTTCGATACAATTTCTACAAAAACACTGAATCTTTATGTGCTTTCTGGTTAAAATTAAAAACCGAAAAGCCAATAATTGTTAAAGAAGCCCTAAAAGTATTATTGCCCTTTTCAACAACATATATGTGTGAGGCTGGTTTTTCGGCTCTGTGTGTAATCAAAAACAATTACCGGAACAAGTTAAATCCTGAAATAGATATAAGGTGCTCCTTGACAAGCATTCAACCGAGGTTTGAAGATCTTTCAAAATGTATTCAAGCACGAGGTTCTCATTAAAACTGTATGACTTGCATTTAAAAGACTTAACATATGTATTGATATTTCTTTTTTTTTTAGGAATAAGTTAAAATGTCAATTATTTTCAAAAAGTTATAAATATATTTTAATTTGGTCAATAAAAATTATTAAAAACACTTGATTATTGATTAAATTTTCCTTGGATCGAAAAGTACTTTTGTTTATCTTTATTATTAAAAAAAATAAATAAAAAATTTGTAAGTTAAAAAAAATCATCATCGTAGGATTGAAGATTTTTTAAAAATACGATCTAAAATAAAGCAATGAAAAAATTTTGACTTTTTTTGGGGTCGCGACATGAACATATTTCTCAAATTTGGGTCGCGGCTTAAAAAGGTTAAGAACCACTGAGCTAGGGTACACGTGGTCAGCAAGGTCGTTGCGGGTCCGCGAAGGGGAACCGGTAGCTGCGGCGCGAAGTCAGGTCGATGCCCGCTGCGGAGGGAGAAAGGTCGTCGGTCAGAGCGGGAGAAAAAAGGTCCGTGCTCCTCGGCTGCTACTCTCCGAATGTTTTCTTCCTTCCCGGGACAACTTTTTCCCCGAAGCAGCTATCTGGGTGGATTATCGGAGCGCCTAGACAGAAAATGTCTGTATCTCCAGGATGAAGTTGAATGGATGAAATTTTGCATTATTTGAGATAAGGACAAGTACATAATACAGATGAGAAATGGGAACCCTCACAGCAAACGGGCGGGGACCAATGAGAATATCCGAACAGCGGGTCTCCAATCAGAAAAGGCTAACAGAGCGGACTACAGAAAAAGGCCCTTTTCAGGGCCACCCAGAACTTACAAGAAGTAAGTCTGGATAGCACTCTGATATTATCCATCGGGTTTGAGTTTTTTGAAAGATTAAGTTTCACATGTTTAACAAAATTGATTACGTTGTTAATATTGAGGTCGGTAAGGATGCTCTTGATTTCATTAAACAGGGTAAAGATTTCGTTGAATCCTGAGGAATTTTTGTTTATGACCTCCTGCTGAGTGGGAGGGGGGGGGGTCTGGAATGTTTAAGAGAAGCAGCATTAGCGTAAGTGGAATGTTTATTAGTTTCTTTGATCGGTTGGATGACGGTGCCATGAGACAGCGTGTCCGGGAAGTCGTTGAACGTGGGAGCCGGCTGCACGGCGGGGGGGACTCTAGTTTGAACGGTTTCTTGAGTTTTAGCAATGCTCTGGCGTCTGTTTGCAGGGTTAGCCTGGCAGAGTCTGTAGTTTGCAGGATGCCCACCCCCGCAGTTGCAGCATGCCGCAGGGGATTTTTCCCCGAACGAGACAACCTTATATATAAGATATTCTACGGACCTTGGTCCCACCTCTCGTTCTATCCCATTGACGACTACTCAGGCTGATGACTCATGTGGAAGTAGCACTCTTTTGTTGTGCTTTCGAGGGCGTTGTAGTGATTTCTTATGAGTTCCGGACTCCCCTCTTGACCTTGGGAAGTCATCTCGTCTTCCACTTACCTTCTATGGAGACGCTCTTCGTTTTTTATTTTGTCTCGGAGAAAGTCGAAGAATATTTTCAGGTAATTCCTTTTCTGAGTAGAAAGTATGTGGTGTCGCCATCTATCGGAAATAAATGAAAGAAATATATGATAAGCAAGAGATGTTTCACTACAAATCTTTCAAACCGTTGTCTAATAATTGCTGTAGATATGGACATGAACAGGATCTAGGAAAGTTAGGAGAGGTGGGGAGGGGCCGAGACTCGAATGGTGAAGGGGTGGAATTTATTTTTTAATATGGATCCGATGAAGAACATGCGATTTTTCAGTCAATGGAAGTTATAACCTCCAACCCCAATCTGCTTGCGCTGTAACAATGACGTAAACAATATTTTAGAAGAAATTTCTAGGGGGAGTTACTAACCAAATATTTTGGTTTACATTTCTCCATATATCATTTCTTCAAAATTCAATGGGTTTGATGGGTACCTGAGGGGGGGGGGGGGGGGGGGGAATGGCCCAAAATTCCACCATTAGCGGCGCCACCGATTCTACAAAATTACGCCGGTTCTTGTTTCCATCTAAAAGGTGGCGTTGGGGCGGATTTAAGATAACCGTTCCCAAACTGTTTAATGGCTTTTTTCTGGTCTGTACGCTAAGAGCATAGGCCATCAATAATAGTTTGAAACATTATTTTTGCCTCTCAGAGACTAATTTTCATCTTCAGTCCTTCAAAGGTTGATTTTCACTTACGCTTCTCAAAAGTTGAATTTTCATTGTCGCTTTTTTTTTTTTTTTTTTTTTTTTTTTTTTTTTTTTTTAAAGAAAACACGTGGAAAAGCAAACTTTACTGTTATACCTGATCATTACAGCACTGGCAATGCCTCACAGTCAGTGTTTCTTCCAGGCATCCCTCTGGGGGGAAAGGATGCCCTCCCCCGGATACGAGGATTCGTCCTCCGCCCCGGAGACACTTTATGTTAACCTAGTTTCTATTTATGAGATAAATTTATTTAGGGAAAAGAGGAAACTTGCCTCCCTTAAAATTTCATTCACCGCTCCGGCCAAAAAGTTCTGAAAGAAATACTGCTCACCAAGTTCATAAAAATAGGTTTTGCAATCTGGAAATTCAGGCTTAAAATATATGAAAGAATGTTTACACATTTAACTTAGCCAGATGTTGATATTAAATACAAACAACTTCATACTAGATGCACTTCAGTTTTAAATGAGAAACAAAGTTTATATATTCGCTGTACCTGCCACAAAGATTCTTTTCCGAAGCCTAGGATCTCTCCATTGCAGATATCGACATTCATTGACCAGTTTCGTGCTTTTTAGGCTCTTCAGCACGAAATAACAAATACCTCTGCAATGGAAGCAAGAAAACCACCCTCCCCGCAAATTTGCGAACATCAATGGAGAATGGAGGCAAGCAAATTTGATCAGATCACATAGCTGTCAAAAAGTTTTCAAAAAAAATATTAAATTTGATGTCAGTTGCGTGATAAGACTAAATTCGGCTTGTCAGCAAATATCAAGTTTCCTTGCTGCTCTTGCAAATGTCAGCAATTCCGTGTTGCAAAGCACTAGTAAGGTTGAAACCGGTCCACGGATATTGGTATCTGCAATAGTAGCACAATTCAAAGGTTATATATTTTCCATTTATTTAAATTTCTCGCGTAATCTTTAAAAACAGTATCGATTCATAGAAGCAAATCCAAATAGCTGCATGTTGTGTATTTTTCTCTTATATTTCAGTGATAATTATGAAAACACCGTATAAAATTATTTTCAACTTTTTAACGTTACCTTTTGAGGAGAAAAATGGGAAATAGGCTGGAATAAATTATAAATAATTAGGACTGTACGTGATATTACTTCCAAAACTTGCTAGAGTACTGGGACGGGGGACGAATATAAAGAAAAACAAAGCATAAAGAAAAGACCATTTCGCTTTCAGTTTAAATAGCTTAAAGAATTGAGATAGATACAGGAAAATGCAAGGGCTTGTAAGGAGTTGTATAGCGTGATCATGATTTCAGTTATTCGACAAGAACTTATTCCATTAAACTCGAGTTAACTTTATTTATATTTTGTGTGTCCTGTCTCCTGTATGCTATATTTTTTTTTATAAAGTCGATCTTAAAATTTAATAAATAGAGCAAGATCTATATTTATTAAATTTTAAGATCAACTTTATGAAAATTTAAGCAAAGGAAATAACTGATACAGGACACAGATTTTTATAAAGATATCTTGAAATGGAAAGAGGAAATTGATATAGATTTTCTTTAGTGCTGCCATCTATCAGCCATAGTTAAAAACAGAAATTCCTTTGAATTATGACGCGTTTTTTACTTGTTATCAATAAATAATATACAAAACAGTAGCGTTTTAGTATTTATTTCCATCAGTACACATGTAAGACCTTAATTATCAGAGATCTCAGACAAGGGGAAGATTTAGATTGATCTATAAAAAAATGCAGATATTCTAAATTGCGTCTAATAAATGCAAAATCCATATAGAGAACACTCACTAAAACATGCTATATGCTTAACGTGGTGCTTATGCTCCATTAAAAATTTTCTTATCTGAATTTTTAACTTGACGTTACGCTTTGTAATATTAATTATCAAGCTAGGTAAGCAATGGATTTACATTATATGCATCTTTAAAAGCATTTTATTAAATTATAGTATTATATATATGTATATATATATATATATATATATAGTATAATATATATGTATATATATATTTTCATTCTATCATTGGATTTACGATTATAATATTTATATATATATATATATATATATATATCACCATAACATCACCATAGAGGCAAAACTATGGCCATAATGCCGATAATAGAAAAGAACAGCACCTGCCCAAATTCGAAGATTAATCAGAATTAAATTCATCTTCAGGTCTGAGTATTTAATTCTAATTGACCCAAATAAATGCCTGTTTCAGATTGAGCAATAGTACATTAATATAAATGCTCAAACTCAGACTACAGGAACCAAAAGATGAAAAATTGAAGATAAGAAACATTAGGAAAATTTGTATTACCATGAGACAGAAACCCTTCTTCTTTCACCACGTGTATATGCGATCAACCTCAACAGTATGAAAAATATCTAGAAGCACCGGAATGAACATGACGAAATACAACCTAGGAGGCAGAACGAACGTTCAAGCGACCCTCCCAGACCCGTACAGTGAGTCAGAGCAGAAGACAGGGCAATTGCCCATATAAGTAAGACAGAATATGAACATGAAGTATAAATTAAAATTCCTACTAAAAAAGTGATTTATAGAAGAAATTGATAAACAAGAATGCCACTATACACCAATTATAAGGGCGCTTAAATCGTAGTATCAAACTGGCTAAAGTTACAATTTTTTAGCGAAAATAAAATTCAAAACATTAATATTAATGTATCTTATTTTCCATTTTTTATTTTTCATTTTTCTAATTTTTTTAGTTTATTTTATTGTTTTTCATTTTTATTTATTTATATAATTAATAAATAACTATAATTTTTTTTTTTTTAGCCACTATAATTGGTAAAGTTGCCTTGGATGTTATCGAGTGGAAGTTAATACACTGAGTTGATAATTTAATAACGAATTTGGGAGAATACGCATTATTAGTCGCTGTACTCAATAATTCTATAAAATGTGCTAATTTATAATTTTAATCATAAATTTTATTGATTCTAAGAACCTGGTTTATTATAATATTTCTAAAAACTGATATATGCAAACAAGAGTCAAAATGTTGAATTTTTGATGTATTAAATTTAAAATCTTGTCTTTTATCATATGTTTATAGCCAGATTACAATTTTGTAAATCTAAATTTAAATCTAAAAAGTTTGCAACGTTAGAGTCATTATTACTTGCATTTAATTGTAAATTATTAGGATAAAAGTTAAATATTATAGGGATATTATTATGGGATACACATAATATGTCATCTAAATATCTAAACATATGCATATTTTGCAATCCTAGATTAAAGTTCTTTTCAGAGAAGAATAAATACTGTTCCATAGTTAACAATGATGAGCCCCCCCTCCCCCCTCCTTGTGGGATACCTAACTGTTGCTTAAAAAAAGTACCACCATGTTCAATATAATTCTCATAGAGCGTGAAATTAAGTAATTTAAAAAAAAAAATTTATATTTTAGGTTTATATTATATTTTTCAAAAATTCCTAAAATAATTCTATACAGATCATCTATATTAATATTATTAAACAAATCTTTAAAATCAAAAGTATAAATACTCTGAATATTAGTAAGATTTTTTAATTTTTTAACTAATTCAAAACTGCTTTTCACAATATAACAATTATTTGAGTTCTCATCTGACAAGGATACTTCATTTAAAATTTTTAATTATATTATATATAAGTACCCTCCAGTCACACTTACTTAATAATCAAATCTATAATTTACACAATACTAACTTTAAAATCTTATCCACACGCATTAGTAATGTAAGAATTATGCCCACTGGTAATGGTTCGAAAAGCAACAGGGGATTTATGAAACTTGGGTACTAAAACAATATATGGAATGTTATTACAACTATTTTTTAGATGGATTTGTTTATATTTGGCTGATATTCTATTTTATAAGATTTTATAGTTAGTATTGTGTAAATTATAGATTTGATTATTAAGTAAGGGTGACTGGAGGGTATTTATATATAATATTTACAAATGACTGAGTAGTTACTACTAGTCTTATCGACATATGTAATGACACACACACACACACACACATATATATATATATAAGAAAAAAAGGTTTGAAGATCCAATGAAAGAAAAGTGAGAAGCTGTAACGCGAAAATTCAACTATCTAACAGGCTTACGAAATAAAAGTATAAATCAACGAATCTTCAAGCAAATGAAAAAAATAAATAAAAAATAAATAAATAAATAAAATAAATATCGAATCAACAAGACAATGAAAAGTATCAAAATACAAAGGTATGGAATCGAAAAAAGAATAACAAACGAAATCAAGCACAAATGCTATACACGTGGACAAGGCTCTGCCTAAATCATGAATTGTTCACTTTTACAAAAATCTTAATCATGTCCAAGTTTTTTGTAGAAGCAAACACAAAAAGGTATGTTTCTGAAGAAATAGATAGATTATATCTATAAACTATTTCTACTTAGACGACATACATAAATAAGAAAAATAAAAATAAAAATGGATACCAAAAAACTGACTGAAAAAACACACTAACCTAGTAAGCACAGGAACACAGAAAGAAGTGACAAGTGTTGCCATGCACAAAGGAATAAGATATACTGTTGCCATTCGTAAGAAATAAATAACAGTAATGCGAAAAGACATGTACAAGAGATAATATACCACCTAGAGGGGCAATAATAGAAAGGCTAATGTCTAAGTGGATGTATACATTATAATTAAAACAAGAGAAGGAAGATGTCAGGCTAAAATTTAAAGCAATATTAAATAAATAAAATTCAAGAAAATCCAGCTATTCTAAATTTTTTAACTATACCATTTACAAAATAAGAGGAATATTTATATAAATTGCTGGTAATTTTTAGATTATCAATATGTAAAGCATGGAATTTTTTATCAGATAATCTATATATTCTAAAAACTGATTAAGAATTATGATTCTAAACAATAGAAACGAGTTGCAGGAATTAAATGGGAAGATTTTATTAATTTTAAAATTAAGAATCTTTTTTATCATATAAATTAGTAACAATTCTATTAGAAGGTTCAACAAAAAGATTTAAATCCAAAAAATTAATATTTTTACTAATAGTAGTTTCATTAGAAATTAATTCCAAATTATCAGGATAGAAATCTATATTAATGACACAATTTTCAGTATGTACTAAGCAAATCAGATCATCAACATATCTGTATATTATATAATCTTTTGATGCAAAAGACTGTTCAAAATGATAAAGATATAAATTAGCTAACATATTGCTACTACAGCCACCCTGTGGAACTCCTGAGACTTGTAGGTATAATTTATTTCCTTGAAAAATATAATTATTGAAAATAACAAAGTGAAGAAGTTTAAGAAAATTAACATAACTGGCTTGTGATGCAAGATTAGCAATATAATCATTGTATAGAGCTAAAATTACATCATACAGGTCAGAGATCTTGATATTATTGAAAAGATCTTTAAAATCAAAAGTTTGAAATCCTATTAAATTTTTAAGGGATGTTAATCTATTCTTTAATTTTTTACTATTATTAAGAATAAGGTAATTATTGCTATAGACTGACGTAAACTATCATTTATTTGATTTAAAGAATTTAGAAGTAATTTACTCGCAGTAGTGGAGTAAGTATATGCCCACTAGTTACTGTTCGAAATTTAATGGGATTTTTATGAAATTTTAGAATAAGCACAATATATGGAAATTTAAGAAATTTATATTTAATATTTAAGTCAGTATACAAATTGATAATTTTTAATTTAATACTATTAATAGAATGTAAATCAAGTTTAAAAAGACTATTATTTTTTAAATAATCTAACAGAAATTGTATATAAAATTTTTTACAGATAATAGCATAATTATTAGAGGCTTTATCAACATAGGTGATAACAAACGATTTTTGTAAATCAATAATGGAGGGTTTAATATTATCAAAATTATATATATATATATATATATATATATATATATATATGGATCTAGACAATTTAATACTACTAATAGCATTTTTAATAGATTCTAATAAAGTGAATTTCCAAATATTAAATGCCTTTAAAGGCATAGCATATTTAGAAGCTAATTTATATATATATGTATCAAGATCAAGATTAATGGATTTTAAAACTTTAATAGAATTATGATAGGAGGGTAACCTGAATTAATGCCAAAAGACATAATGGTTCTTAACGAAATGTCTTTAACAATATCTAAGTCTCCTGTAACTATATGCCCCAGGACAGGATTGAGAAATTTAGCATAATCTTTTACTGTACAATTACATTTATTTTCTAAAATTGACTTAGAATACTGATCTAAAGAGGGAGATCGTGAAATTTCATTATAATTAAATACTGATCTACCAAAAGGTCGGTTGTATTTAAAAGTCTTTGATACACTCAAATCTCCAATAGGCATTAAATGCTTGAACTTGTTAAAAATATGGCCAACATTTATAGAATTATAAATGGAATGCTTTAAAGAAATAACACAATATGAATTAGTTGGTATATTATTAAGATGATTTTGATTAAGTTTTAAATTTAAATACTGTGATCTTGTAATAAGTAAATCATAGAAAATATGATTAAAGTGTTCATTAGCAAGATTTAATTTTAAGAAAATTGCATAAACTCTATTTAAAATGTTTTTTCTTTACCGCAAAAACCCAGGATTTAATTAATTTCCACTGAAAAGTGCTATTAAATTTATTATGTAAACATATTATCTCAGCTTTATGGTTAAAAATTGATGAACTTCCATTGCCACATTTAAATCTTTTAAATTTAACAGATTTACTATTATATAAAGGAGGTTTCAAAAGCAGGTGATTAAAAATAGAGTATTTATTATCTATAAAATTATTCTTCACAATATTACCATTAAGATATAGTTGATTTAATCCATATGGAAAAAGAGTACAAGTTGATTTTATACAATAGTTTCCAAAATAAATCCTATCTGCAGTATTTATTTTATATCCAATATAATGTATTGTGATATTTTCAAAACCGTGTTTAGCAAAGTGTTTATATTCAATTTTATTAGAAGTAGGAAGAAAATTATTATTGAGGATATATTTTTTGACGTGATCTCTATGAACATTCATACGTAGATGAATGGGATTACTAGTTTGTGCGATATATGATACAGATATTACAAGAAAGACAATATATGCAATTAAAATCTTTACAGAAAGGCAGATGGCTATTAAGGTTCATAATTTGAGTTTTAGAAGCTGAAGGGCAATTTTTGCAATTTTTATTCTTACATTTATTGAAATTATAATTTTTAGTGGGGTAATTAATATATTCAAAACTATCCATTACACAATGTTGGTAATTTTATACCGGACTAAACAATTCCCAACATAAATTGAAAATACCGGGCAATATCTATCTAATTATATAAAAAGTATAAATAAGTTGCCAGTCATTAAATCAAATAAGAAGAGTAATTCATAAAATAAAAGTGGAATTCATAAAATAATAAAGAGAAAAATACATTCGAGAGAATAAAATAAATAATTAAATATTGCTTATATATAATTATAAACAACTAAGTCCAAGTTAAACCTAATGAATAACAGGAGGATATTACAAAAAATAGAAAACACAATGTAAGAAACATTAGTTTTAAACTAGAATATAAAACAACACAGTGTATTAATTAATACAAAAGTGTAAAATCTGGATTCACTTAAAATCCATTCCATATAAGATAAAGATTGTACTGATAAGTACAGTTAAGCACTTCAGTAATTCGAATAATAGCAAATACTATGCGCATATAAATAATCAGTTTTGTCGTATATTTTAATTTTTAATGTGTCTTCATTTTGAATTTTTAAACTAACGTCTAGGTAATTGATCCAGTGTGATGTATATACATTTTCAATGAGTTGTAGATTAGGAGGATAAAACTGAAAGTTTAACATTGTGGCATCATTAGTAATTTTAATAATAAATAGATCATCAATGAATCTGTACATGATATGACTGTTGAAAGGGTACTGAATTTCGTAATATTGTAGAAAGAGGCTGGCCAGTATTGTGGATGAGATTCCTCCCTGTGGAATTCCCTTATTTAATTTGTATTTTGTATATGCAATTACTCTGAGAGAGATACTGGTTGAACAGAATGAATTTTAACAATGTTTTTAATTTTGGAATAGAGATGTTTTTTGATTGAGTAAATTGTTCATATAAATTTAGTATGACTTTAAATAAATCATGAATATCAATGTTATGAAAGAGGTCTTTGAAATCAAAAGTTTTAAAATCATGTATGTAAGGTTGTTGTTTTAAGTTATAATCAATAATAGTTTAGAAATTGATTAATATGTGTTCGTTGTGTAGTAAAATGTTCATAAATTTGATTTAGTATAAACCGTAGTTGTTTGTCAGCAGCATTGGTATATGAATAAAATCCGTTCTAAAAGTAATATATATATATATATAAATTTGACAATCATGCATAAAAGGGGTTATTTATGGCTCATTGATTACGAAACTTAACAGTTTCAATCTTTTCAGTGAAAAATACCCGTGATACAATTTTTGGGCTCGTGACGATATTAGTCCCCCCCCCCCCTTAGGGGGGATTACTTCCGAAGGGTACATTAACAAATTTGGTATTAATCGAAATATATTTTTCAAATCCTTTAAAATAGAGGGTAACATAGTATGATTGTGATCATTTGGAACAACGAACGATGCAGTTTTTTCAAAATTTCATTTGTAAAATAGAAAAAAAAGTATCACCAGCTGCTTAAAAATGGATTTTGGTATGAGAAAGTCGAGTGGGGCCACATTCCAGTTAATATTTTTAAAGTGCTATAATTGCGCACATCAAAAGACCATGCCGCGGTCCCCATCTGAGACCCATGTGCAGAAACTTATTTCATTTGCATTTATGCTATTTGTATTGCATAATAAATGTTTCCGGTTCATCAGCGGGTCAAAATACTCAAAATGTGGTTATTTCTTGCTTCTTATTCGTCTTCTGAATAAGTACCGAGTTAAAAAATTTCCCAATCCTGTCTTTCCCTCATTTACTGTTTAAGCTAGATATCTTACTTCTTACGGGAAAATTCATTGCAGCCTAGAACGAATAACCCAGGTACTACAGTCTGTTTCAAAATGATAAGACCACTCAAAATTCCACCCTTTCTCAACAAAGACAACATTGAATGTGAATTTCAAAGAAGGTGTATGAAACGAAACAATTTTGCAGTGTTGATTTAGCTTAGAAAAAAAAACAGATCGAATATTATTTTCGTGCCAAACGATTTTTCGAAATCACGGTGTTACATAAATATAAGACCACTTTAGATTTTCTAATAATGCAGACGATTTTTGTTTAACTTTGGAGTTTAACTATAAACTAAACCATCTGGAAAGGCTGGAAAGAAGGAAACAAGAAAGATCAATCATGCATAAAACATTGATTATGAAACACTTTCCAACTTCAATGCAATTTCATTTAAACATCTCTAAAATGCGATACATTCCTCGGTAATATTTTAAAAATTATCACAATACTACATTAATTTATTATGTTTGAAAACTTAAAACTTCATCGAAATAAATGAACTTCATTCAAATGGCGTCAATTAAATATAAATTGCTTGGCTTCTCGGTAATGTTTTTAACATTATCATAATACTACAATAATTTATTATATTTGAAAACTTCATCATAAACAACTGCAATTTATTCAAATGACGCCATCGAAATATAACACGCCTGGCTCTCTCTATGAAAGAAGCATTTCATTCATAACAATACTACAATAATTTATTTTATTTAAAAACTTCAGACCATGGAGGAACAAGTAATTAAACTATGCTTAAAACTTCATCGAAAAAAATCGTCCTTCTCTCTGTAAAATCAATGAATATTTCATTCATATCAGCTATGCAGACTCCATGAGCTAAATAATTTTGTGTTAAAGAAATGCAGTAATTCTTATACAACTCATTCTACATATTTTGCCGTTTACATTTTACATCAGTGAAAAATAGGCTTCGCTGTAGAAATAATCAAATTTGAATGATCATTTAAACTCAAATATATTGTAATCGCGTTGTTTCAGTATGTAGATGCACAGAATTTAAGCAAAAATAAAGCGGTTTTAAGACAGATACAACACTCAATATGAATTAAAAAGAACTTTAAAAATCACGATTTTGAGACAAGATGGATGCCATATTTCATTTTGAAGTGGGTCACGTGATCGCTTCATATAAGAGGTGTAACTATTTTAATTTTTATTGAAAAACCTACTGAATATATTTTGCTGAAATTTTTATATATTTTATGGGATAATTTGAATATTACCTAAAATTTTCGAAGCAATTTGTGAACTTCAAATCCGCTTAAAAAATTTTTGAAAAATTAGGTCCTATAGTGTTCAATGTATTTCATGTTTTCAACCCGGGTTCAATCCAAAACTAATTGGATGATATTATACATTTATATTTCCATAGGTCCCACAGACCGTCTGAACAACATACTAAAATTTTATTTTGATTAAGTCATTTTTACGGCAGTTATCGTGCTAACTGACAGACAGACAGAATGAACAAAGTCATAAACACTTTTCAACTTTGTTGTAAAGTGTTAAAAAGGCAGAAATTCAGAATTGAACTGTTTGATTCATTGGATTATTAAAATGCCTCATGGAAGTGCGAAAAGTTTCGTTTCACAATAGAAAAGGAAAGTTGGAACGTGAAATAAGTAAGATTCTTAATCGTTCTAAAACGACTATTCACAACGACTGAGTAAAAAGGAATTGTATGGAAAGTAGAAAAGATCTGGCCGCAAAAAGCAGTTATCAGCTCCTGATAATAGACAAATTTTCCTTCTTGCAACGAAAAACTACCAGTCCACTTATAAAATAGCACAGCAGACAAGTAAACAAGTGTCTCATGTAACTGTGTTGTTGTTGAGACCCAGACCGCCCGACCTACCAGAAAGGTGTAAGATAACTGTTTGGACGGCCGAGAAATGCCACCCAATTTAGATCGGAACCCAGTGGGGGAGGCATCCACAGGGACCGTACCCTCCTTCCCCTACCACCAACCTCTCAGAAGGACTTACGGACCCACATGTTTAACGTGATCGTACTCCGCATGAACACGGCGGCAGTTGTGGCAGCGTGCAAATCCAGCCCGCAAACCACCGGGCTATCGCGCCCGAAATGTGCCAACAGCACGCGGTGTTCCCAGGTGGTCACCCACCCAAGTACTAACCGCGCCCGATGCTGCTTGACTTCGGTGATCTAACAAGAACCGGGGTTTTCAGCACGGTACGACCGTTGGCTTCATGTAACTGTGTGGCGAAGTTTGAAGTCGAATGCTGATGTTAAACTTCGGAAACTAAGAAGCAAACCATGACTTCTTAAACATCATAAAGAATCACGTCTGAAGTGGGCGAAGAATGTCATGTCCTGGAACTCTACATGGAAAAATATAATATTTTCGGACGAGAAAAAATTTAACAGACGGTCCGGACGGCAATAACTACTACTGGCATGACTTAAGACAAGAATCTCGCGAGTTCTTCAGTAGGCAGATGGGAGGCGGTTAAGTTATGGTGTGGGGCGCTTTCTCATATGCAGGAAAATGCGATTTGCAAAGAGTTTATGGCAAAATGAACTCGGATAGTTATCAATAAATGTTATACAGAAGTATACCCTTTGGGCCACTTTTAGGAGGGCCGAAATGGAAGTTCCAACAAAATAATGCTCCCAGTCATGCATCTAAATCAACAAAAGCATGGCTCAAAAAAGAAAATATTGATGTTATATCTTGGCCGAGCCTTAGCCCTGACCTAAACCTCATAGAAAACCCGTGGGGTTATTTGTCTCGCCAAGTATACGAAAACAACAAACAATATCATTCACATATGAATTGGAAGTCGCCATTATGGAGAAATGGGACAATATTCCGGAATCTGTCTTTAAAAATTTAATTAAATCGATGCCAAATTGTGTGTTTCAAGTTATTCAGAAAAATGGTGGAGCAACAACTTACTAAATTTGCTAAAACTTTCTTTTTCCACATGTGGTTTTATAATTTTGTAACAGGTATTTGTGCCACTTTTTGTTATATTGCTGTTATACTTTTTTCTAAATGAATTTCGTGCATGTAAGTTGCTAAATTTTATTTAAAACTTGTTCTAACATGGAGTAGTTTTGATTTTGAATAAAAAAAATATTTCATTAATTACCTAAATAACAAAAAGTCTCGTGGTCTTATACTTTTGTAACAGACTGTACATAAACGCCCAATAGTTAAATAATACAGATACTGATAACACCGCTCATTCTTTAAATCGCCTGATTTGAATTAAAACCATTTCCACGACACAAATAAATAAAAATACTGGAAATCTCAAAAATATTCCTTTACCTCAGATGTAAAATTAAATTATTGTTACCTCAGCGCGTTTTCATCCAATCTAGGTCAATTTTTAGCACACTATTCATAATGATAACATGACTATGATAACAAAAGGATTATATATTGATAACAAATAATTCATGATGATAAAAAAATTTTACAATAAATTAATTTATTTGATTCATAACGATAACAAAGCATGCATAATGACAACAAAATATTACAATCAAATCTTTTGAATACTTTCATGGATTAGAAAACCGATGAATTAAATCCATTTAGTTTGTAAACAATTTTTTCTTTGTTGAGACAATTTTTTTTTTTTTTAAATTTTCAAAATGATTCAAATTTGAAAATATAAAATCTCGTCTAGGCACATCGTACGGGGAGTTGAAGTACCTCTGTAGTTAATGATAGAAATCATATTTTTTATACAAAATTATTAGTGAACACCAAGAAGGTAAGACACTCCAAAGGAGGTTAGAAAGGATGAGAACAACTGGGGAAATGATAACTGTATCAAATTTACTGATTGAGATCAGCACAGCATGCACGGTACTGAAGTGACCAGGTGCATAAGTGGCAGAACCTCAAGATACTTTAAACAAGACAGAACATGACGTTAGAGGGCATTCCTAACGCTTGGACTCTTACATACTGTGATCAATTAAGCGTCCGATAAAAAACATGTAAACGAAACACTTATCTAACATTTTTATTGACCAAAATTGCCCACCATAGGCGAAGTTTTCTTAAACTAAGAATCGCTTTCTCAGTGCAGCAATCAGCAATGGTGCACTTAGTTTTTGCGCTCCTTAGTGCTCTTCAGTACATAATGGCTGATAACATACTGCACTTCAGTATATACTGCACTGGCAAAACTAAAACTTGCTATAGCGTAATATTGGTGCGATGTACCGTAATACGGCTTGCTGTGTACCATAATACGGCTCGCTGTGTACCGTAATATGGCTAGCTATATACCGTAATACCGGCATCAAATTACTATGAATCTAAATTCAAACTGCACGAAATTGCAGCAGCCAAGTTCATATCACCGATTTCGCCGACAGGGGCCGTTCTCGAAGCTAAAAGTCATGCTATCAGTGAAATGATCACCAGCAAATTTGTCTTGTTGCTGTTCAGTTATCAGCTAATCGGTGCTGAAGAGTGCCAATAAACGTGAAACCGCCGATGCATTGCGATTCTTGGGAACGTCTAATATTGCAGATTTGTGTACTATGATTTGTTAAATGGTATGAAGTAATGAACTGCTTCATGCTTCTAGAGAATATAATACATTGGATATGCCAAAAGTAAAAATCGATTTAATTAAATTTTTTCTTTATATACGGGGGTGTTGCATCATATGAGACCTGATTTTGGGCGTAGACTTGTCGAATAATCTTAGGCTTGTCTCCTGTCTGGATAAATGAAATGCGCTGTTTTCAATCTTTTATAAAGAAGTAAAGAAGCATTAACAAAATATCTGGAGTAGTGGTTTTCACTCTACTTTCTCAAACATCAACTAAGGTGGAGTATGATAAAATAATTTGCGGAGGCATAAGTCCAAACACTCAGGGCTTCATTTAGGACTTTTGGGCCTGGGGAGGGAGGGAATAAAACTTTAGGGGGGCAAGTTTTCTATTTGCCCTATATAAATATATCTAAATGCTGTCACATAGAAACTATAACATAAAATGTTTCCGGGGGAGAGGCGAAGCTCCCCCGGATGTATGCCTGAAAGAAACACTGCACATACTAAAGAAATACGGGTAACAAACAAAAACTGAATCTATTGCCACTAGAATGTGACACTTTTAAACAAGTAAATTTCCAGTTACACACTTAAACAAGTAACTGTATCTATGTGAATGTGTTATTTTATTCATTTATATGAGAATTGCACGGAATAATGGGTATATTTTATTTTACACTGAAAAGACCGTTTTAAACAGGCAAAAAAGCAACATGAGATGTTCATTTGACGCACTTGTTTACCCATTTAAATGGGTCCCTCTTAAAGGGCCCTTTTAAGCAAGTGGGTAGCGTTCAAAACCGTCTTAAATGATTGTGTATGAAATGCGTGTCTGTGCAATTTATTTACTGTTACTATCTGATAGCGCTGCAGCAAATGTAGTGCGGACATTGGCCCCGGACCAGGCGCCAAATCGATAATACAACAAATGGAAAAGAGGCACAGCTAAAACACTTAGCACCAGGCGCCAAATAGAGTTGCTGTGGCACTACTATCCAACAAGAACTATCAAACCAAATTTCGTGAAATTTGGTATTTAAGTTACTTATGCGTTACCCTGGTGCTGATTAGTAGACGTTCAAACAGAACCTATTCTTTTTCTTGCGAAATGCAATGTAAAAATCATAAAAATCTATATATATAATACGTTTTCAATAAGTGATTGTGGGAGTGTTTAAAAAACCTCAGATGCTCCCAGTGGCTTAAAAAGCCGAATCTTTGCGCACTCATAGTATCGACCACGGACCTTAGAGCAGGAATGAGAAGTATCTCTTCTCTAAGCCTTCGTATCGCTCCTCTAAGCCACGGACTCGAACCTAACGGAGCCGGAATTTTAACTCACCTCCGGGAGTCGAGAAAAGTTTTTTTTTTTCGAAAAGTCTTCCTAGCCCCCCACCCCATCTGAGAAGTCTTGCTTAGAAGGCTGATCTTTTGCAAATTGATCTCGAAATTGAACCTAACGGAGCTGGATTTTAGATTTTTCCACTGCTGGTATACAAAATAGAGGGGATTGGGGTTGAAAAGTCTTTTCCGACTCTACAGAATTCCCCCGATGAGCAAACCTTGCATACTTTATAGTATAGATGATGCGGAAAGAACTTAATTATGTCGGATTTTCGATTAAGATGATTATTTTCGACGCTGAATGCTGCACATTGTATGCAAAATGAATCTTATTAAGAAAAGCTAGAATTTAACTTTCCATAAAAGTGTTAGTTTATCTGCTTTTCACAGGTTCAGATACTAGTATATATAGATACTAGAAAACTAAATTAACATTGTTTTATGATAAAATGAGAATTTTTTTTTAATTTTTATTTATTTATTTTAAAGGAATGCAAGCTACAGGACAAAGTCTCAGTAACAGTATGAAAGATAAAATACAATACAAAAAATCTGATGTGGGCAACACATGACTTTCCTTATATAATGCAATGAATTTACTACTTTTACAGTAAAAAAAATAGGTTTTTCTTATAGTAGATACTTATATTCTTTCCACGATATTGAATTTTCGACAATTAGTCGCCATTTTCATTGATTTAGCGTCATTTTTATCCATTTGGCGATTTTTTCGTTAATTTGGCAACATTTAAAAAAGTCGCCAAGTTGGCGACATTCCGCCAAATTCGTCGCTAAAATCACTCCAAGCGTTATGGACGGAGAAATAAGTTATTCTTATAGCAGATAAATGACTATTGGCCTTCAAATACAAAATTATTACTCAAATTATCTTTTCTCATGAATGGAACGAGCTAGATCCACGAGAATGATGTTACCAAATTTATCGCATGATATTACATATGAAAAATGAACATGTTTCTCAACAGTTAATATTTTTTTTTAATTTATGGGATTTTTTGATAAATTTATTTGAAAAATGGGCAATATCTCAAGAACGGTTCATGCTAGCGTTCTCAAGTTTGTCAATCGATCGTTTTCTAAGGAAAAATTACATAAGAAATGTCTATTTGTGTAACTTTATCAAAGGTTTTGATTTTTTGGTGATTTTTTCAAAATTTCACTCGGAAATTTAGGGGGTTGGGATTGAAAATTCGATTGTGTTTAAAAACAATAGGCTACCAGTATTCACGGGTTGTGATTTTTGTACCAAATTTCATTCGAATCGCTCCATTCGTTCGTGAGATATCGTATCCACAGACTCACTGACTGACACACACACACACACATAATTTCAAAAATGTTTGATTGAACATCAGGGATGCTTGAAACGTACTCTCCCGTCGAAATCTCGAATTCGAATTTTCGACTCCGTCGCAATACTTTCTTTATACATTATGTATATAAGGAAAGTAATATACAGATTAAAATACATTAAAAGGCAAACTATTGACAACAAATGATTTTCGAAAGCACCTGAAAATGAAAAAATACATTAAAATTTAAAATATTTACAACAAATGATTTTTAAAAGCCATTTCCGATGAATAAATAACATCAAGATTATCGGAAAAGCTGTCATATAGTTTGCAAACACATTATGCAAACTTATTTTTATTATTTTTATAGTTTGCAAACTTATCGCACAATAACAACCAATATTCGTACTAAAATTCCTTTCAGCAAATAAACTCATGCTCCTGGCTGAAT
Organism: Amaurobius ferox; assembly: GCA_951213105.1. Lineage (NCBI taxonomy): Eukaryota > Metazoa > Arthropoda > Arachnida > Araneae > Amaurobiidae > Amaurobius > Amaurobius ferox. The sequence goes on from OX578148.1 coordinate 93,258,390, forward strand.
AATAAGGAACATGAAACCCGATCCATGAAATACAACCACATTGCAATAAATAGTTCTTAAAATTTTCAAGAATAACACTTTATAATAAAATTCTTTATTTAGTCACACTAATTAAGACGTTAAAATCGCATCAAGAACCAAAGCGCTTTTGGACGTCCATCATTAGTGGCAATTCCGAAAAAAAAAATCTGATGTGGGCAGCACAAGACTTTCCTTATATAATGCAATGAATTTACTAATTTTACAGTAAAAAAAATAGATTATTTTTATAGTAGATACTTCTATTTTTTCCAAGATATCGAATATTCGTCAATGAGTCGTCATTTTCATTGATTTAGCGTCATTTTTACCCATTTGGCGAGTTTTTCGTTAATTTAGCATCATTTCAAAAAGTCGCCAAGTTGGCGACATTCACCAAATTCGTCGCCAAAATCTCGCCCAGCGTTATAGGTGAAGAAATAAGTTATTCTTACAGCAGATAAATGACTGTTGGCGTTCAAATACAAAAGTATTACTCGAAGTATCTTTTTTCATAAATGGAAGGAGTTAGATCCACGAGAATGATGTCACCCAATTTATCGTATGGTATTACGTATGAAAAGTGAACATGTTTCTCAATAAGAAATATATTTTTTTTACTTTATATGACTTTTTGATAATTTTTTTTGGAAAATGTGCAATATCTCAAGAACGGTTCATGTTAGCGTTCTAAAATTTATGTCAATCGTTTTCTAATGAAAAATTACATAAGAAATGTCTATTTGCGTAACTTTATGAATGCTTTTGATTTTTTAACGATTTTTTCAAAATTTCACTCGAAAATTTAGGGGGGTTCTGAATATTTGATTGCGTATAAAAACAGTAGGCTTCCAGTGTTTACGGATTGTGATTTTTGTACCAAATTTCGTTCGAACCGGTCCATTCGCTCGTCAGTTATCTCCACAGGCTCACTGACACACACACACACACACACACACACACACACAGACATCACTTCAAAAATGTTTGATTCGTGATCAGGGATGCTTGAAACGTGCTCTCCCGTCGAAAACTCGAATTTTTGACTGTCACAATACTTTCCTTATACATTATGTATGTAAGGAAAGTAAAAAAAAAAAAAAAAAAGGAGTGTGATACATGTGCACTCGATCAAAAATTGCGAACACAATTTGCATACGAATTGTCAGATTACACAAGGACAAATTTGAATGCAAAATATTTAATTATAAAATTCATACAGTAGAAGTAAAATACAAATAACAGCAAGTCTAACTGAATGATCTGTCTAAAAATTTGGATAAGGATTTTACTCTCGTGGCGTCGAGAATGAAACGCCAGGCAAAACTGATGATTCGAACAGGGTGGAAATTACAAATAGAGTCCCGATAAATATGAATTAAGAGAGATTCGAAGAGCAGAATATTATGTGGATTGTTATAATTAGTTAACAAAAAAGTTTTATCAGAAACCGGGGGGGGGGGGGAAATTATCAATAACAGTAATGGATGAAACACAGTGGAAAGTTTATTATATTTAATATCACACGCATGTTCGGATAATTTAATGCCAACAGTACGTTATAAAATTTATAACTATTTTCGAGGGAAAGAAGGGCCTCTCCTGATTTTTTAATATTTATTTTCAAAAAATTATTCGAAAATTGGAGGGGAAGGTCTTGAGAACATTTGGGGACGTTTATAGCAGGGTTCCAGTATTCACCGATTGTAATAATCTGACCAAAGTATTTTCAAAACGTTTCATTCGTTCGCGAGATATCGCTTCCACAGACTTGCACACGCACACACATACTCACACACTAACATGCATGCACTATACACACACGCACGCACACACACACCACACACGAATGCACACACGAACGCGCGCACACACACTAATATGCATGCACTGTGCACATACATGCACACACACACACATACACCAATATTCATGCACTGTGCACACATACATGCACACACACACATACACTACATGCATGCACTATGCGCACATACATACACTACATGCATGCACTATGCGCACATACATACACGAAACATGACCTCAAAGTCATTCAATTCGAATTCAGGGATGCTTGAAACGGGCTTTTTCGTCAAAATCTCGAATTCGAGTTTTCGATCCCATCGCAATACTTTTCCCATCCATTATACTATGTATGTAGGGAAAGTCCCGTATTGCTCACACAAATGAACGTAACATATTTTTGAATATGAGCATATGAGAAAGTCGAGTGGAGTTGGATACTCACACTCCAGTTTATTCAAGAAAGGAAAACAATAAAGGTATCGAATGCTATTATTTTCTTAACACAAATACATCTTTCTTTGTTCTCCTTAGAGTTATTTGATCAAATATACTTATGCATGTATCCATGCACCGCTATCTCTATCATGTTTATGCATATCGAGTTACCTTCCCATCTTTGCTGCGCGGCGACTAAAGGTGAGTTGCTCAGGTGTTGAGAGGGGAGGGCGGAGTAACGTAAGGTGGTGACCTGCTTCTCCGGCACCCAAGTCCATTCGATGTTCAACTTGCGAACAGAATGCGACACGCCGCTCAACAGGTAAGTCCATTTGAATAAACTTTTGGTTGAACTTGATACTCTAATGCAAAACAGTAGTGGTTTGTTTGTTACTTTCCCTATATGTATGGTATAATATTGCACGATTTTCAAATTAATTTTATTATTGTGACGGGGTCGAAAATTCGAAATCGAATTTTTGACGAAAGAGCATGTTTTAAGCATCCCTGAACACAAATCGAACATTTTTGAGGTAATATCTGTGTTGGTATATTTGTTAGTATATGTATGTTAGTGTGTGTATGTTAATATGTGTGTATGCATATTAGTGTGCGTATGTATGTTAGTGTGTGTGTATGCATGTTAGTGTTGTTGTTGTTGAGACCCAGCCCGTCCGACCTACCAGAACGGTGTAAGGTAACAATGTATGTTAGTGTGTGCATGTTAATGCTTGTGCATGTATTATAGATAATTATTATGTATATACATTGTTTGAAATACTAGAATTAGTATGGATAAATATGAATGGTATAAGTGAACATTAGATATTAATTATTTTGACAAGTTAAATCTTCATTATATATGACGGATTACAGGAAAATGGTTCAAAGCTAAATTGAGTTTAGGACATTGTTAAGTACAGCTTTATAGGCTGATTCTAATAATAATAATAATAATAATAATAATAATAATTAAAGGAAAAAACACTTTTTGATGATTGCAATTCATCTTACAAGTGCTACATTATTAACTAATTACAATTGCAGCAGAGTAAAACAACTTGAAAGTTTTGGGTTCATAAATAGGATGGCTTGTATAAACCTCATTGGTTTAAAACTTGGTTTAAACCACTAGTTTTCTTTTTGTTTTTTTAAACCATGTTTTTTTTTCAACACATTCTATGGTTATAGTGGTTTTTGATACCTTATCTTTAATGACACAACGTTAAATACAATTTTTTGATTATCACTGCCTTCTGTATACGTTTTTTCATTCGTTTCTGATTCGTTTCTACTCATTAGACAATGTTTTATAACTTTGTAATTTTTGTTGTTGTTTAGCTCGCTTTGTTGCCGAGTTCGTTATCTTAATTTTTTTTTAATTCACCGCTAGGAGTGTTACAATCCTTTTTATTCGGTCGGTCATTTTATTCTAGATAGACCTGACGTGCACAGTCATAGTCCCCTTTATTCGAGTGAAGTGCTTGCTTAGGAATCTTGTATATTATTATTTACACAGTTGTTGGCGACTTAAAAACATTTCATGATGTGTAAATTTTAAAGCGAATAACTTTTAAACGAAATCTCATAAAAAGATACAATTCGTGCTGTATTTTGTAACTAATTACGATACAGGTGAAACTATAAGCACCCTGGAATGAGAATGTATGGGAAAGTCGCAGTCTCACACTCCAGAAAAGTTTGGGAAATAGATTTCTTTCAAAATAACTTTAAAATTTCTATCAAATGTGATTGAAGAAAGACGCTATTTGGCCTCCATGCGGCTATGCTTCTTACTAACTCTAGAGTGCTATCCAAGCTAAAAATAGTAATCTTGTTGATGTACGATAAAGTATGAAACATTAACTGGAGTGTTATATAAAACATTAACTCCTCTTTTCCATACCAGAATTAATTTTTTTTTTTTCAAATTTTATAAGAAAAAATTTAAACAATCGATATAGTGGGTCTAAATAATTACAAATATAGCGTGTTACCCTTCACTTTAAGGGGCTTGAAAATATCTTTCGATCGATACCATACTTGACAATGTACCCCCCGGGGGGGAGTAATTTGCTCCTCTAAGGGGGAATTAGAGACGTCGCGAACAAAAAAAATTGTATCGCGGCTATTTTCCACAACAATGATTGAAACTATGAAGTCTTGTGATCAGTGAGTCATAAATAAACCCTTTTAAGCATGATTATGTCAAATTTTGTCCTATGCTGCTATATTAAATAAATATCGGATTTAATCAATCTCGAATTATTCAGGAGGTCTTAAAACATATTGGCATCAAAGTCTCGAAATCGAAAATTTTCGTGCAAACAATACTTTCTCAATACTACGTATGAGAAGTAAAAATATAATTTCTAGACTAAAATTCCAGTTAGCAATAGATGTTTAAATTTGGCGATAAAAGTTTAAATTTGGTGATAGATGTTTAAATTTGGCGATTGGATTAATGAAAAATATACGCCTGTAATACATTGATTTCTTTTTATTTCAGCCTTAACTATTGATGATTTTAAATGATACGAAGGGTCTGGCTTTCAAACTGAATATTACGTTTTCAGTCAATTTGATAATAATTTGAGGAAAACGTGTCGGAATTATTTTCGAAGAAATTCTCTTTCTGTTTTTAATTCTTTCTGAATATGAATTGAGATAATGCCTTCTTCATTGTTCTGTTGATGTTTTCTAACTTTATTCTTCGTATTTAAAGAATTTCCTGTTGAACACATAGATCAAAACTAAATATTTGTATTAATATATTTACTTCGGATTTAACCCATGCAGCGTACAAGGTCATTTTTAAGTAAGGCCATCAACATCATCCCTCTGCAGGTATAAGCTATTTGCATCCATTTCTAACAATGCAATTCAATAATTGGTTGAATATTTCTGTTTAAGCATTTTATTTTACTTTGTCATACATACCAGATTAAATGTTTTGTTTTCTCAAAGATTTTCGGATTCGGGTTTTGGTTTCGTTACAATCACACGTTTTACAGATTATATGTTTTGTTTTCTCAAACATTTTCAGATTCGGTATTTGGTTGCGTTACAATCATATATTGTTTTACAAATTAAATGTTTTGTTTTCTGAAAGATTTTCGGATTCGAGTTTTGGTTTCGTTACAATCACACGTTTTACAGATTATATGCGTTACAATCATATATTGTTTTACAAATTAAATGTTTTGTTTTCTCAAAAAATTTCAGATTCGAGATTTGGTTTCGTTACAATCACACATACTGTTTTATAGATTAAATGTTTTGTTTTCTTGTCTCTAACTTTGCCGTCCTTCCCTATTTTGAGCGCCTATATCCCTTTTAAATGTTAGTTTCAAGACAGGACTCATATCGTTTACTCTAAGACTCTTATGTTGCTTTTTCTCGTGTACAACTTGAAGGTCTCCTTATCATGGGCGTATAAAATATTTTTTCCAGGAATGGTGGTAAATTTGATTGCATTAAAAATCTAGATATTACTATCAACCTTCAAATATGTTTTGTTACAAAATAAATTCGAATAAATGGTATGAGCATCACATTTTAAAAAATATTCCCCTTTCGTAACAGAATTCTAACCTTCCTGGAGACAAAGTCACTAAACTAAAAATCTGATGTGAGCAGTACATGGCTTTCCCTGCAGACTTATATTCACGTTCTCTTTATTTTAATTAAATTTAATTCACTTTTAATTCAATTTCCGTTCTCATTTGATAACTAGACTTATTTTCAAAGGTGGGGTAGAGAAAATACGAAAAAACTTAAATATCTCGGGAACGTCTAGTCCTAGTGTAATGGGGTTGGTCTTATTCTTTTTTCGTTAAAAATTACGTATTAAACAAGCATTTAATAGATATATTTGAGCATACGTAGTTTTTTTATTTTAGATTTTGACGATTTTTGCGGGCCATTTTGCAAAAAAAGGCAGGTTATTTTTTTCCGAATCATACCAAAATCTAATCAGCACCAGGGTGTCCCACAAAAGACTTATCTGCCAAATTTTGTGAAATTCGGTCCATTAGTTTTTCAGCTAGAGTGGATACAAGCTTTTGCGGGTCATTTCCCAAAAAAGGCGGGTTTTTTTTTATCCCGAATCGTACCCAAAACTAATCAACACCAGATTTGCTCACAAGTGACTTACCTACCAAATTTTATGAAATTCGGTCCATTAGTTTTTTAGTTAGAGTGGATAAAAAATCTGCACAGACAGATACACAGTGACAAACACACAGACAGACACACACACAGACGTCACGCTAAAAATAGTTTCGTATTCCAGAGGTCTCGAAACGTGTAGATCCGTCGAAAACTCGAGTTGCGATTTTTGACACGATTCCAATACTTTCCCTATACATTACCATGTATTGCAGGGAAAGAACAAATTGGACATTTATAAACATAGCAAGTGCAATAAACTTAAGCCTTCCATTTAGGTATAAGTTTAAATTATTTTTATTAATATATATGTGAGAGAAAACACACAGTTGCGGTTGAATGGCCTAATTCCAAAAAGCATTTTTCATATTTCTCTCATGTTGGTTTTTAAATAAATTAACGATTTTATAGGGGAGTGCCAAAGCACCCCCCTGACCTACCTCCCTAAATACGCCCATGCTCCTTATTGACCCGGCTTTCAGCAGTGATAAGTTGTTTAAAAACAACTACAAGAAAAGACTTCAAGAGAAAAAAAGAAGAATTTTAGCGGTTTTCTTCTTTACAATAGCAAAAAAGCCGCAAGTTGATATGTAATCAATTGCTCGATCAATCACTTTAGAACGGATAATGAGAAATCGATTTTAAATTTGTGGTCAATGTGATGAATTGTTTTAACAATAAAATTTAAAATTTGTCGTGTCTTTGAGAAAAAGATAGTCTGAGAAAACGACATCCTTGTGTACTTCATATTGACCAGATGTTAACTTATAGAATGTTGTAAAATAACTCAGTTATAGGACTCCGTTTTAACTCAGTTTTAGGACCGCAAGCGGTGCAGGCGGACGAATAGGAGTTAATTCTATATACAACTTATGCACTCTGTTATATGGGGGATTTTTTTAGTACTGTAATAAGACTCTTTAAGATAAATCGAAATATTAAAGTACGAGGAAGAGTGTACGTGCTGACTCGAATGAGAAATTTAATTATCACATTATTTGTTTTATTAAAAAAAATGCTACCTTAATATTATTTTTTACGTAATGAAATGGATTTCATAACTTTCACGTTTTTAATGCAGAATTTCAATGTAATTTCACATATTTTATTATGAAACTACATTGGAAAATATTCCGGTTTTTCAACGCGAACTAATTTTCTCAGCCTCGGAACACTAACAATTGAAGTTATTCACATTTCTATTATTTTTATTTTTCTATATCTAGGAAAGTTTATACGAATTATACCAAGTTTATTTGAATTGTTAAGTTCAACGCGTCAACGATGAAATCAGGTTAATTTTATTCTTAATGAAAAGGTTAGGAAGAATCATGTTATTTTGTTGTTTATGAAACGTTTTAATAAATTTTGTAATTAAATCGCCGTGCTTCCTACTTTTCCACACGTGATGCAGATCGCCAATTGATCCTTAATTCGTTATCTAATATTTTCTTTTTATAATTTTCGAATTTAAAAATCTGATGTGGACAGTACATGACTTTCCCTACATACACAAATTTACGTTCTCTTTATTTCTTTAATATTTCATTAAATTCAGCTTAATTGCTTTAGAACGGTTAGCCTTACAGTGATGGGATTGGTTTTAATCTCTTCATCGTCAAAAATTAGTTTATAAAGCAAGCATTTAATTAATACATTTGAGAATACGTAGTCTGGGATTTTAGATTTTGGCGATATTTGCGGATCATTTCGCGAAACAGGTAGGTTCTTTTCTTTCCCCGAATCTTACTGAAATCTAATCAGCATCAGGGTATCCCACAAATAACTTAACTATACGAACTTGTGAAATTTGGTCAATTAGTTTTATTTGGCCAATTAGTTTTCTTAGCTAGAGTGGATATATACAATTTTTGCGGGTCATTTCGTAAAAAAAGGCAGGTTCCTTTTTTCTGATTCATACCAAAATCTAATCAGCACTAGGGTAATCCACAGGTGTCTTACCTACCAAATTTTTATGAAATGTGGTCAATTAGTTTTTGAGTTAGTGTGGATACATACAGACACACACACAGACGTCACGCTAAAAATTGTGTTTTTGTATTCTGGGGTGCTGGAAACGTGTAGATCCGTCGAAAACTTCAATTGCGATTTTCGGCACGATTTCAATGCTTTCCCTATACATTACCATGCATTGCAGGGAAAGTAATGGTATATTTTCACAAACTTTTGTTCGCAAGTTATTCGCTTCAAAATTTGCGAAAAAAAATGTAAATAAAATAGTTTTTATCCAGTTGGAAAAAGATCTTCCACACTAATGTATTATCCCGGCCGTCCATACAGTTACCTTACACCTTTCTGGTAGGTCGGACGGTCTGGGTCTCAGCAACAACAACAACAACACTAATGTATTTAAATGATTTGTGTCAATGTATACAATTATAACACCATTTACACCCATAACGTAGTTGAAACTATTATTTATCGACATAGACCGATAATAATTAAATTATCATGATTTGTTTCCCTTCGGAAATAACGCCATGAAAGTCTTAAATTTGAAATTATTCGTACTCCTATCATACAAACTACAAAAGTTATATATTATTCTATTTTTTTTTTTTTTACATAATGTATCTACACTACATATAAAATTTAATAGCGATACACGTATTTGCTTCTGAGTAATCACATTCACGATTTACAGATATATACATTTTTACTTACCCTGCAATACATGGTAATGTATAAAGTATTGGAATCATGTCGAAAATCACAAGTCGAGTTTTCGACGGCTCTTCACGTTCTGCGATTTCTAAAACACGATAAAACTGTTTTTAGTGTGACGTCTGTGTGTGTGTCTGTGAGTCTCTGTGTGTGTGTCTGTTTGTGCAATGTATGTATCTACTCTAACTGAAAAACTTAGTGACCGAATTTCATAAAATTTGGTAGGCAAGTCTCTTGTGGGTGACCTTGGTGCCGATTAGATTTTGGCACGATTCGGAAAAACAGAACCTGTCTTTTTTTGCAAAATGGCCCGCAAAAAGTGGCAAAATCTAAAACAAAATGCTACATATGCTCAAATATTTCAATTCAATACTTGATTGATACGTCATTTTTGAAAATGAAAAGAATAAGATTCACCCCATTACTCTAGGACTAGCCGTTCTTGAGATATTTTAGTTTTTTCGCTACGTCATCTTTGAAAATAAGTCAGTTGTAAAGAGCCTTGCTGTCCTAACCGGTAATCGAACCCTGGATCTCCGAACTGGCCAGCCGACGCTGTACCGTTGAGCTACTGGGACGGAATTGCTAGCTCTTATCGTCGAAGTGGATTCCGCACAGTTACCAAATGAAAACGAAAATTGAATTAAACGCGCAAATTCGGTATCATTTAAAACAATTGTGGACGTTATTTTGTAAATTTAAACTCAATTTAATGAATTATTGAAGAAATAAAGAGAACGTGAATAATGAGTTTGCAGGGAAAGTCATGCGCTGTCCGCATCAGAAAGTCTTTGAAATATGTTTGACAAGGTCTACAACGTCTACAAGGTTGACAAGGTCTATTGTTTTTACGTCGAAATTTCGATTTAAAAATTTTTTAATTAAGCAATATAGTTGTGGTCCGCGGCTAGCGGTGATTTTTTTCAACAGGCACGTTTAAGCAGATGCAGCTAAATATCAACGTGGATAGACCCCTCCTCTCGTAGCACCCGCATAGTCTCCAGGACAGTTCATATACGTTATGAGCCCGTTCATATAAATTATGGGCCGCTCATAAATTATGGGCCGCTCATAAATTATGGGCCGCTCATAAATTATGGGCCGCTCATAAATTATGGGCACCTACAAACATTTATCACGGAACCACTTTCATATTTGATTTTGCCCTCTTTGTGAATTTTTCTTGTTTTCACCTCTCTCAAAATAAAAATATTGGGGGTCCGATCCCCCTTCTGCAACCATTCATTTTGTTACAAATTAAGCAATAATTTGATTAACACATTTATGCATAATTAGTTTGTTATTTCAGATTATGTTGATTTTTGCTGGTTATTTTAAAAAAAGGCCAGTTTGAATATTTTGATCGTACCTAAATTTAATCAGTACCAAGGTAACTCGTAAGTGACTAGATGTTACATCAAATTTCCAGTTCTTAAATCATTCTCTCTTTCATTGGCGATTTATCTCATTTTAAAATGATGCCGAGTCGTTAAAAATCTGAAAAAGTGCAATATCTCAAGAACGGTTTATTATATATTCTTCCTTCCCGGCCCCTCCCTCTCATCTTCTTGACTGCCTGGGAGCCTCTTTAAATCTTCTAGTAGAGGACCAGGAGAGGGTTGCCTCATTGCTTTATGGGTGGCCTGATCTTTTGAACTTTACCTAACATTTTCTGGGTCAAGAGATTTCGCAATTAAAACATTTGGAGGTATTTAATCTCATAATTTCAAATTTTTGGATTTTTATGGGTTATTTTCGAAAAAGGCCAGTTTTTTACCAATCGCACCAAAATCTAATCTGCACCAGGGTAATCCATACGTGACGTAACCACCCAATTTCAGGGAATTTCGTCAAAAATTTTGTGTCAGAAAGGACATATACATTGTGTACAGACAGACAGATACACACGTTAAATATAGTTTACTCAAAACGTGTTCCTATTCTAAAATACTCAAAACGTGTTCCTATTCTAAAATACTCAAAACGTGTTCCTATTCTAAAATACTCAAAACGTGTTCCTATTCTAAAATACTCAAAACGTGTTCCTATTCTAAAATACTCAAAACGTGTTCCTATTCAAAAACACTCAAAACGTGCTCCTATTCTAAAACACTCAAAGCGTGTTCCTATTCTAAAATACTCAAAGCGTGTTCCTATTCTAGAATACTCAAAGCGTGTTCCTATTCTAGAATACCCAAAACATGTTCCTTTTCTGGAGTACTTAAAACGTACAAAACCTGAATTCCAATGTCATATTCTAATCCAATACTTTTCCTATACATTACCCATGTATATAAGGAAGGTGAAAGTGGTGAGGAGTTTCAAGTGAGAAGGGGGCCCCTCCAAACAAGGTCCTAAAACTCATAATAAGCCACTGACCACCTCGTTGCATCTTCAAACCGATGTTTAACTCCCACGTTTGAGAAAGTCGAAACTTAACGTGTTTGCAGAGGTGTGATTGCCGAAAAGTAAAATTTGCTCATAAGACATGATTCGCGTGGCGAGTTCGCCTTAATTGATGGTTGGAACTATTTGCTCGAGGCGTTAGAACGAGAGTCGGCATCGAACTAACTGTTATTTATGTCGTGACCGGTCGATTCTATTGGTGCTGTTTTTGTTGAAATAAAAAGCAATTTGTGCAACTATCAAAATGAAAATTTCATTAAAAAAATTATACCACAATAAAAATCCATTATGAAATTATTTTTTCGTTGAGTAATGGGAATTTATAACAGGGAAGTAAATTTAATTGGGGGAAAAAAAGGTACTTGTACACACTTAATTTCATTATTTTAAACTCCAATTTCATTAAAACTGAAAATAAGGTCATAAAACGAAAAAAAAAATGTATAATCTAAACATACTCCTTTAATATTATTTTTGTCATTAATTTCGAAATTTGTGTCAATAATTCAGCCACAAAATTCTAATAGGTTAAAGTTACTAATTGGGTTTTAAGTAACGCGATTCGCAGAAAATTTCTTTTAAAGAATAATACGTAAATTTTCATAAATGTGTTAGACGTGTTTCAATACTATTAATTATCCTTAAATTGGTCTGTGCCAAAATGATTTCTAAATAATAGTAGCGTTTCACTTCAGGTTAAAGGTAACTAGAAAGTATTCACTTATTTAATAACAGTGAGTTTTGTTTATTTTAAATTAAAAACATGAAGTATCTCTGGAACGGAGCAGGTTAATGTCTTGTAAACGATGATATTCGCTTTTAATAAGAAAGTCACATATTAAATATTTATTTTTGTAACATTTTTATGCATAATTATGTTCTTATAAACTAGAAATAACATTTATATATATATATATATATATATATATATATATATATATATTTCTAAATTCCGCGTAAACTTTTTCTCTTTATACATACTTCTCATATTTCCGTCGCATTTGAGGCGGTGGATCAAATGAACTCTACCTATTTCTTTTAGCAAAAAATTCCCAGTAAGCTGCTGCCTATATTTTACGCGATTTTAAGTAGCTTTTGAGGGAGCGGATCCACGGAATTTTAGTCATTTCTTTTAGCAAAAAGTTCCCAGCAAGCGCCCCCTACATTTTTCGCGAAGTTCATTGACATTTGAGTGGCGGATCGACAGAATTTTACTTGTTTCTTTTAATAAAAAGTTCCCAGTAAGCGCACCCTACATTTTTCGCGATATTCAGTGAGACGGATCAACGGAATTTTACATGTTTATTTTAAGAAAAAGTTTCCAGTAAGCACCTAACTTTACGTTTTTTTGCGATTTTCAGTAGCATTTGAGGGGGGGGGGGGGGGCAGCAGATCGACGAAATTCTACGGTATACAGTTGCGATGAAGATTTCGACGCAAGATTGGAACCGATTGGAATTAAAACATTTCAAGATGACACCCAGAGAGGCCACTTAATTTCGATAAGATCTGTCATTTTTTGCATATCGTGAAACACGATCAGGCGATTAGCAGCCTACGCTATAGAACGTGACTGAATTATACATGAGATATGGGATCGTTAATTATGGGATTATCTTAATTTAGTTAGGCAAAAGAATAAGTGATTTTTCTCATAAAAATAGTGGAGAACCTGTTGCAATGTATTATGGGAGAAGAAATAAAAATATATTTTACATCAAAGTATTTTGTATTGCTGTATTTTATTTTCAATTACAATTACTTTTCTTTTGACGTAAATAACATCTATATCTGACTGAAATCGGTGCGTTACGAAAAATGTAAACACTTCAGACGCTTATATCTCCGAATCTAACATAAAAATTAAGTAATTTTATACTTCTTTTGTCGAAATAGTGTATAACTCATGAATATACAAAAATAATTTCAATATTTTAATATTTAACTATTTTCTTTTTCGAAAAGAAAAGTTTTTGTCCGAGCGAGTTTTCTTACTTTTACTCAAAATGTTTTCTATGAAAGATTGATATAAATGGTAAGTGACAAAAAGATCCAGTAAAAAATTCCTCTTCTAGACCAACTTTCTTTTAACAAAGCTGTAATAGTTTAATAATCATCTTGTCAAGCTGAATATTGAAAACTTTTCGTTTTTTAAATTTATACCTAATGGTTATATCTCGAAAACTAAAAGTGCTATCTACGAACAATAAATGAGTAATTTATAGCCTCTTGAAAGTTCTACAAGGATATTACATAAATGGCTTTTAAATGGAATTCACAGTTTTCGAAATATAGTGGTTTTAATTTCGATATTTTAATATTTTGAGAAGATGGTTCTAATTTCGATATTTTAATATTTTAAATTATTTTGAATATGTCTAAAGAAGACAAATCAGCCACAAAGAAAGATGTTATTCACTCAAAACCATTTAGGAAACGACTGCCGATTTTTATTTCAGTATTAAGGACGTAAAATACAATAATTAGCGTTAGCGTTTTCGGGTGTATCACGCTCTTCACAGGAGGCATATATAGCACAAACACATTGGAGTTTTATAACGCAGTCAAATTGCAAACTAAATTTGCATATGGGAATATTCCGAACAATAAAAAACATAATTTCGTAGATACAAAATATTCATGCATTTAATAATAGTGAACATATTTATATTTTAATAATTTTAATTTAAAAACAAGCAATATGTCGAGAACAGTTCATGATATCTGATAAACGGTCATGATATCTGATAAAACGGTCATGATATCTGATAAAACAAAAATGGCGTTAATACTTTCTAGTTAACAATGCTTGCAAAGTGTTTCCGTGTTTAATAATAGTCAGCGCACTTAAATGTTTTATAATATCTTTGATTTTAGATTTAAGAAAAAGAAAAACAAGAAAGATCAATCATGCTTAAAGCATTGATTATGAAACACTTTCCAATTTCAATGCAATTTTATTTAAAAAAGTCGAAAATGCAATACATTCCTCGGTAATATTTTAAAACTTATCACGATACTACATTGATTTATTATATTTGAAAACTTAAACCTTCATTGAAAAAAATGAACTTCATTCAAAAGACGGCATTGAAATATAAATTGCGTGGCTTAAATATCTCTAAAATGCAATACATTCCACGGTAATATTTTTAAATCTATCATAATACTACGATAATTTATTATATTTGAAAACTTCATCGAAAACAACTGAAATTAATTCAAATGACGTCATAGAAAAAATAACACGCCTGGATCTCTCTATAAAAGCAGGATTTCATTCATAACTTTCTCCATTTCATTCATCACAATACTATAATAATTTATTTTATTTAAAAATTAAGACCATGGAGCTACAATTCATAAACTTTATGCTAAAAACTTCATCGAAAAATATCGTCCTTCTGTTTATAAAATCAATTAATATTTCATTCATATCAGCCATGCAGACTCCATGGACTGAATTATTTTGTGTTAAAGAAATACAGTAATTCTAATACAACTCATTCTACATATTTTGCTGTTTACATTTTACATAGGTGAAAAATAGGCTTAATTGTAGAAATAATCAAATTTGAATGAGAATTTAAACTCAAATATATTGTCATTGTGTTGTTTTAGTATGTAGATGCACAGAATTTAAGCAGAAATAAAGTAGTTTTAGGATGGATACAACACTCAATATGAATTAAAAAGAACTTTAAAAAATCACGAATTTGAAACAAGATGGATGCCATATCTCATTTTGAAGTGGGTCATGTGATCGTTTCATATCATGGTCACGTGATCGTTTCATATAAGATGTGTAATTATTTTTTTATTTTTATTTAAAAAACTACTGAATATATTTCACTGAATTTTTTTTTATATATTTTATGGAACAATTTAAATATTACCTAAAATTTTCGAAGCAATTTGTGAATTTTAAATCCGCTTAAAAAATGTTAGAAAAATTAGGTCCCATAGGGCTCAATGTATTTCATTTTTTCAACCCGGGTTCAATCCAAAACTAATTGTGTGATATTATTCATTTATATTCCCATAGGTCCTACAGACCGTCTGAACAACATACTAAAATTTCATTTTGATTAAGTCATTTTTACGGCAGTTATCGTGCTAACGGACAGACAGACAGACAGACAGACAGACAGACAGACAGACAGAATGAACAAAGTCATAAACACTTTTCAACTTTGTTGTAAAGTGTTAAAAAAGAAAAAGAAAAAAAACTCACTACCTCAAGTATTGTAATTCGATTTAAAAGTTATGTATCAAATAGCTCTAACATATTTCTCTAACATTTTATAATTTAATTATTTTAAAAGATTTTTTTCATTTAAAAAAACATTTCAACAATTAGATAGGCAACTGCCGTTTATCGATTGAAATAATTGTGCTACATTTAATTATATTTCTTCACGTACAAAACTCGTAATTTACACAGCGGCGTAGACATGGAACGACGAAGGGGATTCGGGCAGAGTTGCAGAAAACTCGGGAATTTTAAAAAATGGGAATAAGCCCGGGAATTTTGGGAAATAAACCGTTAATTTTGGCAGCATTGGAAACTTTTGAGAGGAAGAAACTAATTGACGCTTTTCTTATATGATCTGGCTAATTCAGCACATTATGCAGTTTAAATCTTTAAACCTTACTGATGGATTGCCATTTGGATAAATTTACTAAATCTTTGTATTAGTTTAAAGGTAAAGCCTATTGAAATAACATTTTTATAATTTCAAATTCTCAAAAATTGTAAGAAACTGTGCAAATTTTATTATTCATAAAATTATTAAAATATTGAGATAAATATAGATTTCTTATTATCGTTCCATATTAAATGAATATGAATGAATAAATTACTTCTTTCATTGCTCGGAGCCTTTTAACTTTCAAAATACGTATTTGCAAATTAAATTGCAATTTATTTATAGAATTAATGTTCCTTTTATGTATAATAAGGAAGTCACATAATTTAAATACTTTTTAGGATTGAATAAATTCCTCTCAATTTTTCATGCCTCAGCTATTTACAATTCCGAATGCAAAAATATATATTAGTTTTGGGTTATATACATTTTTTTTACAATGCAAAATGCGATGACTGAAAATTCCCACTTTTTGGAAACTTTCAACATTTCCAGTTTTTTCAAAGTTCCCTTCCCCCAAAATCCGGTTTATTCCTGGGAATAAACTGGGTTTTATCCCGTCTTTGCAACTCTAGCTTAGAGGTTATATCCATCCATTGATAACAGAAATTCTGGTTTTCTATTGACTTCCCTTTCAATAAACAGCACTGGAATTACCACTGTAACCTCCTAATTAATTATAGACTCCCATACATATTTCCTAACTATCTGTATGAACTCACATGCAATGACACAAACTGCATTTTTTGTAATCAATCAATTTAAAAACGTGTTAAGATTAATTAGATAAAAGAAAAATCGAGAATTTGACTAATTTCATCCTAAAATATAACATTTCCCATATATTACTAACAATGAACCCAAAATATAATCCCTTTCAGGGTTAGAAAGTATCAGCGATACAAAATGGATCGAGTATCGACCCGGGTCTTTAAAATGTATCCTGGAATTTGTATCCAGATACGCTTTTCAAATGTATCGAGTACTTTTTTCTTTTTTTCCAGTACTCGATATTTTTCAACTCGATTTCTTAACTTGTTGATATAAGTAAAAAGAATAAAATTATTCTGTGTCCAATTACAAATATCTCTCTGTAAACACATTTTTACTTTTTTTTTGGAAGGGTAATGGATTTCAGGATGAAAATTAGTTTAAGATGGCAACTCAATTTCGAGTAACACAATTTATAATTTTTGTATCTCTATATCGTTCAATATATCAATATAGTATCTTATATATTTGGTTTCTTCTAAAATTATGTAGAATATTTCATCTATACAGTTTTATAAAGTATCTTGTATCCAGTACCGACGAAACTTTTTAAAAGTATCTTGTAGGGAGTACCAGCGATACTTATGAAAAATATCTTTTATCGAGCACCGGCCATACTTTCGAAAAGTATCTTGTATCTTTAACGTCTTCTAAAAGTATCTAGTATATTGTATCTAGATACAGTTTCACAAAGTATCTTGTAGCGAGTACCAGCAATATTAATGAAAAGTATCTTGTACCGAGTACCGGCTATACTTTTGAAAACTATCTTGTATCTTTAACTTCTTCTAAAAGTATCTATTATATTGTATCTAGATACAGTCTCACAAAGTATCTCATATAGGCGATACTTTTAAAAAGTATCTTCCTGAGCTCTGATCCCTTTACGTTCGAGAGAAACGCGATTTCATTTAGAGTTACTTTCCCGTAACTTATTCAATGAAATCCGGCGATTTGACCGACTGGTCAATTAGGACGTGTCTGCCAATCACGCCGTATATGGACACACTGGCTCGCTCCAGCCGATAGCTGGCTTCTCTGCACGATCTGCACGTTCTAACTAGGACAGCGCCGGCTCGAAAACCGTTTAATTTAAATCCTCGATAGCTGTGTTTTGCTGGATGAATAATGTTTGTTCTGTTCTTACCTTAAGTGCTTAAAGAGATGGCTTTATTATGTTTTAAAAGGTTTTGTTTTAGAACGAATGTTTGCTTTTGTGATTATAGATTCATTGATTAAACTATTCGCCTGAAGGTTAACACGACGGCACATGTTTATTGCTTAACGTTCGGAATCATGGAGGTAAAAGTAAGGAGTTAAAACTTCATATTAAACAAGAAAGATCAATCATGCTTAAAGCATTGATTATGAAACACTTTCCAACTTCAATGCAATTTTATTTAAACAAGTCTAAAATGAAATACATTCTTCGGTAATATTTTGAAACTTATCACAATACTGCATTAATTTATTACATTTGAAAACTTAAACCTTCATCGAAAAAAATGAACTTCATTCAAATGACGGCATTGAAATATAAATTGTCTGGTTTAAACATCTCTAAAATGTTATACATTCCTCGGTAATAGTTTTAGAATTATCATAATACTACGATAATTTATTATATTTGAAAACTTCATCGAAAACAACTGAAATTCATTCAAATGACGTCATAGAAAAAATAACACGCCTGGATCTCTCTATAAAAACTGGATTTCATTCATAACTTTCTCCCATTCATTTCATTCATCACAATACTATAATAATTTATTTTATTTAAACATTTTGTTTAAGACCATGGAGCTACAAAAAATTAAACTCTATGCTTGAAACTTCATCGAAAAAAATCGTCCTTCTCTTTATGAAATCAATTAATATTTCATTCATATCAGCCATGCAGACTCCATGGACTAAATTATTTTGTGTTAAAAAAATACAGGAATTCTAATACAACTCATTCTATATATTTTGCTGTTTACATTTTACATAGGTGAAAAATAGGCTTAGTTGTAGAAATAATCAAATTTAGATGAGCATTTAAACTCAAATATATTGTCATTACGTTGTTTCAGTATGTAGATGCACAGAATTTAAGCAAAAATAAAGTAGTTTTAGGACGGATACAACACTCAATATTAATTAAAAAGAACTTCAAAAAATCACGATTTTGAAACAAGATGGATGCCATATATCATTTTGAAGTGGGTCATGTGATCGTTTCATATCATGGTCACGTGATCGTTTCATATAAGGTGTAATTATTATTTTAATTTTTATTTGAAAAACTACTGAATATATTTCGCTGAATTTTTTTTTATATATTTTATGGAACAATTTGAATATTACCTAAAATTTTCGAAGCAATTTGCGAATTTTAAATCCGCTTAAAAAATGTTTGAAAAATTAGGTCCCATAGGGCTCAATGTATTTCATTTTTTCGACCCGGGTTCAATCCAAAACTAATTGCGTGATATTATTCATTTATATTCCCATAGGTTCTACAGACCGTCTGAACAACATACTAAAATTTCATTTTGATTAAGTCATTTTTACGGCAGTTATCGTGCTAACGGACAGACAGAATGAACAAAGTCATAAACACTTTTCAACTTTGTTGTAAAGTGTTAAAAAAATGTTAGTATCGTTTGAGACAATAATTCAGGTGGCGCTGGAATAAGAAGTCCTTCATTTCTATGGTGAAAGGTCTAAAATTTTTAAGCAGTCAATTTTGTAAGAATAAATTATTAGCACAATGCAAAGTTGAACTGAAACAATAAATTATAAGAATAATAAGAATATTCCTACGTATTCAGAATTATTTTACCTTTCAATTTCTTTTTATCTCCCAATATTCTGTACTCTATCCTACAACTATGAAACAATGCTGGTTAATTATACTCATAATTAGGGAACCCTTAATTTAAAAATAATCAAAAATACATTTAAGAAATACTATTCTACGCCTTTCTGTTGTGTCAAGTAACAATAGCAGCAAATTTACTAACACTATAACGATAACTAGATATAATTCTCAAAGCATTACGGCATTTTCAAGCGCTTCATCCATAGAAGTTTTATCTCCTTCTTTCTAACTCCATGTTCGGAATAATCCATGGAGTTTGTATTACTGGTCCGTGACAATTTCGACCTAAAATACACTACCCGACATAGAAAATGCAGCTTCATGAAGCTTTGACCGTATAATTATGCAAATTGTGAGACAAGCGCAGCTGACCGATGTATGCAAATGATCCGAAATGCAAGTAGGTCATGTGATTAGAGCGCGGGATAAAAGGTATGGAAACGGCAGATGAGCCAACAGTTGTTACTGTCTGTCGCCTACGGAAACCCGTTTTCCGAGCTGTTTTTCGCTTCAGAAGACACGTGTTGAAGAGTTGCCTGGCCACAACGCCGAAGTCCGTTTCAGCATTTGGACGATTGTGCGAGAGGATTAATTTTAGGCCTACATACGGCTGGGTGGTTATACCGGCGTATCATTGCTGAAACACGCATAGATGCACTCACCGTGCAAAGGATTAGGAGAAGATGGATTGAAGAAGGGTATGTGAATCGTCGCAATGATACAGATCCATCCAGACGTACGTCAGCAAGCGTTGATCGAAGCATACGAAGGCATGCGGTGGAAGTCCCACAAACGACAAATGTCAACAGTCTGCAGGATACATTGGATGTTTTAATATAAGCGAGAACAGTTTATCGACGATTTTCGAAAGCGGCTGGCACTCTAACCGTTCTTTACGATTACGAAGACTGTAACTGACGCTAAGACACCGACTTGAGATATTGCAATGGGGTTAGGCCCGAGCTTATTGAACGACTGAATTGGCCAGAGTAGTGTTCAGCGACGAGTCGTGGTTCTGTTTGTCCAATGACAGTCACCGTGTGAGAGTCTGGAGCCGACGTGGAAACAGCCATATTGCTCGACAAAACGGCATCATGGTTTGGGGTGCCATCGGTTTCGATAGCCGGTCACCTCAAGGTCTCAAGGACGGGGTTAGTGGAGTACCCAGGAGAGGAAAATGCTTCCTCCCTTTAAACTCCAGAGGAAAAGGAAAAAAGAAATGAAAAAAGGAAGTAATAAGATGTCATTTAATCAACTAAAAGGTAGCTGAGAACTAAGAGAGTAGCCGGTCACCTTTGGTAAGTATCAGAGGCACAATGACGCCACGGCTATAAGTGGATGAGGTGTTGCGGCCGGTTGAAACTTAATACTCCTGAAAGTAATATCACGTCTCTGCTAATAATAATCATGCCTCTGCTTTTAAATAGCACTCTCTGTACTAAACCATCACAAAAAAAAAATCCGATGTGTAAGCAGGCGATTATTTATCCTAAATTGCTCAATGATCACAAATGTTGGCTGAATTATCATTATCTATAACTTGCGGTAAACCTAACTTGAATACATTGTAGAAGCTACAGGAACCTTTTTAACACTTTACAACAAAGTTGAAAAGTGTTTATGACTTTGTTCATTCTGTCTGTCTGTCCGTTTGCACGATAACTGCCGTAAAAATGACAATCAAAATGAAATTTTAGTATGTTGTTCAGACGGTCTGTGGGACCTATGCAAATATAAATGAATAATATCACCCAATTAGTTTTGGATTGAACCCGGGTTGAAAAAAAGAAATACATTGAATCCTATGGAACCTAATTCTTCTAACATTTTTTAAGCGGATTTAAAATTCACAAATTGCTTGGAAAATTTTAGGAAATATTCAAATTATCCCATAAATTATATAAAAACAATTTCAGCAAAATATATTCAGTAGTTTTTTAAATAAAAATTAAAATAATAATTACACCTCTTATATGAAGCGATCACGTGAACATTATATGAAGAGATCGCGTGACCCACTTCAAAATAAAATATGGCATCCATCTTGTGTCAAAATCGTGATTTTTAAAATTCTTTTTAATTCATATTTAGTGTTGTATCCGTTCTAAAACCGCTTTATTTTTGCTTAAATTATGTGCATCTACATACTGAAACAACGCAATTACAATATATTTGAATTTAAATGATCATCCAAATTTGATTATTTCTACAACGAAGCCTATTTTTCGCTTATGGAAAATGTAAACAGCAAAATATAGAATGAGTTGTATAAGAATTGCTGCATTTCTTTAATGGAAATTTATTTAGCTCATGGAGTCTGCATAGCTGATATGAATGAAATATTCATTGATTTTACAGAGAGAAGGACGATTTTTTTTGATGAAGTTTTAAGCATAGAGTTTAATTACTTGTATCTACATGGTCATAAGTTTTTAAATAAAATAAATTATTTTAGTATTGTGATGAATGAAATGAATGGAAAAATGTTTATGAATGAAATGCTGCTTTTATAGAGAGAGCCAGGCGTGTTATATTTCGATGGCGTCATTTGAATAAATTTCAGTTGTTTTCGATGAAGTTTTCAAATATAATAAATTATTGTAGTATTATGATAATTTTAAAAACATTATCGAGGAATGTATCGCATTTTAGAGATGTTTAAACCAGGCAATTTACATTTCAATGCCGTCATTTGAATGAAGTTCATTTTTTTCGTTGAAGTTTTAAGTTTTCAAATATAATAAATTAATGTAGTATTGTGATAACTATTAAAATATTACCGAGGAATGTATCGCATTTTAGAGATGTTTAAATAAAATTGCATTGAAGTTGGAAAGTGTTTCATAATCAATGCTTTATACATGATTGATCTTTCTTGTTACTGAGTTTTATTTGTTCATACGCACATTTGTGAAATTCTGTGTTTAGGACTGCTAGACTAAATTATCTATCGCAAAATTTGGCAGGGAGGTTTCTAAAAGCACTGACGGAAAATGCGAATGCAAGATATGATGGAGCATCGGAGAATAAAGGCTTTGATGGTCAGAAATCTTTTCTTAAACCGTCCTGGTCCTAATTTTACCACCTTACACTAAAGAAAAGTACATACGAGAAAGGCATGTACCAAAAACAAACCAAAAATAAGCAAATGATTTTATAGAATGCCGTTTCTTGCAGTAGATTAGCAGAATATAATTATAAAATAATGAATTTCTTAAATCGACTGCAGAATAGAACTTATAAAATTAAACATTTAAAAACGAGGTTTTTAAACGAGGTTTGAAATTTGGTTACTATAAAATTAGATTCGCCAAATAATGTTAAACGAATTCTTGTTTTGAACGGCCATTAATTTTGAAATTGATAAAGATGTGTTTTATTAAAATATAGTTAGAATTTGAAATGCTGTTTTAGAAATTGATTGATTTAAACTAAAACCATCAGATTCAACCAAAGTGTTTTAGATAGCTATAATATAAAACAAATTTGACTGTATTCCTTGTTGAAGATTTACAGTTTTTCCTATACCTCTACTCAATTAGGTGTGTTAAGTTAGGTTTGTCGCAATTATACATCATAATTGTCTAACGTGCTTATGTCTTCCCAGACCCCCCAGAAGCCCCACAATTGACATAGAAGGCTGAATTTTTGCACATTTATGGTATGGATTACAGAATAGAACCTAACGAAGCCAGATTTTCGATTCACCCCCCCCCCCAGGAGCTCGAAAAAATGGGTTTTCTTACAAGAAAGTATTTTAATATCTTCCAGAAGTTCCCTCGTAGCCTCAGAAGGCTGAATCTTTGCACACTTATAGTAATTTTTATGGGAAAGAATCTAACGGATCCGGAATCCCATCAGAGGTGGAGAAAATCGGGTTTTTCTAAAAGAATCTCTGGACTCTTCAAAACCCCTCAGTTTTCTTCTGATTAGAAATTTGAATCTTTGTATACACTTAGTTTTTGTTCCATGGTCAGTACTATATAACGAATTCGTAATTTCAACTTCTCCCCAGGGGAAGGGGACAAAATAGATGGGTCAAAAATTATTTCTGGACCCTCCAAGAAACCCTTCTTCCCCGGTGACCTAAATGGCTGAACCTTTGCACACTTACAGTACTCTGGTAGGTCGGATGGTCTGGGTCCCAATGATCAACAACACTTACAGTATCGACACAGCATAACGAAGAGACTTTGCACACAAGTCTAATATCGAACGCAGTATAGAGCATAAAGACAAACCAATATTCGATTCTTAGCATCATACAATGTTGAACGAAATGAAACTTATTATAAAACCGTTGCAACTTAATTTTTTAAGAATGTTAAATTCCCTGTCTTTGATATGCTTAAATACTACTAAAATATAATCATAATAACGCCGAATAAATCAAATGTAAATAAGTATTCCAAATATGTTGAATATAAATTTAGGGTTCTATCCTTGTTCCTGTGAAATCAAAAACATTATAGAATTATCAATTTCTGTGACGATAAATTAATCAAATTAATTTAGCACAATTTTCCAATAATGTCAGCAGACGATAATAATAACTAACAAATGAGTAAAATTTATTAAATGCAATTGAATGTAATTTACGTAGCTTGAAGTTCGGAAAATATGGAATATTTACTTCTAAATATTTTCTCAGGTTTATTTCATATGGAATATTAAATTGAGATGTGTAGTAAATATGGAATAAATATCGAGTGACAACCACAAGATAAAACTTTATATGTTCGGCCAGTCTTGCATATAGATCGTTCCATGCATTGTACGTCATTTGCTGAGTTTTGTTCTTTGAAAACTTTTGCAGGTAAGGTTTTAGAGTTTTATATAACTTTATTAGTACTGTACACGAAGATACACCTTTTTCAGGATAAAATAAGTTGAAGTATTGTCTTCGAAATGTTTTGCGTTTGTAGATGAATCAGCATCGCTCAGTTGCAATTTCTATTAGTTGGGTAATGGGTAAAATGAAAGACAAGTCTTCCGCAATATCCATAATTTATATCAGTTATTACAAAATATAAAAAGTAAATAAATTTTTCATAAAAATTAAATAAATTTATTTTAATTCCTTAACTTTGGTTTTTTTAAAGTTTCGTGTATAATGTCTTGTAAAATAAAACACCTTCAAAGTAACTCAAAATATCGATGTTATAACCACCTTTTCAAAACGGTTTAAAATATTAAAATATCAAAATTTTAACCGCAATATTTCGAAAACTAAAAAGCCAATTCAAAATCCAATTTCAGTTTTCGAAATATAAGCATGGAAAATTTTCTGTCTTTTTAAATTTGATTGAACAATTACTATAAGAATTTTGTAAGATAAAATTATTGATCTAGAGATGAGATTTCCTACTGGTACTATTCTCGAAACATTGACTTATTTCATTTCATAAACAACAGCTACTATTCTCAAAACATTTACGAATATCACAGCTCAATGGTAGATCGTATCACGTCAACTGCTCTCCAACTCCATAGAAAAGTAACATATTCGTTATTTTGAGGTGCTTCTCGAACCTTCAAAAAATTGCCAAATCTGGTAACCCTCTTTTGAACTTCATATGGCAAACCTAGATTCCCGTCATAGGAAAGGTTGTTAAATTTAGAATCTAAATTTAGAACACTTTTTCATTGAAATATGGAAAAATATGAGTAGAATCTTGAATATTTAATTTAGAAATTGATTGAATTCCATCGGTTTTATAAAATGAATTTTAGTTTCTGGTTATAGAGATTATCAGTTGGACTATATCACTTGCAGTTTTAGAGGCTCACAGTTTTTCTATACCTCTGTAGTATTAAGTTAGGTTTGCAGCAAGTATAGTATTCCATAATTTAATACAGAATCTCTTTTACCATCTTTGTCATCTTTAAAATATTTTGATTATTTTATTTTTTTTTTATAATTCCCCTAAGGGTCAAAACTATCTCTGGATCAAGTTTATAATCAACTTTTGTAGACTTTATAATGAAACTTTAAGTATCGAATCCTCTGGAATCATGGATGTGCGGTCAAGATACAAGAATGAATCCCAATTTTCTGGATAACAAATACTTTTATTCACAAGCACAGCGTAAATAGGAACAATATACAGTAAAACATCACGTAAATACTCCACTAATTTTACAAAATAACTGATACTATGCTCAAAACAGTGGCGAAAGTCATTTCACAAAACAGCAGCTACTATTTTCAAAACATTGACAAAAATTACGGTCCAATGTAGCTCGTATCGCGTCAACTGCTTTCCAGAGGGATGACTCCTTTTTTATTGACTCTCCATAGAAACTTCTGGAAATCTCTCATATCGCGTAGAATGTTGATTATTTCAAGGTGTTTTTCAAACCTTCGGGAAGTCGCCGAATGTCGCCAAACTGGCGATCAATCGCCAAATCTAGCAAGCCTTCTTCTAACTTCAGCAAATGGCAACCCTAGGCTCACATTATGGGGGCTTGTACGGGTGTTTTCTGCGTCTGCTCTTCGAAATAGACGAAAGACTACAGTGAGGAAAAATTACACGTCCGTAATAATATACACTCTACATGTTTTTCCACTGTGTTTTAATTGGAAGTTCTATACGCAAGTACATATGCATATAAGAATAAAACTTATTCAGATATTTAAAATATCAAACCGAGGTTTCAGTTTAGGAATGTGTTCCATGCATGCCAAACTCTATTCAAGAAACTCACGGTCAAAATGGCAAGGGCAATCGTGTTATTCTTTACCTGCCGCTTGCATGTTATTTTAACCCGCTAGTCGCTGTAAAGGATAAATAAATTACCTTTAATGGTATGATGCATTTTTTTTTTTGTGGCCAACGAAATGTCAAAATTTTCAAAGGCAGGTATGATATTGTTACGACGCATCGTCTAGAATCGTGGGTATGCGCTCAGGATACAAGAATGAGTCTACATTTCTGGATAACTAACACGTTTATTTACAAGCACAGCGTAAACAGAAATAATATACAGTAAAACAGCACTTAAATGCTCCACTCATTTAACAAAATAGATGATATTGTTCTCAAAACATTGATGAATATCATTTCACAAAACAGCTGGTACTATTTTCAAAGCATTCACAAATATCACAGTTCGATGTAGCTCGTATCACGTGGACTGCCCTCCAACTGAGTGATGACTCCTTTTTAGACTCTCCATGCAGAAACTTCTAGAAATATCTCATATCTCGTGGAATATTAGTTATTTCGAGGTGTTTCTCAAACCTTAGCAAAGTTGTCAAATCGGCTATAAATCGTTAAATCTGGAAACCCCTCTTCGAACTTCGGCACATGACAACCTTAGATTCACGTTATGGGAAAAGATGTCTGTACGGGTGTTTCTCCGTCTGGATTTCAAGAGAGACTCCAGTGAGATGGAGTAAAAAAGACTAGAGCATTTTACACGCCCGTAAATTGTAATTATATTGCAATTAAAGAAATTATCGGAATTCTACGGTACTTTACTTTTCTATTGCAATATTTGTTTAAAAATTCCCCGTTATTGGTGAAATTGTGTAATTTTCCTGTTTGTATCGAGATCAAGGCAACTGAATATGTATAGTATGAACTACGGGGCAGAACCTAACGGATCCGGATTTTCGACAGAAGCGTAACTAGACTTTTGGCGCCTCGGAACAAATAATTTTAGGTGCCTTTTTCCATAGTCTTTGGTTCATATGTCTTAGTCAAACTTCAAATTGTCAGATGAAAAATAGCACAAAACGGCATGAAACAACATGAACGACTGTTTAATGTTGCATATGACTCATGTCTACGCCTATACTCGAAACCGGTAATCTCCAAAGTGGGGGTACGCGAATCGATACGTGGGGGGTACGCCCAGAAAATTTAATATTTGCTTCTTGAAAATGTAATTTTCCTATTTGAGAATTCGTTCATCATAATCTGATTGCACGCTCTCGCACAGCGGGCATGTCTGTTGGTAGCTTTGTCTCAAAAATTGCTCTTGCTAAAAGAATCCCCGCAAAAAAGTAACAGATAGAAAATTTGACCGCTAGATAGGGGCACAGCAGTTATTTAAAACATATTTAAATATTTACTATGTATAGATTAGAGGATAAATTAAATAAAATGTTAAAGCTTAAATAAATTTACTCACATTTTAGAATTATTACTTACAATTCGAAACATGTCACCATGCTCCTATTAAATATCACGCTTAAACGTTGTTAATTTGTACTAGTATGTCATCAGGAATTGTAGAAATTTCAAATAATTAAATTTGTTTAATTTAAAAGCGCATTGAAATCGCGGGTTACAAAATTATTTTACAGGCCGGATGCTGCTCGTGGTTCAACAGATTTTTATATGCTAAAAAGTAAATTATTGGCCACATAGTGAGCAATTATTTCCCTCATTTTTATTAGCTACGACTTCATTTAGCATAACTTTTTGAATACAATGATGTTACAGCAGTCCCCAATTAAACAAAATCTCATTTTATATAAAATGCATTTTTAATATTCTCGGTATACAAACAATATGCAAAATACATTTTACTTTTACGCAATCTCATACTTTGTGGGGTAGTATTGTTGGGCTTAACTACGGGTTGTCCACGTGATTTCCGTCAAGAAAAATGGACCAATTATCACTAAGGCCATAATTAAAATATAACAAATTAATAGGGCCATAATGAATCTGTTATATTAAGACTAAATTGAAAATGTATTCTTAATAGGGCAGCAATCTGCACCAGAATGCGATTTCCATTATATTTTTTTCTTTGGTGACTTTAACACCTGCTAAAATACTGATGTGATATGAAACTGTCAGCTTGAAAGTTGACTGGATTATCAGCTTGAATCATCACTTGATCATACGATAATTTGCCTATTAACAATCCCCCTTTAACTACCCAATTTTGAGTGGACGCCCCACAGGGACCATTCTTCCCGTGATCCATCACCTCGCGGATGCACTTTCGGACCAACAGATTTATAGTGCCCTTATACAGTTTAGACGTGGGATACTAAAAATTGTACCCCACCCCACCTGATTTTATTTATTATATATTGACACTATTTCAATGCCTTCGATTGAAACAATGGGTGCCGTTATATGTGGGCGATACGAATTGTGGGCGTGAGCAAATATCACTTATGAATGGTTGTGTTTACCCGGCATTTCACAGTTAAATCTTGTCGATGTTTTCTGAACCACTTGCCCGAACCTAAGTAAAACTCAGGAACTTTGTCTTCTTCAGAATTATCTGAGAGGAAGGATATTGAAATAAAAAAATAAAATGCAGTGGGATGAAAGCTCTTTAAATAGTTTTTAAGTGATAAAAATTTACAAATGTATGTAGCATTTAATTTGAAGATGTTTCAGGCCGGTCACAGTAACATTTGAAAATAACTTTATTTTAATATGATTATCAGTAAACTGAGATTAAAGACAACCAACATATGTTTAATAAGTCATTTAATAAAACTCCTTTTCTCGAAGTACATAAATTTGCAAAGCCAAAGCGCTTTCGGACATCACCATGCCCTTCATCAGTGGCGAAATGAAAAATACAGTTCCAACAAATGCTTACATATAGGCCAAATCGGCTGGCAAAATTTTGCCTGTCGAAAAAACATTTTTGCCAGCCGATTTGACCTATATGCATCCATTTGTTGGCACTGTATTTTTCATTTCACCACTGATGAAGGACATAGTGATGCCCGAAAGCGCTTAGGCTTTGTAAATTTGTGTACGTCGAGGAAAGGAGTTTTATTAAATGACTTATTAAACATATGTTGGTTGTCTTTAATTTAATAATTTATTAAAGTTGACGTGTATCCATTATATTCTATTTATGATTATAAGTAATATTACGGGAAGTAAAATACAAAAAGTTAGCCAGTCAGAAGTTAGTTGACATTCTGCCGCTTACTCATAGATTTCTGCAATTCTTGCTTTTTTAACGTTTACATAATGTATCCTGTTACTTGTCCCTTCCTCCTTGGCTTTCATCTTCTTTCATTTCTCCTCGCGTCGTTGGCAACCGTTTTCCACCTCATTCGTGTTTCATATGCCACCGGCAGATACTGGCATTCTTTCGATGGGAATAGGTCCCGCTTCTTGCTAGACCTGTTGTAGAAGGTTGTTTTTCTTGCTTTCGAAACCGGTTGCCGCTCTTATATTTGTGTTTTATGCTGTTTTATGCAAAGCATGATAACCTTCATAACTTTTAGCAGCAGTTTGAACGTATCTGAGTTAGTTGAAAATATTTAACTTTTTAATAAGTAATAAAATTCTCATTTAAAAATTCAAATACTTTGCAGTATCAACAAGAAACAAATATTTTAAAATATCAACCAGTTTTAGAGCTAAAAAAAATGAAGATAAGTGACACAGAGTAGTTACTTCATGAATGTGAGGAAATTGTGTGTCAAAGATGTCCGCAGATATTTTCGTTTCGTACCTTTGTTGGAGTGACTGGTCTGTCTCATTGATCCTGACGAATAGCGCCCTTTTTTATTTCCAATCACAGCTGATCGCACTAAATATTTGTCTTATGCTGCTAATGAAGTATTTGCATATTTAGATTATTCAAACAGGTATAATAAAAATAAGATTTTGCAATTTTATTAGGAAAATGAACACCATTTGTAGTTTACTTAACAAAGCAGTTTTGCATTTTTTTCGAATTTATTCCCATCAACATAGTATAACAGTTATTAACTTGTAATTAAATGTAATTAATTCATCTCGCGTGCTTTTTTTTCTGTATTTGGTGCTAACTTTAACACCCCAGAAAATCTTTCTACTAACAGATAATTGGGAAAAACACTGAAAGTAATAATAATAATCTTGCATAAATTAAGATGAATATATTTTGTATAAATTAACGCACTTAAAATTTATTTATTAATATGAATATATTTTGTATAAATAAACTTTCAATTATCTCACAATAGAAAGTAATATAATCTCGTATCTCATTATAGAAAGTAATATACTCATAATCTCTCATATACCCATGACAATTTTATTTCATTTCTCAATGGCATACAACTCTCAGGAATTATTTCAGAAAAAAGAATATATTTTGAATTTATGGAATTTTGAATATACAGGGCGGTCGGTAAAGTTGTTAGTGGGGCAAATAAATTTTGAACGATGATAGGTAGAGATATGGAAGTGAGTAATCGGTATAGTACCGTAGCCATGCGTTACCAGATGAGTTTGACGACTGCGCTCAAGCAGCAAAATTGGAAGTTAGTACTTCTATCTCGAAAACTATGAGGGATTCAGAAAAACGTCAATTTGAAAATTGTAGGGCGTCACAAATTAGTAGGAAACTTCATTTCATTTAATGCAAAAGCGCTATTCACAGAACGCACGGTTTAACGCAAAATATGTTCAATATGCCCACCTTCTGCTGCAATTGCTTGTTTGCAGAAAATAAATTCCTGTTGCACGTTTGCCAACATTACAGTGAATGTGGCGCAGAAGGATATCGTAAGGTATACATACTATTGCGTGTAGATTCCTCAGCGTTTCGTCTGATTTCGCCTTAAAGTCGTACCATTTTGAAATATATTTTATTCGATCAGCCTGTCATGATTTTTTTTTCTTGACACGATGCTCATTAAAGGGCACACATCTGATGATAAACGATCGTTTACAAATTTTCTCGCACAATTTATCTGCAGGAGCTGTTTCAAGCATCACAACCATCATTTACACACGATACTCAAAGTAACCCTTAGTTACACCAATCGTATTTTGTAAAATCGTTTATGTATAGTTTTCTAGTTACACCAATCGTTTATGTAAAATCGTTTATGTATCGTTTTCTAGTTACACCAATCGTTTATGTATCGTTTTCTAGTTACACCAATCGTTTATGTAAAATTCCATTTTGCACAAATGCGATAATGATCTTTAAATTTCTAATATACTTTTTTCTGTGTCTCTCATAATTTTCGAGATAAGAGTGCTGCCACCTGTCTCTTCTGGCAGCGTGTGGGAACTTTACTACAACCATACGATACTTCACTTTCATAGCTCTAGCTACAATCATTCAAAACGTATATGGCTAACTTACAGCTTTACAGGGCAAACTGTATATACAGAAGAACTTGTTTTCCTTTTATATTTTGCACCCGGGCTTAATACCATAAATATCTCCAGAACGGTTGCTTGTAATATCGATTTGCTTGTAAAATCTTTATAGTATCAACTCCGGGATAGAACCTAACGCAACCGGATTTTTGATTTATAACCAGAGGGAGTAGAAAGGGTGCCGTTTCAGACCCACAGAAACCCTCTGGTGACAGAAAGTTGAAACTTTATACATATATAGTACTAACCACGGGACAGAACCTTACTGAGCCAGAATTTCGAGTTTCTCTCCCAGGGGCAGAGAAAATAAGTAATTTTGAATAGTAATTTTTTATGCCCTCTAGAAGCCCCTCTGAAAACCTAGAAGGTGAGTCTTTGCATACATATAATATCATATAGTATCAACCACGGAATAGAACCTAAAGGAGCAGGATTTTTAATTTCTCTTCCAGGGGCGAACAAAATAAGGGGGGGGGGTTAAAATTCGCTCAAGATCCTCCAGAAGATCCCCTGGCGACCTAGAGAGCGGAAACTTCATACTACCTCGCAACAGAACTTAACTGACCTAATTTTATTGATCAAGATGACAAAATCTAAGAGCCTTACATTAGTTAAACCAATAAAAATTATTATAAAAAGAGTTGCAACTTAAATTTTAAGAATGTTAGCTTTCCTGTCATTTCCATACTAAAATACTAGTTATATGTGATGTTAAAAAATTAATGAGGTCCTCTTAAATTAGTTTAGGCCTGTGGCCTCCAAAGTTGTTAATCCACAACTAGGTAGCCCTGTGTATCTATTGCATGATGCTCTGAATAATTAACCATCGGATAATCGATGTTCCGGTTCGTGGTGCTGTTAATTGGCAGTTTTGTCCAAACCGTACCCGGAGTCATCAACGTCCAATGACCATAATCTTCAAGGCCGTTCTAGAAACAGGAATATATAGCCATAATCTTCTTTAAAAGAGAAAGACACTGGCAGAGTTCAAGCTGCCGCAGTTTTTTATTGCAAAATAACTTCCTCCAAATATGGACTGCCTCCACAGAAGAAAGGTCACCATACGCCGTTATGAATCACTGAAAGGTCGTTGTTGATTGCGAGAAACTTGCAGGCGAAAGGGCACTCCTTCCATCATATTGTTTTATTTGGATATTTTTATTGTTTTTCTTTATTTGGTTTTCCATTTTAACTTGAATTTGGAATAAATTAGGTGATCGTGATAGGTACTTGATTTAGATCAGTGTTTCACAATACTTGGGTTATGCTGAGGAATCGAGGGACAATTTCAGTAGTATATATAATAGCGAGCACAAAAGGGGCAATTAATGCTTTTTAAAACCAAAATAATTTTTACTTTCCCTGCAATACATGGTGATGTATAGGAAAAGTATTGGAATCACGTTTCGAGACCTCTAGAATACGAAAAAACTATTTTTAACGTGACGTCTGTGTGTGTGCGTCTGTCTGTACAATGTATGTATCCACTCTAACTAAAAAACTAATGGACCGAATATCATAAAATTTGGTAGGCGAGTCACTTGGGTGAGACCCTGGTGTTGATTAGGTTTTGGTAGGATTCGTAAAAACAGAAACCGCCTTTTTTCGAAATGGCCCTTAAAAATTTCATGTATCAACGCTAGCTAAAATACGAATCGACCAAATTTCACAAAATTAGGTGTATAAGTTACTTGTAGGATACTATACTCTGGTGCTGATTAGATTTTGGTACGATTCGGAAAAGAACAACCTGCCTTTTTTTAGAAAAAGGCCCCAAAAATTGCATATATCCACCCTAGCTAAAACACTAATTGACCAAATTTCACAAAATTTGGTCAATAAGTTACTTGTGGGATACTCTGGTGTTTTGATTTTGGTACGATTCGGAAAAAACAACCTGCCTTTCTTACAAAATGGCCCGCTAAAATCGCCAAAAAAAAAAAAAAAAACGACTAAGTAGTGTATGCTCAAATGTATCAATTAAATTCTTGTTTTATACGCAATTTTTGACGAGGAAAAGAATATAACACACCCCATTATGCTTTAGGATTAACCGTTCTCAAAATATTTGAGATTTCTTGCATTTTTGGTATGCCGATTTCGGAAAAATGTCCAATATGTCCAATAACCAAATAAAAACAAAATATGAATTAGAAATGCAAATTTAGTGTTATTTTGTGCAATTAAACACAATTTTATGAATTATGAAAGAAATGAAGAGAACATGAATATGAGTCTGCAGGGAAAGTCATGTGCTGCCCACATCAGATTTTTTTGTTACTACAGTCCGATTGAGTCGTAATGGTTTTGCGTGTATAACATCATGTAGAATTAAGCTTACCATATGTCCCGTTTCGACCGGGATTTAATGGCACGGCTCGAAATCTCGGCCGATTTGTCATATTGCCCCGGTTTGAAATTTATCTTTTGGAATAAAGTTTTTGTTTGAAAGGAACAACTATTTTGGCTAAAGGATCGTGATATTGCATTTATTACAATTAAAGCAGCTGCAGAAAAATTTAATGAAGCACTTGAAAATGTTATTGTAAATAAACATAAATTAATTGTGTGATGAAGTGGTGATTGCTAAGAAATTTTAGTATTGCGACGAGTGGAAAATAATAAAAATCTGATGTGGGCAGCACACGACTTTCCCTGCAGACTTAAATTCATATTCTCTTTATTTCTTTAATAATTCATTAGATTGAGTTTAATTGCACCAAATAACACTTAATTTGCATTTTTAATTCAATTTCTGTTTTTATTTGATAATTAGACATTTTTCTAAAAGTGGCACAATTAA
This sequence comes from Amaurobius ferox, assembly GCA_951213105.1. Taxonomy (NCBI): domain Eukaryota; kingdom Metazoa; phylum Arthropoda; class Arachnida; order Araneae; family Amaurobiidae; genus Amaurobius; species Amaurobius ferox. The sequence continues at coordinate 93,293,097 of OX578148.1, forward strand.
ATGCGAAAAATCTCAAATATCTCGACAATGGTTAGCCCTAGAGTAATAGAGTTGTTTTTATTATTTTCCTCAAAAATTACGTATAAAACAAGTATTTAATTGATATATTTGAACATGCGTAGCTTTTTTTAGATTTTGCGATTTTTGAGGGCCATTTCGTAAAAAAAGGCAGGTTGTTCTTTTCCGAATAATACCAAAATCTAATCAGCACTAGAGTATCGTACAAGTAACTTATCTATTAAATGTTGTGAAATTTGGTCAATTAGTATTTTACCTAGAGTGGATACATGAAATTTTTACGGTCTATTTCGCAAAAAAAGGCGGGTTCTATTTTCACAAATCGTACCAAAAACTAATCAGCACCAGGGTCATACCCAAGTGACTTACCTACCAAATTTTATGAAATTCGGTACATAAGTTTTTGAGTTAGAGTGGATACATACATTGCACGGACATACACACAGACAGACAGACACACACACACAGACAACACTCTAAAAGTAGTTTTTTCGTATTCTTGATGTCTCGAAACGTGCAGATCCGTCGAAAACTCGAGTTGTGATTTTCAGCATGATTCCAATACTTTCCCTATACATTACCATGTATTGCAGGGAAAGTAAAAATCTGATGTGGGCAGCACATGACTTTCTCTGCAGACTTATATCCACGTTCTCCTTATTTCAATTACATTTAATTCACTTTTAATTCAATTTTCGTTCTCATTTGATAACTGGACTTATTTTCAAAGGTGGCGTGGAGAAAATACGAAAAAGACTAATATATCTCGAGAACGGCTAGTCCTAGTGTAATGGGGTTGGTCGTATTCTTTTCTTCGTTAAAAATTACGTATTAAACAAGCATTTAATGGATATATTTGAGTATACGTAGCTTTTAAGTTTAGATTTTGACAATTTTTGTTGACCATTTTGCCAAAAAAGGCAGGTTATTTTTTTCCGAATCATACCAAAATCTAATCAGCACCAGGGTGACCTATAACAGACTCATCTACCGAATTTTGTGGAATTCGGTCTATTAGTTTTTCAGCTAGAGTGGATACAAGCTTTTGCGGGCCATTTCGCAAAAAAAGGCGGGTTTTTTTTATCCCGAATCGTACCCAAAAGGAATCAGCACAGACTCTCCCACAAGTGACCTACCTACAAAATTTTGTGAAATTCGGTCTATTAGTTTTTTAGTTAGAGTGGATACAAAATCTGCACAGACAGACAGACACACAGACGTCACGCTAAAAATGGTTTTTTCGTATTCTAGAGGTCTTGAAACGTGTAGATCCGTCGAAAACGCGAGTTGCGATTTTCGACATGATTCCAATACTTTCCCTGCAATACATGGTAATGTATAGGGAAAGTAAAAATCTGATGTGGGCAACACATGACTTTCCCTGCAGACTTATATCCACGTTCTCTTTATTTTAATTAAATTTTTTTCACTTTTAATTCAATTTTCGTTCTCATTCGGTAACCGGACTTATTTTCAAAGGTGGCGTAGAGAAAATACGAAAAACTAAAATATCTCGAGAACGGCTAGTATTAGTGTAATGGGGGTTGGTCTTATTCTTTTCTTCGCTAAAAATTACGTATTAAACAAGCATTTAATGGATACATTTGAGCATACGTAGTTCTTTAGTTTAGATTTTGACGATTTTTGTTGGCCATTTTGCAAAAAAAGGCAGGTTATTTTCTTCCGAATCATACCAAAATCTAATCAGCACCAGGATGACCCACAAGTGACTCATCTGCCGAATTTTGTGAAATTCGGTCCATTAGTTTTTCAGTTAGAGTGGATACAAGTTTTCTTTGGCCATTTCGCAAAAATAGGCGGGTTCTTTTATCCCGAATCGTACCCAAAACTAATCAGCACCAGACTCTCCCACAAGTGATCTACTACCAAATTTTGTGAAATTCGGTCCATTAGTTTTTTAGTTAGAGTGGATACAAAATCTGCACAGACACACACACAGACGTCACGCTAAAAATGTTTTTTTCGTCTTTTAGAGGTCTCGAAACGTGTAGATCAGTCAAAAACTCGAGTTGCGATTTTCGACATGATTCCAATACTTTCCCTATACATTACCATGTATTGCAGGGAAAGTAAAAACTGAAATAAAGATTCAAATTTCGAAGAATTTCAGAGATAAAAAAATTTTTTATACCGAATAATGGAGTATATTATTTTCCCTGCAATACCTAGTAATGCCTAGGGAAAATATTGGAATCATGCCGAAAATTGCAACTCGAGTTTTCGACGGATCTACACGTTTTGGGACCTCTAGAACACGAAAAAATTATTTTTGGAGTGATGTCTGTGTGTGTGTGTGTGTGTCTGTCTGTCTGTCTGTCTGTGCAATGTATGTATCCACTCTAACTGAAAAACTAATGCACCGATTTTCATAAAATTTTATAGGTAAGTTACTTGTGTGTTGCCTTGGTGCTGATTAGATTTTGGTACGATTCGGAGAAAAAAAACCGCCTTTTTTTGCGAAATGACCCGCAAAAAATTATTAAAATCTAAAATAAAAGAATAACTCTGCTCAGATGTATCAATTACATGCTTGTTTTATACGTTATTGTTTTATAATAAAAATAAGACCAATTCCATTACTCTAGGACTAGCCGTTCTTAAGATATTTAATTTTTTCGCATATTTGCTACACCGGTTTCAAAAATATGTCCAGTTACCAAATGAAAACGAAATTTGAATTAAAAGTGTAAATTAAGTGTTATTTCAATTAATTATGCGTGTTATTTAGTGCAATTAAACTCAATTTAATGAAATATTAACGACATAAAGCGAAAATGAATTTGAGTCTGTAGATAAAGTCATGTGCTGATAACATCAGTTTTTTTTTTGTCTACCAGACATTTCCGCTGCTGTTGAAAGGGTATACTCCATCATGGGCAACGTAAGGTCTGAAGAATGAGGTAGAATTGCTGAATCAACTATAATTCTAATACAGGTGCAATGTTAAATCTAATATACTCTGTGAAATAAACATGTATAACTAGAATGTTCGAACTTTTATGAAAAATTAAAAACGACAAGCATTCTGTTAAAAGTTCGCACTAGTAACAAGTATACAGATGGTCAAAATCAGATGATTAATGTCTTATGTATCAGGTTTCAATTTTGTTTTCATGTATTCAATAAATAAGTTTATTTAATTAGTTATTACTTTCCTTATATACATAATGTATAAGGAAAGTATTGTGACGGGGTTGAAAAGTCGAATTCGAGTTTTCGACGGGAGAGCACGTTTCAAGCATCCCTGATCACGAATCAAACACTTTTGAAGTGATGTCTGTCTGTGTGTATGTGTGTGTGTGTGAAAGTATGTGTGCGTGTGTGTGTCTGTGGAGACGATAACTGACGAACGAATGGACCGATTCAAACGAAATTTCGTACAAAAATCACAATCTGTAAACACTGGAAGCCTACTGTTTTTATACGCAATCAAATGTACAGAACCCCCCCCCCTAAATTTTCGAGTGAAATTTTGAAAAAATCGTCAAAAAATCAAAACCGCTAATAAAGTTACGCAACTAGACATTTCTTATGTAATTTTTCATTAGAAAACGATTAACATAAATTTTAGTACGCTAACATGAACCGTTTTCGATATATTGCACATTTTTCAAAAAAATTATCAAAAAGTTATAAAATAAAAAAAATTTATTGAGAAACATGTTCACGTTTCATATGTAATACCATGCGATAAATTGGATGACATCATTCTCGTGGATCTAGCTCGTTCCATTCATGAAAAAAGATACTTTGAGTAATACTTTTGTATTTGAACGCCAATACTCATTTATCTGCTGTACGAATAACTTATTTCTTCGCCCATAACGCTTGGCGAGATTTTGGCAACGAATTTAGTAGAATGTCGCCAACTTGGCGACTTTTTATATGTTGCCAAATTAACAAAAATCTCGCCAAATGGATAAAAATGACGCTAAATCAATGAAAATGACGACTAATTGAAGAAAATTCAATATATTGGAAAGAATATAAGTATCTACTATAAGAATTACATTTTTTTTAACTGTAAAAGTAGTAAATTCATTGCATTATATAAGGAAAGTCATGTGTTGCCCACATCAGATTTTTTTATGTTGTCTCGGATTGGAAAATAATTTATGTGATTGAGTCTGTATAAAATGAACACAGGAAATAAAGTTCCAGTTATATATCCTTTTAGAGCTTTCAAACGACTACATGTTGCTCGTTAACTTTCGAGGTTTGCACAATGGTGTAAATAGTTTCTTCTCACCGAAGTTTCTAATATGTCATTACCCCAGATTTCTAATTTATTACCAGATTTCTAGTCCAGTTTATTACCCAAGATTTCTGGGTCTTTTGCAACTCATATAGTACAAAAGATTGCAAATATAGTATAGAAATACATCGATTTAAAAAATAAACAGTAAAAGGTCCTGCACATAGGATTAAAAAAAAATGTAGGATTTTTTTAACTTTAAAAAAAATCCGTAAAATTTTTGTTATAAAATTTTACAGCTCAAATTATTTTTGTATAATTTGAAAAGTACTGTAAAATGTTTACAGATGTGGTGAAATAATTAGTAAAACATTCTGTCAAATACAGAAAAAAACACTAAAAAAAGCTGTCGGTTATTGTAAAATGTACAATAACATATGCTGTCAAAATTAAAACAAAAAATACTGCAAAAATAGAGCAAAATGTGAAGTAGAGTTTTACAAGAGTATTGTAAAATTTACAGCAAAAATGACTGGAGGCAGAATTGTCAGTCAATTTTATTGTAAAACCTAAATGTAGTACTGATCTTAACACACCAACCTTTACGTCAAACCATTACGCTCAGAAAATGTGAAGTCTATGTGGGATGCCTGAATGTTTTAAGAAGACACCCAGAGCGGGCCTCAAGTTGACAAAAGCCAGCAGGCAAGAAATCCTCCTGCCCACGAAGTCCTCATTCAGATCAAAAGCTCAACAGGGATGCCATCAAAGGAGGGTGTTTTATTCCTAACATGTGTTAAATACTTAGGTTACTCACTTATTTTGCAGATAGAATCAAAATCTACGATATCGTATTACGTATTCCACATTTATTGTCTATATAATAGTTTAGGTCCTAACTGTTTGCATGATAACAAATGTGTACTAAGTCATGCAAAATTTGACGTCTCTTTGTAAAGGCGTTGTAATGCATTATTACTTTCCTTATATACAATAATGTATAAGGAAAGTATTGTGACGGGGTCGAAAATTCGAGTTTTCGACGGGAGAGCACGTTTCAAGCATCCCTGATCACAAATCGAACATTTTTGAAGTGATATCTCTGTGTGTGTGTGTATGTGTGTGTGTCAGTGAGTCTGTGGAGACGATAACTAACGAACGAATGGACCGATTCGAACGAAATTTGGTACAAAAATTACAATCCGTGGATACTGGAAGCCTATTGTTTTTATACGCAATCGAATGTTTAGAACCCCCCTAAATTTTCGAGTGAAATTTTGAAAAAATCGTCAAAAATCAGTACCTGTAATAAAGTTACGCAAGTAGACATTTCTTATGCAATTTTTCATTAAAAAACGATTGACGTTAGCGTGAACCATTCGAGATATTGCACATTTTTAAAAAAAATTATCAAAAAATCATAAAATAATAAAAAAAAAATTCTTATTGAGGAATATGCTCACTTGTCATATGTAATACCATGCGATAAATTAGGTGACATCATTTTCGTGGATCTATCTCGTTCCATTCATGAAAGAAGATACTTTGAGTAATACTTTTTGTATTTGATCGCCAATAGTCATTTATCTGCTGTAAGAATTAACTTATTTTCCCGTCCATAACGCTTGGTGAGATTTTGGCGACGAATTTGGTGGAATGTCGCCAACTTGGCGACTTTTTTAAATGTTACTAAATTAATGAAAAGCTTGCCAAATGGATAAAAAGGACACTAAATCAATGAAAATGACGACTAATTGACGAAAATTCAATATTTTGGAAAGAATATAAATATCTACTATAAAAATAATCTATTGTTTTTACTCTAAAAGTAGTAAATTCATTGAATTATATAAAGAAAGTCATGTGCTGCCCACATCAGATTTTTTTCTTACTTTTAATATACTGTTATATACGATGTTTCGAAAAGGTTACACTATTAAATATTTCTTAAGCAATTGATTGCAGATAGCTCCGATTTAAAAAAATTTTTAATTAGTATAAACTATCATCGTATGCAAATTTTGATTAGATGGCGCCTTTTAAAGACATACAAAATCTAACTTTTTATAGAAACCCCTAGAAAAAATTTTAATTACAAAAATCTTTTCCATTGCTGAATTATTTACATAAAAAGTTCCATTGTCATACAATAAAAATTTCCCAAGATACCATTAATTGAAGTTTCCGACATCGACGTGTAATTGGAGACTGTGCAAAACTTATACCCATGATAGGTACGTTTGTAAATTTTCGAATGCAAATTTTGTCAAATGAAATTTTATTTTGACCTCTGGAATCTGTGTTTTCGCGGTTTTTACGTAATCGGGTATAAATGGTTTAAGTCCTTTAACTTTGAAAATTTTTTCACAGCCAATTTTGCACATTGAAGAATATAATGTTTTGCTCCAAAAGATCTTAAAATAAACAAGGATTGATTTTTCAATTGAATCGTCCTTTGTAGAGGCTCTGTACTTAAAGTGTGTCAGATCATATAATAGGGGAATAAATCGAATTTAAATACGAATGAACAGCCTTTTCATTGGATTATGCTGCAGCCAAGCCATGTATCTAGTTTCCGACAATGAAATTGGGTAGTAAGTTACTTTAGATTTCCTATATTTCCTTATAAAGCAAATGCGGCATTGGATTTTTTTTTTGCTATTAAAATAGCTTTTTAAAAGTAAGATAAATAAATATTTTTTCATTACGAACATACAGCTTCTGTGAGCAGGATGCATACAAGTGAGTTTATTTGGAATGCTTAATATTCAGATCCATAACGTTTTTCGACTCCAAACACCTACATTTTTGCCCAAACATCGTTTATTGAATAAATTTACGAAAGTCATTCTTTCAAGTGCTATTTCTTATTCAGTCAGTAACGTATATCTTAAACTGTATACTTAAGAGGTTTTTGTAGAACATAAAAAAATCTGATGTTCCCAGCGCATAATTTTCCTACAAACTAACTAATTTTGATTTTATAGGTAAAAAAGTATGAATATTTTGATGCCAAGAGTTGCCAAGGGAAAAATATATACGTTCATACATACGTTTAAAATTCTCATCAGAACACAATTGGCATTTAATGAATATCTCATGAAATAATTGATTCTTGAGGCGAATATAAAAAATCTGATGTGGGCAGCCCATGACTTTCTCTTCAGACTTTATTTCTCTTTATCTTTATTTCTTCAATAATTCATTAAATTGAGTTTAATTGCACAAAATAACAACCATGATTATTTTAAATGACACTGAATTTGCGCCTTTAACTGAATTTTCGTTTTGCATTTGGTAATTCGAGTTATTTTCAAAGGTGGCGTGGCGAAAATGCGAAAAAACTAGTATATCTCGAGGCCTAGAGTAATGGGGTTGGTATAAGACCAACCCCAAACATCCCTGATCACGAATCAAACATTTTTGAAGTGATGTCTGTGTGTGTGTGTGTGTGAAAGTATGTATGTGTGTGTGTGTGTGAAAGTATGTGTGTGTGTGTGTGTGTGTGTGTGTGTGTGTGTGTGTGTGTGTGTGTGTGTGTGTGTCAGTGGGTCTGTGGAGACGATAACTGACAAACGAATGAACCGATTCGAACCAAATTTGGTACAAAAATCACAATCTGTAAACAAAAATTACGTCGTCAAAAATTACGTATTTAATTAATATATTTGAGCACACATATATTTTAGATTTTAACGATTTTGCCAGCCATTTCGCGAAAGAGGCAGGTTTTTTTTTACGAATTCTGCAAACATCTAATCAACACCAGGGTAACCAACGAGTGACTTATGTACCAAATTTTGTAAAATTTCTGCGGACTATTTCGCAAGGAAAAGGCAGGTTCTTTTATCCCGAATCGTACCAAAATCTAATCAGCTTCAGGGAAACCCACAAGAGACTTACCTATAAAATTTTATGATATTTGGTCAATTAGTTTTTAAGCCAGAGTGGATACAAACTCTGAACAGATAGACACACACACACACGCAGACATCACGATAAACATATTTTTTCATATTCTAGAAGTCCCAAAATGTGTAGTTCCGTCGAAAACTTAAATTGCGGTTTTTGACTAGTTCCAATACTGCATTACTATATATTGCAAGGAAAGTAAATATTATCACAAAAATAACCTTTGAATGGAACAAACTAAATCTATGAAAATGATGGTAATATATTTGTTGCATAATATTGCATACAGTAAGTGAACCTATTACTAATTTTGATGATATTAATTATATATATATATATATATATATATATATATATATATATATATATATATATATATATATATATATATATATATATATATATGCAAGTAATAATGACTCTAATGTTGCAAACTTTTTAGATTTAAATTTAAATTTACAAAATTGTAATATGGTTATAAACTTGTATGATAAAAGACAGGATTTTAAATTTAATACACATCTAAAATTCAATATTTTGACTTGTTTGCATATATCAGTTTTTAGAAATATTGTAATAAACCAGGTTGTTAGAATCAATAAAATTTGCGATGAAATTTAGAAATTAGCACATTTTATGGAATTATTGAGTACAGCGACTAATAATGCATATTCTCCCAAATTCGTTATTAAAATTATCAACTCAGTGCATCAACTTCCACTCGATAACATCCAAGACAACTTTCCCAATAATAATAGTGGCTAACAGGGAAAAAAAAGGGGGGGGGAATTATATATAATTATTTATTAATTATATAAATAAATGAAAATGAAAAATAATAAAATAAGCTAAAAAAAGTAGAAAAATTTAAAGAAATCGGAAAATAAGATACATTAATATTAATGTTTTGAATTTTATTTTTGCTGAAAAATTGTAACTTTAGCCAGTTTGAAACTACGACTTGAGAGCCCTTATAATGGCGTATAGTGGCATTCTCGTTTATCCATTCCTTCTATGAATCACTTGTTTAGTAAGAATTTCCATCTTTGCTTCATGTTCATATTCTGAATTGCTTATACGGGTAATTGTCTTGTCTCCTGCTCTAACTCACTGGACGGGTCTAAGAGTGTTGCTGTGAACGTTCGCACTGCCACCCTGGTTGTATTTCAACATGTTCATTCCGCTGTTTCGAGATAATTTATTCTGCTGAGGTTGATCGCGTATACACGTGGTGAAAGAAGAAAGTTCATGCCACATGGTAATACAAATTTCCTTAATGTTTCTTCATTTTTTCATCTTTTGAGGCCTGAAGTCTGAGTTTGAGCATTTATAGTAATGTACTATTGCTCAATCTGAAAAAACAGGCATTTGTTTGGGTTAATTAGAATTAAATACTCAGACCTAAAGATGAATTTAATTCTTATTAAGCATCGAATTTGGGCCAGTGGTGTTCTTTTCTCTTATTGGCAATATGGCCGTGGTTTTGCTTCTATGGTGATATTATTATTACTTGAATTTTTATTATTACAGTTTTCTAATATATATATATATATATATATATATATATATATATATATTTGTAAAATCATTTGAAAAATGTACATTATCTTAAGAGCGGTTTAAGGTGACATTCTAAAGTTCACAGCATTCATTTTATAATGAAAAATTACGCGTGAAATGATTATTTATATAACATCATTGAAGGTCCTGATATTTTACCGACTGTTTCAAAAGTGTATTTAAAAATCAGTGGGCCGGTCTTCTGAACGCGTTTGAAATCGCTAGGATTGCACTTTTCATTGATTTAAATAATCCTGTCAAATTATTTTCAAAGCCCTGCTTTCATTCAAGAGATATCGGATAGACTTACGGACACACACATACATTAACATTCATACGCATGCATGCACACACTAACATACATACATACATACACATATATATCACCTCATAAACGTTCGATTCAAGTTTAGGGAGGCATGATATGTACTCTTCCGTCGAAAACTCGACTCCCCCCCCCCACACACACTCACACACACAGACACAAAGAGAGATAGAGCTATCATCTCAAAAACGACCTCATCATAATACTTTCCCTGTACATTATACTATGTATGCAAGAAAGGTAATCACAGTATATGACAAACAAACTAACTCAAAACACTAAACAGGTATTTATTTTATTTCAGATTCATTTGTGGAAAGATAACATCAAGAAAACATCCACGATGAGAATCCAGGCGCCACTGAAACAATTAACATCCATGTTTTTGGATCCTGGACATTCCGAACACCAGTGATCAAGATCGACAGAAATCTGCATAATTTAGACATTGAAGAAAAGGTAGTATATCATTATATCTAGATACACAGTCTTGCTGCAGTGATACTACCAGTCTATGTTTCTGCATGGCTATTTGAATGCTTTTATTACCAGTCATCTGCTATAAATGTTCCTTGATATAATCATACATGAAAAATAAATGAATATCAGTGATTTTACTAGTTAGTGTAGTTAATATTTGCATGCCGCCTGTATTCATCCAATCTGATTCTTTTGTTTCTCAGAGTTCAAGGATGTCGGGGACGAAGCCGTTCCGTCGCAGGTATGTACCTTATGATTTTATGATTAGTCTATAGGTACGAACTTTTTATGTGTGGGCATCTGCACATAATTCTGTATATCATTAAATAAGTATACGCGGAGGTGGTCTGATGTGCATGGTTATCAAAATATGAGTGATTTTGAGACTTCGTGGGTGATTGCATTTATAATTTTATTGTTTACTTGGCTTTGGCGTCTCTGTGCTATTACATCCCAAGTAAACGCCTAAATCACTTTACCACGCCATGATTTGAAATTGCACAACGCTATATAAGGCTCGTAGGAAAGTTCTTAAGTACCCCAATAACTTTGTAGGGAAAGGTCATTGAGTGTACACTTTAAGTTTTAAGGTGGCGGAATGAACACGCATTCATCTTTTTAATAAAATGAACAAGTTTATTCTTAACCTGTATAAAATAATAAAAAAAAGACCTTTTAACGTAAATTATAAACCATAACGATACATTGTCATCCATTTCCCCAACTTTCAACACTTTCTGTCAAGGGTGCTCATTACGGGGCATGACTGACTTAATTATTTTTACCTCGCTCTGCACATATGACGACATGGGAATTAAGAACGCGCGCATTTTGTTCTTTGGATCTCAAGAGGGACCGAATTTATTAACTGCGACTGTCATCTTACTCTACCGACGTCACTAAATTTCCTTGAACGTCACATTCTATGTGCACAGCGCAATTTAAAATCTTTGCGCAAGTTGTTTACTCCTGGGTATTGCCACTTCAAAATTAACAAACTATTTTAAATTGTAATAGTGCCTGTATTATGGCAACTCCTCTCAAAGTTTAATCTTTTTCTTCGACCCAAACTGTCCGACATACCAGAAAGGTATAAGGTTTGGATGGCCGGGAAGTGCCACACAATTTAAACCGGAACCCAGTGGGGGAGGCATCCACAGAGACCGTACCCTCCTTCCCCTACCCCTACCTCTCGGAAGGACTTACGGACCCACATGTTTAACGTGACCTTACTCCGCGTGAACGCTGCGGAAGTTTTAGTATTGGTGGGAATCGAACCCGGGCCGTCCGAGTGCAAGTCCCGCGCGCTAGCCACTGGGCTGTCGCGCCCTTCAAAGTTTACTCTGGAACGTGACATCACGAATGATGAATTTTAATTCCCATTTCGTCAAGCTGACAATTTTTTCATTGGTTGCTGGACTGAGTGTCCAGCTTTATGTTAAAGAATCTTGTTTCTGTCGGCTGCAGCTACACACGCCACGTTACTTCTTGTGCAGTTCGCATAAAAAACATGGTTGCCAGCTCCTCCTACCGTTCGCAATCTGCTCGGCTGCTATTTAAATTTTTGCACCCTTCTTTCTCCGGGGAAGACAGTGCTTGAAAAAGAAGAAGTCGAGGGTAGAATTTGTTAATCCTTACAAGGTCTATTTATGTTAAAGTGACCATGACCGATCGAATTGCAACGCCATTAGCGGAAAATTTAAAGAGTAAAATAACAAATTCGGCAACAAAGCGAGATAGATAAATATACCACTTCCAAAGTTGTAGAACGCTATATGATTAAGAATCGACACCAGAAACGCGTATATGAAACAAAATAGATATCTGCCATACTTCACCGGTTTAGCTGTGCAGAGACTAATTGCAAATAAATAGTAGTGTAATATTATTTCTCGAAATCAAATGAGCACTGCATTGAACAGGCTCTACATTAGATTTCTGTGCATTTACTTGTGTTTATTGTATCCTTCCTGAATAGTAAGACCATTCGCCTAAAATCATATTATGTCAAACAAATACCTTTTGTAACAGTTTCATGGTCTATTCAGACAGTGTTCAATTGGTTTATTTCGTCTATCTCGCTTTGTTGCCGAGTTTGATACAAAAATTTTATATTCTCCGCGAAGGGTGCTACAAATCACTTTTATACAATCGAACATGGTCGACTTACTGAAGACAGACTCAAGGTGCACACTCACGGACTTTTCCTTACAAAGTTACTGGGGTACTTATAAGGTCTTTCCTATGAACCCAGTATGTTAAACCTGTTATATGGCGAGTGTTAAGCGGTCCCAACGCTATACGCTCGTTTAGAGCGCTAAAAGTCTAACTCCGCGACAACCAGAAATAAAGTAACGTTATTTATAATATATAATTAAAACATGCCCTGGACATGAGAACGAGAACTGCGTGCTTAGGGTAAAACGTACACGTACATCATGCAAAATGCGGTTCGTTTTGAACAATGGTTGCTACTTACTTTCCACATATTGAAGACACACGACACATCGCTACACGCTGCACTGGAGATGCAAAACAACATTAGATAAAACGGTTTTTAGTGCATACGTGAACAACATGCGAGACGCAGTGCACGACGTACAGTGCGTCCTGAATCCTCAATGCCTGCCTGACGTAACAAATAACATTTACTAACACACCGACACATATAACAAGAAAGATCAATCATGCTTAAAGCATTGATTATGAAACACTTTCCAACTTCAATGCAATTTTATTTAAACATGTCTAAAATGCAATACATTCCTCGGTAATATTTTAAAACTTCTCACAATACTACATTGATTTATTATATTTGAAAACTTAAACATTCATCGAAAAAAATGAACTTCATTCAAATGACGGCATTGAAATATAAATTGCCTGGTTTAAACATCTCTAAAATGTGATATATTACACGGTAACAATTTTAGAATTATCATAATACCACGATAAACTTCATCGAAATTTAAAAACTTCATCGAAAATAACTGAAATAAAATTCAAATGACGTCATAGAAAAAATAACACGCCTGGCTCTCTCTAAAAAAGCAGCATTTCATTCATAAATAATTTCCCATTCATGTCATTCATCACAATACTATAATAATTTATTTTATTTAAAAATTAAGACCATGGAGCTATAAGTAATTTAACTCTATACTTAAAACTTCATCGCAAAAAAACGTCCTTCTCTCGCTAAAGTCAATGAATATTTCTTTCATATCAGCTATGCAGACTCCATGAGCTAAATTCTTTTGCATTAAAGAAATACAGCAATTCCTATACAACTCATCCTACATATTTTGCTGTTTACATTTCACATAAGTGAAAAATAAGCTTCGTTAGGGAAATAATCAAAGTTGGATGCGCTTTTAAACTCAAATATATTGTCATTGCGTTGTTTCAGTATGTAGATGCACAGAATTTAAGCGAAAATAAAGAGGTTTTACGACGAATACAACACTCAATATGAATTAAAAAGAACTTTAAAAATGACGATTTTGAGACAAGATGGATGCCGTATTATATTTTGAAGTTGGTCACGTGATCGTTTCATATCATGGTCACGTGATCGCTTCATATAAGACGTGTAATTATTATTTTAATTTTTATTTAAAAAACTACTGAATATATTTTGCTGAATTTTTTTTATATATTTTATGGAATAATTTGAACATTATCTAAAATTTTCGAAGCAATTTGTGAATTTTAAATCCGCTTAAAAAATGTTTGAAAAATTAGGTCCCATAGGGTTCAAGTATTTCATTTTTTCAACCCGGGTTCAATCCAAAACTAATTGGGTGTTATTATTTATTTATATTCCCATAGGTCCTACAGACCGTCTGAACAACATACTAAAATTTCATTTTGATTAAGTCATTTTTACGGCAGTTATCGTGCTAACGGACAGACAGACAGACAGACAGAATGAACAAAGTCATAAACACTTTTCAACTTTGTTGTAAAGTGTTAAAAATGCAGAATGGCATGCTAAGAATTAGACTTCCAACATATTTATAAAGAATCTCATAATCATTCAAAACACTACGGACATTCTGAAATAGTATTGGTATCTTTTCTTTGATAACTTCTTTTTACGTAATAATCATTTACCTTAGTCGAGTCATTAATTAAAGGAAAAGCACCTAAATTTAGAGGTTCACGCCGGCTTCTGAAGGGGAGGAGGCAAGGTGATATATCCGCCATCCAACGAGACCTCGACCCCTTGGCAAGTGTCGATGGAATCATTCACCAGGTAGTTTAAGGCCGACGAGTTTCGACCCCAGTCGCCGACGGGTCTGGAAACAGATCATAAACGGCATGCTCTTCTCCGCCACCTGGAAGCACCTTCTTTGAGAATCAGACCACATCAGCAGCCTGTCTCTCCACATATTTATTTCCCCACCGGTGAGGAGGATTAGGGGTATAAAGAAGCCAAGTTCCGTACACCGCCATCTTGTGACGGGCCCCCTTTTGGGGAGGAATTATGGGGCCGTACACTTGACTTTAGGAGATGCTTAGGATGGTATCCAGGATAGCGGACGTTCAGGATGTTGCCTTGTCCTTTCTCACTTCTTTTTCAACTTCCGAAACGTGTAATTCGTGCTTGTAACTAGTGAAAATGAACATTAAAAAGATTGTGCAATTTTAAAATAATGAAGTACGTTAATATTCTTCCAGCCTGCGGGCCAGCGTTCCTCGTTTCGTGCAGCCTTTGTGGATGCGCGATGAGGACGGCGCCAAAATCTTGGAATGTCACGTGGATGGATACCCCAAGCCAGAGATCCGATGGGAGAAGTCCGGAAGACCTATCGGGAAATCCAGGCGAGTCCACATGATCAGATCTGGAGATAAGTAAGTACACGTAGTTCATTACCTTTTGTAAGGGATATACCCAGTGGTGGAACTTTGTAGCTTGAACCCAGCCCGAGTTTTGTCCTGCAATCGAACGAACTCCTCAACAGACTTTAATACTAGTTTTGTATAATTTCTTGTTCTAATCAGGGGAAGAAATGGCTTTCTAGTGTATTTACTCTCCCTTTCTATTATACAGAAAAGTATTGCTTCCCTGAAAATGTTCGAATTCGAAATTTTGACAAACATGTGTGTTTTACCCCTGGGCCCATTTCGAGCACCTTTGGAAATACATATGTCCATCTGTGTGTGTGTGTATGTGTTTGTGTGCGCGCATGTATATGTGTGTATGTATGTATGTGATGTAAGGACACGATAACTCAAGAACGTTTGCGCTTATCGTTACGAAATTTTATGTGTAGATATAATATATGAAAAACTGGAACTAGATAGAATTTTTATGATTAGAACTCAAATGATTTGAATTAAAACAAATCATAGCACTATTCCTTCGAAAAATAATGATAATTTTAGCATTAATGATGGTACTCTATAATATAAGAGAGAATTATATAATTTGAATTACACCTTGATATTAATGGTATCAAAATAGTTTATACTAACGCATATAAGTCAAATGCATTTATAGTCATCACTAAGTTGTTGTCAGCTTAAGAAAATCTAAATATTTTTACGAATTCCTTACCCATTTACAAGCCCATAAGTGAAAACTGTAACTTAAGTACGAAATCTTCCCTTTGCATTCTGATAATGATGGCGTCACAAGCAGGCCTGAACACTATGGAAGATAAATGTATGAAAAGTCAACTGCAATATTGTTTACGTAACGTATCAAATCGCATTCCATAGACATACATGCATATTTTTAGTTATCGTGACCCCACGTTACAGTCAGTGTTTCTTTTAGGCATTCTTTTAGACTTTATTCGCCGCCCCCCCCCCCCCTCCACAGATACATTTTATGTTAAACCAGTTTCTATTTATGTAACAGCATTTAGATATATTTGTATAGGGCAAATAGAAAGTTCGCCCCCCCCCCCCGGCCAAAAAGTCCTGAAAGAAACACTGCACACCCACACACGCACAACAGGGCCGCCCATACAAATTGTGGGGCCCTATAAACATTTATCACGGGGTCCCCCTTCATATTCTATTTTTCCCTTTTTTGTGAATTTTCATGTTTTCTTCCTTAAAAAATTATTAGGGGTCTGGGTCCCCTTGGAAGGCCTGGTTCCCCACAGGGGCTGCCATGCACACATACACACACACACATACTTTCCCCTTAAAATTTCGAAATTGATTATTTTCAAGAAAACAATACTCTCTGTATATAATAGCTTAGAAAAGTAATTAGATGTGAAGACAACAAATCGGGTAACTGAATATTGAAGATTGGATAATTGTGCTTGTCAAATGTTTCCGAAAGCGATTTAATTTCATCAGCCCTCTTATATTGCATCAATCTTCTCACATTCTGTCAGTGATGTGATCCAATTATTCCATTTTATTGTCATCCTCCGCAGGAAATTTTTGAGATTACGCAAGTATTTAGCCACGCCCTATGAGTATTTTCTGAAGAAACCACATTGTAGAGCGTTTTACCGCAGCAGCATGGAAATGCTTGATTCATCTCTTGTCAGTGAGAAATGTTTTTGTAATTTAAAGTCTAACGTGAGTACCATTTATGCATTCAAACTCATTTATCAGATAATATATATACATCTTATCATTAAAACATCCTGTATATATTCAACTTTTACAATCCTCGTATTGTTTTCGCATCGTAAACAATTTTCGGTCACATTAAATATGTTTTCGGTGACCCTTATTACAGAAATACACCTTTAACTAGTCTGTTGTATTTTGTCCGTGTATGCTGTCCGTGTAATTGATCTGTCACAAAATCTATCTAATCTCATTTTATCCAAAAACTACTTACTTAAGATAATATTCTTCACCCAACGTTTGTTTCATTTTCCTCGTCTTAAGCTACGAAATATAATACCTGGCCGGGACTATTTTTCGTTTAGTGTTTTTTTACCGTTTAATTTTTTGGATCTTTTGTCCATGCCTTTTTTTCTTTTTGCTAAGCATAGATTTTGAAAAGAGGAAGGTTTATGCTTTTTTAAAAAATATGTAAAATAGTTAGAAGTATTTTACTTTCCCTACAATACATCGTAATGTATAGGGAAGGTATTGGAATCGTGTCAAAAATCGCAACTTGAGTTTTCAGCGCATCTACATGTTTTGGGACCTCTAGAATATGAAAAAAACATATTTAGCGCGACGTCTGTTTGCGGGTGTCTGTGCAATGAATTTATCCGCTCTAACTTAAAAACTGATTGACCAAATTTATAAGTAAGTCATCTGTGGTTAATAGTTTTATAAGTAAGTCATCTGTGGGTTACCCTGGTGCTGATTAGATTTTATTGCCATTAGGGATAAAATAACCTAACTTTTTTTGCGAAATGGCCCGCAAAAAGCGTATGTATCCACTCTAGTTTGAAAACTAATTGACGGAAAATTTGGTAGATAAATCATTTGTGTGCTACCTGGTACTAAATAGATTATATATTATATAGAATATTGGCACGATTCGAGGAAAAAGGATCTGCCATTTTTGCGAAATGTCCCGCAAAAATCGTCAAAATTAAAAATAAAAGATTACTCATGCTCAAATGTATGAATTGAAGCTTGCTTGATACGTAATATTTGACAATGAAAAGAATAAGATCAACCGCACTACCCTAGGATTATCCGTTCTCGAGATATTATAGTTTTTTCGCATTTTTGATGTTTTTGCCGCCTTTGAAAATACTACACTCCGTTGCCAAATGAAAAAGAAAATTGAATTACAAGTGCAAATTCAGTGTAATTTTATATAATCATGAGTGTTATTTCGTGCAATTAGACTCAAATTAATGAATTATTAAAGAAATAATGAGAAAATGAAGTTGAGTCTGTTGGGAAAGTCATGTGCAGCCACATCAGATTTTACAATATAAATGGAAAGTAATGCATTTATTTTACAAAAAATATTAGAAATACTTCTAATTATTTTAAATTCTAATTATATTAAAAGCACAAACATTCCTGTTCTCAACATCTATATTCGGTAAAAGACATGCGAATTTCTTTTTAAAACTAAACGTATATTATAGGTTAACATAAGGAAAATGAAATAAATGGTTAGAGGAAAAATATGCTCTTAACCGAATAAAGTCAAATTTTACACAAAGATACACTATTTCATGAAGACGAAAATA
Organism: Amaurobius ferox; assembly: GCA_951213105.1. Lineage (NCBI taxonomy): Eukaryota > Metazoa > Arthropoda > Arachnida > Araneae > Amaurobiidae > Amaurobius > Amaurobius ferox. Next base: position 93,311,752 of record OX578148.1, read on the forward strand.
ATGTCAGGATTCTTTCGAGCAATTTACATAAACAGAATTTTTAGGACATTGCAATATGTTGGAAACTACTCAACCGATTGAATCCAAATTTTATGCATATGAAGTCTGTTATATGCGCGTGAAATCAATGTCAAGATTTCGTTTCTAAATCTTGATTGAGTTATTCATGCGCATTTTGTACACCGAAATCTTATATCCAGGTTTTCTTCAAAACTATTCAACCTACTGAAACCAAATTTTGTACAGAGGTAGGATGGTACATGAATGTGAAAACAACGTTGCGGTTTTTGCTTTGAATTTTTGTTTATATCGTGTACAGAAAGTTCCTGTCTATTTTGCATTTCATTCGAATATGTATTTTATTGACACGATTGACAATTCCAATAGTTTCCTTAGACATTTCCATATATTGCAATTCATGGCCCCCACATCCTAGGACGGGCTCCCTACCAAAATTCTTTAAGGGTCCCTGTGGGTTGCGGGCCCTTGGACATTAGTTCCACGTATCCCCCTCCCTTTATGGCGGACCTTGAAAAAAAAAACGAACATCCAGAAAGTTATGGACAATTGAGCATTAATAATATATAGGGGGGCATAAGAAGCCGCTACTGTGAGTTGCACAGGATCCTAAGATTTTGCTTAGGAGCCCGGAAATTTTGTCAGCGCCCCTGAGTACAAGTAGTGTTTCTTCCTGGAAAAATGGAAACGATGCACTGGTACGGCGATCGTGATTGATCTTTTCTGTCACGCCATATTTTTAAGGACAGTGACCGTGGACATAGCCACGAATTGGGCCCTCTTTGATTAAAAAAAAAAAAAAAAAAAATCATGTTCCAGTTGTTATTTTCCTAATTTCTCAAAAAGTCACAAAAACCAGTACCTCCTTTTTTTTTTTTAGCAGCTGTCAATTAGTCAATTAGAAAAAACCCTGAAAGGCGCACGGCTCTGCCGGGCCCCCTTTCACATCCTTTTGTCCCGGGCCCCCTGGGTGTAGCCGTGTAAGAAACACTTGAACACGTACGGACTGGTTCCACACTGGAGCTTCGACAGATATTAGGTTTATCAAGGTTCTCTAATCAGAGTTTCAAAATGCTGACATGTTTTCCCCGTCATTTTTCGATTCCACCACTAGATGGCAGCACTACAAATCGAGGAGTTCTACCATGGAATTTTATTCAGAATAAATTCGTGCAAACTGCTGTAAAAATGTAAGGTTTGTAGAATATCTTATATAAGGCTAATGTTCCACTAGATCCTTGATAAAAATGCTGCTCTTGTGGGATAAAATGCGTGTTTAGTAAACAGCATAAAACAGCACAGTCTGTCAAAGGTCAGTTTCTTCTTATACTGGAGTAACGTAAGTGTGTCACGCAACATTCCACGCCCTGAGAAAAATATCTTAGCGCCTCTAAATGTGTCAAAATGTGTTCTAATAAGGAATTATCCGCGTTTTGTTGCGGTCGGTAAGTAAATTTGTGAACTCTGTCTAACGGACTGTGTGTTTTCAATAGTTTATTTCTTTGTCAAAGAATGAAATAATTTTGTTTTACAAAGGTATTTTCAATATTATTCTTTATGATGGTCAATAAAACTGAAAATTTAAAATTTGTAAAAAAGAAATTTAGACG